>JAJHZJ010000125.1:1750368-2419535 GCA_023548195.1 Bettongia penicillata ogilbyi | reverse complement strand
AAGTACTTGGGATTTAATCTACTGAGAAACAAATACAACACCTAAAGACAACTATAAAATAATTTTTACAGAAATGAAGGAAGAAGTAATTAGAGAAGCATTCAATGTCTATGATTTTTCTGAGCTAATATGATTAAACATGATGATTCTATGCAAATTAATTTATGGTTTTAACATTACATTCACCAAAACATTAGTGATATATTTTAAATAATTAAAACAATAACAAAATTCATATGACAAAATAAAAGACTAAGACTATCAAGGAAAATTATGGAAAAATAAAAACAAGCATGGAGGACTTAACTGTAAGATACTAAATTATGCTATAAATAATAATCATCCAAATAATCCAGTACTGGATAAAAGCTGGAAAAATAATAGGGCAATGGAAGAGATTAGATAACAATGAGACATAACCCAATGCGACAGTCTAACATTCATCAAACCTAGGGTCACAGTGGGGAAATTATTTATTATTCAACAAAAATCACTAGGAAAACTGGATATTAGTTTGTTGAAAAATTGAACATTTGTACTATACAGGACAAAAAATTCCAAAAAGATCGAGAATCTGAATTTTAAAAAAAATATTAGAGGAAAATGAATTTTTTTAGTTTTTGAAACTATGGAGAGATGATAAATTCTTAACTATATATCTACTGATTGGAGGAATGACTTAATAAAATTTGGTATATGAATGTATGTTCATAAATATAATTATACAATAAGAAACTAGTCACAAATGCAAAGGAATGTGAGGACAATATGAAATGATGTTGAATGAAGAAAACAGAATCAAAATTAGAATATACAGTGCCTACAAGTATTATCATTGAAAACAATAATAACAGCAAGCAATTCCTCCTAAATAACGGAACAGGCCAACAATAATCACAATAAAAAAGGATGATGTGAGGTACTACTGTCTCAATGTCCACATCTTTTGAGTTAGAATTAAATGTCAAATTATGGAGGTTTACAGCTATATGTACCATCATTTGCAATTTCTATTTTGGTTTCATTTTTGTTTGTTTTCCTTAAATACCGTTTATTTGAAGGTAAGATGCATTATATATAATTATAAATATACAAACACATATGTGTGTGGGGAGGAGAGAGACAGAAAGATAGACAGACAGAGACAGAGAGAGAAAAGAGAGAGAGAGACAGAGAAAGAGAGAGATAGACAAAGAGAGAGAGACAGAGAGAGAAGAGAGGGAGAGAGAGAGAGACAGAGAGAGACAGAGAGAGAGAGAGAGAGAGAGAGAGAGAGAGAGAGAGAGAGAGAGAGAGGGAGGGAAGGAGGGAGGGAGAGAGAGAGAGAGAGAGAGAGAGAGAGAGAGAGAGAGAGAGAGAGAGAGAGAGAGAGAGAGAGAGAGGAGTCTATGCTTAAAAAAGAACCTGGAAATGAAACAAATCAATGGATCAAACAGAAAATAAGAACTGAGATCAATATTTTGTAAGGGGAATCAAGTTTTTTGCTGTGTTTACTTTTTCTCTACTTAGCCAAATACCACAATTAGTTCAAAGCAGTCACTTAGAACATTTGTCTCCTAAATCTAGGACATGCTGTCCCTCCGTAGATCATCTGTGGACAGAGTAAACACACACAGGTATCATAATTCAGGGATATACATATAGGAAAGGCATGTGTCCAGGACGTGTGCATGGGGGGACAATTTATACCTTAGATGCTGCAGGACCACCTCTGACTTCCAGTGATGTCCTGCTGCTCTCCATGGCCTTTGGCTTCTCACTCTTTTGGTTCACTACAATACCAGCACATTTGTCAGAAGCAGTCTGATACTTTGGTACTATGTTTCCCAAATTTTGAAATATGAAAAAAGACTGAAGTGAAGGAATTAAACTATCTTGATTTTCATATGACATGGTTTTTATCTAACACAAATAAAATATACTTAATAAAATAATTGAAATGATAACCTTTGCAAAATAACTTTCAGATAAATCAACCAAATAACTTACAAGTCTATAAACCATCAACAAAATGCCTTGAGAAACTGATTGAAAGAGAAATATATTTTCAATAATACCAATGTATCTAATATTTAGATATTAACTTTTCAAGTCACACAAGAGATCTGCATGAAGATATCTTCAAAGTGGTTTCGACAAAAATCAAGGAAGAACTGAAAAAAAATGATGTAGAACCATCGTTTATAGTTAGACTGAACAAATAAAGTAAAAGACCAAGGATTTTTCCAATAAAGTTAGAGATTTAATGAAATTCCAAACAAAGCATCATTTGGTTACTTTATAGAATTTGGTTACTTTAGGTAAATACATAACATAATTCACATAAAAACCAGATTATCAAGATAAACATATAGGAACAAAACATATATAACATATATCAAGAAAAATATGTTTTAGATAAATAAATAAAATTTAAATATATTTTAAAAAGAGGGAGACTTATTTTGCCATATTTCAAAAATATGCTATAAATCAGCAATTATAAAAATTATCAGGTACATGGAAAAAATAGAGATCAATCAATAGAACGGAATAGAAAGCTGAAAAATAGCATACATAAGAGATTTTTAATGTATGCTAAGCTCGTGTTTATAAAAGACTGAAGAATGAAGCCATTAATCAGTGAAAATGGTTTTGGGAATAGAGCCAATATTCAATGAACATGGTTTTTGGGAAAACTAGAGAGGCGAATAGTAAACAATAGGTTGAGTTTATGCCTACACATAGCTATAGTTTTCATTCCACTCAGTTCTGGATTTATATGAACTACTGGGTTCAAACTGGGAGCAATTTTGCAATTAAATGAACTTTAATTACCTTGAGCCCTCATTCCAGTCTAACTGGGAACCTCTAAAAGCATTTAAACTCAAGTTTGTACCTTACTAATAGATTATGAAAAAGGCATATATTGCAATATTAAAGCATTTCATTTGGAATGAAACAATTATTAAAGTAATAAGAAAACACATTTCAAAATCCGTTCCTCATAGTTCTCTCTGTCTCTGTCTGTTTCTGTTTATCACTTGTAGCCTTGAACTTCCTTGAACTTCATGTCAACTCCAGGTGCCTTCTAACCTCTACTGAGAACACCCAGGAAACAACCCATAGAGTTCAGGGGAAAATTTGGTGTTTAATTCAGTCGGTCTTGCTGTCTGGGTAACAAACTGCTATTTGCTGGCATTTGTGTGTTCCTCTTTTTAGCAAAGTCTTAGCAGCTATCAAAAAAGAGTTTTGCTATTGCTGTTCTGTACTGAGTGCTGCCGGTGCAATCTTTTTCTATATGGTTTCCTTTATTCTGCTAACCTAGAAGTCCTTATTGCCCTACTGACGCTTTCTGTCTGCATATAGGTTTCTCATTGCAGAAGTGATCTCCAGGTGCCATAGACACACAGTCTCCTGGGAAATGGAATCTCATGGGATAGGGAGATGCCTACCTCAGAGAACACTGGGGACTGTAAGTTTTCTTTCTTTTCTGACGTCTGTGAAAGTACAATAAAACTGAATAACCAGTGACCTAAATAGAAAAAAGAACCTTTGAAAATGAAATATCTTGCTCAGTTGTTAAAAGGAAAGAACATTTTAATCAAACAAAATAAATTTGTCATAGGTAAATTTGATGGTTCTGCAAAGATGAAAAGATTTTACATGACTAATACATTTATAACATAAAAAAGAAAACAAATTAGGGAAATATTTACAGTGGATCTATCAGATAAAAGTCTGAAGTTAAGAATTTATAAGTAACTGACGCATATCTAGAAGAGTATTATGTGTTCCCCACCAGAGAAGTGGTTAAAAGATATGGCTAAGTAAATTTTGAAGGAGAGTGTGCAAGTTCTTAAGAGGTCTTTTTTGACTTGCCAAGTTGTTTGTTTTCCCTACAACCACCAAAATTACTCAGTTTTTATTGTGTACGTATTTTGTGTAGCCCATTCAGACTCTGAGGGGTCTTATTCCAGTTTCCACTAGTACTGGCAAAGTAAATCTCCAGACTTGGTTGACTACTTCTCCCCTTCATGGTCCTAAGGGACAGTAACATTCTTTACAATGTTATCAGTTCAAATCATTATGCCAGTGTGTTCTCCCCAATATTAATTTCTAGTGAGAGTTAAGACAATTGATTACAGTAATTTGCACCCTACTATCAACTTAACCAAACAACAAAGGGGTATTTAGTGAAAAGATTTATCAAGAAGTTTGAAAGTTCCCCTCCTTCCCTGAACTTGGAACACATCATCCTTTCTACCATCTTGGTCCTTGATGGAGAGTGGGCTCAAACTTAAAGCAGTTGCAACAAAGTATTTCCCCTACTAAATTCATTTCCAAACATGGCATCACCAATGCATGGGGTTACTCTCCTGATTGCTGGACATGGCATCTTAGTGTTTAACCACTACCAGGCTGTGTCAGGCAAGTTACTCCTCAGGGCTGAACCAAACTTTACTACCAACAAATTCCCATGTAAAGATCTCTAGACCTCTGGTTGTCCTATCAACCTTTCTGAAGCTCACAATGTTGTTGCCTAGCCAGTTCCATCACCAATACTTCATCACCTTAGAGAATAAGAATAGATGCAACAGACACAGAAAAACTAGTTGTTTCATGCTCATGGATATGTGTTGACTCAGGTAGAAAGAGTAGACCATTGCCTATTTAGCTCTTTCTCCATGTAGGCAGCATTTCTCACCTTAATCATCACCAAGAAAAAAAGAGGCTGACTTGACTGATGAATGCCTTTTGTACACACATACAGTTCTGAGTCAGCAGCCCACCAAAAGGTCTTTTCTTTACCATGTAGTAGATAAACAGGCAACAGTCAGAGAATACTCTCATTTGCTCTAAAGAGGAGATATGGGCCCCTCCATTCCATGTCCTCACAGATGTCCAGAAGAAGGTTCACCAGACATCCTCATGGATATATTTGCACATGTTCCTAGGGCTAGGCCTTCATTGGCCAGTCCTCTTATCTGTATACATGTTGTGTTTCCCCAGAACTCCTAGTAGAATGTTAGTTCCTTGAAAAGTGGGACAGTTTTTGCTTTTGTCTCTGTATGCTTAACACCTAGCATAGTGTCTGGCACCTAGTAGGCACTTAACGAAATTTTTTTGAATTAAATTCAATCACATGGTAATTCAAAGATGAATGAATTCCACAGTAACAAGAAAGATTCGGATCAGGACAGTTTTATAACTCCTGAATTGTCAAAAATGGCAAAAAATAACCCCGAAGGTAAATTCAGTGTTGGTGGGATTTATGGGTAGAAATGTGACAGCTAGGCAGCACAGTAGATAGAATGCTGGGCCTGGGGTCAGGAAGATCTGATTTCTAATTCAGCTTCAGATATTTACTAGTTGCACTACCCTGGGCAAGTCACTTAATACTGTTTGCCTCAGTTTCTTTATCTGTAAAATGAGCTGGAGAAGGAAATGGCAAACTACTCCAGCATCTTTGTCAATAAAACCCCAAAAAGGGTCATGAAGAACTGGATATGACTGAAAAAAATAACTAAATAAGAAAAAGATGCGTAGAAAGCCATTTTGTTTTATGTTGTTTCATGTTGTTCATATGTCTATACCAGGAGTAGGGAAACAGTGGCCCTCCGGGTCCTTAAGTGCAGCTCTTTGACTAAATCCAAGCATCCCAGAACAAATCCCCTTAATAAAAGGATTTGTTCCATAAAACTTGGACTCAGTCAAAAGGCTGTACCAAAGGACCTAGAGGGCTACTTGTGGCCTTGAGGTCACAGGTTCCCCACCCCAGCTCTAGACCCGTATAAACTTTTTGGTGAGCAATCTTTCAATTTATGCCATAATAGTAATCAAGCTGATTATACCCTTGGAGGCAGGAATAACATTGCTGAGACTATATCTTAAATATAGAAAGAAAAAGAACTGCTTTATTTGCATAGCAACAATTGGAGATAATCTACATATTCAATGACCACAATTACAATGAATTATGGTATATTAATCTATGAAACATCATGGCAATTGAAAAAAGTTTTTTTATTTTTTTTGACCTAGTCTTTCACTGTTAAAAAAATTTTAATTCACTAGCCATGATTCTTTCTCCTACCTATTAGACCTTCCCTTCTGTCCCACTCTGTCTTAGAATCTTTCACATCTGGAATCATCTATTTTAGCCTAAAAACTTCTAGTTTCCTAACTGATTGATGTCTCCCTGCCAGTGACCTCAGGGGTGAGACACCAATCAGACCCACCTGAGCTGACCCCAACCCTTGTAATAAAGCACTGAGCTTCTCTAATCCCAAATACCTAGCATAGTGCCTACCACAAAGAAGACTCTTAATAAATGATTTTAAAACTTGAATTTAATCACATGAAAAGATGTTAAAATTCCATAAGTGTCAAAAAATGCAAATTGCCTTGATTTTGGAACTGTGTGAGCTATTCCAAAGTTGATCCAAGAGTCCTAGACCATCATGAATTCCTTCTTCCTGCAGTGGATAGGAGAATATACAGCTTACTGCCCATAGGAAATCAGGCAAATAATTTAACCTCTCTGGGTTTCAGTTTACTCATCTATAAAATGAAAGCATTGGACTAGGTGTTCTTTAATGTCCTTTCTAGTTAAAATCCATATGTCCATATCCTTGTGGATGAGATGGAGAAATATGGTCTAGATACAGTTCTGTTAGGTGGATCTGGGACTTACTGAATTGACCTCAAAAAGTGGTACTTAATTGGATTGATGTCAGTTTGGAAGGATGTCTCTAGTGTAGTGCCCTGGGGATCTATCCTTGGTATGGTACTGTTCAATATTTTCATTAAAGTCATAGATAAGGGCATAGATAGCACTCTCATTGAATTTACTGATTACACAAAACTGGGAAGGATAACTAATGGTAGACAACAGATATAGCATCCAAAAAGATTGTTATGAGGAGAATGATGAGCTGAATCTAATTTTTAACAGGGATAAATGTGAGAGAGGTAGATTTTGGCTTAATGAAAGGAAAAACTTAACAAGAGTTATCCAAAAGTGGAATAGCTTGCCTAGTGATCATGGTTTTTAAAACAGAAGAATATTAAAGATCATGTGGTCTAATCCCTTCATTTTACAGATGGATAACATCTGTCATTATTGGAAGTTTTCAAGCAGGGACTGGATGACCACTTGTCAGGGGTGTTTTAGAAAGTAGTTTCTTTGGACAACATGATTTCCTTCTTACTCTGAAATTCTCTAATTCTGTAATAAACAATAGAGCAGACTCCTCCTTGAGAGGCAGTAGGCAGAAAACTGGAAAAGGACCAGTTTTGTGATGGAAAAGCTCACCATCAAGTTGTGGTGTTTGAAATGACATGAGAGGCCTAAAATCATTATTTAATTTTATAGATTGTGCCACTCCCACCCCACCCTTTCAAATCTCCCCTTGATGGTCAAGTACATGCATTTCCTTCCAATGTGAACCACTAAAGGCAATGAAACTGATGACATAGAGTCTTGGCCAACATCCAGAAAAAGAAATTGGGTTTGAGTGCAGGAAAATATTTGAAACCATTCCAGAACTCCATTAGCATTAGGAGTCTAGTTGGAGAAAAGGTTTCAGGGAAGATGAGATTTTCTGTCAGATTAGCTCGGTTATGACCCCAAGCTTGTAAATTGGGAAGTTCTCCAAAGGCCGGCTCCTTAGGCAAGGGAAAGAGGATGTAGTGGGGGACAGTGGGAAAAAAAATCATAGGACTTGGGAGATTGCACTGCAGCCTTTAATTGTAAAACACAGAGGTTCTCTATTACATGAATATATCATCGTTTATTCAACCATTTTCCGAATGTTAGACACCCATGGTTGTTTCCAGCTTTCTGTTCTTACAAATGAAACAATTATGAATATTTGGGGGAGGATAATTCCATTTTTTCTTTTAATAGTGTTCTTTCCCTCTTCAAATTAAATTTCCTTCTCTGTGTACATGTTGTATTCTCTGTGTGGAAGGTAACTTCTTGAGGTCTAAGCCTGTTGTATTTTATGTTTTTATATACCCAGCATCTAGCATAGTGTCTGACACATAGTAGGCAGTTAAATGAATGTTAACACATTAGAATAGTTCTTCAAATAGGATCAGAAAGGCAAAAAAAAAAGGACAAAAAAGGGTCAAAAAGGACATAACATATTATAAAGGTTAAAAATGTCAGTGATTCTGTAGCTATTAAAAAAAAGTTTGCCACTTTCTTTTTTCTCCTTTTTCTCTTTCTCTCAAAACAAATTTTAGCTTGAATCTAGATTGCACCATTGCAAAGATCTGGATTGAACCTAATAGATCTGACTGTTTTCACTTTCTCCCTTTCCAATCTATTTTCTGAATTGAGATTCCTAAAATACAGATACAACTAGCACGAGAAAAGCTTCAATGACTCCTTATATCTTGCCTTTAGAATGCAATACAAATCCCTCAGCCTGACGTTTAAAACTTTCCACCATTTGGTGCTCATCTACTCTTTAATCTTATTTCCTATTCCTTCCCTTCGCACATTCTCTATTTCTGTCCAACCACTCTTTCTACCTATTCCCTATAGATAACATTATACCTCCATCTCTCTACTTTGTGTATTTGAACAAATGAAATGAATTGAAGTGCATTAATTAAGTGCTTACTATGTGCCAGGCACTGTGGAACTGAGGATATAAACACAAAAAGAGAGACAGTTCCTTCCTTCAAGGTTTGTATTCTAAAAGGGACTAAAAGAGAAGTTTTGTCTGAAAGACAAGACTTAAAGGGAAGTGGTAATCAAAGCCTGGTGATTTCGGAAGTTACAGGGATGGTGAACGCAATGGACAATTTGTTAAGAGAGATAAGATTGTATAGTGATTAGAGTTGTTGGAACAAGTATCAGGAAAATTGGGGTTGAATCTTATTTCAGATAGTTACTAGCTGTGTGACTCAGTTTCCTCCTCTATAGTATTGCATTAGACATGATCTCAAAGTTCTAGTTCTAGCTCTGTAATAATGTGCTACCATTAAACAGGATCCTACGTGGATGGTCTTTGCTAAGAATTCTAGTGTTGTCGTAATTATTGTTCCCAGTCTGAGATGAAAACAGAGGTGAGGGATGCGACACTTGTGGGGCAGAGGCATAGAGGAAGGAGAGCAGCAGAGGGCATGAGGATGGCCTGACTAAATGTGATGAACTCTCACCAATCTGAAAGCCACATTCCTAGCAAGAGCCTATGTCTATAATGGTCCTCCTAATTTCCAAAGGATAGAATTCCTTTCTTCTAAATACAGTTCAGCTACCACCTCCTCAGTAAAATCTAAGCTCCTAAAAAGTTGGGGGTGTTTTGTTTTTGACACCTCCTGACAGTGACCTGGGCAAATCACTCCACCTCTTAGGGCTCCAGGTAACTCCCTGAACCTATAAATTGCAGGAAAGGTACTGGACTGCACTGGAAGAATCTCCTCTCTTGGGATTGTTTACCCTTACAGTTCTAGTAAAATAAACATGTAAGTAAACAAATGAATAAGAAAATGTTGGTTGAATTGAATGACTAGAAGAATCCTTTGGCTCCCATGTTTTCCACTCACCACTCATGCTGTCAAACCAGCATGATGAGTTTCTCCTTCTGGTCTAGACCTGGAGAAAATGATTTTTGGCTCATTGCCTAGAGGGTGAAGTGATGATTTTAATGAAAATACTGTACAAACTCTATTGGGACAGCTCTTATAAAGAGAATTGTTGGCTTGATTTGAATTTGCTACTAAATATTAAATACCATATAAATGAGCTAAGGCACCCCCAGGCCACACAACTAAGCCTAAGGAGTCTTGATTGCAAAAGTTTTCAGGCTTGTGGAAGGGCAGTCCCACAGAAACATTCATTTATTTACTCCCAAAATTTTATATGTGAGTGTATATTACTTGCAGATAGAAAGGAAGATTTCTTACATTTTTGACCCAGTACTTCCTTGAAGTCACAATCCAGAGAGATCTGGGGTTTAGTCCTGTCTCTGCCACTTAAAAACTCTGTCACCTTAAGTGTAGAAAGCTTTACTTTTCTGAACCTCAGCTCCCTAATTTTTTAAAGGAGATTAGATGATCCCTCAGGTACCTTCAACTGCTAAAATTTTAGGATTCCATCACTGAATACATATACATACATGCACACACATGCACACACACACATTAGGAGTTTTGGTCCCATCTAAGATAAAGAATATACCTTCATATGGTTCTCATAATCCAATTGTCATCCATGGTAGCAAAACAATAAATCCAGAAGAATATGTCCTGGCATTAGTTATCAGTATATACAAGTCTATCTGTGACAAAACTGGAATCAGAACCCTCTCCATTTGTATTTATATTATTATGTAGGTTGCACAGAAATCGTTAATCAGAAAGTTGGCAGATTGCTCCTGTGTCAATACTTCCACACTCAGCCTAATGGTTTGTTTATTAGGGACTCTTGGTACATTTTAAAATAGTGTATGCCTTTTTCAAAGGGGCCCCAGCAATTAACCTTGGAAATAACGAATAAACACAAGCACATGTGATCATTTTGCCAGACTCCACACAAAAAAACCCCCAACACAAATAAGAATGGAAGTTAATCAGTTATATAAACATATAGCTACACTCAGGACAGAAAAGTCAACTCAACCAACACAGGACATATACAGTTCTCCCTTTATACCATTGCACTTCTCATTCCTCACTCTATCCCTCCCATCTCTCTTTTCTCCCTATTTATTTTCCCTGGATTCCTTCAAGACTCAGTTCAAAGCCTACCATTGGTAGGAAACCTTTCCTGATGCCTTAGCTGCTTTTGCTTTCCCCTCTTACATGACCTTCCATCTACCCTGTGTACATCTTGCATGTATATAATTATTTACATGCTATGTCCCTCACTAGAATAAGCTCCATGAGTGAAAGATTCTCTATTTTATTTTGTTTTGACTATTCTAGTATTTTTAGCATTTACCACAGCATCTGGCATGTAGTGAGCACTTAATAAATGTGTATAAAGTGACTGTTTGACTGCTTTCCTGTCCCTTGTCTCTCTCATGCACAAATATACATGATTGTTTACCAGATGGACAATGAACTGGGTCCAGAATTGAATAAGAGTAAGAAAGCAAGGTGTCCTACATTTGGGAAGCTGCACAGCACTTTAAATGACCACAAGCTTCTCTCTGAAACTATGGCTCATATATTTTTCTTCATTTAATTTGCAAAATACAACGTTGTTGCATTTTGATGGCATTTGCCCCATGAAACATAAAAAATCCCAGTTCATGAGGCATTGGTGATGGTGGTTTAGCAGAATTCTTGCTGCCCTGCAAAAGCACCTTTCTAATCTATTACTATTGTGAATTCTGAAATGCAGAGAAGTAGTATTTTTGTGAATTATTTAATTTTAAAATCTTAAGTGACATTGCTTTTGTCGCATTTTTATGATTTTTTTTGAGGGTAGACATCACCTATGGGAATATGGCATCAGTGTGATGGAGCCAGCTCAAACCAGCTTGTGGGACAAAGTAGTAATTTTCAGTGTGAACATTTAAACTTCAAAAATCAGCAGATGTTATGTCAGGATTTATTATTTTATTGATTGTCTAGAGTTAAGAAAGTGATGGAGAAAATGTTAATAATGTGGATTAAGTTGAAAAGTATGCCATAAGTACATTTGGAGGGGAGAGTAGCGCTGGTTGTTAAACCTTTATGATTAACATTGATGGCTACATCTTTTTCAGGACTGAACTATATGTGTTCAAATCCCAGGAAACTTCCATGAGAGCTATTATAATACATCTCATGGGATGAAGTGTAACCCTTCCTGTCTTCCGCCGTCCTCCACATAGTTGTGAAAGGTATGTCTCTCTCTGAATTTTTAAATGATGTGATCTTTTATATTCACATTCCATATCCATTTTGAGCTTATTGTGAAATGTGGTGTAATACGTTATCCTAAACCCATTTTTTTTTTTGCCAAACTATTTTTCAGTTTTTCCAGCAGTTATTAAAAAATTTCCCAGTAACTTATATTCATAGGTCTAATCAAACAGTAGGCTACTGTTTTCAACTAATTCTGTGTCTTGTTTATCTAGTCAGTTTCATGGGTTTACTATTTTTAAAATCAGTACCAAAGATTTTAGACTCTGCTGTTTTATAAAATATAGTTTGAGGTTTGGTAATGCTGTATCCCTTTCATTTGGGCTCCTCATTATTTTCATTGATATTCTCGATATTTTTTCCTTTCAAATGAAGTTTTTTTATTGTTTTGTCTGGTTATATAAGATAGTCCTCCTCACCTCTACATCTAAGATAACAAGCTTCTTTCAAAGCTCAACTAAACCTCTTACCTTGTATTTATTTTGTTATACGTTTCTTGTCTCTGACAGAATAAAAGTTTTTGAGGTTAAGGTTTTCTTTCTTTTTTTCTTCCAGTTAACAAGCATTATTTTTCTTCCTCCCACTATGTTCTCTCCGTCTAACCTTCTCCCTAAAAAGAAAGAAAAACAAAATCCTTGTAAAAATACATGTAAAGTAAATTTCCACATGTGATGCATCCAAAAAACATATGTCACATTCTGACTCTTAATTGTGAGGAATTTTTTCATTATTGTCTTTTTACCCACAGCACATGATACTATACTGGGCACATAGCAAGCATAGAGTAAATACTTGTCTATATCCCTATATTCTTAGCCGGCCCTAACTCTGACCAGTGAAGTGATTCACGTTTGGGATTAAAATGCAGACACATGTGGACCATAAAAATGTAACAAAAACAATGTTACTTAAGGTAAGATTTTGAAATGACATAATTTACAAAATTCAACTTCCTTATATTTCAGAATTCATAACAATAATAAGCACACTAGATTAGAAAGTTGCCTTTGCAAGGCACCAGAAATTCTGTTAAATCACCATCATCAGTTTTTCATGAGCTAGGATTTTTATGCTTCAGGTGGCAAGAAAGTCAGGTCGCGAATAATTTCAACAGCAGCCTCCCAGTCTCTTTAAAAGGAAATCAGCCAAGACTTCATAAAATAAGTGATTACATAAAAACTACACCCAAATAAATTACATATGAAATTATGTTTTGTGTCTGTGCATACACATAATATATGCATATATATTTAACATGTATATATTTATCATAACATATTCAGCATATGAGTTATGAGAATTTCTCTGTAACCTGTCTGGGGGTTCTACTCCTTTTCTTTTCCTTTTCCCCTTATCATTTTTCCTTTTTGATATCATGTCACACTCCCTTTGAGGTTTCCTGTTCAGATCTTTTCAAGCAATACTTCCTAGGGTCCCAGTGACATCCTCCACCATAGTGGGAGTTAGTACCTACATATATGACCTAGTCTTGGAATAGCTGAACTCCCCTACTCCCACCTTAAGACTTCATTTCAAGACTCCTGTCCTTCCTCCTTCCCACTGTAAGATCACTTTACAATGCTGCCAGAACATTCTTTTTTATCTGTCAGGACCCAACTCCTTCCTCTGAGATCTGCCCTTCTATTATCTTTTCTCACTCCTCACTCCAAATATAAGGAGAGAAGTGGAAAGTTTCTCATCCTCCTCTCCTCTAGAATTCCAATCATCCTTTTCCTGTACTGCTTATCCTACCTTTTCTCTCAACCTGAGAAAAATTTCTCTGAATACAAGAAATAATTCAGTACTGTTTTATTGAGGGAATGAGTTGGGTTTTTTCTTTTTTTTTTTGGTCCCTGAAATGTTCACTTTTTCCTCCTACTCTCCTCCTGATTTTTCTTATTATACTTTTGGCTCCTTGGACCCCATAATCCATCGATGCTCCCTTTACCTTCTTAAAGTCTCTCAATGTATTTTTTTTTACTAAATAAAATCAAATAATAAGCAAAAAAGAATCCCATATTCAAGATTTATGGTTTTATCTACCCCCAGGCACAGAAAAAACAAATGTTTCATTTCTGAGTCTTTTATTGAGATACAAAGTATTTAACTTTCTCTTGTTTGATCAGTTTGCATATTGAACGTCCTGCCTTAGCTAAGGTTATTTTGAAGGAATGAGTAAAATTCTTTCCTTTAGCTTAATATTCAGTTATTTTCTTTAATGTTTAGAATTAGCCTTGCAGAATATGTTACTCTCAGATGCTAAATGATCTCTGCCTTTTCAGAATATTGTATTCAAAATCTTCCTCTGATTTATTGTAGAGAAAAAAGAATCGTGCTTTCTGTCTCTGAAATGTTAAAGGTTTTTATCATCCTGGCTGCAAAAATTATTTATTTTAATTCTGAAGTATGACTATAATGTTTCTTAGTGTGTTCTATATATTCTCTCAATCTGTACTTCACCTTCCATTTCCAATATTTCTGAGCAGTTTTTATGTATGGTTTCAGGAAGCATTAAATTCACATTTTTCTCTAAATTGTGTTTTTCTAGAAGAAATATAATGCTGAAATTTCTCATTGCATCCTATTTTCTGTTTCAATATTTTTGCTTCATGGGATTTTTTATCTTCTTCTAATTTTGTTTTTATTTTGTTCCGTTAATTTTCCTTTTGCTTTTTCATTTTTGCATACCTATTCTGTCACTCACTTTTTCAGAGAATTTGCTATTTTATAAAATGTTGCTATCTTGTTCTCAACATTCTTTACTATGCTACTAGAATTGTTAGCTTCTTTATTAAGAACTCTAATTTTTGCCTTTATTTAGATGATATTTAATGTAGGAAAGAATGAGATAAGAAAGGAGGAGTTCAGGCATTTCTATGAGGAATTTGAGGAGAGAAAAATCACTTTTGGCTGAAGGGTGTATCAAAGAGGGCTTCGTTGAGAAGGTGGCACTAGAGTAGGGCCTTGAAAGAAGGAATGAAAGAAGGAATGGGAATGAATTTCAGGAAGTGAGATAGCATGAGCAAGAGATAGACTGGTATGAGAATGGGTACAGTCAATGATGTAGGTGTCAGTGGGAAATGGGATGAAGAAATGAGAACTAGGATAAAGGGTAGTTTATTAATAATAGTGGAAGGTCCTAGGTGGTAAAGGATAGGAACTGGAGGTGGCTAGACCTGAACTGGATAGGGATAAGAACAGGAGGAGAGGGAATGGGGGAAAGGTTCCAAGTGGAAGGGTGTGGAACTAATAGACATACGACAAGAGTTTTGCTGTAGGTTCAGTTGTTGGGGAAGAGAAGTAACTAATCTTCTCCCCCACTTTCCAGTACTAATATCCATGAATTCTTTTCCCTTTTTCCTTGTGCACTTCCCTCCCCACACTCCTTAAGGATTTAAGCCAGTAGAGAACCACAAGTCACAAGATTGGGAATTGGTATCCTTAGATACCTTAATCCATTGAGCTATTAGAATACACTAAGAAAAATACCAGAGAATTTTGATTTAAGTGCCAAACCCCCAGCTGTCCTACCCTAGTTATAGCTCTGACCAAAAGTCTTTCCTCCTGATTCCTTTTGGTGTTTGTTTGGGTCTATAGCATAAGTGCCAAAGAGAAAGTCTGCAATGCTCTCAGGATAGCCTAAATCAGATTAAAATGTAATCGGGAAATATTTAACAAAAGAAACAAAAATATGATTTTTCTTAATGTGCTTTTCTCACCATGATCTTCTTAATCAGTAGATTAGGGTATGGAGAACTAAGTTGAAATGAAAGTATCATACACTCCCTGGCAGATTCCTGCCCAAGGGTTACTAAGTGGTAGTCGACTCAATTGAGTTTAATGAAGATCAAGGAGATGAATCTTATATTTAAAACCGAGTAAAGCTCTCCTGGTGTCTAATTTACTTAAAAGCCTCACTCTTCAAGGCCTCCACAACCTATGTCTTCTCCATCATCCATTAGAAAACTCCATTAGTAAAGATTGATGATCTTTCTTAGCTTTGTAAGGGCTCTATAGAAATGACTGTCTGGTCAGATGCTAAACACAAATGATGTCTTTTGACTTTAATGGTGAAATAACTAATTGTATTAATGAGTCGCATTATTATGCATTCATTTTCCCTCCCCTTCTGCTTCAATTTTCAGTCATTTCTAGGCACAAAAATAGAAGGAGAAGAATAGAACAGGGAAGAAAGACATGAAGAGACAAAAGAAAAGAAAAAAAAGGCGAGGAAAGGGATAGAGAATGGATCTGTGATTTCATTGGTCTAGGGAGATCCTTGGAGAATAAGCTCCCTCCCTCATACCAATTCAGGTCAGTGCTATCTCTGCACCTTGTGGTCTTAGAGAGTTTACTAGAGTACTGAGAAGTTCATTGATTTACTCAGGGTCACAAAGCCCTTATGGTCTTCCTGACTTCAAGGACAGCTCTCTCTCGATCTACAATTCACTCTCTTTTTTTTCTCCCTCTCACCCTCCCTCCCTCTTTTTCTTCCTTTTTTCTTTCGTTCCTCCCTTCCTCGCTCCCCTCTGTCAGAAATAAATTAATAATGATGATAATTAATCATAATCATCATAATAAATTAATAATGATGATACTATGATACTATAATGTCATCACAGGGATGTCCCCCTCCCGCCTCAAACCATTTACAACTTAACAGGCAAATACTAGAGAGTTTGTGTCCGGAATCTCACAGTTAACAAATGTGAAATTTCCATCAAGCCCTTCTTGACCCCTCCCTAGAGGGGTCAACATACTATCCTTCTTCCATAATAATAAGAATAAATGGCAATTATAAAGGTTTACAAAGTGTTCTCCTCCAGGAAGGAGGCAGAATGCATACCTCCCCTAGCCTCTCTAGGAAAGTGACCAATCCATACCTAGGCTTCACCTGTTACATGTCTAGGGAAGAGAGAGCCCACCTCAAACTTCTCTGCTCACTATCACTAAACATCTACTTTTCCCATGGGAAAATAAAACAAAACAAAAAATAACTTCATGAGATAAGCAACGCAAGCTAACACGTCCATTTATCAGACTCAGAGATACGAAGTGATTCACCCTATGGCATAGAGTTAATAACTTTCAGAGTTGGCATGGGAAACTAGGATTTTCAGCTCTAAGGTATGTGTTCTTTCTACTACTCCACATTAAAATTCTTTTTTAAGCTAAAAATTACATTTTGACAGTTTCTAAAAAAAAGTGACCTTCATTTAAGGTAACATAGATCTGTAGGCCAACTGGTCTAACCCTCTCACTTTATAGATAAGGAAACTGAACCTGAGGGTGATAAAATGATTTGTCCAACATGTGATGAGGTAGAATTTGAATCCAGAGCCTTTGACTATAGAGACAGCACTCTTTTCACTATGCCACACAGTCTCTATACTTATATAAAAATGTCTTTTAAAAAAATACTTCAGGCAGTATTAGGCCTAGTGGCCACTCTATTTCTGTATGTCATAATTTCAAAGGAGAGCTACGCAAGTCCTATTTAACTTTGTATTCCCCTCATTGTCTACCATGTAGTAGATACTTAAATAAATGCTTGCTGAATGAACAAAATGGCATTCAACTAACCAGCAAACACATTAGTGAAGTTTAGTGATAGGTGATAAACTTTTTTTTCCTTTTAGACTTCAAGTTGGAGGCATAAGGGTGGTCCGGTCCAGGGGAAGAAGGAACAGGCAGCTGCTCCTACTCACTTTTCTGCTCTTCTAGCAAAGTTTGAAGGATATTAAAACCTTGGAAATGTTCACACACATTTCATATGCTGTTTACTAAATCCTGTGCCAATGACCAAGACCAGCCCTCAAAAGAGTTGCCAAGTAGGCAAGTTTATTTTCTGAGTTCCCAGTTCTTGCTTCTGGGATACCTCGTATCAAAACGTGATCAGAGAAGAGGGTTTGAAACTCATTTCTATCAAGTTATAAATGACTGATTAAGTTGAATGCTTCCCTTCTCTGGGGTATTTTAACTTTAATAGGAATCAAAGCCTTATAATTTAGAGGTATAACTTTAGGCATTAACCAGCAAGGGGTGGGGAGTTTTTGGTTATTGTTCATTAGCATCATTTAGCCTACCCAAAGCATTTGAAATCATACCAAGGAGGCAATTAACAGCTTTACCTGTGCATAAGGCCAAGTAATAGCACTGAGGATAGAGAATGATGGCAGAGTGGGAGTTTCAGATATGCAGCCTAAACTGTATC
Source organism: Bettongia penicillata ogilbyi (assembly GCA_023548195.1). Taxonomy (NCBI): domain Eukaryota; kingdom Metazoa; phylum Chordata; class Mammalia; order Diprotodontia; family Potoroidae; genus Bettongia; species Bettongia penicillata. The sequence goes on along the minus strand of JAJHZJ010000125.1, from coordinate 2,401,471 downwards.
TCCATTGCCTATCATCACATTCTTCCTTTGTAACTTGCTCCTTTTGCTTTAAAGTAGTGCCAAGCACAATTATAATTAGTAAGATATTCACCAGAGGAAAGAAGTCACAGATACAATATTCCCATCCCTCTCATTGGACTGACCTCCCTCAGGTTAGTGCATTAAGGGACAGGGCACCAGAAAAAATTCAAATAAGGGAAACCCCTCAAAAACCCAGATAACAAAGTATATCCTTACTGATCCCTAGAAATTTAGGAAGGTCCGATCCCCTCTCTGCTGATATTAAAATATATTCAAAGACATCAGGACTGACCTTACAGTTTACCAGAAATAATGACCCCTCCTTCTTAAGTACCTTGATGATGGTGGCACAATTACTAATTGCGTAGTTCGCCTACTCCTGGCTCTGCTTCGTCCTTTAGTTATCTACTAAATAGATGTAGGAAGAATGTTTTGCACACACACCCCAACTCTAATTATCGTTAACTAACAATATGCTCTACCTCACCCATGTCTTTATTGGTTGAGAATACCTCTTGAATGTTCAGAATCAATCATCAAATGCGTTAAGAATCAATAATTGGGGCGGAGCCAAGATGGTGGAGTAGAAGGATGCACGTTTACGAGCTCCGAAACCAAAAGCCCATAGAATTAATGTAAAAAGAGTCCCCCATAACTTCTGGGTCAATGCAAGGTGTGCAGAAACAGAGTGGAAGAGTTTTCCATTCCAGGGAGCCCTGGAGACCCGTCCCCAGGGTCCGGCGCGCCTGGAAAGTGGACCCCACCCCCAGCGCTGCCCTGGCCGCGGCCCCAGAGAAGCTGATCCGAGCAGGCTTCAGAGACGGAAGCTCCGGCAGCCAGGAAAGTGAGAGAGAAGGCCAGGCTGGAGGAGAGGGGGAGCAGGGCGTCTCCGTGACTCGGGCCTCCTCGGGAGGAAGCAGTGGTGGCAGAGACGGGGGCAGGAAGCGGCGGAGGCAGAGGTGTGGGCGGCAGCTGAGGTGGCAGTGGACCAGGACTCAGGAATCCCCCAGCAGCAGGCAGGATCTTCATTACGGAAGATTCCTGCATAAGACCTGACGGAACTGAGCCTGGGAGATGGCCCTGCCCCCACCCCGCTCTATTACTGAAGGCTTCTGCTTAAAGCCCCCAAGGGAGCTGAGATTGGGAGGCAGGCCCCCCACCCCGCCCCCACACGCTCCATTCCTGAAAGTCTCTACAGAAAGCCCCTGAAGGATCTGAGCCAGGGAGACGGCCCTGTCCCCACCCCAGCACCTGAACTAAAGCTCACTGATTGACAGCCAGCAGGAGGAGAGCCCATTTAAATCTCAGAGGCCAAGCACTAGCTGGGCGGATCCAGGCGGGATTGGAAAGGAATCTCAGAAGTCAAGTAACTGGCTGGGAAAATGCCTAGAAAAGGGAAGAAAAATAAGACTTTAGAGAGTTTTTTCCAACAAATGCAAATGATCCTGACCTTCAGATCTGATGATGAGGACGTATCCTTGCCATCAGGGAAAGACGTGGAGGGCGGGGCCTCAGTACCCCAGACACCCCAGGGGGGTGGCGGGTGGGCTCAGGCCCTGGAAGAGCTCAAAAAGGATTTTGAAAAGCAAGTTAGACAGGTGGAGGAAAAACTGGGAAGAGAAATGTCAGAAATGCAAGAAAAGTATGAAAAACGGCTCAATACCTTGGTAAAGGAGACCCCAAAAAATGCTGAGGAAATTAACACCTTGAAAAATAGGCTCACTCAATTGGCAAAGGAGGTTCAAAAAGCCAATGAGGAGAAGAATGCTTTCAAAAGCAGAATGAGCCAAATGGAAAAAGAGGCTCAAAAGCTCACTGAATTTAATAGTTCTCTCAAATCAGAATGGAACAGATGGAGTCTAATGACTTTATGAGAAACCAAGAAATCACCAAACAAAACCGAAAGAACGAAAAAATGGAAGAGAATGTGAAATATCTCATGGGAAAAACAACTGACCTGGAAAATAGATCCAGGAGAGATAATTTAAAAATTATGGGACTACCTGAAACTCATGATCAAAAAAAGAGCCTAGACATCGTCTTGCATGAAATTATCAAGGAAAACTGCCCTGACATTCTAGAACCAGAGGGCAAAATAAGTATTGAAAGAATCCATCGATCACCACCTGAAAGAGATCCAAAAAAAGAGAAACTCCTAGGAACATTGTGGCCAAATTCCAGAACTCCCAGCTCAAGGAAAAAATCTTGCAAACAGCTAGAAAGAAACAATTCCAGTACTGTGGAAATACAATCAGGATAACCCAAGATCTAGCAGCTTCTACATTAAGGGATCGAAGGGCGTGGAATAGGACATTCCAGAAGGCAAAGGAACTAGGACTCAAACCAAGAATCACCTACCCAGCTAAACTGAGTATAATACTTCAAGGGAAAATATGGTCTTTCAATGAAACAGAGGACTTTCAATCATTCTTAATGAAAAAACCAGAGCTGAAAAGAAAATTTGACTTTCAAACACAAGAATGAGAAGAAGCATGAAAAAGGAAACAGCAAAGAGAAGTCTTAAGGGACTTACCAGAAGTGAACTGTTTACATTCATACAGGGAAAGACAATATTTCTAACTCTTAAAACTTTTCAGTATCTGGCTAGTTGGTGGGACCACACATACACATGTACACGCATGCACACACATACACACATGCACACACATACAGAGATAGAGAGCACAGATTGAACTGAATAGGATGAGACCATACCTTAAAAGAAACTAAGGTAAATGGTGAGAGAGAAATGTAGGGGGAGGAAAGAGAGGGAAAGGGAAGCGGGTAACTATATGTCATTTAAGAGGCAGGTAGGAGTTTTTCTTAGTGGAGGGAAAAAGAGGAGAGCTGAGGAAAAAAAAACAAAACAAGAAGTTTCCCCTCATCACATTTGACTAAACGAAGGAGTGAAATGCACACTCATTTGGGTATGAAAACCTATCTTACAGTATAAGAAAGTGGAGGAGAAGGAGATATTGCAAGGGGGGAGATGATGGAGGGGAGGGCAAAGGGAGGAGGGAGCAATTTGAAGTCAACACTTGGGGAGGGACAGGATCAAGAGACAGAAGAGAAACAATGAGGGGCAGGTTAGGAGGGATGGTAATCCAGTTAGTCTTATACAACACGACTATCAGGGAGGTCATTTGCAAAACTACACAGAAATGGCCTATGTTGAATTGCCTGCCGTCCCAAAGGGAATGGGTGGGGAGGGAGGGATGGGGAGAATTTGGAACTCAAAGTTTTAGGAACAACTGTTTAATATTGTTGTTGTAACTAGGAAAGAAGACATACAGTTAATGAGGAATAGAAAGTCATCTGGCCCTACAGGAGAAAAGAGAAGATGGAGACAAGAGAAGGGAGGGATGACAGAAGAGAGGGTAGATTGGAGATAGGGAAAATTAGATTGCTTGGGGTATTGGGGAGGGGGGAGGGGATAAAAGGGGAGAAAATTTGGAACCCAAAAATTTGTGAAAATGAATGTAAAAATTAAATAAATAAAAAGAGAAAAAAAAAGAATCAATCAAATTCCTAGTCACCTTTATTAAATCAATCAATCAAAGGTAGAAAGGTGCAAATAAGGAATGCTTTGTGCCATTGGATGAAATCGGATAGCAAAATTTATTGGGATTGGTTGAAAGCATTAGACCCATCTCTGAGCCTAGTTTATCATAGAAGGGATTTGAGCAGTAAAGCACTTTGGGGATGTTTTGAGGCGCTCTAGCTGAACGAAATGACATTTTTTCCTAAAAGCAAAGGGCAGAAAGGGGGAGGTGAAGTGAAACCAGAGGCAGTACTGTCTTGCCCTACCATCCTCTCCTCCACCTTTGGCACTGTTATTGGAGTGGTTTGGTAATAAACAATGCATCCAGCAAGGAAATGACAAGACAAACCAGACACATGGACAAAACACACTTCCAGGGGGAATGAGCTATTCTGGGCATAGAGAAATGCCTCTTCTGGATTCTACAAGGGACTTGATACTTTGGACCCAGCAGAGAGCTATACACATCTCAAGGCAACTTCACAAGAACTCCAGGAAAGGATAAAGGACTTCCACTTAGTCATGAATTGTGAATTACCCCTTTGTCACATATGCTCTCTAAGCTCAAATCCCCTTATCTTAGACTCCCAAATGTACTTATGGTAGTGTGGCCTGGATGTTTGAGTGAATGTTTTTGTGCCAACCTTTCTTACCATTTATTGCTTTACTGTATTTCAGTAAACATCATTTTCTAAGAATTTTTAACAAACTCTGGCTGGCTAGTTGATATTGGGAAACCTAGTCGATAGTCTCATGAACAAAATTCCTAAAGGAAGTTCTAACCCCTTAGAGTTACTTCTAGACCTCTGAGGGAGGAGTAGCAGCCACACTGGAAAACTGGCTTATGTGGGATTTGGAGAAAGCTATGCTGTAGGGGTGCTAGCTATATAGTTAAGTGGGAAGTTGGGAGAAAATCACGTGGACAAAGGTAGAGGAGAAGGGGTACCCTTAGGATGTTTCTTTTTTAGTACACAAACCTTAGTTTATTTGTGTAATAAATACACATAAAGTGAAAATGTATTTAGAATTATATTTTTCAATGTTTCTCAGAGGTACCTCCCTTCTCTTCCATCCACAATACAGAATAGATCAGGCCTCCTTTCTTTCTCTCCTGAGCTAAAGGTTAACTTTCCCTTAAGAGACACAAAGCTGTCCCTAGGTCCTGATTGGCCCCTGACTTCCCTGATACAATTTCCTGGCCACCTAAGGACATGAAAAGTGACATGGAACCTAGGCTTCTCAGACTTGGTGGATCTCTGAAGACCATTTGAATCACTATGTCCTTTACTATATCTTGCCCAGAAATGATCAGATAAAATTCCGTATGAATATAAGGAGCCTAGAGAAACTAAGTGCTACTTTATCCTTGTTGTATGTTAGGGCAAAGTAAACTTCTTTTGGTTAACTGTTCAATTACTTGTGAATGCCTCATTTTAACCCAATATTGAACCTGAACAAAGAGAGTGCAGGAGTTAGAGATACCTCCAACAATGTATCTTAATGATTTTTTCCAAAATTTTTTTTACTCATTCCTTGCTTACTAAATAGGAGATACTGAACATAATTTAATCTGATGATCTGAAGTAGATGCCCTCAGGAACTATTTAGATGTACAGGATCTATAACACTCACTAAATGGTCAATCAGCCAATAAACATTTATTTAGCACCTACTATGTGCTAGCTACTGTCCCAGACAGCTGTACTCTTCAAGGTCTTTTTTTGATATTTTTCCTACTTTTTCCCCTTTCATTGTCAGATTGTCAGTTGTCTTGAATGAGCACCTAGCCTCTGAATGAAGGACTGAGGGACACTGAGTGATTTATCATTTAAACTGATCAATGAATTCTGAGTAAAATGAGTAACCGACTTGGATTTTGGATGTTTTCTTCTCCTGATTCTTGGCTATGTCTCACATAGGGGAAGTTGTGAGAAAGATGATTTCTAGATAGGTGAGATTGTTTTGGCAAGGTAGAAGATACACAGTAAGCGATGCACTACATGGTCCCAGATTGCCGTGCATTTTGAGTTTCTGTGTGATTTTTATAATCTATCATACTTTTCTGTCACTGTAAGGTTGTTAATTGTCTTGAAAAAGTGTCAACAGCTTCAGAATGAAGGACTGAGGAATTTTCTCTAAGTGACAGCACTAAACCAATGAGGAACTCTGAGCAAGACTGGCATAACTAGACTTTTGAAACTGGTTTTGGATCTTTTGTTTCCTCTAAGTTTTCAACTTCATCTCCCGTAGGCAAACTTATCAAACAGATGAGTTCTGATTACGTGAGGTATTATTAATTCCAGGTAAGGTAGGAAATACACACTAAGTACCTGCCAATTGCTCCTTGTTACCCAGTGCTTAATAAATATTTGGTGATCGACTGAGAGCTTGAACAAATGGCCATTACCTCCTAATGGGTACCTTTCAAGATTACTTATGGCCCAAATATCCGATTTAATTCCTGTCCTGAACTGTTCTTCTGTTTCCAAAGCAAGTTAGATATTTAATAAACAGGCTAACATTCATTCAGGACTTTTTGTTCAGTATTTCATATATTGGGGCATCGCACTTATCATATGGAATAGTATACAATCACCCTTGTTATATACAAATGATCTAGCATTTTAAACCAATGTTGTCCTTGGCTGTTACCTATCTCCATTTGGCAGGAAGATCAAGTATTTGCTGTCTAAGGTAGTTTCTGGGCTATTTTGGACTCCTTGGTGTAGGAGCTATTTTACAGTTAATGCTTGTGTTCCGTTTGGAACACTATGGTTTAAGAGAAGTGTCGGTAAGTTAGAGAATAACAAGTGGAGAGCAACCAGAATGGTGAAAGGCTTTAAGTTCATGACATATGAGAATCAGTCGAATACATGGGGACATGCTGAACCTGGAGAAAATAACACTTGGGGGACACGATCCCTCTCTTAAGTATTTTCAGAGCTATCATGTGTGAGAAAGATTAGATTTGCCCCATTTATCCCCAAAGGGAAGAAAATGATGAGTATTTGGGGAACTTAGAAAAAGTGAATGTAGGTCTGATGTCAGGAAAATCTTCAGAACAATATAAGTTGTGCAAAGGTTGAATAAGCTATGAAGAGAGCTAGCGAGCTCCCTTTCTTGGTGGATCTTCAAGCAGAATCCCAATGACCATTTAAGATGACTCAGGAGGAGAAGTGAGGCTGATGACCTGCACAGCCCTCCCTCACTCAAAACAAAGTCAAGTGCAAGTCATGTCATCATTTCTCTGATGTCATGGTCTTCAGAAAGGAAGGACAAACCCAAGTTGACCATTTGTCCATTATGTTAGAGAAGGGACCTCTTTCACGTGTGGGTTGAATTAGATGACTGCAAAGGTTCCTTATACTTCTCTAATCAAATTTTATGATTATGTTTCAGTTTAATTCCTCTAGGAAATCTGAGTCTTTCTCTTTGCTTTAATAACATTTTCCATTTTCCAGAGTCAATAGCTTTGGTTGAAGCTGCTGTAATTGTGGTCATCGCACCAGGGCCCTCTGTGATTTGTCTTACTTTTTCCCCTTCTTTCTACGGTGTTATTGATTTTGACCTTTGTTCTAAATAATCAATAATCTGACTGGATATGTAAAGTTCATTCTAAAATGATTCCTAAGTCAATAACTGGCTGTTTTCTGTCTTTGAAGATCTAGTCAGGTTCATTAAAAAAAAAATGTTGCTCAATCATCCCGTCTAGCCCCTTCTTGCTTTTTTCTTTAAGAATGGCATTATGGTGTTTTATTACATATAATTTTTATTGCATCATGATCTGAGGAGGATGCATTGGCTATCTCTGCCTTTCTGAATTGGATTGTAAGTGAATGCAGAAAACTGAAGACAAACTAATTTTTAAAAAAACATGGTAGCATGGGACCCTTCCCCTCAGGCCCAGGCCAATTTAACACTCCTCATGGGCCTGGTGGGAGCTGAGGCCCGAGGGGCATCATAGAGTGGTCTCGGGTCCCAGCGTCGCGGGTCTCAACAAAGAAAGTTCAGCTGGAATAGAAAAAGAAAGGGGCCAGGGAAGGTGAGTGTGAAGGAGGGAAGGTGGGGAAACAAAAGTGTCATGGCGGCTGCGTTTCCTTGTCACGTGGCCTCTCGGTTGCCCAGGCCAGAAGTAGCTCCCTCCAGGCCGCACCTCCCAGCCTCGTGGCAAGCTTCCTCGGAAGTTTTATTGATTGTAAAGAAGCAGGCATGGAGCCCTCCCCCAGTGCCGAAGGAAAAGCTGAAGTCCAGCGAGGGCTGGTCCTGCCTGCAAGGGGAAAGAAAGAAAGCTCAACTGGAAGAGAGAAAAAAGGAGAGAGAAACTGGGATCAAAGAAGAAGGCTGCAGCAAGATCCCACTTTGCTTCGTGGGCACAAAGACCTGCCGAGGAATTTTGGGCCCGTCCTTAAGGACTGCAGAGAGCCCTGCAGTGCCCAGCCTCGGGCAGGATGTGGGCATTTCTGCAACGTTTCTGTCTGATGCCCGCCCCTGATATCACCGAGGCCATAGGTAGGGCCCACCCAACGGAAACAAAATGAAATATGCAAGAAGCGTTCCCTAGAATGTGATGGAAAAAAACAGTGCTGGACAGGATTGCTTCAGTCCCATTATGTTCATAGGGATCGACTTAACACATTTTGCAGATGTGCCAAGATGGGTGAAAAGCATTTAAAAACAATGGTATTACTAGGAGTGAAAAACCCACTACTAGATTTGACAGCACTGGAGAATGTCATGAGATGAGAGCTGTGGGGTTCCCTCCTGTGCCATCTACTTTCAACTCTTAAGAAATTCTACAGGAGAATTTAAATGCAGATCATCAAGAGTTTTAATTATTATAATGCTAGGGTGCTGGCAGCAGGTCTCAGAAAATATGAAGCAGAAAATGATGATGATGGTGGAGTCAGCAGCACAGATGGTAACTCTCTGGATTCAGATTTCTTTCAGTCATCAGTCAAAAGGTTGAAGTTAGGGGAGCCCATTGAATACGAAGACTTGGGGGGAAATAATAGCATTAAAAACAATTGCACTGAGCCTGAAGGAGTCAGATAGGTATTATCACAGCCCGGTTCAGTCCTTCCAATATTTAACAAGTCAGGATATTATCTGTTCTCTTCAGAGTATTATGCAAGAGATGGAAACTTACACAGCTGAGCTAACTCAGGTTCTTTCAAGTGGTACTATCACAGGCCTGTCCTCTGGAGGAGCACTTATGCAGGCAGGACCACAGCAAGCTATAAACCAGATGGTGCCAAATTACATTTCATTCAGAACTCAAACATTTGTGTGTGGCAGTGGGGGAGCTGCTAAGGAATTTCTGGTCCTGTTTTCCAGTTAATACGTCATTCCTAGAAGAAAAGGTAGTGAGGATGATGAGTAATTTGGAACGATTCCAAGCTACTATGTTGCCCATTCCAAGAAAATATTCAGAGACAGTATTTAAGCACAAATTTGGTAAGTTATATAGAAGAGATGCTGCAGATAGCCTACCAGAAACTCCACACATGGCAGTGCTGGTGCCTGTTAAAGAAGGCAGTGAAGGAGCCGCAGGCATTGAAGGCTTTGGGCCTCAGGATGCTTTCTGCAGTAGTTGTGGAAACACACGCTGAGTAGCTCATGAGTGAACCAGAGGATGCTCCAGGATTGTCTGCAGGCACCGGACTTAGGAGTTGAAGTTATTGAACTTGCACATTCTGGAGTAAAAGGAGCTGTGGTTAGACTTGAAAACTGAGAGGCAAATTAAGGCAGAATCAAAATGAGCTGAATTGTAAATACACACACACTGTTTATTGCAGTCACTCAGGTACTGTTTTGATTTGCATTAAGAGCTACCAGTATTGTAAGTCAATTTCATGATGGCATGTTTGCCTGGTGCTGGATGATGGACAATGCTCTCGTGCCTTCCCAGTTACCAATGGAGTGAAACAGGGCTGTGTGCTTGCTCCCATGCTTTTTAGCATGAGGTTTTCAGCCATGTTGTCAATGCTTTTAATGAAGATGAACAAGGCATCAAGGTCAACTACTGTATTGATGGTAAGTTCTTCAATTTTTAAAAGACTGCAAGCCAAGAGCAAAGTGGAGGGAGTGTTGGTGCATGATTTTCTGTTTGCAGATGATTTTGCACTCAGTACAGCCCCTGAAGCTGAGATGCAACAAAGTATGGATCAGTTCTCTGCTGCCGGTGCTAATTTTGGTTTAATAATTAAGACGAAGAAAACACAGGTGCTCCATCAGCCACCACCACACCATCCCTACTTGGAACCATTGGTTACAGCAAATGGAGAAGTTTTGAATGTTGTGGATAAGTTCACTTACCTTAGTAGTATACTTTCCAGTTGACAATGAGGTGGATGCATGCATTTCTAGAGCTAGTTCAGTGTTTGTGCTCTGAAGAAAAGTTTGGGAAAGAAGGGGTATTAGATTGACTATCATACTGAAGGTCTACGGAGCTGTTGTGCTGACTTCATTGCTGTATGCCTGTGAAACATGGACAGTCTACCAGTGCCATGCCAGGACACTGAATCGCTTCCATTTGAACTGTCTTAGGAAGATTCTGAGGATCACCTGGCAGCATAAGGTACCAGACACTAAAGTCCTTGCTCGAGCTGAACTGCCAAGCATTCAAACTATGCTTCAGAGAGTGCAACTCTGATGGGCTGGCCACTGTGTTCGAATGCAAAATGCATGCTTGCCAAAAACACTTATGGAGAACTCACATGGGAAGGCAATCACAGGGTGGTCAAAGTCTCTCTTAAGAACTTTAGATTTGACTGTGCAGCATGGGAGACACTGGGCTAGGACCTCTCAGCATGCCGTGCCCACATCAGAAAGGGTGCTGTGCTCTATGAGCAAAGCAGAATTGGGAGAGCACAAAGTAAACATAGGATGTCAGATTTGGAGTATCCATCCCAAATATTCACAAAGACTCTCTGTGCCCAACCTGTGGAAGAGCATTCTGAGCTCTTATTGGTCTGATCAGTCACAGTTGGACACATTGAATTTCACTTTACAATGGTGATGTTATTTTGGTTCTCTTCGAGAACGAAGGACAACAGCCACTGACCACCACCATTACCTCCACTTTGAGGAATTAAAAGTACCTTTTAAAAGGGTGAATTGATAAAAACTGCCTTTTATTTTGGTCTAACCTTTTAAGTATATGGTACAGGGTAGAAATTAGGATCCTCATGTTTTACTGGATTCTATTTGTAGTTTACGAAACAGGTTGAAAAAGGAGTGCTTTAAAGCAAAGAGAAGCTGTTGCTGTAATCATCAGGAGACAGTTGTGGTCAGAGGCATCTTCTGCCCTGTGTTTTCCACGGAAATGAGAAGCTGTAGAATCGCACTGAACACTTTTTTATGGTTTGGGGTCCTGGAGTGACACAAGAGGAACCGTTTTGTGGAAAGTCTTGAATTTTTTATGTAAAATTTTTTTCAAGAGACAATGGAGCTGCATGTTTTTGTTTTGAGTGCACATATGCACTGCTGAGATTTTTTAAAGATGGCATGTGCTTGAGGAAACTGCCTTTTTAAGAGTTTAAAGATTTTACACATGAACTATAAGAATATAAGCATCTTTTACTTACTTTCACTTCTTTAAGAGAAAAAAAAAGTGTTGTTAAAGCCTGTTTTTCTCCAGCCTCTACTTGACTGTTAAACTATTTTTGGTGAATTGATAATCATTGCATGGAGTGGAAAGGATGTATATGCAAAAAACAAAAAAGGATATGGTATTGTATCTGGAATCTGTGCCATATTTTATTCCTAATAGGATCAACTCACTATTTACCAAAGATTTAGCTGTCTCGCATTAAAAATTATACAAAAAAATAAACCTTATACATACTGTTTTTTTTTAAAAAAAAGAATGATATTATGAAGACTTTTATTGGTGCTATAAGCCTGGGGTGGGGAACTTGCAGCCTCTTGGCCACATTGCCTCAAGGCTGTAGGTTTCCCACCTCTGTTATAAGGGAAATTAGGGTACAAGGAAAAATTATTACATTTGAGAAATGATACATTTGGAAATGATTGTGCTATCATAAACCAAAATGCATTGCTGAAACATAATAAATGAAAAGAATATTTATGACAGAGTTAATAGCCCTCTGAGTAATAGTGTCAAACCATTTTTTATGCCACATTTTCTACCTGCTCCTCTGTGCTCACCTACACACCAGAGTAACCAAGTATCAAGGCGTATTAATTTGGTTTAGAAGATATAAAGTTCTTCATACAATTTCTGCATTTATTTTCTGAGATAGATGTTGGCATATTTTCTATAATTAGCTTCATGGTTATTTTCTTGCTTATGCTTCTTATGAGTACTTAAAATATCCTATGAAATGTTTCCCACTGATAAAATATTTGTTGTAATGATGCTTTCTTTTGCTACAAAAGCTCACATTTCTAACATGAGAATTCTCGAAATATCACAACACTGTGAAATATGGAACTACATGGTCTCCAAAAATCAACATCCCAAGGGACTCAAAAGATAGTGGAAAATGGTCAGTGTTTATGTTGATTTGATTTTCTTTGTCTTTTTTGTTTTGTTTTGTTTTTTGCTACAAAAGAGGGTTTTACTGCAAGGAGAGGAAGTCACTGGGAAGAGATATATCAATATTTTATAAAAAGAGCATCAGTAAAACCTTTAAGAAGGCATGAGCAACGTGTGGGGAGGTATGCTACAGCATATTCAGTGGAGTCAGAGGACTTTGGTGTGAAGCCCAGTTCTTTTAATTACTACCTATTTGACCTTGGGTGACAACTAGGTGCACAGTGAATAGATCACAGAGCCTGTTGTTAGGAAAATTTCAATTCAGATTTGGCTTCAGATACTAGCTGTATGACCCTGAGCAAGTCATTGAACCCTCTTTGCCTCAGTTTCCTGATCTATAAAATGAGCCAGAGGAGGCCATGGCAAACCACTCCAGTATCTTTGCCAAGAAGACCCCAAATGGTATCACAAAGAGCTGAACGTAACTGAAATGACTGAAAATCAACAAATGTGATCTTGGGCAAGTTAATTCACCTTTCTGGGTCTCAGTTTCCTCATCTATAAAATGTAGCATTGGGCCCAAGTGATCTCTTGAGATATTTTTCAACTCCAAATTTATTATCTTTTTATGATTCTATGACTGGAACACCAGAAGTAGAACTAAATAGATCACCGGGGATCTTTATGACCAGAAAAAGAGGCTATTCAGTTAGGTCAACTTTAGCACCATTACTCTGTATACATTATATATGCACCCATTTATTTACATATTTTCCCCTTGTTATTTCTCCTCATTTTGGAAGAGGGAAAATAGCATCATGAGGATGATGCCTTGACTTGCTGGTGAGTTGGATATAAATGAGGCAGAGTTGCACAAAGTCATCAATCTCACTTTCTCATCCAGAGTCATCAAAGTGCAATGACAAGACAGAAGTCAAGACAACTGGTGACGGCCCAGGATGCAGTGATTGACTGATCAAGCTCTAAGAACTCCACTGTGTCTATTTCAGCTGCCTAATGGCTGTTGGAACAAATTGTTCTTACCAGTGTGAATCCTGCTTCAGACATTCATTAGCTTTGTGAACCTGCATAAGTCACTTAACTTTTCTGTGCCTCAGTTTCCTCAGTTGTAAATGAGGATAATAGCAGTACCTCCTTCCCCAGGGTTGTTGTGAAGATAAAATGAGAATATATGTAAAGCTCTTTGCAGATCTTGAAATGCTATGTAAACATTAAGTATTATTAGTATAATTAGAATGTAAGCTTATTGAGGACAGGAAGAGTTTTTGTTTTTCTTTCTATTCCCAGTATTTAGTACAATTCCTGGCAGATAATGCATTCTTAATAAATGCCTGTTCATTGCTTAATTGGTTGTTTGGTAGCCAAGGAATATTAAAAGATCTAGACCGTGGGTTAACTATTTTTGTGTCATGGACCCCTTTGGTCTGGTGAAAACTATGGACCTCTTCTCAGAATAATGCTTTTAAATGCATAAAATAGAAATACATGGAATTACAAAGAAAAAATGATGATGTTAAAATACAGTTATAAAAAAGGTATTTTAAAATAAGTTCATGCATATAAGGTTAAGAAATTCTGATGTAATAGAAAACCTCTAGAAAATTGAGCCAAATTTATTTGAAGGATTTATGAAAGGAATGGAAAATAATTAAACAGGATAAGAAAATGTTGATGGATTGTGAGGTAGTGCTTATGTCAGTGAGATTATGGATATATCCAAATCTGGTTCTGAAGATACCCAAATTGCAAATGTCCTGTTTTACATCTTCCCAGTATATAATTGGGGTTTTATCTCATACTCTTAATCTTACTGGCAGACTGGGTCCAGAGAGTGATAGCTACTTTTTACCTTAAGGTTTTAGGGGAGTCTGGGGGAATGAGAGGAGTTGGTAGCTATACAGTACTTTAGCTCATGAAGCCCTCCCAGTGTGTTCCTCCCCACATGGTGATCAATTTATAACAACTAAATTTATTCATTAAAAAATATTTTACTTCATTCTGTTTCCTGAAAATCTACCAATTAAAGATTAATTTGGACTAACCAGAGACCCTTTGAAAAATGCAAATATCTCTGGAAAGTTTAAGTCATTCATATTTTAGTGTCAAATAATTTGATGAGATTAATTTCCTTCTAACACCAGAGAAAATAATGGTAAGAGAAAGGAAAGAGGGGATGCAAGAAGGTGGTATAGGTCTTGGGCAGTGAAATTTTACCTGCACATAAATTTTCCCTAGGTCCTGTTCTGATCCTGAGGATCTATTTCATTCCTCAATTTAACTTATTTTGAGACAGTTGCTCTCAAGACTTTTGATTTTGCGATAACTGTTTTAGCTGCATTGTAACTGATTAACAGTTATGTTTTACCGATTGGGAAAAAAGTATTTAAAATTCTTTGCCTCAGCTTTCAGACACACCAATTTTCCTCTCAAATCTCTTCGTATTTAATTTCCTTAAGTGTAAAACTGTGGCAACTGTGAGTTAGGAACATTCCACAGCTAATGTTTGGAAAGCACTTTGCAGTTCCTTGGGAGAATTCCCCAAAGGCAAATATATTCTTTAGAGTAAAAGGACTTTTCTTGTATTGAATTTTTGACTATTTCATGAAACATTGGCAATCAAGTTAAAGTTCTAGTTCACCTGACTGTGATATGCTTGAGCACTTGTAACAAAAATTCTCATCCTGGATACATTGCACACTTGAGTTGCCAAGATGAATGCATGATATCCGAGGAATTCTATCCATCTACGGTGGCATTCAAAGTATATCCAGCAGATTTCAGATTACTCAGATGCAAAAGAGAAAGTACAAGAGAACCAAAGGAGACTGTTCTAGTTGGAACCATTTTTTTCTTCTGTGGTTTTTGATGTCTCTCTTTTCAAAGTGTTCTATTTGTGGAAAATTGTAACCTCAAGTCAGGACAATGAGTTGACTCTGAAAAAGCAGTGTAAGAATGTTCCACATTGAAATAAAATTTGGATTGGTTGTTGATGAGCCATTTACTTTATCATGAAAAACATGGTATTATTCATATTTTCCTTTATGGTGTTTGAAATTTGTTCAACAGATTAGTCTACTCACTTCAACCCTCATTCACTCTATGATCCAGTCAGAATGGCCCAATTGCTCTCTATAGAAGACAATTGTTCTCTCGCCTCCATGCCTTTGCACAGGCTGTCCCCATGCTGAGAATATTCTTCCTCAACTTTTCTATATGGAAACCCTAACTCCCTTTAATGCTGAAGTCAACTGTCACTTGAAGCAACCTTTCCTCTAGTCGTTAGTATCCCCCCACGCTTACCATGATTTTATATTTATTTCGTACATGTCCAATATTTACTTAACCACGGATATGTATACCCTCAGCAGAATGTAAGTAACTTAAAAACAAGGGCAAGTTCACTTTTGTATTTATATCCTCAGTCCTTGGCACAGTGCCTAGCAAATAACTATATTAACAAAAGCAACAATAATGATGCTAATAATAAATTATTAATATAGCTGCCATTTGTGTAGCACTTTAAGGTTTACAAAGCACTCTATGAATGTTGTCTCATTGTAGCACATAGTAGGTGCTTAATTAATGTTTATGTTATAATTGATTGAGGAAGCTGAACGTTGAGGCTGAGAAGAAAAATCACTTACCCAAGGTCACATGGCTGTTAAATAGCAGACATAGGATTGAATCCAGGTGTTGTGACTCTTTGTCCAGTGCAATTTCCTTAGTCCTCTCTGCCTTTCTTATTTTCCAAAGTAATAAAAAGAATAATGGATAAGGTGGAGACTTTGATATTTTGATAAATCTTGGATCTCATCGACACTGGCACTCCCTGCAACAGTGCAACTCACAACCTATTAATTAACGCCTTGTCTTCTGTGGTCTAAGGCTAAGGGCCTTTGTTTAATATTTTTGACAATCTACCAGTATCTTTACATGAGAGAACCACCTCCTGTCTGCTTATACAAATCTATGATAACATCCTAAATGATACTCCTCTTGGGAATTTTTCATTGGTAATATATTGTAGACTACTCATGCCCATCATATGTTTCTCCAATGATTTTCAGACAACACATTTATTGTTTAGAGATTGTGGTATTCCATAGTTCATAGTCACAAAGCAATATCAGAAGATATTTTTTTAGTTTCATCAATGTCTTTTGTTTTTTACATCACAGGGATTTCTGAATCATTCTCTCCATCAGTCAGCTTTCCATTGTGACAAAGAAAAATAGTTAAGTGAAACCAACTGACATAGGAATGAAGTTTGACTATGCAAAATCATTGGAAACATATTTATATTAAAAATCTAGGTTTCTGTTTCAGGGGGAGAATTGGTGTCATTAACAACATTGTGCAATTTCCTAAGTGTAATCCAATTCATTCTAATATTTATTGTTTATCTCCGGGACCAACTCAATGTCTATCTAAGATAGACATACTACAATAATTGGATTCATGGGTTGTCCATATGTAACAGTAAGCACCTTGACATATAGAGAAAGGCCTGATGTACAGGTTCTTTGATCTGCGTTTCTAAAATGAAAGCAACTTTTGAGGGGTCAACAATCACTTTAATCAAGCATATGAATCATTCACTTGGTTCAGAGGAAAAAGTTAGCACCCTGAACTTCAGAAAAATTAAAGAGAAATCAGGATCAACAGACATGGCTTCCAACTATCTGACATAAGCAATTCATACATCATAGATCACAGACAGATTCAGCTGTCTGACCATTACATACATACATAGTTACCAGAGAGAGGAGCATCAACATCTGGGTTTTCAAAGCCTGGGGGCTCCTTAGCAGCTGCCCAGAGTCTCATCTGGCCAAACAAACACTTCCAAAGAGTAAGCCCCAAAGTAAAACCTCACCTCAGAGTACTTAAACTTTTTTCAGAGCCAGAAGGCATGACAACCCTTGAAAACCAGTGCCTCATTAAAAAATTTACAAAAGGTGTGGGCCTTCCTACAAATCTTCCCTAATCAAACTCCCCTTAATGGATAGGTCCATTAATGGATGGGGAAGAACTTCCCATTATGAAACAAAACTATATTAACAATAAGCAAAAATGTATTATCAATACACTATAAAATTATATACCCTAGTGTGGATAATAGATATCACAATAGAGTTCACTCACTCAGTTTTTTTCTGTTTGGAGAATTAGGTCAAACTCTGAGTAATTATGGCTATCATTTTTGAGATTCTTTTAAGTTTTGAGGTTACGTAATCCACAAACAGGAACAGCGAGAAGATTTCTACATTTAACATGGTGCTTGGCACATATTGAGTACTTAATAAATGTTTATTTACTTACTGACCATTGACTGACCTTACCTCTAGCAGACACTAAGTTATAATAATAAAGGCTTTGGGAATCCATTCATATTACTGCAGACATGATAGATAAGCTATCATTAATGAAAGGTGTAGAGGAGGAAGGGATCCAGAGATAATTCAGTCTGCCAAGTTTCCTGTCCCTTACCCATTCTTTTCATTCTTCATAAGAAGAGATGGTTCTAGGAAAGGAAGGATGGAGACAGTGTGTGTAAATGAAGGAGTTTTAAAAAAAACAACTATCCATAAAAATAAAAATTTGCATCTATATTTACCTATCTATACATCAACGGGTCAATCTATCGATCTATTTTTCTAAAAGCCAGGCTAAGAAATTTAGTGTTTATTTGGTAGGCAAAGAAAATTTTTAAGCAAGTCAGTGTTATTACTAGAGTTATACATCAGATACATTACTGTAGAAATGCCATCTGAGATTGACTGAAATAGAAAGAGACTGGAGGGAAAGATTACCGTAGTAATAGTATAGCATTATTATCACTATAGTAATAGTCTAAGAAGGTATAGTTATAATGTTAGTACAGTATAGTTATAGTACAGTATTACTATGGGCAGCTAGGCCCTGAGGGGTGGATAGAGTGTCAGGCCTGAAGTGTCAGGAAAACTCATCTTCCTGAGTTCAAATATGACCTCAGACACTTACTAGCTATTTGACCCTGAGCAAGTCACTTAAACCTAATTACGTCAGGTTCTTATCTATAAATATGAGCTGGAGAAGGAAATGGCAAACCATTCCAGTATTTTTGCGAAAGAAAATTCCAAACATGGGCATGAAGAGTCAGCAATGGCTGAAACCACTGAACAACCACAAAATATTACTATATTAATAGTCTAAGAAGGAGATAATAGACTGAACTAGGAATGGGACAGTGAAAATAGAAAGGATGGGACTGATATGAAAAATAATGGAGGTTTCTACAACAAGGCTTGGTGATTAGATTTGGACATGGGGCAAAAGAGGTAAGTTGCCCCTTTTGGGACAAAAAGGTGAGGGATAAAAGAAGGAACTGGAGCAATGTTCAAGGCTGGCTAGGGATGATAGTGGATAATAATGACAAGGCTAAATGACTAAATTCTAATTTCTCTTTTCTTTTCCAAAGATAATGATCTTTGAACTGAGAAAAAAGGCTAGCAGACAGAAGAAATCCTAGATATGTAAGAAGATGGTAAGACAACATCTAATGAGTTCAGTGAGTTCAAATTCCCAAGTCTACAATGAACTACATCCTAGAATATTGAAAGAACTAGTAGATGTGATCTACCAATGTGATCACTGAGCTTTTGTCAATCTTTGGAAGATTTTGTAAAATAGAAGAGACACCATAGTTATGGAAAAGGTCAAACGCTGTTTTCTACAACCGAGAAGAAAGTGGAGTCTGAAAACTCTAAATTGGTGGACTTAATATTTATTCTTGGCAAAATTCTAGTGCACATTTTAAATGGATGATTTGTGAGCATTTAGGGAAGGAGGGGTCACTCACTAAAAGCTACCATGAATATTTGTAAATATACAAAATATCCAGATTAACAAAGGAGTTAGATTATTTAAATGACCCAATATCAGAGAAGAAAAAAATTAATAAGCCCCAAAAGGAATTCCTAAAGGGAAACAAGACCAGACAGATTTTCAAATGATTTTTTTTCAAACATTGAAAGAACTAATTCCAATGTGATATAAACTATTTGGAAAAAATATCTTTATAAACTATGAATAAAAATGGAGTATTGATACCTAAAGTAGGGAGAGACAGAAAAGAAAGAAAATAATAGACTAATATACCCAATGAATATTGATTAAAATATTACATAAAATATGATAAAGAGACGACAATGACATATTTTAGAAAGTACATACCACAACCAGGTTGGATTTATACCTGGAATGCAGAATTCGTTTAATATAAGGAAAATTGTGAACATAACAAGCCACATTAGAAGCAAAAATAATTTTTAGAAGTGTGGTTATATCAATAGAGACTGAAAGACTGAAAAAGCGTTTGATAAAATATAAGGACAGATTTCAAAACTGCATTATCTACGTTTGAAACTGGAAGTGATAGATATTACAATTGCTGTTGAAGAGTTAAGTTTAATTGAACAGAGGAACATACTGGAAGCAGAGAATCAGAGAAGTCACTCAGCAGACCAGATAATTTCACTAAACAAGTTGTAGCATATGGTTGTGAAGGAATACTGCTCTGCTATAATAAATGATGAGCTTAATGATCTTAGAAAAACATGGCTGAGATGTTTTCATAGTGAAATATCAATGAAGTACAGGATGGTTCTCAACACAACTTGGCGGTATATTCAACACATAAGCTACATTATCAAGGAATTCTTAAGTACAGTTAGTGAGACAGAAAGAAGGCACTGAAATTTACAATCCCAGAGTTGTGAGCTACACTAGCACATGCGTTTTCTTCATTCATGTGCTTCTTCAGCCGGTTTCTCTAAAGGTGTATCTACTCTCCTCCACATATACTGAATGTATTAATGGGACAATGCGATCTAAGTTTAAGTGTAGACTATGACTGTGACATATCAATTGCTTGTGCACTTATTTGAATAAATGATTGTCTATTATACCAGTATTATTTATTTTGATTTATCATTAAGTAAAAGTTTATGGTTAAGATCCAAAAGTGCAATTGTGGAAATGATTGTATAAATAGAACGCATTGGTAGGAGCTCAAGCTAGGATGGTTAGTAGAGGAAATGCATTTCTTTTCAATAAGGTCATGTTAAGGACTTTGAGAGTATAAAGGGAGTAAAACAACCTAGCCAATGAGCAAGCGTCCATATACTCGAGTGAGAAGTTAGTATAATATTGTGGCTAAGTCCCGCCCCTCTAGAAGTTGCATTTGTATTTTTAAATTTTTGTTTTTGACAATATTTAGGTTCACAATTTTTTAAAAAATTTGGCCAAAAAGGATCAATAAAATGAAAACAAAGGATATTAAAACAAAAGAGGAGCATCATATCCTTATTTAGGAACCTTGATATAGAGCCCTAGACTGCAAAACTTTTTGAGTGTGAGGAACTCTTCCTAATATAAAAGAGTTTAACAACATACCTATATGATAATAACTATGCTACTACTGTCTGTTGAATGGGGAAGTACATGATTCCAAAAAGCTGTAATGATTTCAGTAAAACTTTTAAATTCATTTGTATTTTGTTCATTACAGCATATACATACGTATGTAACATATATGTATTGCCATGTTGAGAATTTTGTTCGAGCTAAATAAAAGTAAAAGAAAAATATATGATGTACTGTTTGGACAGTGCAGAGCCAAGGTGGAGATGATACACCTTTCAACAATTCCACTTAGTGTTTCATTTTTTGATGTTTTAAAGAACAATTTCCTAGGAGAGTATAATAGGAGTTATGAGTTACTATTTCACATTTTAATTCTTCGCCATGATATGTTTATGAGTTTTTTATGTTTTAAGCTTTTGTGTGTGTGTGGTGGTGGAGGAAATCAATAACTGTCCTGTACTGGTTTTACTTTCTTTTTGAATACTTTTCTGGAAGGGACCCTATATATCCTATGTGAAGAAGTCAGTAAAAGAATTAAGCCTCAGACTTATTTGAGACTGTCTCTAGAATTCTACTCTGGGGAAGGGGTTTAATGAATCAGAGACGATGGGAAAAAAAACCTGTTCCTTTCTTTCAAGGTCCAGGCACCTCAAAGGACTGAACCTGATCCATTTGAGACTTGAACTGGGGCTTATTAATAGAAGAAGATGTTGCAGTCTCCAGGACTAATACATGCGTTGTTACTCAAGCAAATAAAAAATATATACAAAATAAATACTAGGTTATTTTTGGGGGAAGTGAGGGACAATGGGATTGGGGGGAGGAGTAGTGAAAAAAGGTCTTATGTAAGAGGGAATGCTTAAACTGTCTTTTTTTTTCTTTTTTTTTTTTTAAAAAAAAAGCAAAGGATTCTAAGAAGTAGAAGTAAGGAGAAGTTGCATTCCAAGAATGGGGGACAATCTGTACAAAGGCAAGGAGATGGAAAATGGAAGGGCATGCTTATGGAACAGCAGGTTTACCATTTTGGTTGGACCATACAGAGTATTAATGGCATTAGTTTATGATAGAATCTGGAAAGGTAGGTTAGAAACAGACTGTGAAGAACTTTAAATGCTGAGTAGGGGAATTTGATTCTGGGGCAATAGGGAGCAGGGGAGTGACACAGCTTATGAGCACATTGCCTGTTGTTTAGGAAGATCACTTTGGTAGCTGTGTGGAGAAATAGATTGGCAGGGGGAAAATATTAAGGGCAGAGACAATAATTAAGAGGGTGCTTCAGTAATGTACGATAAAGATGATGAGGGCCTGAGCAAGGGTCAGCAAGGATGGACAAGGATAAATTTCTCACTTTTAGGTTCATGTCATAAAGGCCAAACATGACCTCCTCATTCCCTTAGATATTCTGGACCCTACCTAGTATGTTAGAGAATAGAAAACCTTATAATAATTTTAAAGTTAATTGTTGGGGATTGGAGTGAGGAATTCATCTTACTGTACCACCTTGTTAGAGCTGTTCCAGCCTTCAGAAACTGTGGCCACTACAAAATAATATTCATTACTTTAATATAGTTTTCTTCCATAACAAGGCCAACATAAGCATCAAGTAAATAAATGAGACTGAATCTAATTAACAAGTAACGTTTCTGGGTCTTGGCTTTTACTACCTTGAAGATTAGACAGACAGGTTTCAACATGAGCATTTCTGTTTGTCTCTCAGAGAACAGTGTTTATACAGAGCATTGCTGAATATAATTCTGAAAACATATATCATATGAATTCAGCTACAGATGGGGAACTTCTATGCTATTTGATTTATTTTTGCAACTTTGACAAAGGGCTGCAATTATTAATAAAATTAAGGCAGATTCTCAGTCAGTATATAATTAAGCTTGGTGTTCAGTAAACCTGCACCAAAGGTTTGTGCTGAGGCCTCTTGGTGGCATGGTGGGGGGTGGAACTTTGAGCTTTTCAGGGCTCTGCCAGGGCAATACAAGTTCTGGCAGGTCCCCATCAATCTGGAAAACCTCCAAGTGTGGGTCTAGTGATAATGGTGTACTAGTCATCCAAGGGCTAGCTTAGATAAGTTTGGAGAAGTTTATCATCACTCAGACACCAGATAATCAATTGTCTTACTCCCAATAACTCTTCAATATTGTCTATTAAGGCAGAAAGGAATATGTTGTTGATAGGGGCCACACATACTCATAGCACCATGGATCTTTCAAAGTAAAACCTTATGAAACATCACATACTTCCTGCATTTACCCAAACACTTTTCCCCCCTTTCTCTGCAGAGTGTGAATGCCAAGAGAATTGCTCCCTGGATCATTTCTTAGTCACCATTTGTGGTCTTTTCTGATAAGAAAGCAGGCCAGATCATTGTACTTAACCACCCATTATCTGAATTCAGAGCAGAAAGCATGATGCAATGTAATCGCCACTCTCTTTTTGTTTGTTTACTTTTTAAAAAGCAGCTGAGCCACATGGGTACTTCATGAAGTAGAAATGTATATACTTCCTCCTTTTTTCATAACCACAGTGAGCAGGACCAAATTCTGTTCTCTCATTTCTATGTAATATTTATTCAGGTTAGCCTAGTCAAGATGGTGTTTACTAGAAAATATTAAAGCTAAAGCAATAATTTGGAAATTTTGGGAGTGTTGAACAAATAACTTGTTAGAAATGGAGTTTATTGAACACCTGAGGTGGTAAAGGTTAGCCTTGGAGTGAGGAAGATCCAAGTTCAAGTCTTGCTCCTCATGCATACTAACTGGATGACCATGGGCAAGTCACTCAATTTCTTGTCTAAGACGATACATTCCAGAGGAATTGCTGATCTACATCACTGAGGGGAACTTTTCATGCCAGCGGTTCACTATGTAGATGGATTCCCCGATGAAATATGTGTACAATTCATGCACACATATGTATAGTATATATCAAATTGGATGTTTCTTATCTAAAAATGTAACAAATTTCTTTTTTTATCATAAAATTTCTCAGATTATAAAAAGGTAGCTATTAGAAAGGAACTATTAATTTTATCTCTAAATCCCCATTGCACATTTTGTTAAAGGTTATTTAGGATGTTTTCTGAATGCCTATAAACTACGGTCATGGAATCTTATAAAAGTCAGACATATCCTTTGAGGTTATCCAATATCATACTCAGCCACTAACATACTAATTTACCTGCATAATAATCATGACAGATGACCTCCCAGTCTCTGTTTAAACCCTTCCTGTGATGGGAAACTCATTGGCTAATATTTTAATTTAACAATAGTTATTAAGCACCATGAGGTAAATGCCATCATGTCACATGTGGCCCTCTAGGTCTTCAAGCGCAGTCCTCTAACTGAATTCAGACTTCACAGAACAAATCCTAAGGGACCACATGAGGTCTTGAAGCCACATGTTCCCCATCCCTGTGCTGGACACTAGGAATACAAATAAAAAATGGTACGTCTCCTAAAACTCAAGGACACTGACCTTTTTTGGTGTCATGGATTCCTTTGGTACACTGGTGAAGCCTTTGGATCCTTTCAAAGGATGATACTTTTAAACACATAAAATAAAATACATAATATTATATAGGGAACCACTTTATTATAAGATCATGTAGGGATCCTGTCTTTACACAGAGAGATTGCAGACATGTGCACTCTATGGATAGGTCTAATAACTACAGGAATTTTGAATTGTAATGTGATGTCAGTATATTTCCATTGGAGACAAAGTCACAGGTGCTGCTATTACTAATGTGGTTTTTAACCTATATTCGTAGTGGAAGAAAGTGCTAAGTTTCAGTTAGAGTTTAGTGAAAATGATAATGAAAAAAAAATCCCCATTCAAGTTCACAGACTTTCTGGAATCTATGCATGGATGCTTTGCAAGTCCTTGAACCCTGGGTTAAGAACCACTGATGAAGAGGGATTACGATGAGAAGAAGAGGTGAGAGGATTTATGATAGATTGCTTTTTTGTTGCTTTCCTTTATATATCTATATCTATATACATATATATTAATATAATTGTTTGTTCCAGGGTTTAAGTCTTCCTGATATTTTGATGTCTGTATCACCCTTATATTTGTTCTTAGCTCTCTGCTCCTCTCCCCCTTTTTTGAAAAGACAGATCCATTTAAAATCTGAACTCATCTGAGAGTCCCTTGTGCAACCACATTGGGCTCATCAAATGCCTCTACTTTTTTTTTTGTCAATGAGTTTGTTCATGATATTGTAATTGTTCTTGTTTTTGAGAACGTCCCATTCCTCTTGAATCATTTTTTCTTTTTAGAGTTTCTAGCCAGATATCTTTTCTCTCAAATTTTTAAAATCTCCTTTCTGAAAGGCAAGGGAACACATTTAATTATACCCAGTGTTCCCGTCCTTTGCTATTAAGAGTTCGGAGATGACATGGTCAGCACTATGTGTTCTGAAACTTTAAGAAAATACCATCACTAGCCCCAAGGTCTTCACTATGCAGATTCCACAGAAAGAAAAGAAGAGATCAAACCATTTGGGCACTTTTTTAAAGACGTGTTGCCCTGTGGCTGTATTTCATGCTTTTATTTTTTTTAACTACCCTTTCTTTCTCTCTCTTTTTTCATACTGAACATGTGTTTGTGTAGTACCCAGATTTTCAGCTTCCTTATTGTATGTGTTTATCTTTTTATCTTATGAAATGCTCAGCACATTTTGGCACTTATTAATATCCCTCCCTCAGATTGTAAACTTGGAGTACCATAGTTCCCCTTTTCCTCTCTTTTTGTCTCTTACATTTATTCATCTCTCTGAGTCTGACCAATTCTTTTTTCCAAATATTTTTAGCTGTACTTTCCATTTACAGAGCAAAGAATGGTAAGCAAGGCAGGCAGCCAACTTGTTGGAAACATGGTATATGGGAGGGATGGAAGAGGTGAGCAATGAGAGACACTTTTTAATACTAATCATTTTTTAAAAAAAAATACACATTTTTTTGTGTTAAAGAGGAGGCTCGAGGCCTCCAGTGAGCAATAACTCACCCTTGGGGTCAAATAAGAATGAAGTAAACCAGAGTTATTCAGAATTCTCATGTCTCAATGTGGGGAATTAGATTTGAGAGCAGGATCAAAGCATTGCCTCAGACCTTGAGCCACTTGCTCAGTAAGAACGAGTAAAGCGCACTCCCCATGGTCTTGCTACTTTGCATGTGAACCCCAAATAATGAAGATACCCAAAGGAAGGCCTTAATGGAAGATTTATGGGAGACTAAAGACAAGAATCGCACAAGGGAACAGTGCATTCATGGGTTGTACAATCTGCATTCTTGGAAGAGGCCAAAGCATCCCCTTTGGTAAGTTCATTCTTTTCTGACGTCAAAGCCTTAGATAATCTACTCCTTTCTACTCTCTCCTGTAATGCCCTGTCCATCGAGTCATATCATTTCTGGCCTTCTAAACTCTGATGCTGACACCTTTAGATAGTTGGAAAAGACTAGAAAGAATATCCTAATAGAAAAGAATTGTGTGGGAAAAGAACTATTCAAAATATTTTCAGAAATCATTGGACAGATTCATAAGCTCAATGGTTTCATCATAGGTTTAGAACTGGAAAAGCATTTTGGGGATTAACTAGTTCAACCTTCTCATTTTGAAGATAAAGAAACTGAGGCCCAGAGAAGTAAAGTGATTTACCCTAAACCATGTAGATAATAGAGTAAGTGGCAGAGCTGTTATTTGAATTTAAGACCTCTTAATCCAGATCTAGTGTTTTTTTTTTTTTTTTCCTGTACCACATAGGAGCTAGTAGGGACCTTAGAGCACATTTTATCCAATCTTCAAAATTAAATTATAAAGCTGGCATTCTTCATCTATTTAGTTTTTTCTTATGTGGAGAGTTAGGCTAAATATCTCCAATTTCTTCAGCCAGTTTTAATATGGCATGATCTTACAATCCTTCATCATCTTAGTCACTCTCTCTGGGTGCTCTCCAGCTTGTTCTTATCTGTTTTGAAGCATAGCACTCTGTCAGGGCACAGTACAATAAAACCATCTCATCCCTTGTTCTGGACACACCACTCCTCGCAATTCAGCCCAAGACTGAAGGCTTTTTTTGGACACCATACCATGCTCTTCATTTCAGAGCAATAGCTTGCTAGCAATTCTCCTCAGCTCCGTGATCATTGCACTATCCCTTCCCTCAATCTTATCTAGCTCCATTAGTTTAGTCAGTCAATAAACATTTTAAAGTAATTACATGCCAGGCAGTTTGCTAAGCACAGAGGATAAAAAAAAGTCAAAAGACAGTTGGTCCCCACCCTCAAAAAGCTTACAATCTAATGAGGGATAGATAGGCGGGAGTAGGGCATGATGGATAAATCCAAGGGAGTAAAGGCAGATGGGAAGTGTAGAGATGGATGGCCTGGGCACCCTCATTAAATGGAAGTTCTAGGAGGCAGCTTCTGTCTGCTCCCTAGTCAAAGGGCCCTAGGGACAGAGGGTGCAGATGAGGTGCAAGTACTAGGGCTGATGTGATCTTGCAGATATGCAGATATGCCAGGGGCATTATGGGGAAGTATAGAGAAGAGGAATCTCTTGAGATATGACTGCCAGAATTTTTTTTTATCTGTGACAGTGGAAAGCAAACTGGATTCAGAGTCAAGATATTTGGGCCTGAACTTGAGCTCTCCAACTTAGCTTAGGAAGTTCCCTTAAACTCTGTGAGCCTCTACTACAGTGGAAAGTGCTGACTGAAGTCAGAGGGCTTGGGTTAAAATCTTGGCTTTGGTACTGATTGCTCATGTGACTCTGGATAAATTTCTTAAATTCCTCATCAATAAAATGAAGAGATTAGTATAGATGACCTAATATAGGAACCTATGAGATTCCTACCAGATTTTCAAAAAACTTGGTTTCTCAACTGATCTCCTTTACAGACACCCCACAGAACATGACTAGGCTTCCACAGCTAATCAGGATTCTCTTCCTATCAACACCATTCAAGTTATCCAAAGGCATTTCCACACTTAATCTAAAATGTTTGTTTGGTTGATTGAGACTTCTTACTCATTAAGGTATCTGGGCAGCTTATCACTTGCTTTAAGTAGAGAGGGATGGCACAATTGCTTCACTTAGTCAACCCTTCCCTTATACCTGTAAAGTACAAAGCCTTAGAGAAATAAAAGCTACTGAGTTTTTTATTCCATGTTCAAGTGACAGATCATATTTTCTATTTTTCCTCTCCCTTATTTTTCCTGAGGATGTTCAGTTTTGTGGGGGTGGGGAGGGAGGGCAGGTGAGGGTTGCCACCATGGTAGCACTAATTAAGAGAATGTTTTCAAAGAGCTTCTGTCTCCTTTGTTGGTCTTTGCTTTCACTGCAGGTGACAGGTTTTCTCTGGGTCATTTCTGAGGGAATACTAGCCACCAAAATCAGTCAGAATCAAGGAGCAGCAGCCACTAATTGAAGTGGAGGGGAAAAAAAAGCTTGACTTTTCCAAATTGGATCTTGCTAGCATTACAAAGCTTGCTCTCCTTTTCCCTGAAACTTTTTCAATCTAATTAAAATGTTCAAGTCTTTCTTCAACCCAGTCTTCTTAATCCTTCCATGCCATCTTCAGAGTTTATCCATTCAGGAATTGGCTTGTTGCCTCATAAAGCAGGGTACCTGTCTCATTTTCCATTAAATATTAACATCAATATAATAGAACGGAACGATAAAGAGTTTTTATCATCCTGCTGTTTGGTCATTAAATCCTATTTCAGTTCATTTATGATGTCAATAATCTGGAATTTAAAGGGTACACTGCTAGAATTTTAGCATTATGAAAAAATGATATTATGCCATGATTCCACTTTGTCATTTTCCCATATGCTTTCTCCTGACAAAGGAAAATAGATTAGTTTAGCTTATTAGACAAATTGCTATTATTAGAATGTATACAAATTCATCTTCACAGGCTATGACTGAATGCCAAATGAAAGCTGTTGGCAGTTGTTGAATATTGGACACCAATAATCAGACAGTTCTGGAAACTACGAATTCTCTCTAATGATTAGGAAAAGGTAGGGGATGGGAAAGTATAACACGAAATAAAACTAAAAGAGAAAATGCTTTGTGATAAAATGGAAAGCAGACTTGCACAGAGGGTTCAGTGAAAGAGTTAATAAGTATTTATTAAGTAACCACTATGTGCCAGATCCTGTGCTAGTTAAGTATTGGTAATACAAAGACAAAATGAAACAGTCTGGACCCTCAAGTAACTTAAATTCTACCAGGGAAGACAACATGTACCTATACAGGGTGTTCCAAAAAGTCAGAGCAGGTTTAAGATCTCAAAACTACACTAAGACTTTTGGGGCACAAATACATCTGTATATATTTTTTCACTCTCTGTTCCACTTCCCCTCCATTTAAAAGAAAAAAAAAGAAAATAAATTATAATAAATATGCATAGTCAAGAAAAAAAACATTTCCATATTGTCTAGGTCCAAAAATGCAGGTATAATTCTGCACCTTGAATCTATTATCTCTTTGTCCAGAGGTGAGAAGTAGAATTTTTATATATAAATGGTTGGTTACTGCATCCATCATAATTCTTAAATCTTTCAAAATTGTTTTTCCTTTACAATATTGTTGTTTCTCTTCTGGTTCTGCTCACCTAACTCTGCATCAGTTCATGAAAGTCTTCCCAGGTTTATCTGAACTCATCTCTTTTTTTTATAGTATAACAAAGCTTTTCATTACACTTCTATGCCATAATTCGCAATTTGTTCAGTCATCGCCCAATTAACAGGTACCTCCTTAGCTGATAGTTCTTTGCCACTATAAGAACAATTGCTATAAATATTTTTTTGTGTATATATATATATATATATATATATATATATATATATATATATATATATCTATCCATTTTCTCTTTCCTTGATCTCTTTAGGGTACACTTCTAATGGTGTAGCTAATGGCATAGGTGGGTCAAAAGTTATATACAGTTTATGTACAGGTTATATACAGACTTCTGTGGTGAGTTTCATATTGCTTTCCAGAATGGTTGAACCAATCTATATCTCATTTAATCCTGATAACCGTGTGAAGTAAATGCTATTTTTATATCCATTTTGCAGTCGAGGAAACTGAGGCAAATAGAGATTAAATGACTTGCCCAGAGTCACATAGCCAACAAGTATCTGAGGTCAGATTTGAACTGAGGTTTTCCTTAACTCTGACCCACTTATTTATTCACTATACCACCAGTTCTTAAGCTTCTAAGTCTGCATCAGTTATCTATCATGGAAACAATGTCTTTATTAGAGAAATGTGTTGCAATGATTTTTTTTCCCAATTAACTGTTTTCCTTTTAATTTTAACGACATTTCAATTTTGTGATATCAAAATTGTCCATTTTATCTTCTGTTGTCTTGTCTTTGGGCATGAGCCCTTTCCCTAGCCATTGATGCCAAAGGAAATTTCTTCTTCCTTACTCTAAGTTGTTTCTGATATGATCTGTCATATGGAAGTTATATATCCATTTGGAGATAATCTTGATTGCTGGTGAGAAGTATTAATACTGTCTCTAATATGTTCTTCTCATCTTTTTTCTGTCTTTCAAAATTAAACCATAGTATTAATACTGTCTCTAATATGTTCTCATCTTTTTTCTGTCTTTCAGAATTAAACTATAGTATTAATACTGTCTCTAATACGTTCTCATCTTTTTTCTGTCTTTCAGAATTACACTATAGTATTAACACTGTCTCTAATACGTTCTTCTCATCTTTTTTCTGTCTTTCAGAATTTGCGTGGCACTGTGGCTTGGTAGAACACTATACTTGCTACCAGGATTTGATACTTATGAGTTGTGTGATCCTGGGCAAGTCACAATCTCTCAGAACTTCAGTTTCTTCCCCTATAAATAAGGATAATAATACTGTAGCACTTATATCACAGGGTAATTGAGAGGATCAAATGTGGGAAAACATATAAAGCGCTTTACAAACTATAAAGCATCATGTAAATGTCAATAATTATTCTTTTTATTCCTGCCTTGTAGGCTTTCTCTGTCCTTAGTAGTTACATTTCTTGACCTGATGCCCAGCTGTCCTTTTCTTTCTCTTCCATCTCCACACCAAGAGAAGAGGCTTGACAACTAAAAATACTGCCTAGACAGGGCAGATCTGAACATGTTGAGTAGACAAAGCAACTCAATAAAAAGTGAGGCAGCACTCCAGGCTACAACCAGGCTCTAAGTTGGTGGTGAAGGAAAAGTCCCTTGCTTTCAAAATGGACTGGAAGGCAGCTCAGACCATGCCATCCCTTCCCACCTCCCAATAATCTCTAATGGTTCCCTATTGTCTCCCGGATCCAATAAAACACTGATTGTCACTTAACACTCTCCATAACCTAGTCCCTTCCTATATTTCTAGGCATCCATGACTCCACTCCTATGCGCTACATAGTCTAGTAATACCAGCCTACTTGTTTTTCTTTCCACATGACCTTCCACCATCTTTCACCTCCAGGCCTTTGCACTCCATGTCTCCCGTGCTTGGAATGTTCTCCCTCCACACTTCTGCCACTTAGAATCTCTGGCTTTCTTAAACACTCGACTCAAACGCCATCTTCTACAAGAAGCCTTCCCACCTTCGCCTCCCCATCCCCAACTTAGATACTCTGCATGTATCTTGTATGTACCTAGTCTTCACATACATGTTCTCTACTCCATTACAATGCATACTCACTGTGAGTATGGACTATTTTTACCTCTTTTTTTGGACCACAATGCTATATACATAATAAGTGCTTAATATATGTTGCCTGATAAAATTGATGCAGGAATAACAGAGAAATACTACAGCATCTTAACAAAATTTTTTGTATTTCAAAGAACTGTCAAAATTGGGTTATTTTTTTGGCCATAGTATCTCATGAAGTCAAGGTCTCAATTAGAGATCATTTAGTTTTGCGCCCTCATTTTACATATGGGGAAACTGAGGTTCAGAGAAAGGAAGTCACTGGCTGAAGGTAATGAAATTCATTAAAATCAGACTCCTAACTACAAGGTGTACTTTGCCACACATGATAGCACTTAGCATTTGCTGTTTATAATTGAAATAACCAGCAGGATCATAGATTCAGAGACTGAAGGGACATTAGAGGTCTTCCAGTTCAAACCATAATCTGCCAAGGAAGAGTGGAGGCCTAAAAAGGCCAGACCATTCGCTCAGAACATACGGGTATGAAGTAGCTGAGGCAGGATTTGAGTCAAGTTTCCCTCTTTTCATAGACTCTGACTCCAAGTACAGCAGTCTTTCAGCCATGTCAGGTCAATGTCCATGATCATTCTAGATTTTGGCAAAATTCTGTCTTCCCCTTTTTCCTTACAGCTGCAAATTCTCAAAGGATACCTTCTGCCAAAGTGCTAACAAGTAAGGATGTAATTAAGATATTTCCCAGTGACAGATTTCTTGAGTTTTATTTTGGTAGTAGATCACAATTACATTCATCTTAAGATTCATGGCATAGCCTAAGCCATAATTTGGCAGTGATTGTTAATATAAATCTACTTTGGAGATACGCAAGTACAAATTACAGAATGTCAGGGTACAATTTGATGGGAAGTGCTTTTTCACTGTTATAAATAATGAAGGATGCTGAGAAGTTTCCAGTTCATTCAATTGAATGTAATTAAAATCCTCAAGCTTGTGGTTTTACGACATTTGCATCTGCCCATTATCTGTGGGAGTCAAAGATGCTCTCTGCCTGTGAGAGTCAGAGGATATTCAGCATTCTTTTCCTTCTCTCATTTCTTAAAAGGAGCAGGACAAGATAATTCATCTACCTCCCACCCCATCTCCCAACTCTGAATATCTTTAGGACTTATTCTCCAGTTGAGATCAACAAGCAATTACGTACCTACCACATGCAAGATATTGTGCTTCCTTGGTGATTGCTTGGTTCTACATACATTCACATAATCCTTAGTTTAAGAAGTGTGCCAATGAGGATGTAACCTGCCCAACACCACAATTCTGCAGGAGCATGACATTTATTTGCAGGTTTGCAATAGCCTTTCTGGGTCACATGTACTTGTAAATATTATAGTGTATGGGAGAAATCATATTGTGTTTTTAACATAATAGGGGAAATTATGAAGTAGGTAAAGTTAGTTTTCCAGGACTTATTGACCTGAGCATATCCCATACCTTTCAGACTTTCAAAGTCATGTTCTCCTTCCCTGATCTTTTCAAAAACTTATTCTCAGGAGAAGGTGTGATAAACTCATTCAGTTAAATATTTCAAATGATTCTTGATTTTATCTCCATGTATTTTCATTCTACTCACACAGTTTATAATCTTGTCTTAATGAAACAGTTTGGTCCTTCCAAAATTGTCACCTACTGACAAAATGTCTAGTTTCTTTGAACTTAGCTAGGCTGATCTTCACATGATAGACATACTTATTGCAGTGGCCCAAATTCAATACCTTTCAGATTTGAAAGGACCTACCAGAGTTTCCCCCTTACTCCACTGGCATTCAAGACCTCAAGGTCACTTTCATGACAAGGTGAACCATCAGAGTAGGGCTTTAGTGGATGAAAATAGATGTAACAGATGAAAATGATTCACACCAAGATAGAAATGATTGAAAAAAGTAATTATATGGAAGGAATCACTGGGAAGAATACTAGAGATAACTTTTAAAGTTTCAGATTTGTGCACCAGTGAACAGAGAAGGTATAACAAGTCAAAGAAGCTTGACATTTTAAATACAAGAAAAGGAAAATGAATGTTACTCTGACTCTACAGGCTGGGACTCACAACAGGATGATGGTAAAGGAAAGCCATATCAAAAGAAACATCTGCATAAGACATAGTGGTGTTGCATTGTACAACAGAAAAATATATACCAGAGTCCTGAGAAGGGAAGTGAATTTGGATAAGAATAGAAGGAGAGAAAGATAGAAGTGATGCCCCTGACTTCCTAGTCAGAGGAAGGAAATGGCACATACATACATAAGATGAAATAATAATGAAGTAACCTTCCTGAAACATCTGCTGAAAGTTTGGTTTCCACTGGTTTCAGTGTGTCTGATGAAATCTTGACTTATCTCATTAGGGTAATGAAAAGATGCTATGCCCTAATATATTTATCAGGTGAGGATTCATCTTAATTGTTCACAGGGTATGAATATGGACTACAGACTGGACACCACCCAAGTACGACAAGAAGTTTGTTAAGAGTTATGGACTGGGTTCTGAGGTTTTAATACTGAGTTAAAAGCTGTAAGGAGAAATGTGACTGCCTAGGAGTGGAAAGGAGAGAACATTCCACCTAAATCCCTGAGGACTTGATTGAAGGAGAAAAGTCTCCTTCCTCTCTATCCCCCAGCCCCATTCTTAGCCAGAAGAGGCTCATGAACTTGAAGCATTCAGAGAATTTGACCTTTTTATTTTGCATCCTAGAAGTGTCCCTGGAGTGGTATGATAATATCTACATCAGAAGCCATAGAAAGATATGAATTTGATATTAATTCCTTGATTAAATTCTAGAATGTATTATTAAACAGATATTTTATGAGCATTAGAAAGGGAAGTAGTGATGGAGAGGAGTCCACATAGGTTTACTAAGAATAACTCATTCCAGGCAAACTTCATTTCTTGAGATAGGGTTAACAGTGCGGTAACCTGGTGGGGAAGAATCCACAGATTTAGTGTTTTTTGCTTACAGCAGGACATTTTATGGAATTGTTCACTGTCGCTTGTGGACAAGATGAATAAATCTTGACTTAACATATTACTATTACTTTGATAAATAAAATGATCATGGTCAGTGGTAATTAGTAGATTAGTGTCAATACGGACATGGAGAGGTAAATGGGTAAATATGAGCCAGCTGTAACACATTATAAATGAACAATTATGCAGGAAGTGTAAAGGTAAAGTATAAAGGATTTCATAGGAGAAACATGGCTGCAATAAACAAAGGACTAATCATATAGCAACTCTTGGACTGACTGTGTGTTTCATTAACTTCCATATAATTTTGAAAAGAATCTGAGGAGAGCCCCTAGTACATTGGATAGGCTCTCTGCAACGAATTTGTGGGAGAAGAGGAACAAAAGTAGTTCTGGATAGACTGACATGGATGGGTTGGGAATTACATTTTTGGAAAATACGTCCGTATCAGTGAGATCACTACTTCACTGGAGTATGAGAGCCAATACGGAAGAGGGCTTCTAAGGGTTTCCTGTTGGGCTCTGTGTTCAAACCTTAAACAATTCTATCAATAACTTAGGTGAACATATATAGCATGTTATTTCAATTTACAGATGATAGAAAGTAGGGAGGGATAGCTAACTCATTGAATGAAAGAAAAGATATGGACAGATTATAATGATGGCCAACAACGATGTCTAACAAAATGGAATTTAATAAGGATAAATTCAAAGTCCTGTTCTTGGGTTAAAAAAAAAATCAGTCACATAATTTTAGATAGGCAAGACTTCTTCATGTTCATGGCGTAGGTGGGAGAGATACTATGAGGACCTTTTCTTTACTTGAAATCATATTAGATAGGAAACTACCATCAAGTAAGATCCACTCTATAGATATGTAGTACTCACTGGTCTTTTTTCAATGTTCAGTCTCTAGCCCTTGAAATTAAATTAAATTTAAATTTTGGGGAAGTTAACACTAAACGTAGCTTAAATATGAAGAAGTCATGGTGGACTGTAGTTAGATAATGAATAATTATTATTGGATGGCAGATGGTAGGATACAGGTACAACAGACTGTAACTTATTTTTAGACAGCTTAGTCATATGGTACTTGCAATCAACTTCCTACCTGTTTGGGCTTGATCATACCATAGTTTTCTGGGCCTGATTTCCTTAGCTGTAAAGGAGAGGTCGGACAGCTTAGTAGTTCCAACCCACAGTCCACTGGTCCTTGGTGGTGGTGGTAGGGGCTACTGTGTAATTACTGCAAGGAGTCTTCTAATCCATATGTATACAAAATGTCTCATTTGAATCCATATTAGAATATAAGTATATAGTGTTCAGGGATGTGTTGGTAAGTGTTCACCAGGAAAAAAACCAGTACTCAGGTTACACATTAAAGATTAACCTACATTACTAACATGTTCTCTATCACTTTCTTAATCTAGACTCTAGACAATCAGGAAAACAATAAATCAAGCCTTGACTTGTCCAACCTGCCCATTTCAAATAAGAACAAATGAGATAATGTAAGGGAAGTACTAAGCATTAATAAATTCATGGCACATAGTAGGTGCTTAATAAATGTTTATCCTTTTTACCTACCCATTTCTGAGGTCTAAATTCTCACATTGCAAAGTGGCATGGTAGAGAAAACCTGCAATGTCATAAGTGTAGCCTGGAAAGACATGAAGATAGGGCTGGCCTTGTAGTCTGAGAAGAATCAGCCAATCAGAAGAAGAGTCCAAAGACCCAGGGGAGAAGTTCACGGATGACTTACATAACCAGGGTGAAGTAGTTTCCCCAACATGACAGAGAATATTTTAACTAATTTAAACTTTGCCCACTCTCATCTCCCTGGGGAGTTCTTCACCCAGAATTGAGAGTGGATAGAGTTAAAATAAGTACCTTTTTTTGAGAGTGGGATTAATCTTCAAAAAAATCTCCATTCAAATTTATTCTCTAGTTCTAAATTGAAAGAAAGCTAGCCTTCAATCTTCAGATCACTGAAATATGGTAAGGATAGCTAGGCGGTTCAGTGGATAGAGTACTGGTCTTGGAGTCAGAAAGACCTGAGTTCAAATGTGATCTCAGACACTTACTAGCTGTGTGATCCTGGGCAAGTCACTTAACCCTATTTACCTCAGTTTCCTCATCTTGGAAATGATCTGGAGAAGGAAATGCCAAACCATTCCAATATCTTTTCCTAGAAAACTTCAATTGGGGTCACAAAGAGTTAAACATGACTGAACAATACATATAGAACTAAAGAAAATCAGATTATGGGGTCCATATAGAAGGGACCATAAGAACATCTAGTCCAATTGCCTGACTTTACAGTGGATGAGGAAAACAAAACCCAGAGACATGAAGCAATTTGCCTAAGGTCACACAGTGATGAGTGTCAGGGCCAGAATTTTAATCCAGGTTTTGGGACTCCAAATCGAAGGTTCTTTTCACTGTATCATTGGGAAGAAGAAATAATACTTATTTTTACAATACTTTCCCCCCCTTTTCCGACTATTCCCCTCAAACATTTATTTTTATAAGCAGATTATCAAAGTTTTAATAAAAAAAAAAAGGAAAGCAAAAAAGGAGCAGGGGGAAAGCAGTCCGCAAACAATCACAGTCTGGTCACCTGATTAGGAAGAATCATGTTTGGTCATATCAAAGTTTCCCAGTCCCTATGAAATCAACCTCCTTTTTGGGGGTGGGGGGTAGTACAGGGGAACCTGAGTCTCTTGGCTTGGAATGTTTATTTGTTCATATCACAAGAATTAGATTTTAAAAAGAGACTATGCTCAGATCCCAGTTGAAAATAGTTCCCACAGCTGCCTGCCCACAGAAATTCTACAGACCACCTGTTTTCCACAGCCACAGAAACGAAATGTAACTCTTAAGGGGTCATTTTAGCTATCCTTCAGCAGCTGTGGAACATCTCAGAGGACATTCCCTCCCCCTCCACCCGCACCCCAGTCCATGATTATACCCAAGGCCACTCACTGTTGGGAAGGATGTGGGAGAGGAAGCAGGTGGTTGTCGTAGTTAGGGGCAAGGAAATCTTTGACAAAAAGCAGCTCCAGGTTGTGACTGGTTATCGGTTTCAACTGACTGGACCTAGACTTAGATAATAATAGTAGCAGGTTTTTATATAGTACCTTAATGTTTGCAAAATACTTTGAACAACAATCCTAGGAGGTATGTGCTAATATTATCCTCATTTTACAGATAAGGAAACTAAGGCAGACAGTGGTTAAGACATTTGCCTGGGGTCATACAGTTAGTAAGTTGTCTAAGGACAGATTTGAACTCAGGTCTTTCTGAATCTAGGTCCAGCCCTTTTATTCTCTGTCCCATATAGTAACCTTAGAGCAAATACCCAATGTCTTTATGATGATGGTTGTCCATGGAAAGCTCCAGGGTAGAATAAGACAGAGACACTTCAGTGGAACTTCCATCTCACAGAAACATACACTTCATGAAAAGACGCAGAGCAATACCTGTTTGCACCGTATTTGGAGCACTGGATTTGGAGATACAAAGATCCAAGTTCCAATCCAGCCTCAGACCTCCATCTGCTTCCTCCACTGCAAAATGAAAATAATGACAGCACTTACCTCACAACCTCACAAAGTGATTTTGAGGACAAAATGGCTAATATCTGTAATATGTTTAGCACAGAGCCTGACACATAATAGATGCTTGATAAATTCTTCCTTCCTTTTTCTGTCTGGGGTTTTCCAGTTGCCTGTGGATCAACCAGCACTAGTTCCTTGTGGATTTGGTTTCATATTTGAAGGAGGTATTTTCTCATAAGCATTCAGGTCTAGATATTCAATTATTACTACCCTAACAGAAACTTAGGGAAGCAATACCATAGAATCAGCAATAGCATTTAATTGGAACGCAGAAGAAAATCTAAAACAACGACATTCTCAGTTACTACTCTATACATGAATGCATTTTCACTTGTGTCTTGTTCAATAGCCCAAACAGGAAACTCCCACCCCAGGTTCTCTCCTGGAAATTGAATAAAAGGAGGTAAAGTCTCTGCTATCTTAGGCTTCCTACACTGGTAGTCTCAGTTGTCATTCGACTCCCCTTTCTGGTTTCCACCCAGCACTGGCAGATCTGGGGAGTTTCCTTGCCTCTGTATCCCTCTTTTGTTGACGCAGCCTGATCACATAGTCTATACATTGTACTGGTTCTAGTTGGCTCTGTAACTTGGAAATTCATCAAGTTAGCCACATGGTCAGGTTTCTACTTGCTCTTCCTAGCTGGTTTGTTTGTTTTTTTTTTGCCATGATGATATCTTCTCAATGCTGGCATGGAATCCTTGGGGAATTCCAAGTCTTGGTCTCCTGCTATGGGGCTTGATTCTTGTGCTCTGATTGGCATTTGCCTCTCTGACACCATTATTTCAGAGAGAAGTCTCTGCCACATTTTAATTCATTCTTGACTACATCTCTATTCCATAACTTCAACAGTCATCTTTCTCTTCCTCCTTTCTTTCCTCCTTTCCCACCAATTTCTGGAACCATAAACCATGATCAAATCAACTCTGCCATTGATCCTGGATGGGGTGCGACAATCTACTTCATTGTCATCTCACTTACCATCCTCAGAATTTTCTGTACCAAAGGGTCCCTCACTGACCACTACCCTCTTCTGTGTGTTGATTCGTCTCTCAGCATGTAAGCTCCTTCATGGTAATTTGCTTAAAGTGAGGCACATCTACACAATTAATGACCCAGGAAGTCATCTTTAGTTTTTTTCTTTATATTTTCAATATGTTCAAAATATGAACTTACATATTGATCTGATTATGTTACTTTCCCCTCAAAATACGACTTGCATGATAAAACCTTAAGGTTTTTAAATCTTAGTACCATAGACAGTGTTTCAGCCTCTGATCTTCTAGCAGCTGCACCCAAGCAATAGCAACAGCTGTCTTATCACCCACCCACAACATAACATTGGAGGAGCCAGCCTGTGCTAGATGTCCACTCTGCTGGTACTATGGAAGTGAGGAAGGCAGCTTTCTCTTACTTCTGGGCTTCTTTTCCAAGTCCTTTAGAGACTAAAATCCATTAGTTCTCCAGCCCCTGATGCCTATGGCTTAAGAGAACAGTTAGTAGTGGGTCATGAGAGCAGGACCTGATGAATACTGCAGATTTGCCCTTTGTATTACAGTGAACTTTCCCACTGAGAGATAGAAGCAAACACAGCTCTGTGGTAATCATCATCACAGAGGAAGTAAGCTGAGGTGGGGAAGGAAAGGATGGGTCCCTCAGACTAGTGGGAATCCCAAGCATTACATTTGCCAGGAATAAGGGGTTTCCCCAGTAATCGAGTAAAAGAAAGGTAAAAAGTAGGATGGGAATAGAGCAACTGAGACCCTGTGTTAGTTTTTCGTTTTTC
The DNA here is from genome assembly GCA_023548195.1 of Bettongia penicillata ogilbyi. NCBI lineage: Eukaryota > Metazoa > Chordata > Mammalia > Diprotodontia > Potoroidae > Bettongia > Bettongia penicillata. Next base: position 2,361,861 of record JAJHZJ010000125.1, on the reverse strand, counting down.
TTTGTTTTTTTTTGCTATGAAAAGCCTGTTGAAGGTCTTAGGAACCAAGTCTTCAAAACAGGAAAATAGTGGGGAATTCTTGATGCCAATGTCCAGGTCTGGAAAAAAATAGGACTCAGCTTTTCAATACATTACTGACCATTTGTTGTCGAACTTTGTAACTAAAGAGGACTAAAATAACATCATGATGTTAGGGTCAATGTAAATTGTGTCTGACTGCAGCTGATCAAGCCAATGTGATCCCAGAAGGCTCTACCACAAGTTGGGCACAAACAGTCTATTTGAACATTTGGGAAGGATCATTACTGACCACAAGTTATATGAAAGAAGTGGTATAAAAGATATCATCAAAGAGATAAATGAGTGAAAAAAAAAGGTGGGATAGTTATGTGGTGAGAGAAAGGCATAACTGATAGCTTAGATGTTCCAGTGGCATCCTTGAGATAGCAAGACAACCATGATGTCAAGGAAGACACTGAGTATGTTAGACAAACACTCTATGTGGGAAATGTGGGAAGAAATGGGCAAGGCACATGTGAGGAGAAGGCATGAATGTGTTGTGAACTGCATAACAGAAAGGTATGCCTCCAGTGATAAGATCACACATCCATCAAACTACCCAAGCAGTGTTTCTTGGTTTTCCCGTTGTCTTTGGTTTGCCAATGAATTTGTCTTGAACATTGCACTAATTGTCTTGAACATTGCACTCCATAGCACAAGGCTGTAGAATTTGTGAAACCTCAAACAATGCATGGAGAACTAAGGCTCTAGTTTAAAGCAAAGAGCCTGCTGGCAACTATAGTGTATTCCCCAAAAAGCTGTATTGAAACTTTTTCATGTGCAGTCGGTGTAGGACAATAGATTTTTATACCTGGAAGATGTAAGATCACAGATTTACAACTGAAAGGGGCCTCAGAGGCCTCCTAGACCAACACCCACATTTTAGAGTTGAAGTCTAGTATGGCTAAGTGACGAAGGTCATACAGGTAGTAAATGTCAGGGGTGGGATTTGAACCAATTCCTTTTCTAACTCCAGAACCCATGCTCTTTGCACTGTTGTAGAAACAACTGCCTGATTTTACTGATGGAAAAACTGAGGTGCAGAGAGGTTTTATGAGTTCCAAGGTCACCAGGGTGGCAAATAGTAGAACATTCAATTCATTATAAACTTAATTCTTTTGGATTAAAGTACAAATTCTATTTCTTATAAACAAGGCTGTGTTTCTTTTCCCTGGTCCCCTTTAACTTGCTCACATTTTATGTGGCAGAAGGTTATGTATTTCTATTTGGATAAAAATGACAAGTTTTTTTCAAATAGTTTTTTTAATATGAAAATTGTGCGCAGTTATTTTGTATTTGCTTGTATTTTTCCCCTTTCAAATAGACTTCATTTTAGGGAAAGGCCTATATTTGAACCAAGAGGCCAATCAGTCTTTATAGCATCCAGAGATGTCATTCTTGCCCCTCATTTCTTAATGTAAGTAATAAATAGTGGTTCAGTGAATAACGATTGAGAAGATGGAGAAGAAATGTGCTAGGATATTACAAAAGGTAGAATATAGAGATTAGAGAACATATTGGGAAATAAGATAAAGTCTTATTGAACACAGAGAACAAATCAATCAGTCACTCAGCAAACATAGCAAAGTTCCTACTATGTACTGGGCTATGTGCTAAGCACTAGAAGTAGGTAACCAAATAAAGAGGGAAGAAGGATTATTATAACTTTTTATATATCTTTAAAAAAAAAGACTGAAGCCATCATGGAGATGTTCATTTCTGAGGAGTTCTTGGGTTTTGTACAATGAATAGAATCTTATACATTCATCTTCTCATGGTCCCTTCTGTTATTTTATAGCTGACAAAATGCCAAATTATTAGCTATGTCAGGGATTAATGCTCCTTCTTGTGACAAATAGAGTCCCTTGAGGCATCTGTAATCTTAGAAATGGATAAGGGATGCTAAGCATGGCCGTTTTTTATTTTTGGAGGCAATCTGGCCACCTTTTAGCAGCTGGGAACACTGGCACATGTAAGGGGATGAAAAAGGCTTAAGTTACAGAGATTCCAATCCCCTGCATTCAAACTACAGACTTCAAGGCAGTCGCATGGGTAAACTGTCCCTTATGTTCCCTGCCAGGACCTTATGTTCATAAAAATAATTCAAGTCGTCTGCTTCAGCTCTAATATACGCAGACCACGGGTTCTCTCTCCACATGTCAATTCCCCTTTCAGTACAGGAGCCCAAGTCTTCTGAAACCTTTACAGACACAGAGTTTTTGCAAAGGTAACATCTTTCCCATCAGATTTTATTTTTAAACAGGTTTAGGAAGTTAGCACATTTATACTCAAAATGTTCTTTGCCTTCATGTGAATGATGAATATAGCTTTTAGTGATACAGATGGTAGCCTTTCGATGTCCCTCCTAACCGGTGGGCCTCTTTCTCTTCCATCCTTTTGGCTCTGGGCATCCATCCAATGTAGTAGGGGACTTCCTAGCTTTCTCTTCACATTATAGGGATATCAGTTTATCATGTGGACCATCCGGCACTTTATCCATCACTCTCACCACATGACCCAGTCAGTCTTCTTTTTTGATGATTCATTTCTTTGATGGTTTCCTCTTTTTTTAGGTTTTCTTTTTTTCTTTGAGAAAGCTGGCAGGCACCCATCATCAATATCTGTATCTCTATGCATTTCCGTAGAATAGACATAGAAATTAGACCTGATTTTTTTGGTATAGGAAACTCCTGAAGGAGGAAATAAACCCTGGCAAAGCTTGTAGATACTAGTCTCTGCAACTGATAGTTTAAAAAGAGTTGCCTAGGGCAATGAGAAGTTAAATAACTTGTCTAGGGTCACATGGCCAGTTTATTTCAGAGAAGAGACTTGAAAACAAAGTCCTCCTAGTTCAAGGTTGGCTTTTTATCCTCTGCTTCTTGGTGCTTCTCTATCCACACGTGTATCCATTTATATATCTGTGACCCTATTATACTCATATCCATATCTATATCCACATTTTTATTCGTATCCACATCTATCTTCATGCCTATGTTCATATTCATACCTACACTCATATCAATATCTATCTCTATATCATATTTTGGAGTCAGCTAGGTGGTACAGAGGATAGAGTTCTGGGCATGGATGGAATCAGGAAAACCTGAGTTCAAATCCAGACTTAGATACTTATCAGATGTGTCAAAAGTCATTTTTAACCTCTGTTTGTCTCAGTTTCCCTAACTATAAAATGTGGAAAATCATAGCACCAACCTCTCAGGATGGTGGTGAGCATCAAATAAAATAATGTTCGCATCACATTTAGTGCAGCCTCTGACTTGACAGGCATACCTCATTTTATTGCACTTTATTATGCTTTGCAGATATTACATTTTTTTTTTTTTTATAAATTGAAGGTTTGGGGAAACCCTGAATTGAACAGGTCTATTGGCACCACTTTTTCTAACAGAATGTGCCTCTGTGTTACATTCTGTTAATTCTTCTAATATTTCAAACTTTTTTAATATTTTGTTTATAACTTTTTTATATTTATTATTATTTTATCTGATTTGGCAATCTATGAGCAGGATCTTTGATGTTACTAGGCAATTGTTGTGGGGCACCACACACTGTGCTCATACGAGACAGCAAACTTAATCTATAAATGTTGGGTGTGTTGTGACCTCTCCATCAACTTTTCCTTCCCAGTCTCTGTCCCTCTCCTTGGGCCTCGCTATTCCCTGAGACATAACGATATTGAAATTAGGTCAATTAATAATGCTATAATGGCCTTTTAGTGTCCCAGTGAAAGGAAGAGTCAGTCCCTACAGCAACTTCTGACTACACTGTAGTCTTATTTTAAGAAATTGCTCTAACTACCCCAAACTTCAGCAACCACTACCCTGGTCAGTCTGGAGCCATAAACATCAGGAAAGACCCTCCACCAGCAAAAACATTGTGACTCACTCAGATGAGGGTTAGCATTTTTAAAATATATATATTGATTTTTAAGATATGATACTATGACACACTTAATGGACTACAGTATTGTGTAAACATAACTTTTATATGCACTAGAAAAACAAAAACTTCACCTGACTCACTTTATTGTGAGATTGACTTTATGGCAATGGTCTGGAACAGAATCCACAATATTTTTGAGGCATGCCTATATGTAAATACTCATTCCCTTCCTCTCTCCCCCTTCCTATTCATTTCTCTTCTTTTTTTTAATTCTGTGATAGTCATACTTGACAGTGGTGAATATCCTTGATAGTTTTCTCTGCTTTATGCTTCCACCTACGCCTCTACTACATTCAATCATTTACCTGCTAGTTCTACTCATACAATAGCTCCCCCATATGACCCTCTGATTGGAGGGTGGAGTGGAGAACTCCTCCCATAAGTTCCATTTAAGGAGGTTGTCCTGACCAGCCCTTTCTTCATTTCCTACTATGTTATACTCCTTTGGAATTTTCCATCATGCACCTACTTTTTAACTTCATTTTGTAAGTTGTCTTTCCTCATTAGAGTATAAGCTCCTTGAGGGCAGAGATGGTCTTCCTTTTTCATATTTGCATCGCTAGCACTTAGCATAGTCCCTGACACATATTAGGTGCCTAATATCTATTGACTGACTGCCCCTTCTTCATTTATATCATGACCAACTCTAGCCCAGATCTTGGTCAATTCTGTCCCAGGTTTTTGAAATAATATAACTAGTCGATATGCCTCCAATATCTCCTCTCTTCAATCCGTTGTTCAGGCGGCTGTGCTCTCCTTAAGGCTGAGAGTTCAGTATATCTAACCAGCCCCAGTCCCTTACTGTATTACAGCCATATTCCTGCCATGTATAATGCCTCCCCTTCTTTTCCATCTCTTGCTCTGGGAATAGTAATCAAATTAACACTATCATTCCTGGAAAAAGTGTGCCAACCAATCAACTTGTATTTCCACTTCCCATACTGAAATACCCCTCCTTGATCACTACTCTCCCATAGGTGCCAATTAGAAATTAGAGAGACTTTAGCCTGGTCAAGAAAAGACTTAGAGGAGTCAAGATTATTGTAGTTGAGGGACTGTTACTTGAAAGTGCAATTAGAGTTATCACATGTTGCCCTAAAGAATAAGGTTAGACTGAAAAAAATAAATCCCCAGATTTAGGATTAATGTATGGTGTATAGTAGAAACAGGACTAAATTAGGCTGTGAAATGGAGGTAATGATGCTTCCACTATCGATCTTATGGGGGCATATTGTGAGGAATAATGAATGAGAACGCACCCCTTAGAATGTATGCTTCTGGCTTTTAAAATTTGTATCCCCAGTGATTAGTAAAGGACCTGCAACAGAATAGGGGCTTAGTAAATGCTACTCATTCATTCATTCAAGTGCCAAGATGACTTTCCATAATACTAACACACAGAAATCCTTAATATACTTGAAACCCTTTCCTAAGCTTCCTAGTGTCTATATCAAGGGTTCCCAATCTGGAGTACACTTACCCCAATAGGTTATGGGGAATATTTGATAAGTAACTATATTATCCTATTGAAATATTCCCAAGTAGTAGTGGTAGTGAAAAAAATTTTTCATTCTATTTCTTATGTGCTTAGTCATAGCAATTACTTCCTTTCATATTGAATGGGGACCATAGGAAACTTTACTAGAAGGCAAATTTACTAGGAATTCCCTATGCCTAAAGGTCTGTAAAACTGTGCATACCATTTTTGGGGGGTATTTATTTAATTTTAGTTTTCAATATTAACTTTTATAAGATTTTGAGTTCCAAATTTCGCTTTCCCCACCCCAAGATGGCATGCAATCTAATACAGGCTATATATTGAACATATTGAACATATTTCCACATTAGTTATGTTGCGAAAGAAGAATCAGAGCAAAAGGGAAAAGTCACAAGAAAGAAAAAAACAAAAAGAGAAAATAGTCTGCTTCAATCTGTATTCAGACACCACAGTTCTTTCTCTGGATGTGGATAGTATTTTTCATTATAAGCCTTTTGAATTGTCTTAGGTCATTGCATTGCTGAGAAGAGCTAAGTCTAACAAAGCTGGTCATCGCACAGTGTTGCTGTTACTGTGTACAATATTCTCCTGGTTCTGCTCACTTCATTCAGCATTAGTTGATGCAAGTCTTTCCATGTTTTTCTGAAATCCTCCTGCTCACTATTTCTTATGGAACCATAATATTCCATTACATCCATGTACCACAACTTTTTCAGTCATTCCCCAATTGATGGGCATTCCCTCAATTTCCAATTCTTTGCCACCACAAGAAGAGTTGCAATAAATATTTTTGTATATGTGGGGCCTATTCCTTTTTTATGGTCTCTTTGGAATTCAGACCTAGTAGTGGTATTGCTGGATTAAAGGGTATGTACAAGTTTGATAGTCTTTTGGGCACAGTTCTAAATTCCTCTCTGGAATGGATGAATCAGTTCAAAACTCTGACAACAAAGCATTAGTATTCCAATTTTCCAACATCTTCTCCAACATTTATCATTTTCTTGTTTTACCATGTCACTCAATCTGATAGTGTGAGGTGATATCTCATAGTTGTTTTAATTTGTATTTCTCTAATCAATAGTGATTTAGAGCATTTTTTCATGTGACTATAGATAACTTTAATTTCTTTGTCCCAAAACTGCCTATTCATATCCTTTGACCATTTATCAACTGGGGATAAGCATACCCTTTGATCCAGCAATACCACTATTAGATCTACATCCCAAAGACATCCAAAAAAGGGAAAAGGACCTATTTGTATAAAAATATTTATAGCAGCTCTTTCTATGGTGGCTAAAAAAAATTGGAAATTGAAAGGATGCCTGTCAAGTGGGGAATGGCTAAATAAGCTATGGTATGTGATTGTGATAGAATATTATTGTGCTATAAGAAATGACAAGCAGGTTGCTTTCATAAAATCCTGAAAAGACTTACATAAACTAGTAGAACCAGGAGAACATTGTATAGAGTAATAGCAATTTTATGAGATGCAGAATTGTAAATGACTTATTCTCAGCGATACAATGATTGAGGACAATCCCAAAGGACTAATGATGAAACATAATATCTGCCTCCAAAGAAAAAAATGTTTGAATGCAGACTGAAGCAAGCTATTTTCACTTTCTTTCATTCTTTTTCTTTTATTCAAGTCTTCTTATACAAAATGACATATGGAAATGTTTTACATGGTCGCACATGTCTAACTTCTATCTTTTTTGCTTACCATCTCAGGGAAGGGGGGAGGGGTGACAAGGAGGAAAGGATCGAATTTGAAACTCAAAACTTAAAAAAAAATAATTAAAATTATTTTAAGAAAATTGGGGAAAAATGAAACATATATTAAAAACATACTACGAGTTCCTGACTTTTTCCTATCTTAATAATTGTCAAGATGGGGGAAAGGAAAGGTGTTAAACAAGGAGGAGCCAAGTGACAACCTTCACCTACTGTACCCCAGAGTGCTAATCTTGATTTATAAAACATTGACTGATTTTAGTTGTCCTAGTTCATAGCTACTGTTTTTTTGATGAAAACTTTATTTCTGTTCCATCCTAAGGTGTTTTAGATAATTTAGATTGTCTACAATATTCTTAGAATAGAAGATATGCATCATGAAATCATAATCCTAAAAATAAAATTTGAGATAGAACAGTATATATTTTAAGATATGCCTATTGAATCATATTACTGAAAGAGACCTTTAGAGGCTATCTGGTCCAAGCTCTATCTTCAGACAAGACTGCATCCCTGAAGGTGAGCATCTCTTTAGTTTTGGAGTACTCTGGAGCAGGAGAATTTAGATCAATTACAATGTTGACAAAATGGCTGTAACCCTGCAGATAACTTCGTGCCTAGGACATTGTGGGGAAACTGTGTAAGGGATCAGTGGGGTAGAGTAGGCGGGAAGTGAAGGTGGGCAAAGAAAGGGATGACTGAGAAGAAAGTAATTTATGGAATCAAGCTAATATGAAATCATAGTAAAAGACACCTGAATAGAGACTTCCCAAGATTTTCTGGCAAATAGAGTGGAGAACACAGGGGTATGTTGGAGTCAGCTTCTTTGAGCCTGTTGTTAAATTTTCAATGTGAGAATTTACACCTCTGAAATCAGCCAATGCTACAAATCAGGGCTTGTTTTGTTGATTGTCTAGATTTAAGAAAGTTATGGAGAAAAAGTAAATAATGAAGATTAAATTTAAAATGTGTTGAGCATATAGTCTTTTTTTTTATCCTTTCAAAAAGTTGATTGTTAAATATTACTAGCACACCCCTGGAGGTGAAGTTATGCCAATCAGAAGAGGGTATATCAGTGTCCTGATCAAAGTAAATAATAGTTCTACTGAACTTTAGAGATCAAACCAGTTCTACTGCATTGTACTCAAGCCAGAGCATGACTTTTTAAGAGGGATATTGACAAATAAAGTCTAGAAGAAGAATGGTGAGGAATCTGGAATTCATATTCATAAAATCATGAAGTTGGAGCCAGAAAGAGCTTTGGAGATTATTTAGTCCAACTCTCTTAATTTATAGATGATGAAGTTGAGACCTTGAGAGCTTGGAACTTGCCCAAGGTCACAGTAGTAGTTAAGTAGCAGGACTAGCTCCTATGATTCCATATTGAGTGCCCTTTCTACTGTACTACAATTAATAATACTAGTACTCAAAAATGGCATTTACTTACACTTGCTATTTGTCAAACACTCTGCTAAGTGCTTCACAAATATAATTTCATTTTATCCTCACAGCAGCTCGGGGAGGTAGGTGCTATTATCATTTCCATTTTACAGTGGATAAAACAGAGGCAGAGATTAAATGACATTGAGGGCCATCCAGCTAGTAAGTATCTGAGGTCATATTTGAACTCAAGTCTTCTTAACTCCAGGGCTGGGGAATCTGTGGCCTCGAAGTCATATGTGGCCCTCTAGGTCCTCAACGTTGGCCCTTTGACTGAATCCAAACTTCAAAAAACAAACCCTACACAAGAGGATGAAGAACATGGACCAGAGTTACTGCCTTCACTTAAGAGACAGAGGTGTATACTTTTGGACAGGGCATTTGCTTGCTTACCTATATATGTGTGTGTGTGTGTGTGTATATATATATATATATATATATATATATATATATATATATATATATATATATATATATATATATATATATATATATATATATATATTATTTGTTCTAACAGTTTTTTTTAAATGGGTATGGGAGGAGGTAGAGAAAATGCATTTTTATTCCTTGAGAAATGAAATAAAAAATTTAAAAGAAAAATAAAGATACCTTCATGAGTTATTTCTCACCCTTCATAGATGGCTCAAATTTGTTATCATATTTTTAATACATATACAAACACATATATAAGCACATATTCACATAGAGGTGAGATATAGGAAAGTAAGTTCATGAGACACCCTGAGGGTGTGTCTTTTAACAGCTAAAGTATCATTAGAAACAAGATATTTATTATGTCAAGAGGAAAAAACATTCAAGGATCTCCTGAAACAGCATTTTGAGAGCAGTCAACTGTTCTCTATTTTCCATGAAGGTTTGAGAACTGGAGAAAGCACAGCTGCACATCCATGCATATGCACATATATATGACACACACACACACTCATGCACACACACAAACCACTCTTCTCCTCTTCAAACTCTCTCCTGTGCTGGTTGCCAGGAAATCTAATAAATAAAAGAAAGACTCCTTGAAAGGAATCGGCCAGTAAAACCATAATCCCAACTGTTTGCTTTCTTTCTCAATGAATATTTGGAATTTCTTCCTCAGGAAAAAGAGTGGTGAATTTATGGATTCAATTCAACTGGCTCTTCTATCCTATGTTGGGCTCAATGCCCAGCTGTTTGTGTAGCAGCCTCTTTGCCAAGTGCTATAATTTCTGTGATCCTCTAGTTCAAAGCATTTTGTGGAGACTGCACCTTGGACATCTCTACCTGCCCCAGCTTTCTATTGAATTCTGCATAGCTATCATTATTAATCAACTTTTTTGACAAGTTACTGACACAAGAGGAAAGTTATAGTTACTTTGCTGACCTGCCAAGAACCCAGCCATCTCTGCCTGAGAAGAAGCCAGCTGAATAAAGCCATCAACATTCTCTTGCCCATTTGATAATATTTGTACCCTGATAATAAAGAAAATTTCACACAAACTCATATCTCATGTGACAGTGTTAGAGATACAAACAAAAAACCCTACTTTCTTTTAAGGACTCTGAGATTATAGATTTAGAACTGGAATTAATTTCTGTGGTTGAGTTGTATCTTTGGGACACCATTTGGGATTTTCTTGGCAAAGAGAATGGAGTGGTTTGCCATTTCTTTCTCCAGGTCATTTTACAGATGTGGAAATTGTGGAATTGACTAACATCCTCATTTAATTTATGAGAATATTGAGACCCAGAAGGGTAAAGCAATTTGCTCAAGGTTACATGCGCAATAAGTGACAGAATCAGTACATGAACATAAATTCTTCTACTCCAAAGAAGATATCAAATAATGGTGTACACTATAGGACATACTTGGAAATAGCCAATTTAGGTTTGAGTTTGGGCTCTGTTCCTTAGTCTCTGGGTGACCCCCAGACAAATCACTCAGACTCACCAAACCTCTTCATTTAAAAATTGTGGCTGATGATAGCCTCATCATTACTAAGTCATTGCAAGGTTCAAATGAGCTGATGGATGTAAAGCATCTTAAATTGCTACATAAACATGAGCTATTATTATTGTTTATTTTTCATCACGATTGATGGATTTGAAGTAGAAATATTTTTAGGACATGTCATTACCATGTTTTCAACCAATTAATCAACCGGTAAATATAGCATGCCTATGTGTCTGGTACTCTGCTAGTCCTTAGAGACACAAGTGCAAGGAATGAAGCAATGCCTACTTAAAATGAGCTTATGTTCTAATGGGGGAGACAACAAATGCATTGAAAAACAATACAGAATAAATACAAAGTTAATAAGCATAAATACATAGAAGTTAAAAGAGCATGGGGGGAAGGAAGTCACTAGCAGTTGTGGAGATTAGGAAAAGCTTCCTCATTAACCAAGCAGAAACATTTATTAAGCACCCACCATGTGCCAGAGAAAGCAAAGAGGCAGAAGACAAGGCCCTGACCTCAAGGAGATTACAGTCTAATGGGGGAGACAATATGTAGATAAGTACATACAAAGGAAAGTCTGTACAGAATAAATAGGAAATAATTAACAGGAAAAGCATTAGAAATAAGAGGGGATGTGGAAGGCTTCTAGTAAAAGAAGGGATTTTAGTTGGGTGGTTCGTAGGGGGAGTGGAAGAAAGAGGGCATTTCAGACATGGGAGATAGCTATGAGAAAATCCGGGGAGGACAGAGATGGAGTATCTTGTTCATGGAGTAGCCAGGGTTAAAGAATACATGGTAGGAAGTAAGGTGCAAGAAGACTTGAAAGGTAGAAAGGGGGCTAGATTATGAAGAGCTTTGAATGCCAGAGTATTCTGATCGCAGAGGCAGGGAGCCATTGGAGTTTATTGAGTGTGTGTGTGTGTGGTGGGGGGGTGATGGTAGGATCTGCTCATTAGGAATATCACTTTGTGACTGAAAGGAGGATAGATTGATTGGATCAGGGAGAGACTTGAGGCAGGCAGAGCCACCAACAGGCTGTTGATGTTGCTTAAGCTGTCCCTTAAAAAAGGAGTGGGACCCTCTGAGGAGGGGTTCAGTATTCTCAGGACTATTGTGCAGGTATATCCCTTTTTAAAAATTGCTATTTTATTTTTTCCAATTGCATGTAAAAACAATTTTAACATTTTTTTAAAAAGTGAGTTCCAAATTTCCTCCCTCCCTCTCTTCCCCACTTCTTGAGATGGTAAGCAATTTGAAATGGGTTATACATATGTAATCATGCAAAACATATTTTCATATTAGTCACATTGTGAAAGAAAACAGAGCAAAAAAAAAAAGAAAAACACCAAAAAAATAAAGAACATAAAAAATTATGGTTCAATCTGCATTCAGATTTAACCAGTTCTTTTTCTAAAGGTGGATAGCATTTTCATCGAGTCCTTTGGAATTGTCTTAGATCAGTGTATGGCTGAGAATGGCTAAGTCATTTACAATTGATCATCGTACAATGTTACTGTTACTGTGTACAATACTCTCCTGGCTCTGCTCACTTCATTTTGCATCAGTTCATTTAAGTCCTTTTAGGATTTTCTGAAAGCATCCTGCTCACCATAACATGATCAACTTTAAAAAAAGGATTAAAAGTGTCAGGATGTCTTCTGTAAGCTCACTGAAAGCATCCTGGGGGCAAGTCCAGTAGCAGACTGGACTATCGGGAATGATATGAACCTCATCCTGTCCCATGTGGTTACAATTTCATCTGTGAGGTCTTTCTATTTTAAAAGCATTTTTATTCCTCATACTTTGGGGATTCTGGATATTCAATGTGGTAATAATCATTAAAAACATCTTAAATTTTTATAGATCAACGTTATGTCCAGATATTTGTGTAATTATTGACTGTCTCTTCCCTTTGATAGCATTCATATATCATTGTTATAACCATTATCGTTATTATTAGGCAATCACTGTGCCTCCCTTAGACTTAGTATCTGCCTTTGTAAAATGATGGAGGTGGACACCAGCTGGAACGTACCACGATTCTGTGAAAAGTAGGTGCTGGCAATGGCTCCCTCAAACTTGCAGCTGCACCTAGAGGCATTAAGTACACGGGCTAAAAAGAAGGGCAGTGGATCATTGCAGTGCAGCAGTTACCTGCCTGATAGATGCAGCTGTGGTACCTCTTTCACTTTGTGAAAATCTGAGGCCGCCTTGAGAAAGCGTTCCAGAGTTCTTTCAGCTGGGTGCTGTAGCTTTTTAATTACCACTAAGTCTGCTTGGCAACACAGCCTTCCCTGGCGGGGTGTGAGGAACATTTTCACAACTTGGAGTGCAGACTAGTGCTCTCATTCCTTTGAAACAACAAGCAAAAGAAGTATCATTCGTTTGCAGGAAGATAGGGTTTCAGGCACCATAAGGCACCAGGCCAGATGCACAAATGAGGCATCTTGACACATTGCTCCAGAGAGGCAGTATATTTAATTGAACCTGGGGTCCATAGACTAGACAGATTTGAGTGGAGGAAAATGGGTCTTTATTTTCACTCATCTCTAACTGAAATTCAACATTTCCTTCAATTATAAATGTAGGCGACAAACCATATATCAGTATTGGGCTTCACTAGACTGCCACAGGGGATTCATGGCACAAAATAAAAAAATGAAAATAAAAATCCCCAGAAGTAGAAGGAGCATTAGATTGAGAGTAAGAAAGATTTGTTTGAATTCAGGCGTATAGAATCATTCATTTAGCCTTGGAAGGGACCTTGGCAGCTCCCTAATCCAAACTTTGCCTTTTACAAAGAAAGGAAACTGAGTCCCAGAGTGGTTAAGTGATTGCCCAACATCACACTTGTAATAAAGATCAGAGGTAGGATTTGAAGCTCAGTTTTCCAACTCCATAGCCAGCCTTTTCCCTCTTTGTACCATGGTTCCTCTGACACTTATTACCGTGAAATCCTGGGTAATGTCTCCAAGTTTTGGTCATCTCATGGAAGAGTTAAAGATTTTCTCCACTAGAGGAGATTGCAACTCTTCTAAGATCAGGTTTACAAATTGAAGGAAGTTAGCTCTGTTACCTAGTGGTTAAATGACTTGACCAGGGTCACAACAGCTAGGGTAAGAATGAATATTATAACTCATATCTTCTTGACTTCAAGCCTAACATTGTAAAAATGGGAACTATTATCATAAAAGTCAATGTTATCACATTTTCAGACTCATTGTGAATGAGAGCAATAGCGGAACTAATTTTTTTTAAGCAGACTTGAAAATAAAAGTTTAGCAGAAAGTAGTAGGCACTGAAATCAAGGCATATGCTATAGTCCTTTGTCCTTATTTGATTTTTTGTTCCTTGGAGTCAGCAGACTTGGGTTCAGATATTGGCTCTTCTACTTTCCAAACACACCTGTGTGTCCTGGGGCAAGTCATTTAATTTCTCTGCATCTCAATTCCCTCATTTGTAAAATGAAAGGGTTGGACTAGGTAGGACTCTAAGGCCTGTTCCAGAGTGGGCCTGCTAAGTAGAGCAGAGGTTCCCTAGGTGAAAGTTAAACCGCTGGGGAGACAGACTACCTGGTTTAGTGAAAGAGTACCAAAATTTGAGTCAGGAAACCTGGGTTTCAAGACCAAGTTCTATCACTCACTGCTGGTTCTATCTCTTACAGGTCACTTCATTTTTCTGTGGCATTAGTTTGTCCATTTGTAAAATGAGGGGATTGGATGAGATGAGCTATGAGATTACTTCAAAACCCAACTGACTGTGAATTTAAATGAACCGAGATCAAGGCCAAATGAAGTCTTTGGTCAATGATGCTAAATGACCAAGGAAATTGATGGTAACCTATTGAGTTATAGGGACAAAACTGGGACAACTTCGAGGCAAAGATAAGAGCTGGAGCATGTGAGAGCTTTGCAATTTGCACTGCTCAAATAACCAAACTAAAATGTTTTCAGAAACAGATAGTTTTTTAAGTAACCCTTCGGGAACATTGGTTCATGTTGTTCCCTTACAATGTTGCATCAATGTCTCCCCAGTACGATACTTATGGAATAAGCCAATAAAATATAAATATTCAATAGAGAAAATTTGTCTTTTAGATCTAATTTGTTCAAGTTTGGGAAATTTAGTTCATAAACTTTTTTTACTACCTGAGATACAGGTTACTATACTAGAGGGGACAGAAAGTCAGATTCAGTCAGGAAGACCTAGATTCAGATTCATTCTCTGATGAAGGGACTGTCGTGTGATCCTGGGCAAGTCACTTAACCTCTTAGTGACCCAACAACTCTTTAAGAGCAAAAGGTAAAAATCCTTAATTGATCTGTGTGGCTGGGTGGGTGAGGGATCCCTAGGTTTAAGAATGTGCTGGTAAATGTTTAACAACTGACTTTCCAGAAAGGATGAAAAGAGCGTCCACCACACACTTTTTATTTTAATCCGCACAATGAATATTTTCTTCATCACCCTTTTCAGTCTAGACAATTTACCGATAATAAATCAAGCCTTGATTTGTAGCATTTGCTAATTTCTGAGGTGTTAATACTCACACAATCAGTTTTTAGGAATTGGATCCAGCATACTCCTTCCAAGGTTGATAACAATCATAGATTTTGTGCCAAGAGAGAAGTACCCATTATATTTAGGACGTTCTACTATGCAGGAATTCTTCAATTAATTTATGTCTTTTGTCACTCTAGTGAAGTCTATGGACCCCCTTCTTAGAATAATAATTTGTTACCTGCATTCACAATGGAAACAGATGCTACATTTCAGTTAGAGGTTAATGAAAATAAAGGTGTAATATTTTTCCCCAGCTAAATCATGGACCCCCTGAAACACTGGACCTCAAATTAAGAAAACCTGTGCTAGACCCTGTGGATAGTAAAGATAAATTAACCTATAGTCCTTATCTTAAGATATTTTGAGAAAAGTCATGTATCCAAAAAAGCCACAGTATAAATTTGAAAAATACATATACAAGAGAGAACTTATTAAAAATATATGAGAAATTTTGTTTTCATGAATGATATAATACCCACATCAGTCTTTGAAAGAAGAGAAGAATTTTCAACAGTTAGAGTTGAGAGGTGGAGATGTGTAGAGCATAGAAAAGTCCATTTGAGAAAGGGAGATTAGGGTGGGTATAGGCATAGAGATAGAAGTGAGGAACATGAAAATGAGGATCATGTATAGTCCGATATGGCTAGAATATAGAATGCATGAAGGGGTGTAGTTCTAACAGTTAACATTTAAATAGAGCTCTAAGATTTGCAAATATATCTATATATACATACATAGTTTCTGGTGATCCCCAAAACAACCCTTTGATGTATGTGCTATCATTATTTTCATTTTACAAATGGTGTAACTGAGGCATGGAGAAGTTAAATGACTTGCCCAGTTACTAAGTATCTGATGTAGGATGTGAACTCTTGTCTTCCTGATTCAAAGTCTAGCATTCTACCTAACTAATCCAGCTAGTTGGTGTAGCGTATAAAGGTAGGCTATTCCCACCTTTTTCGGAGATGTGATGGACTCATGGACTACTGTGAATGCAGAATAAGGCATATGTTTTCAGAAATGGCCAACTTCTTTATTTGCTTTGTGTAATTATACTATTGTTGCAAGCCAGTGTTCTATTTGGGAGAGGTGAGTCTTTGGAAAGTGACATCTTGACGTCTTGAAAAGGATTAACAGCTCAAGGTTTTTGAATAGGTTAATAATATAGCTAAATGGGTCCATTAGTAATATTACTTGAGCAATGGTGTGAAGGATGGACTGGAATAGGGACAAGTTGGAGGTAGGAAGATTAGTTAGGGGGCTATCACAATAGTTCCGGTGAAGAATAATGAGAATGTGACCTAAGATTAAAAGAGTGGGATTAGAAAGTAGGGTAGCATTTTCAAGAGACTGATAAGGATAGAATTGACAGGATTTGGCAACTTATTGGACATAGATGGTGAGAGACAAGAAGGTGTGTGAGATGACTCTAAAGATGGTAATACTATCCAGAAAATTAGAGAACTGAAGAGGAATGGTAGGAGTGGGGTAGGGAAGAAAGTGATGAATTCTGTTTCCATGATTTTGACTTTGGAGCGTTGGTAGTATATTCAAGTGATAATATCCAGTAGTACTTTGCATGAAACAGTGTCTTAATACATTTCTATTGAATGAATATAAGAGGTAAAGGTTGTTTGGGATCAGATTTTGGAAGCCCTTGAATGCCAGGGTGAGGATTGTGATCATCTAATTAATTTATTTCCTAGAAATAATTCTGGGTAAAACTCCCCAGCACAGTATTGTTAGACTTATACTATTTAAAAGAAGAATTGTTAAACATAAAATAATTCTTCCTTGACTCTGGAACTTTTGTTAGACCAAACTAGAGTACTGGAAGATATAATGATAAAGACATAAAAGCTGATCATTTTTCCATCTTAAAAACACAATCATTTTAATATTTTAAAAGAGAACAGTAACTTTTGAAAGAAATTGGTCACATTTCATTTTGTCTTGTTTTGTTTTTTTTCTATACCCCAAAACATACAAGATGGAATTTGTAAAATAACTTTAAAAGGCAAAATTTTCAAAGGGTAGGTGAACTTTTCGCTGAAATTCTCAGTATTAGTCAAGTATTTGGATAGCAGGAGAATATTTGGTTTGTTTTTGAAGAACAGCAAAATGTTATTTTTACTTTTAGAAGATGCCTATAAAGGGTAACAACCTTATGAGGCTGACCTATTGCTTCAGGGGTGGAAGAAGCAGTGCAAATATGTAAAATACTATTTTTAAATCCTCTGAAGATACTTCTGTGAATTTTGACAGTGAATTGTATTCCTCCTTACAAATAACTTCATCTGAGGATTGTGGGAGAAATGGGTAAAGCATGAGCTTAGGAGAGAAAGCATGCATGGTTAGAGAATCTTGTGGCACTGGAATGAGAATAACTAAAATATTGTCAAAAGCAGATGACTTCAGGGTAACATCTCTACCCTTGACAAAACATACCTTTCAAAGACATGGAAAGAGATATACCCTGATCAAGAAACCCAGACTCATCACAAACTTTCCCCTATGGTACAACTTCATCTGTTCTCTGGAACAGCATTAAAATGGCAGCTCCAGGTATATGAAATATGCAGAGAAGCATATGTATGTATAACTCATTCCTCTGGCTGCTTCCCTCTCCCCCAATCAAGCAGAAAATAGGAAGAAGGGAACCACTCAAAAATGCCAAATCATTGCAGCCATACTGTTTCCCTTCACATCAGAGTCCAATCCTTGCTGTCTTCTCAAGCATCAGCAATAATTGGACTATATATAGTTTTGTAGATTGGTCTCAGTGAATAAAAGATCAAACCACTTCTGTAGATGGCTAGCTGTGGCTCAGATATTCTGGTTGACTGCAGCTCAACTGGAACAATGAATGAAAAACTTGGCTGCTACTTTAACTCCTCCTTGTTTTCTTCTGTTTCAGCCATGTCGTTTTCCATACAACCAGGACATGTGGAATGATGCATTGGGTAGCTAGTATTCTACTTTATCTTCCCAGTTCACTGGAACATTTTCTTGGAGGATATGGTGATCTGTGCCATCAACCTCAAAGGGAAAATTTCAAGAAAAAAAGCTTTAAGAATGAAGAAAATGATTATAGTTATTTGCTTCTGGATTAAGGGATTTATCATCAATAGTTGAGAAAGCAATGAAAATAAGTCTAGGAATCTTTGTTTTGAGTTCCCAGTCTGAGTGTAATGATTTTGAGAGTAGTCTTAAATAAAAAGTCATCATACTTTTAAGATGAGAGACTGCTTTGCCAATCTTTTAACAGGTTATAGATTTAGGCTCTTTGAAAATCAGTATAGAATATAGACTACTGGTTTTCATGGAAATTGATAGATTTCTCCCACCAATCCTTCTTATTCCTAAATTCTTTTTTGTCAGTTTTGCAACATTTCTATTCATGTAGTAGCAAGGTGACTCTAGGAACAGAGAAGCTCTCTAATACAACATCATTTTGATGGAGAGTACTGTATTGAAAGACCCTGTCTACTCCCAAATAACATTCTCACTAGTATTAGTGAGAATGGTATTACTTTTTCTTGCTGCCCAGTTTGAAATTCTCACCATTACAGTGAGAATTACTGTTAGACAAAAAAAAGATTAAAGTATAATTTTCATAGAGAAGGCAACTGGTTTCTTTAATTGTTTTGTTATATTTTGAGTTCTGAGTTGTCTCCTCTTCTCCTTCTCAATCAGGCATCAGAGAAGGTCGACAATTGATATAGATATATATGTGGAACCATAACATAATGTTTCCATTTATCAGTTCTTTCTCTGGAGGTGGATAGCATTTTCTTCCATAAGTTCCTCATAGTCACTCTGAACGATCATATTACTCAAAGTAGCTTTGTCATTCACAATTACTTTTTAAACAATATTACTGTTATTGTACATAATGTTCTCTTGATTCCGCTCCTTTCATTCTACATTATTTCATGTAAGTCTTTCCATGGTTTTTCTAAAACCAACCTGCTTGTCATTTTTTACAGTACAGTAGTAATCCATTAGAATCATATGCCACAACTTATTCATCTGTTCTCCAACTGACAGTCTTTTTCTCATTTTCCAATTTTTGCCTCCATAAAAATTGTCATTTTAAATATTTTTGAGCATATAGATTCTTTTTTTTTCCTTGGGTATTGCTGGGTCAAAGGCTATACACAGCTTTATACATTTTTGAGAAGAATTATAGATTGCTCTAAAACATGGTTACATCATCAGTTAACAATTCTGCCAGCAGTGTACTGGTGTCCCAGTTTTTTCACATTCCCTCCAGCATTTATTTTCCTATTCTGTTGTTTTAATCAATCTGATAGATATCAGATGGTACCTCAGAGCTTTTTAATTTGTATTTCTCTAATCAATAATGATTTAGAGCATTTTTCATATGACTACACATCTATATCTATCTATCTACCTTTCTAGCTTAGATTTCTTTTTCCAAAAAACTACCTGTTTGTAACCGTTGGCCATTTATCAATGGGGTAATGACTTACATTCTTATAAATTTGACTCAGTTCTCTATATATTTGAGATATGAGACCATTGTCTAAGAAACTGGCTATAAATTCTGCTCCCCTCCATTTTTCTGCTTTCTTTCTAATCATTGCTATATTTATAAAATACGAGGTTATTAAAGTCATTTACTACTTTGGATATTATTTGATATTTACAAAGAGAGAAGGACAAGAGTATATTAACAATATGAAAGTGAATCCAGGGAGGAAAATGTATGTACAAAATTCTAGATTCCCTAAATAGCAACTTAAGCAAAAGTCAAAAGATTAAGGTGATAAAAGGAGTCAAAGAAGTGCAACAAACAATCAACATCAAAAAAAAAAAAAACTTTGTCATCGAAATCTGTGAAGAAATCACAGGATAAAGGGAATCCTCAAAGAAGGAGAACTTTCTGGTTATCTCTGTTTTCAAGAAGCTCATTAAAATGAAAACACAAGCTGGATCAAAGGAGAAGCAGACAGCTGTTAATGTATGGAATACTAGAATAATTATGTCAAGGAAAACCTAACTTTTCAGTAAAGTTGGAAAATTGTGAGATGGATAAGATTAATATGTATTGGTGCAAAATCTTCACAGTGATGCACAAATTATTGACAATTTTTTTAGCCTCTCAGATACAAGCCTAATCTCACTTTTCTTAACAGAGATATCACTTACCTATTATCAACAAATCAGAATCAGTGACTCCCTCTGAATATAGTACAATTATGTGTTTACATACTTTATCTTAAGAATTCAGTTGTTAAGTGTCTACTGTGTATCAGGTACGTTGCTCAGAACTGTAGATATAAATACCTCAAGGATCTTAAAAATCTAATGGGGAAGGATAGCACATAAAAGAAAGCTGAAAATGGAAGAAGGAAGCCATGAGGGAGGGGGATTTGTGGAGAAGTCAAAAAAGTGTAAATTGAATGTGACCTGGTAGGAAATGTCTCTCCTGATTCCTCTCCTTAAATGGAAATTGAGGAAATTATGGCTCCAACTCTTTTAATTAGAGGGGCAAAGGGTACTGATGAAATATAAGTACCAAGACTGATTGGATCTTGCAAAATTGTATTATTCAATTCAAAGCTTGTATTAATTAAAAAAACTGTAAATGAGTAATATAATTATAAATTGAGAAGCTAAAAGGGTATGTCAAAAAGTTCTGAGGATATAAAAAGTCACTTAGTACCAATTCTGTAATTATTGAGCAAACAGTTGCAAACATCCTACCAGTTCCTCAGTACTGATTATTAAGAAGGCCTTCACTTAGTTCTGCACTCATGATTTATTCATGTGCTAAAACACATAGACACAAGTAGAGTAAGAACGCTGGAGTATTTGATGTGCACATGGAAAACTGTTCTCTATTTAAACACACCACCTCAGCAACAACAAACCTACACAATAATTAAGAACAATTGACATAAAATGTGTCATTTCCTTTTCAGGAAGATAGTTTAAGCCTCTTATCATTCTGACCAGCATGAAATCCATTTCCATTTCTCTTAACTAGAACTGTGCATCGTCCAAACAAAAAGAGGGATTTGAGCCAAACATCTTATTGACATGTACATGACAGACATCAAGATATAAGGCTTAACTGGAAAACTCAACAAGCAGTTCCTTCATTTTGTGGAGTTTTTGCAATAATGTCAAAATAGTATTTAAGCTTCATAAAATATGCCAAGGAAAGATAGATCCTGAGGGCTTGAGTATGAATTTGGAGGTCAAATTGAAACAATGGACAAAGGCAACACTTGTAAAATATTTTAGTTTCTTCTCTAAAATTCAAAAATCATAGAGCAATCAAGGAAAAAGTCTGAGGCTAAATAGATTTACTGCCATTGCTGAACCAAAGCATTTAATACAATAAACACCCATGTGACACCAGATAGGAATTTCAAAAAGCCCTTCTTGAACATGCATGAATTCAACTAGTCAACCAAAAGAGTCATTTAAAAACCTGTGCAATATCAGTTTTGACATTCTTTTGAGAAGTAACATAGATGACAGTATAACTAGAACATATCCAACCCCTCCCCCCATAAGATATTAATGAAACGTAGGACCTATCACTCCAAGGTTACCATGGAATGATTAACCCTTCCTCAGTAAAAACAGAGAATTATTGGATAATAACAACAATGATAGCATTTATGTAGTGCTTTAAGGTTTGCAAAGCACTTTACAAATATTAACTTACTTTATCCTTGTTGTTTATATATCAACCCTGGGTATCCCCATTTTATAGATTAGGAAACTGAGGCAAAGTTTAAGTGACTTGCATAGAGTCACACCACTGGTAAGCATCTGAAGTCAGCTTTGAACTAAATTCTTCCTCATTCCAGGTCCAATGCTCTATTGATCATGCCACCTAGATGCCTGTGAAGTATTTTTAGAACACATGATAAAGTTATAAAGCTACAGAAATATTTCTGAAACAAAGGGACACCCCTATCCAAAGCAACAATAAAGTCTGACAATAGGTATGGGGCACTGGGTTTGTTGACTGTAACTGAAAGTGGTTTACTTCTGCCTAGAGCCTATAAAATGGTTAACATCCAAGAACGGAGTTAAAGGGCCTTCCATGGGCAACAGCCACATGAGCTCAACCAATAAAATACTGAGAAATATTGGGGAAAATATTAGGAAAAATATTGGGGAAAAAGGTGTTGGACAATTGACTGAGTTGTGTAGATTTATTGATAGAAAGAGGACAATTTATGATAGAAACACAGGACCCAGTCATTGCATCCAAAAGTTACAGAAATGTTATCCTGAAGGAGGCGAGACTCACTGAGCATTACATTTTATATAAAGAAGCAGTAGGATTTGGGCAATGAATCATAACTGCAAGTTGGAAAAATTTAGCATTTGCTCAGTACTGACAAAGACTTGATCAGGTAGTCAAGATTATACAGCAGATAGTAATAACAGATAAATTTCCATATTAGAGATGTAAATTATGAAATATTCTTGAGAATTTGATAAACTGAACTATAACGAGATCCCATTATCACAGACAAAATGGCTGCCTACGATCACTTAGATACATCATAAAAATATCAAAAGGCTTTTATCGATGCCATCATAGAAATATTCAGAATCTCTAAACTATATGGAATGAAAAGTTTTCATAATATAAGTACCTACTAGAAGAAATCAAAACCATATGAGAATAAAATGAAGCATCATCTCCATTGTGCTGTCTGCTACTGGAAAGAGACCAGAGATGTTATCTTTGTGTTTCCAGAAGACAATAACTTCTATTCAAATACAAAAAGCATTCATTTTATACTCATTCAATATACTCACTTAACTTTTTTTAATAAAAATTTATTTATTTAACTTTTTATATTCATTTTCACAAAATTTTGGGTTCCAAATTTTCTCCCCTTTTATCCTCTCCCCCCACCTCAATACACTGAGCAATCTAATTTTCCCTATCACCAATCTGCCCTCTCTTCTATCATCCCTCCCTTCTCCTGTCCCCATCTTCTCTTTTGTCCTGTAGGGCCAGATGACTTTCTATTCCCCATTAACTGTATTTCTTATTTCCTAGTAGCAAGAACAATACTCAACAGTTGTTCCTAAAACTTTGAGTTCCAAATTCTCCCCATCCCTCCCTCCCCACCCATTCCCTTTGGGAAGGCAGGCAATTCAATATAGGCCATATCTGTGTAGTTTTGCAAATGACTTCCATAACAGTCGTGCTGTGTAAGACTAACTGTATTTCCCTCCATCCTATTCTGCCCCCCATTGTTTCTATTCTGTCTTTTGATCCTGTCCTTCCCCAAGAGTGTTGACTTCAAATTGCTCCCTCCTCCCATTGCCCTCCCTTCCATTATTCCCCCCCCCTTGCTTATCTCCTTCTCCCCCATTTTCCTGTATTGTAAGATTGGTTTTCATACCAAAATGAGTGTGCATTTTATTCCTTCCTTTAGTCGAAAGTGATGAGGGTAAACTTCATGTTTTTTTCTCAGCTCTCCTCCTTTTCCCTCCACTAAAAAGTCTCCTGCTTGCCTCTTAAATGAGATATAATTTACCCCATTCCATTTCACCCTCTTTCCTCCCACTACATTTCTCTCTCACCATTTACCTTAATTTCTTTTAAGATATGGTCCCATCCTATTCAATTCACTCTGTGCTCTCTGTCTCTGTATGTGCATGCATGTGTGTATGTGTGTGTGCATGCACACAGGTACGTGTGTGTGTGTGTGTGTGTATGTCTGTGTGTGGTCCCACCAACTATCCAGATACTGAAACGTTTTAAGAGTTACAAATATTGTCTTTCCATGTAGGAATGTAAACAGTTCACCTTTGGTAAGACCCTTATGACTTCCCTTTGCTGTTTACTTTTTCATGCTTCTTCTCATTCTTGTGTTTGAAAGTCAAATTTTCTTTTCAGCTCTGGTTTTTTCATGAAGAATGATTGAAAGTCCTCTGTTTCATTGAAAGACCATATTTTCCCTTGAAGTATTATACTCAGTTTTGCTGGGTAGGTGATTCTTGGTTTGAGTCCTAGTTCCTTTGACTTCTGGAATATCCTATTCCACACCCTTCGATCCCTTAATGTAGAAGCTGCTAGATCTTGAGTTATCCTGATTGCATTTCCACAATACTGGAATTGTTTCTTTCCAGCTGCTTGCAATATTTTCTCCTTGACCTGGGAATTCTGGAATTTGGCCACAATGTTCCTAGGAATTTCTTTTTGGATCTCTTTCAGGTGGTGATCCATGGATTCTTTCAATACTTATTTTGCCCTCTGGTTCTAGAATATCAGGGCAGTTCTCCTTGATAATTTCATGGAAGATGATGTCTAGGCCCTTTTCTTGGTCATGACTTTCAGGTAGTCCCATAATTTTTAAATTGTCTCTCCTGGATCTATTTTCCAGGTCAGTTGTTTTTCCCATGAGATATTTCACATTCTCTTCCATTTTTTCATTCTTTTGGTTTTGTTTGGTGATTTCTTGGTTTCTCGTAAAGTCATTAGACTCCATCTGTTCCATTCTAATTTTGAGAGAACTATTATCTTCAGTGAGCTTTTGAACCTCTTTTTCCATTTGGCTCATTCTGCTTTTGAAAGCATTCTTCTCCTCATTGGCTTTTTGAACCTCCTTTGCCAATTGAGTGAGCCTATTTTTCAAGGTGTTACTTTCTTCATCATTTTTTGGGGTCTCCTTTAGCAAGGTATTGACCCATTTTTCATGCATTTCTTGCATCTCATTTCTCTTCCCAGTTTTTCCTCCACCTGTCTAACTTGCTTTTCAAAATCCTTTTTGAGCTCTTCCATGGCCTGAGCCCACCAGACATCCACCTCAGATGTCTGGGATAGAGAGGCCCCGACCTCCATGTCCTTGCCTGATGGCAAGCATTGTACTTCCTCATCAGAAATGAAGGGGGGAAGGAACATCTCTTCCCCAAGAAAGTAGCTCTCTATGGTCTTATTTTTCTTCCCTTTTCTGGGCATTTTCCCAGACAGTTACTTGACTTCTGAGATTCCTGTCCACCCCTGCCTAGATCTGCCCAGCTAGTGGTTGGGGTCTGAGATTCAAATGGGCTTTCTGAGGCAGGTGTGGCTGCTATTCAATGTGAGCTTAAGTTCTGGTGCTTGGGTGGGGGCAGGGCCACCTCCCAGGCTCAGTTCCCTCAGGGGGTTTATGCAGAGACCTTTGGTAATGGCCCTGAACTTCTGCCTGCTGGTCTGGG
This sequence comes from Bettongia penicillata ogilbyi, assembly GCA_023548195.1. Taxonomy (NCBI): domain Eukaryota; kingdom Metazoa; phylum Chordata; class Mammalia; order Diprotodontia; family Potoroidae; genus Bettongia; species Bettongia penicillata. The sequence goes on along the minus strand of JAJHZJ010000125.1, from coordinate 2,336,440 downwards.
AGTCCTGCGCCACAGCCACTTCCTCTGCCACTGCCTCTGCTGCTCCCTCCCCCGCTGCCTCCCGAGGGGCCCTGAATCACAGAGACACCCCGCTCCCCTCTCGGTCAGCCCAGACATCTCTCTCACTGACCTGTAGCGTCTGTGGGCAGAGGAAACTTCCTGGCCGCCGGAGATTCTGTCCCTGAAGCCTGCTCGAATCTGCTCCTCTGGGGCCACGTGGCCAGGGCAGCACAGGGGTGGGTTCCGCTTTCCGGAGTGCGATGGACCCCTGGGGATGGCTCTCCAGGGCTCTCTGGAATGGAAATCTCTTCCACTGTGTTTCTGCGCCTTGCAGTGCTCCAGAACTTGTGGGGAGTTCTTTTTGCAGGAAATATATGGGCTGTGGGTTCGGAGCTAGCATACGTGAGTCTTTCTACTCCGCCATTTTGGCTCCACCCCACTCACTTAACTTTAAATATGAAAGAATGATAGTAATGAAGTGATTTGTCTCAGGACTATTTTTATCTGAATTTCATCAGAAGAGATAAAAAAAATTGAGATCATCTTTTATCATCATAAAAATAATTACAAAAAGCAGTCATTTCATTCATCTGCACAATAATCTCCAAAACATTAAACATAAATGAATAATGATAGATAGAGACTTGTCCTGGCAACATTTTTACCTGAACATCAATGAATATAAGCTTAGAACTAAAGCAAAAACACACCACCAATAGCAATAGCCATCACAACAATTAGTATTTATACAATGCTTTAAGGTTTGCAAAGCACTTTATATAACTTATTTCATTTGATCCTTGCAACAACCCTGAGAGGTAAGTGTCATTATTTTCCCTATTTTTTGGATAAGGACACTGAGGCTAAGAAAGGCTAAATGATTTGCTCAGGGATAGGTAAATCATAAATACCTGAGGCAGGTGCTTGTCTCCAAGTCCAGTACTTTATTCACTAGGGTTACATAGAGCAGTTAGATGGCATAGTAGGTAGAACACCAGGCTTGGTCTCGGGAAGACCTGAGTTCAAATCCAGTCTCAGACACTTACTAACTGTATGACCCTGAGCAAGTCACTTAACCTTGTTTGCCTCAGTTTCTCATCTGTAAAATGAACTGGAGAAGAAAATGGCAAACCACTTCAGCATCTTTGATGGAAACCCCCAATGAGATCACAAAGAGTTGGACATGACAGAAACAGTTGAACAACCACAATAAATATAGACACTTTGGAAGAATATACTGCGACAGTGGACAAAATATTACTTTCAGAGGGAAAAAAATAACTCTTATCTAGAGTAAATGAATCATTTGCTACACTAGTTCTTTCCTTGCAATTTTATTTTATACATTATTAACTTAAAATAGAAATCAATAATAGCCAAGTGAACTAGGCTATTATCTAACAGAATAAATCCTATTGATATATAGATACAGACACACACATTTAATATATACATATATGTATACATACACATATAGGCATATATCGACACGTGTGTATATTTTACATATGTGTATAATTTACATACATATGTGCATAAAATATATATTTATATATATAAAATATATATATTTATACACACACACACATATATTTACACAGCAGCTTCCCTTCATAAAATCCTGCTACAATACCTCATGGTAGAAGATCCAAAGTTTATCATTGGCTATAACAGTGGAGTGTAAGTTTTGGCAGCTTTTATTCTGTTAGCAACAGAGTATGTCTGCTTTTGGAGGATCAGCTTAGCTAAATACAGAGTGGATCATGACTGGTAAGCTGACCCCTTGGTGATGAATTCTTTGACCATGCAAATCCACGAAATAAAAAGAAACTCCACAAAGCCATTCCCAGTGTAGTTATGCCTGTAAGTGACCCCAAATTCAGCAGAACAATGTCCAGCAGTGACCACAAGACCAATTTAGTGCTGCCTGCAGAGACTTTATGGCATGCAAGCCCAGTGGGGAACAGGCCCAGCCAGAGCAGTGCAATGGATGGAATTATTAGACAACATCAACAGCTCTGTGGTATCAGGGCCATGAGATGCCCTTCCATATCTCTGCCCTGGCCACATGCCTCCTATATGCATACCTCATGTGCCCTGACTGTAATATGGATTTCATATGTATCCTTTGTGCATGTTCTCTAGGTGTGTCATTATTCCTGTGTGTGTGTGTGTGCATATCTGTGGGAAAGAAAATTCACTGGGGAAATGCCCCCAGCTTTATAGAGCAAATGTTTTATGGTCACTTTCCCTTCTATTCTATTTTATTAAATACCTTTGCATTGACATAAGCATGCCTTTTGACTGCCAAGTAAACACATTGGCATGTGTATGTGTGTGTGTGTAATATATATGCACATATACATATATATCACACACATATATTACATATATACCCATATACACTCACATATATAAATATACATATAAATATATGTATATGTATTTATCACAATTTAAGATCAAATAGTTCACTTATAAGGTACTAAGAAGCTATAAAAGAGAATTATAGTGTTTGTAGGTAGACTAGGAAACTTTCATTCAAATAACTTCAGTGGTTCCTTACAGCTGATTCAAATTTACTTCATCTTGGCAGAGCCAAAGTAGTGTGAACTGAGAAGTCTGTACTTCCCAGATTGTTAACATGGAGTCTAAAGTATGTCTTGCTCATTTAAAGTATGGAACTTGCTCATTTGTCACATAGAAATATCTACAAATACATCCCTGAGCCATTTCTTAGGCTGATGAAAAACATTTGGATGGAAGTCTTATCTCTGAGCTGGCCCGAAAGTCAAAACAACCGAATCAAATTTCTTCTTTGATAATTCTTAAGAAAGAAACAGTGTTACATCATTAAAGACATCATGGATTATCTTAAAATGTTCAGAATCTAGAGTTGGACACCCTTAAAAGGATTTGGAACTTCAATGAATGAGAAGAAATGAGTAACTTTAAATTCTGATGAAATGAATGAATACAAAGTCTGAGAAAAGAACATTGGGCTATTCGGGTCAGGAAAACATTTTTTGCAACTTTGACTTTTTACCTCTTATGGTTGGTACTTATTGTTTTCCATTCTGGGATTCAATTTCACCCAAATCCTTATAAGTCTATAATGTTATTCTTAATTATTGGATAGAATTCACTCTAAGGTGATCCAAAAGGGTGTATTGCCATACTATTGTGGAAAGAATGGTAGATTAGGAGACAAATGACCTGGATTTGAACTGGGTTCTACCACTTACTGTCTCACCTGCAAGTCACTTCAATTTCCTGTGTCTCAGTGTCTCCACCTGTAAAATGTGAATAAAATTTTTTCCATCCCCTTCCTCTTAAGAATAGCAGGAGGACCCACTGAGATAATGGATATTCTTATAAAGAGCTTTGTAAATCTTTAAAGGCTATATCAACATCAGCTATTTGGGAAACATTCTTAAAATAACTTTTGGAGGAATACTATATTTTACACACATACACACATATCTGTTTTCCATTGAGATCACAGATTTTATGCTGACTCATCAATACCTTTGTATCTTTTAAATTTAATTTCATTGACATAACTTAAAATAGTAGAAAGATCAGATGCTAATTCATTATTAACACATTTGGCCATTCATGAGATTTTTCAGCCCCTGGGTTTGGGCAAATGTATTTTAGCTAAATGAACTGCACATGTGTATTTAAATTCCAAGCCAGTGGAATCCAGACTGATGACATCCAGACAAGATAATCTCTACAGGCCCTTCCTTTTTAGGATGGATTCCAATAGCTGGACAGCGTTCAAAGGAGGGTAAGGAGAATGGTGAAGGGGCCAAATATTGTACCATATGAGGATTAGTTGAGAGAATTATGGATGTTTAACTTGAAGAAGTGAAGGAGTGGGACACGACATCTGTCTTCAAGTTTTTGAAAGATGACACCAGAAGATCCATTAGATTTGTTGTGCTTGATCCCAGAAAAAAAGAAAAAAGAAAAAGAGCAGCAGGTTGCAGAGAGGAAGATTTTTCTTTTTTTAATATAAGAAAAACTTTCCAACCCTTAAGATCTAGAAAAGATATGCCTCAGGGAGGAAATGGTAGCTGTCTTCAAATATTTCCTTGCCTGTGGTGAACAAGAGTTCTGCTTAACTCTAGAGGGAAGAATTAGAAACAATGCGTAAAAGTTCAAAGAAACAAATTTTGGCTGGTTGTAAGAATGAGCTTTCTAACATTTTCAGCTATCCAAAACCGGAATGGGTATTCTTGGCATGTAGTGATTTCCCCTTCAACAAAAATCTTAAAGCAAAGACCGCATGACTGATGGGTGGGTATATTCTAGAAGAAATCATGTATAGATTACAGATTGGACTAGATGGCTGCTGAGGTTTTCTCCAAACTCAGAAGTTTGGTGATTCAGCTCTAAAATTCTAAGCTTCCATAAAAAAAAAAATAGGTTTCCATTTTACTGTTGCACTTGTAACAGTCTTGTGTTGTGGACCCTCCCAATGCCATTTCTGTAACTCTCCAAGGTATTTCTCATCTAGGACATATGACTTCCTTGTTTATCCCTTTTGCCCTAGGCTTGACTAGTAACAGCCTAGGTTGACTTGGATAATCTTACTCAATTGCTCCAGAGAGCTTCTTTGGGATTTAAGAGAGAAATCTGGGAGAATCTGGAGAGCTTTGTCAGCTCCTAAACTAATAAGGAATGCTCACTCAATTGAGGAATTCCTTTTCTGGGGGTCTGAGGGAGAAATTTAGTCTGTCAATAAGTGTTTAATAATAATAATAATAATTTAGCACTAATGTGTATCCTACTTGCAGAGTATTTTAACACTGGTGATACAAATAAAGGGAAAACTGTCCCTGCCCTCAAGGAGCTCTCAGAAGAAAACATGCAAATAACTATATACATATAAGGTAGATATGGGGTAAACTGAAAGTAATCTCAGAGGAAAGGCACTGGAGGTGGGAGTAAAGAGGTGGGAAGCCTTTTGCAGAAGTTGGAAGTTAAGTTGAGTCTTGAAGAAAGTCAGGGAGGTCAGAAAGCTGAGATGAATCGGGAGAACATTCTAGGCATGGGAGACAATCACTGAAAAAGGCATGGGAAGGGAGATGGAGTGTCACCTATGAGGAACAGCAAGAAGGTCATACATGTCCCTGTAGAGGAGAGTATGAGGAGGGGAGTGTGCTTGAGAAGCATAACTATTTTGTAATCACCATATTTGAATCCATTGTTTTTGACTGGGACCTCCCTTGAAATTAGAAGTCTCAAGATTCCTGCTCCCTAGACAAGAGTTTGTAAGATCAAGGCTGTCAAGGATAGGTCTTAGGTGGAAAGGATTAGCCTCATGGAGAGGAAGTACTTAGTTCGAAACGATGATGAAGAACTATTCTTGCTACCAGACTGGGAACACTGGGAGGCATCGATACCTGCAGTGAGTAGGGATAGCATTGTAATGAAAAGCAAGAGACTGAAGAATGATAGCCAATACTGTACTTGAAAGAAGCGGATTCTGGCAGGTAAACATGGGGGGAAAGTCTGTTTAGGGCATAGAAGATGCCCTGTGAGAAAGCATAGAGATGAGTGAGTGTGGGATGAGAATGGGAAGTGACCTACTGTTCTAGATTGACTGTAATGTAGTGTATGCTGAAGAGTGGAATTACATATAAAGCTGGATTGATGCGTCAGAGCCAGACTGTTGAGAATCTTAAATGTCAGGCTGTTTTCTCTTATAGACCCAAGGGAAGTGAAGAAGCTCTTTGAACCACAGAGTGCCTTAAGAAGCAAACCTGGGCATTAGGAAGATCATTTTGGCTGTTATATGAAGGACAGAGTGGAGAGACTGGAGGCAGGGAGACCAGTTATTCTCAGAGATGATTAACCAAAAAAAAATGCTGACTTCCTTGTATTAAACCCTTTAGCACTTAAAAAAAAAAGTCAATGAGTCGTTCCTTGGCTGGAATACAGTAACCATTCCCTTTTGCCCCTTAGTTAGAAAAGTCCAAAACACAAAACTCTCCCTGCCAGCCTCCGCCCACAACCCACAAGATTCAGCTTATTTCTGAACTGTACTTTTAGTGAGAAAAATCTCACTTCATGAGAACTCAGAACACTTTTAACCTTATTTGAATTTTCTAGCCAAAGTGTGATTTTATCCCCAAAATAACTTTTTTCCCTAGTTATCTGCCCATCCTTCTACCAAGTCTAGCTGTTCATTCAATGGTAGTTCACCGGCTTTAGGTCAAGGACACTTTACTACCTTACTATCGAAAGGCAAATGAAAAAGATGTGACCCACTTGTATCTGTCTAGCCTAGCTTACAAGGTCATTTCCTTGTCACAATTCTTTCCCTCCTGGCACATATTTGTGAAGCCTGTCTGTGTCAACTCACTTCACTTCACTTTAATTCAATCGAATTCAATCCCATTCAATTCAAGGAGCATTTATTAAGTTCCTACTTTGTGCATAACACTGTGCTAGGAGCTGAGGCTTTTCTCTCCTCAATTCTTCTCTCCTGTATTATATAAGCTGTTTAAGGGCAGGGACATATTACAGTGTGTCCTTGTCTCCCCAATACCCCACACAGTGTGCATACACACAGTATGCTCTTAATAAATGTTTGTTGGATTAGAATGGACTGATTTTCATTATAACCTCATAAGGTAGGTAACATGGGCATTATCTCTGGCTTATAAATGAGGAAACTAAGGCTCAGGGAGTAATGAGGAAAGAAAATCCACACTTTATTTATTATTTTTAAATAGCATTGATATCCTGATTGCCAAAAGACTATCAAAGAAAAAATTATCAGTATCCTGTCTTTGAACTTGGCCTGAATTCACTATTTTATCTACCAGATTTAAAAAACAGATTTAAAATCATATTAAAAAGCTAAAATATATTTTCAGAGTATAGCAACTTCCCTAAAGTTAGAAGGTTTAGCCATAGACATTAAACATGTAAATAGCATAGCTTAACTTAATAGCTCATGTTCAAATAGCACTGTCTAGTTTACTGATATGAGAATTGGCTTTGCCTCTTCCACGCAGGAAGCCTTAGAATTTGATTTGGAAATCTGGTTTTGCTCTCATGCCAAGGAATTTTAGCAACAAAGTGTGTATTATTGAATTCCTCACAACTCTGTGAAGTTCAGAGAGCAAGAATGATCTTGTACATTTTCTATGTAGTGCCTCCTTGGGCCCCATCCCTTGGTACATGCTCAGTTGGCATTCCAAGAAAGCACATGGAAGTTTGGAGTAGGCTTTCTTCTAGATATGCATTATGAAAGGCCTTCACTCCACTGCAGAGCAGACACAGATATCCTCTGCTTCCGGTCAACCCCAATGATTTAGAAGTTTGTAGCATGTGGTGAAGCATCCTCTAAGGAGTCAGAACTCTGCATATCGAAATATCCATATGTCCTGACCTTAGTCATCTTTATACTTTCCTTTTTCCCTGATGCTTTTCATATGAGGAAAACTTCTGTGAATTACTGGTGGGGGCAAGTACAGTTGGCCATTCCTCCCTCACCCCACACCTCCTGCAACTCTCCAGCAACAACACCTCCCTTAGTGAAGAGGCCTATTTATGTGTGCTTTCCCAATTTTAAGTAAATCAATATCCAGATGTAGAATAAAAATAATTATAATAAAATAATTATTATAATATGTAATAAATATATTATAATAAATACTATCTCATTTTTTTCCTCACAATAACTCTGTAAAGTAGATGTTTTTAATCTCTATTTCATAGATGATGAAAATGAGGCACACAGACATTATGTGACTTGCCCAGGTTACATAATAAGAATGGATTTGAATTTGGGTTTTCCTGACTCCAGTTTCAGCTTTCTATGTATTGCTCTGCTTAGCGGTCTAGAAGTTCTAGAAGAGTCATCAGAGGTCACCTCAGCAATCTGAGTTAAATGAAGAGATCATTAGAATTGGGAGCAATAACCCTGTCTGGTGAGGAGTTAGCCCAGCTAATCAAGGGACCATTTCACCTATCACTGAGGCCACGCTCAGAAACCAACTTGGGAGAGTCTATGTGAATCAGAAAAAGGATTCTTAGGGTGAGGAATTCCAAGGTATTCTTGGCCCCATGTGGTCCCTACGTTTGAGGTTTATAATCTTGGTACTTCACATGGGAGCCCACCTTTCCCAGGGAATGTTGTATATGCAATGGGAGAATGTTGCCGTCCATCAACTCTGTTTTGAGGGATGTTTTATAACTGTTGTTCTGGTTATATCTTCTTATTATAATATCCCTTTGTAAAAACTAATTAATGCCAACTGGTTGATTGATAATGGGGGGAAACACATTGAGTGGAAGCTTGTGAGTAATTGTATTAGAAACCACAACCCTTGAGGGTTATTCCTACAATTCTGAGGATGAGAATAGTAAGCCACTTTTTGGAGACTCAATCTGCCCCTGAATAGGGATGGAAGAGTGAACTTAGGGGGCGGAGAGAACATTGTGTAAGAAGGCATTTTCCTGATTCCCCCATCCCCCACCAGGCCAGGTCTCTAACCTCAAACCTCAAAGAGATAATAGGAAAATTAACATGCTAATGACAGTGCTAATGAGAATTATAGTTCCTGTGTAACTGCTGTTAACTAGGAAGTAGGAGGATATTGTCAGTCAATAAATATTTATCAAACACCCATTATGTGCTAGGCACTCTACTAAGCCCTAGGGATGCAAATATGAAAAAGTTCATCCCTGTCCTCAAGGAGTTTATAATCTTATGGAGGAAGCCAGTTCATAAAAGGAAGCTGAAAGGGGATGAGGGGAAAGGTATCTAGTGCTAGGATTGGGGTGTAATGGAGAAGTCCAAAAGAGAACCACACAGTGAGAAGTGAAGAGACAGTTGACTTGGGCATTCTTCTTAAGTAGAGGTTCTGGGAGAAGTTCTCTGCTGGATCCTCCAATCAGAGGGGCCCGAGGCAAGGGGTACTGATGATGAGGTTTCTGGGGATATGATGGAGAAATCCAAAAGAGTACAACTGGGTGGGTAGTAAAGAGAATCTTAAAGATTAAGCATTAGACTTTTAAATATTAAATATATATATTTAATTTATGGAATAAAACAAACATTTCATAACACAGTACAATAAAAAAATGTATGTGAAACTGCAAATCTATGTGCAACTTGCTTTTCCTTTCAAATATACAATAAAATTATCCTGCAAATTTCTTTTTTCTTTCTTTTCTTCCCCACTCCCTCACCCTAGAGATGCTACCATGATATCTATCTTCAAATTTGGAGGAAGAGTTGTCTCTTAGAAGAAGGATTGAACTTCTGTTTGTCTAAGGTGGGCTAAAGGAGACCCAAAGAAACATAATCCGATAAACCTCCAGTAGGTGTGGGGCTACAAAAAGGGAGTAAGCCCTTGTAATTGATTACTTGGGATCTCTAGGCCAGTAGGCAAACCTTATCCTATGGAACATGAAGATCTCACGATAAGCCAAGCAGTCTAGGTCTGCTTAAAATCAAAAAGGAAAAAGAAATGTTTGTTAAGAAAGAGCATGGGATTATGGTCAGTTTTTTTGTCAGATTCTCCTGGGCTTAAGAAGTCTCTTGATCTTGCTTCAACAGATCTTGGCCTTATCTTCCTGGGACAAGAGGCCCACAGATAGAATGCTTTGCCAGGATCATTTTCAATAGTATTAGTAAACAGAATGACAGCTTAGTTCTTGGCTGACTAGGCAAAGGGGTGGTTAATACATGTTTGTTGCATAAAAAAAAAAAAAAGTGACTTGTTCCTGCTTTGAAAATGTTGACTCCAAAGCCACTGTGATTCTGTGGAAAAGATTTGCTAGAGAGTTGTTTCATAGATGTTTTAAGTGGAGGCAGTATTGTATAGCAGAAAGAACACTGTCCTTGATGTCTGAGGACCTGGGTTCTAATCTGCCTCTGCTCCCTATGACCTGTTTGTCTTTTGGACAAGTAACTTGACCTCAGTGGGCCTTGGCTTCCTCATTTATAAAGTGACAGGACTGGACTAAGTTCCCTTCCAGCTTGAAATTGCTGTTTCTGGATTTTCCTTTCCTTATCCTGGAAGGCCTGTTTAGCACACCCATCATTTAGGGTGCAGTGGGGTCCCTCAGCAGCTGCAGTCACCCTCCCCCAGAAGTGAGGAGCCAATGCCTATGACCACATGCTCTATTATCCTGCCTCCCAACACACCCTCTCCCCTTGGCTCAAAGAAAAAATAGCTCCTAGCATCTGGCTTTTTTTCCCTGGGCTTTCTGCTGGGAAAGAAGAGCCAGAGGCTATCTGGAAGAAAGCATATTTGGGTACTTGCTATTACCTTAGCCCTGAGCACCAGGCAGCATTTAGCTAACAATGTGTCTGAGGGAGTCTTTCTTCTGGGTTTTAACTTTGCTGGGGTGTGGTCCCCTACATTTTACCAAAGAGGAATATTAGGCAGAGGGAGGTCAGAGATCACCCACAATACAATCTTGCTTATTTCCACAGGTGGAATGATCCAAAGTTCCCGTATTTTGCTCTAGAAGGACTTTTCTTGCCATTTCATTGGAAAATGATGGTTTACTTTGTCCTCTTGAAGGAGATGATATTGGAGAAAGGTCCCAACATGTGGCTCTTTCACTTTTCCTAGTTTCATAGACTAGGCCAGGAGAATCAGATCTAGTATAGAAAGTCTTCAATTTGGAGACAGGACCTGAGTTCAAGTGCTGGTACAACTGTGTGATGATGAGCAGGGTCTTAAATCTCTCTGGGCCTCAGTTTCCTTACCTGTAAAATGAGAGATTTGAACTAAAACATCGATAAGCTATTTTCTAGTACTAAATCCTACACTTTTTTGATTGTATTTTAATTACAACCACAACTCAGGTTGCTTACTTTTCCACTTACTACAAGATGTTTCTGCCCCTTTTCTAGTCCAGAGGGAGAGGATCATAGATCATAGATCTAAAGCTGAAAGAGACCTTAGAGGCCAGTCCCCTCAGGAAACTGAAACCCAAAGAAATTAAGGGACCCACCCGAGGTCACATAGGTAGTAAATAACCGAGTCAAGACTTGAATTCAGGTCCTCTGACTCCAAATATTGTACTCTTTCTGCTATGGCAAGGGCCACTCTCTGTATCACTTGGCTTTAGAATGGGAGACCAGAGTGTGAATTCCACTTCTGTCACTAACTCACTGCATCATATGACCTACAAAAGACCTAGGGGATCATTTATTCCAATGTTATTGTTACTGTTGTGTTACTAAGATCCAATTACGGACCTTATTTGCTTCCTGGTACCAACGAGGTGGTGGTAATAGCTACAGCAACAAGAAGGGATAGGAGAAGGTTGACAGTTTTGTCCTTTCAATCTACAATTCATGCGTGCCCATGATTTCATAGCTAGCATGGGTTGCAGGTTGGATCCAAATACGTATCTCATCTAATTCCAAGTCTAAAGCTCTTTCTACTTGGCCACCCTGCTTATCTCTAGGGATTTGATATGTACAGAGAGCAGTGTAAAGGCACTAGGCAGATGGAGGTACCCAGATGTGGGATGGAGATGCTGAAAGAGGAGGAGGAGGGAGCCAAAGTGCTGCTCCAGAATGTTGTCCAGGACTGGACCTGTTTGGACAGGCATACCATGTCCATGAAAGCAGAGAAACAATCCTTTTCTGCCTTTTTGCTCAGTGAGCGAACTGAGAGGCAGCTCTAGGGAATGGCCTGCCTGTCTTCACTTCAGAGACAGCCAGTGCTGGCTTGGCTGATTGCTGGTTCCTAATCAGCCAGTGTCACAGACTCAGTGCTGTTGGAGAATTGCAGTACTTTGCTGAGAGCTCGATCATCATTTTTGGAATTCCTATGAGCCAAGAAGCATTTGGACTGAGGAAAATCGAAACAAAAATAATGTTGGTAAAAAATGGGACCCATTGGGCCAAATCTTTTCCCACCAGGTTTGTGGAAAAATGAGATAAAAGACTAAGCCTGACAGGAGAGGGAGGGCATCAATTGAAAGAAAACCACAGCAACTTCTATATTCCTATGACAGTGGGATATCCAGAATGACGAGCAAGGCAACAGATGTATTACTTGATTCTATCCTCTGAAAGTATACAATTCAAACCACGCAGTGAAATGCACACTGGCTCCAGAGTCAGAGGACCTGGGTTTAAATGTCACCTCTGATGTTTATATTTGTGTGATGCTGGACAAATCACTTGTCATCCCTTAGGTTTCAGTTTCTTTCTCACAAATAAGAGGATTGAATTAGATGGTTCCTGAGGTGTCTTTCAATTCTAGCTCAACCTAAATTATGGGTTCTTGATCATTTTTTGTGTGTGCCATGGACCTTTTTGACAGTCTGATGAAACCTATAGATCCCTTCTCTGAAAAACATTTTAAAATATGTAAAATAAAGTACAAAATATTACAAAGGAAACCAATTATATTGAAATATATTTACATGTGCATAACACACACACACACACACACTCAGGTTAAGAACTTCTGAACTAGATCTATCATCTTTGATGAAGTTTTACCATTGGGAACATCTTCACCTCTCTTTAGTGCCTGCCTCCACTGTCCAGTCCTGAAAAATGTAACCACGATCAGCTGTTGACCCAGCAGAACCTGAGTACTGCCCTTGAGACACTCATAGAGATGCCCAATCAATTGAAGGCTGTGGTGAATTAATACAAGGATGCAGGGCAGAAACCACGAGTGAGGGCCCCAGAGGCAGCAGCACTTTGCTGTAACAAGAGAAAAAACGAACCAAGTGTTGTTGGCTGCCAGGAATCAGAATCCCAGTGTGGGCACAAGTCCTTCAGGGCTGAACTGGAAATGGCTTAACTGATGGTACAACAGAATTGACTGGGGGACAGAAGCCTAGAAATGCTTAGAATCACTAATCATGCCTCTGTGCCCCACAGCTTTTAGGAGTTTATAATTGGGAGGCAGAAGCACTCTTCAAAATTATTAAATGAAAATGAGTTGTCTCAGGTACTGAAATTTGCCAGGCAGGGTAATTCAAAAGCTCTTTCAGGGTCTCTAGTGTATGGGGCAAGGTGGGGGGTGGGGTGGAGAGCAGAGGAAATAATGGAGAGTTTTCCTATGTAGTCAGAGACTCTGCTTTAATGCCATAATAAGTGGAGGACAGTCATGATCCTTGTCCCAAAAGTAACATGATAGGATTACAGATTTAGAGCTGAAAAGGACCTAAGAGACCAGCAAGTCCAATCTCCTCATTTTACAAAGGAAGAAACTGAGGCAAACTCATTTTTTTACATTTTACAGTTTATTCATTTTTAAAACGAGGGTATTAGAGGGTCACACAGCTACACAGGTGGAGAAAAATATTCCCTCTGTCTGTCTCAACACAAACCTCTGCTATGAAGAGAACTGTTGGATGCCTGTGTTTGGTTTCCCTGCTTAATGAACACATTACCCACTCCACTCAAAAGCTATTTTCGAGGCTTTTGATATTTCAAGCTGAAGAAACTGGACTTACTTTATAGAAACAATTTGCATTGTGGGGTCACTTTGTCCTTTAGTCTCAAGAGCTTGACAAGTAATGGTCCAGGAAGGGATAAATGTGATTGTACTGCCTTTTTGTTTGTTTCTTTGGGAAGCACTTAAAATGGTTCTTGGGTTGATAATATCTTACTTATCCTCAAAGGGATTAAATTGAAAATGTTTTTCAATTCTATGGGTCAGGGAATTAGACTATCTGTTCTGAAAAACTATTAAACAAAATCTTTGCAAAGAAATAACTCAGCTATTGGCTGATGGGAGCCAGATGAGAATATGCATATACGCATATCAGAATTAAAATGGTTTGATAAGTCTGTCTGTGTTTCTAAAAGATAACCCCTATATTCATCTATTTTTTTTCATTTTCCTTCAGTCTCTGCTCCAAATTTGGTTTTACATTATCTTGAAGATACCCACAGGATTTTAATGAGTTTATCCTCTTCCATTTTTATTTCCTTCATGTGCTCTTTTTCCATTTATTTTTATTGATAGGAAGACAGCATGCTATAGTAGAAATAACACTGAACTCAGACTCATAAGACTGGTTTCAAGTCCCAGCACTGAGGTTTACTATCTATATAACCTTGGGTAAGACACTTTAATTCAATTCCACAAATATTTTTAAAATGCCTACTATGTGCCAATATCCTAGGGGCTGTGATATAAAAACCAAACAATCCCAGACTTCAAGGAGCTTATATTCTACTTCACTGAGCTTTGGTTTCCTCGAATGTAGAAAGGAGATAATGACACTTATATTATCTACCCTATAGGACTTTTGGGAAGCTCAAATATAAGAATGTATGTGCAATACCTTATAGCCATGAAGTGGCATTTTTTTTTGAAAGACTGAATCTTATCTCAAAAAGCTCAAACAATCCACAGCTTTGGTCTCCTAGTAGTAGAGATTGCAGGTAAACACAACCACTGTAAAAAATAGTATTATAAATTATGGTAACAATTTGTTCATTAGTCATGAATATTCATAATAGATGTGCAAGAAATTATTTGTGGTTCCTTTGTTGTCATTATGAGATCACCTACCAATGTCACCTTGTAGAAGTAGAAAGAACTCTGATTTTGAACTCAGAGGATTTGAATTCAGATCCCAGACCTTCCTTTTACTCTGTATAAGACCTTGGGCAAGTTCTCTGGGCCTCCTCATCTTTAAAATTCAGTTGTTGAACTATGTAGTCTCTCATGTCTCCTTCAGCTTTAAATCTCTGAAATATGAAATAGTTATATGCTGGACTAAATATGTTATCTGCTGACTAGGGTATGAAAATAATATTGTTAGCAAATTCAATAGTAATTGGTAATAGCAATAGTCATAACAGCAGCAACAGAGAAGGTGGTCAATAGGTACAAGCCAGTGAATTTCTTGAACATGACTGAAATTGGCACTCCTCACGATAAAGACTATGAAATAGTCAAGGTCTAAGAGGGGAATCAGCAGATCCTCCATGGTCAACCAGTACATCAATAACATGTTGACAAAGAAACATCCAAACAAATTTCTGAGTCATACAGATTTGTTTCCAGAGAGGGGCTTATGAAAATGGTTTTAATCTGGGTCATTAATATCAACAATAATTGAAAAGTTATCTTTATAAAGTCTAAATGTTGATCAATGCCACTATGCAAGAAAATGCTGGAAATCTTGCAGAATAGCAGTGGAGGAGGGAAGTGCGTGAAATTCACTTGGTCAAAGACCACCTACATGACGGCCTTTCTTTTGTATTTGAGTGTGTTTGTTTCTAAACTTGTTTTCTCCTGGGATAGAGTGTTAGCTTTCTTGAGGGCATTCCCTGTTCTTGGGGGTGGAATTGGGGGTGAGAATGTGGGTTAAGTAACACACGTATCCCTGTTTTGGTTTTGTCTTGATATTCCAGCATCCAACACAGTGCCTGGTCCGTAAGTAGGGCCTTAATAAATGCTATTGCTTGAGAGAGGTTAGTGATTTTTCCCAGAGTCACACAGCCTATGTGTATCAGAAGTAGGGTTTCTGCCCAGGACTTCCTGACACCCACGTCAGCTCTTTAGCCATTCTACCATATTATTCATTCATTTATGTATTTACTTACTTATTAAGTCTTGTCTATTATTTACTAAATGTATAACCATGGCAAGTGATTTTACCACTTCAGGTCTCAGAGAGCTTTGTAAATCGGGAATAATCCTTTCTGCATTACTTATGTCGCCTTCTTATTTCTGCATGCCTCTCCTGAGGGTTTCCCAACGCCCCAGTTATGGCGGCAGGGTAATTGACCATTGGCATTGCAATGGCTTTTCTCTCCAGGCAAAGGAAGAATCTTGAGCAGATGGTTCGTCTTAGCCTCCCCCGACTGCAGGTTTAGGTCATATTTATATTCCCTTGTCCACACTCCAAATCTGTCTAGTATCTTACTCAGCTAAGTTATAACACTATTACTACATAGCTATATCATCTCGAGAACCCATTGCCTTTCTAAATGCTGTATTATAAACAATCTTTATCTTTAGCCTCTTTCACCATATGACTTTAAGAGCCAACCAATACTTCTTACTATTTCACTGATTTTTTTTTTGGGGGGGAGGGAATAAATCATAAATTACCCCATTCCCAGAACTTACATCATTCCCTTTTATCCCTGGCATCTGATTGATTGCAGACATCTCTGTTGGATTTGTCTTTAGGGCTGTTTTTTTTTTTTTTAATAATGCAGGTTCCTACAACACGTGATCCTCTGCTGGCTTCTTTGAATCCTACTCTGAGAACAAATCATTATCTGACATGTTTGGTGGTCTTCCCTTCTGGCCTATGGTAGCTCACAGAACTCATTTCCCTACCTTTTGACTGATTCTCAAATCTTGGAGAATTTGTCAGACACTAGGATCAGTACTGACTTTGACACTTTTTGAGAGATATAGAAACAGCATTTGGAATTAGAAGACTTGGGTTTGAATTTTGCTTCACTTTCTTATGAATTATACAACTTTGAGCAAGACTTTTGGTTCCCTGGGCCTCAGTTTTCTCATCTGCAAAAGGAGTGACCACATGATTTCAAAAGTCCCTTCTCGCTCTAAATAGCTTGCCCTTCAACCAGGGAGTCCCCTCCTAAGTATATACTCAAGATAGTGACGGTAAATGTTTAATAACTGGCTTTCTGGGGGGGGGGGGGAGCATGCATGATGCACTATAAGGTTTAATCTGTTTATTAACATGTTCTCCATCACAATCAACAAATAATAGATTGGTTGCAGATTTCCAAAGTATAAATGCTCATACTGAAAATTTAACAATCTGTTCTTTTGAGCACATTCTATCTAGGGCTCCCTAGTATACCTCAAGAAGGTGACTGACAAAAGGAAAGACCTCATCTATACACAGAGTTAGATTGCTTGAGGTGACCAAGTCCCCCCATTGAAGGGGAGTGTCTAGATAAATTGTGGTACATGATACAAAACGTTTGTTTACTGTGTTGTAAGAAATAATGACTAGAGAGAAACATGCAAAGACTTTGATGAACTGGCACAAAGCGAAGTAGGAAGAGGAAGAAAAACAATATACGTGATGGTTAGGAGAATGTAAATAAGAAAAAAATCTAAACCACAGAAATTTGAAGTTAAACATTGCAAGATTATGAAGTTCAAACTTGGCCCCAAAGAAATGATATCAGAAGACATCTCTCTCCTATTTCTTTGCAGAAATGGGAATCTATGGATGTGGAATACTATGTATAACATCAGACTTTTTCAATGTGCAGTGGTTTCACTGATTTTTTTTGTCTTTTCTTTCTACTCTCAAGGTACCCACTCCCAAGACTACGGTTCATAAGATGCCACTGCTATCATTCCCATGAACAATACACTAGTAGACATAACTAGCTCTTAGCAAAGGCATTTAATAAGAAGGTAAGAGCTGTAGCTACAAAACATTCCATCCTCCCTTCCCTCAGAAACCTGGGCTGCATTGTCTTTAAAATAACATGCAGCATTCATGAAAAGAGTGGGCTCAAACTTAGAGTTCAATGGTTGGCAAGTATACCTATAAGATACACTCACAACTTCATTCTCTCAGTATAATCTGCATAAAGCTTCCATTGATGTCTGTGCTAAATATGCTACTCAGATGGGCTTGTTCTATATGTGACATTGTATTCTTGCTGGACCTCATTTACGTTTCCTCCTCAATGGACACCTATAGTCTCTACTTTTGAGACTTTTTGGTTCAAAGCTCTTGGTTCAGCTGCAGTCCTTGGCTGGGGCACTTGCGTGCTCTTTTAGAAAAAGCAGAGATCCTCAGACAAATGATAGAATATTGTCCAATTTTTCAGGGCTTTGGCTCTTAGACTTAATGCCCCTTCGATGTGATGTTGGAAACAATAATTCTTTCTGGTTCAGAGCGGAGTCCCTTTTGTTAGAGCCTTCACCCTTGGTGAACATACAATAAATTTTCCACATTTACATCTCTGCAAACTAGATCACAATCAAGCAATGGTTATTTGCCCAATAATCATCCTATGGCTCTTCAGATTCAACGTTCCACAGGCTTTTTTTTTCTTTTTCTCAAATTTAAGGTTCTGGTTGGTCTGGGAATGTGTGGTAGGAAGGATAGAGTTGGATATCATCTTTTTTATTGTACTGTGTTATGGAAATCCCTGAGTTGAAAATAAAATAAATTTACAAAATAATTAATCTTTGGTGTAATGTACAAATAATTGTTTGAAGAGTCACTTTGGTGTGTGACCTATCAGCTCCCCTATTCAGAGCATAGTGCTGTGACATTACTGGCCTCTGAGTTAGGGAGAATGAAATTCATATTTTGGCTGTATGATCTTCAAGACTCTTAAACTCTAAGCTCCCTAATCAACTCCCTAAGATAGTAAATTGCAGAAGTGTCATTCTGCATTGGTACAAGGAATTTCCTTAATTGGGTGTTACCTAGACCAATCAAATTATTGGTTCAGACTTCCTACTACAGATGGTAAAACTTAAACATGAACTTCAAAAACTTAAACTATTGGTAATTTGGCTAAAGTCTCATGGTTTGTCCAGGTCAAGATTAAGCCACCATCCACTGTAACCTGGCTCCCATGCAGTGCTGTTTCCACCAGCTCTATGATCTCTCCATTAAAGCCTTTGTCTAGCTTATGATGGCATGAGCATTGTTTAACCCTGAAATAAGGAGAATATGTTCGTCATTCTTCTCTCCATTTCAGTCATGTTGAAGCAGAGATATGATGAAGAGAATTGTCTGAAATCATCTCACATAAACAGGCGCTTTAGCTGGAGTGGCCAGAATTCTGAACACAGTGGGCCCTCAGTGCCTTGGCTTCCCCAATCCAAGTGACCATTATGTTTATAGAAAGACTTCTATGGATTTAGGGTTGGGGTGGGGGGCAGGAGAAGGAATTCCAGCAGTCTCCTGTCTATTGTAAATCAATCTCAAGGATAATTAAGTTCCTGAAGGCTCTTAATTACAGTGCTTGGCAAGGCTCCCTTCACTACAAAGCAGGGTCTATACTAGGAAAACAGTGCTGGTGTTGCTCCAAATAGAATGAAATTGACTGCAACAATTGAGGTTGGCTTGCCACTTGGTTGGCGCTATTGAGATGTTTCCCACGAATCTGATGAGCCCACGTGCTAATAACTCCCTTTGGATTTATGGATGTAAGAGCTAAGCCAGTGACTTCAGGGGGCCAAAACTAAATCCTCGGCCCAATATAACTCCACCCTGAGACGTGCATGTTGTAATGCGCCCTGGGATGGAGTGCCACAGTTTGAGGCATGTAGACTGGAGGGAGGCCAGCACTTTGCTCCATGGCCCAAAGTTAAATGCTCTGGAATGAATTAATGATGGTCACTGACGCAATGGTTACGATAGTTTTTGACACTGGCTGTAAAAATAGCAGTCACGAGGTGGCGTTGCTTGAGGTGACAAGATGTACTGTGACTGCAGAGAGGCCCTACTGATTTTTTTAGCATTGCCCATTAATTACAGGTGCCTTTGGGAAGGACTTGTGATCTTAGTATGTGGGGCTTCCAGCGTGGGAATTCCTTGCACCACCCTATGGGACATGAGAACTAAATTACATAGAACCCTGACTGGTTGTTACTTGCCCAGGGTCATGTGGGTTGTAAATCTTAAAAGCAGGATTTGAATCCAGGTTTTCTGGTCTTTATTGCTTTGTCCACTCTGCCAGGCTTCTAACCACTTATTAATGGCCAAGTGAATTATTTGAAAATGAAGGCATGAGAAGTTGGAAGCAATCTTAGAGACTTTCTAGTCCTTTGTTGTACAGAAATGGAAACTTGCCCAATATCATACAGCTGTAAATAATCAAACTCTGATTTGAACTGAGGTCTTGACTCCCAATCTGTGCTCTTTTCCATGATAGCACAGGGCCACTATAGAATATGGTGAATATCTTCAACTCTTTGACTATTATAGATAAGCCAGAGTCATTTATTTCCATACTTGAAGTACCCCTCCCTACTCCTTTCCCCGCCTCCACATCCACTGATTTAAATGACAATTATCCTTCAAGGCCTGGCTCAAATGCCTCTTTCTTCATGAAACCTTCTCTGGTCTTCCAGGGAAGCTATCTGTCCTTTATCTGTCTCATAATACTTTGTGTTCTTTTTACATATTTAAGACATTCTAGTTGTATTTTATTTGCTTGTATACATGCCTAATCTCCCCTATAAGACTTCTTTAGATTAGAAGTTTCATGAAGGCAAGGACTGGACCTTATTTGTTATTGTATGTCCCAACACCTCCTCTAGTGCACTGCATATACTTAAATCCTTAAATGGATTTATTATCTTATCAATTTGGAAGCCCTCTCCAGTAATGCAGATGGGAACCCATCAATGCCTGCCCATTCTAGAGGGTCCATATCCTCCCATATTTTCACCATAGGGTTCACCCACCATACTGGAGACCTTCTCTACTTTTGCATGACAAATGAGAGTACCATTAGATTGTCCTCCCTTCATGACCAATCCATCTTTATCTTATTTTCATTCAATGTTCCTGTTCTTATTCAGAGTTCCTTATTGGTTATATCTTACAGCCTGCCCACATCCATCATGTGCCTCTTGTCTTTTGTGTAACATTTATTTTTAATTAAAAAATTTAATTTAGAGATGTTTAATTCCTTGCACAGGTGTGACTATGTCATTCCCCTATTCAATAAACTCCAGTGACTCCTGAATTTTATTTTCCTCTAGAGTCAAATACAAACTCCTTTGTTTGGTATTTCAAGTCCTTTACAATTACTCCCTTCACTCACTCTGCAACTCAACCAAACTGGACATAATGCTCTTGCTTTACTTCAAGTACACCACCCCAAGATTCTCTATTTCCTGGCTCCACAGCATTGTGAAGCTTGTTTTCCAAGACTGGAATGTACTCCCTCCTCACCTCCACCTCCATAGGCTAAACTTCAAGGCTAAACTCAAATACTTTTTTCTTCTTTATTGTCTCCAGCAGTTAGTACCTTTCTGAAACGATTTTATATTTATTCTGTATGCATCCTGTATTTGCTTATCTGTGAACATGTTGTATTCTCCTAGTAGAATATAAACTCCTTGAGAAAAGAGATTGTCTCACTTTCAATGTGTATCCCAGTGTCCAGATATATCAAAGGGGTGGTGACAAGAAAATATGGAATATGATTAGGGGAAGTTAATAATCCTGTTTGACTGGAGTGTAGAGTATAAGAGAGGGTTAGTATGAAGTAAGACAGAAATGTAGAATGGACCAGATTATGAAAGGAGAAGGAGAAGAAGAAGAAAAAGGAGAAGAAGGAGGAGAAGAAGAAGAAGAAGGAAGAGAAGGAGGAGGAGGAGAGGAAAAGGAAAAGGAGGAGAAAAAGAAGGAGAAGAAAAGGAGGAAGAGGAGGAGGAGAAGGAAAAGAAGAAGAAAAAGGAGAAGAAGAAGGAGGATGAGGAGGAGGAGGAGGAGGAGGAGGAGAAAGAAGAGGAACTTTTGCTTTCATGGGAAACTTGAAGCCATTAAAGGTGCTTTGCAATTTCTCACTCTCCCACTCTCCTCTTCCTATTCACATCCGTGTCTAACTCATTGCCCAGACAAACTCTACAGGTTGTGTATGCAAATTAATGCTGCAATCTGGGCAATGGACATTTTTCATTCATTTGTTCCTTCGTGAGTGGACGGTCAGACCAAATTCCTCTCAGCAATTACATGTCTCTCCTAGGAGGTTTTGCCTTGTTCTGGAGCTTGATGCAATCTGCATAGCACCATTCACAAATAGGAGCATTACGTAAGTAGGTAAATGATCAATATTTCATTTTGAGCTTTCTAAGTTCAGTCTTTTCCTGGGAAATACATTCTCTGATATGTGTAACGCAGATGGGAAGCACAGTAATCTTTGAAGAATCAAAGTCTGGAGTGACCCAAATAACAATGGAGAAGTGCAGATGAGTGTACATATTTCCAATGATGACCTACGCTCAAGAAGTGACATAAAGACATCCAGGATAATATATAATTGAAAAAAGACGTTATCTAGACATTCAGGTGCATCAAAAGATAACGAGTGGAGAGAATGAATACTCTAGTGTGAAAGAAATACAAAAAGACCTCAACTCTAGGACTTTTGGTTGCCCCTAAGTGGAAGACCTGTGAGAGAACACAGATACGACTCACATAAGACAAAAAGACATGGGTGGGTTATGTTGAAGGAAATACCTCCATACATTGAAGGATGTGCACTATGGATTTTTTTTCCCCTGGAGAATGAAAGGCAATGAAGGCAATTCAAATATAATGAAGAGAAAGATAATTTTAACCATGAGGCATTTCTTTAAAGTATCCAATGGATTCAGTCATACATCCTTATTATTATGAGTCGATATGTATAGATGGTTTTGCCTAACAGGAAAGAGAACCCTGTTAGAATGCAAAAAGCAAGGACTGAAAAGGCTCCTAACTTCTACTCTAACCAAGTTCTTCACCATTTTCCACTCGAGTTTGGTATATGCATGTCTTTTATGCAGTGGTCATAAATGGACTGAAAGGTGGGGTTTGGACACAGGGAGTATAAGTTCCATTATCCTCTAGTAAGTTCAAACCCCGGTATGGGCTGTATGGATAAAACAGGAAATTCTTTACTTGTTTTGCTTTGAAGGACACCAAAAACTCTACCTTTCTAAAAGATATCTCTTCCACTGCGCTACCTAAAATTCCCTAATCTGCCCTTTGTGTCAAGGCATTGGGACTCTAGGAGGTCTATTAAAATATGAAGGTGTTGCCTGAATGGCATAACAGAGCTATTACTTCAGTACTTTGACATATCTGTCATCTCATCAGTGTGGGCACTCTCTCCATCCTTGCAGATCACAACCCATCCATATCTTCTTAACCTGTACAGTTCTTGTCCATGTCCTTCTATAAATTTTCCATAAATGGTAAATATCCAACATTCTAATAGTCTTTTGATATTTTGTGGATCCCTAATGCTCTACTCTGTTCATCTGTTATCTCTTGATCTCTTGACATGAACAACTCAATTCTTCTCTGATCTTGTCTGTGCCAAATTCTTCTCCTCCTCCTCCTTCTTCTTCTCCCTTTTCCCCTCATTCGAGTCATCATTGCTCACAGGCATTATAAACAGCACCAAAGTTGAGTGACTTGCCCAAGTTCATACTAAGTGCTACTAAATATCTGAGATGAGGTTCAAATCCAAGTCTTTCTGATTCCAAATCCATTCTATCCTTGAGGCCATTCTGGCTCTTACAATTTGAAATAAATACATTACTCTTTGACCCACCAGTCCTTTTATACATTACAATCTCTTCTTCTTGAAGTCAGATGTGAATTTCTCCTAATTTTCCTCTCATTCTTCTAACAGTAACATTGGCTTTAATTTTTACTTAGGTAGATTCATAACATTAATGGCAGGTGTTCAATCTGCTTTACTGGGGCACAGTTAGTTACTCAGTGAGGTTCTGAGGAAATGGATCAGAGGAGAAATAAATTCTTATGGGAGTAAGGAAGATAAAGATAAATATATGGAGAATAGGAATGTTCCCTGGAGGAGTAGATTATGAGGCCCTGCAATAGAGTAAGCATGGGATCACTTGAGGAAGAGGTCGGCAGGGTGGGAGGGTGGGGGTGGTTTCAGGAGATCTGAAAGGGGTCTAAAAGCCATAAAAGTTGAGAGCTTGATTTATTGGAGACATACAGGGTGCCTCAAAAGTCTTAATGTAGTTTTAAGCTTTAATAGCTTAAAGCTGCATTTTGTTTATTTAACTCTGCTCCCTCTGCCTCCAGCTCCTTCTCTATATCCCGCTGGATGGAAAGGGCTGCCTAGATTAAGCTGTCTTTGAGCTCCACATTCACACCCTGTGGTATCATTTTACATCATTTTTTTCCTATTAATCCCTACCCCCACCTCAGTTCCAAGGCTTCGTTCTTCTTTCTCACACTAGTGCATTGTACGTATTCAATTCTAGTTTGCGTTTGAAGAATTTCCCAAGATTATCTCTGGTTAGAATCCAACAAAACTAATAAATAGGCAAAAGTCCAGAATAAGAAAAGATGCCATATATATCAAAGGAGCCCAGCTTAATAGTGACGTGTAAGTCTCACTGGAGAGGTGGAGGCTTCGACCCTCAGACGCCGAGCACCTTCGGAGTTCTCTAATAACGCTAGGCTGCTACCCTTCCTCCCCTCAGGTAAAGACTTACTCACACGCTTCATTGTGGCCCAAAGATGGTCCAAGTTTGTGAAGGCAATGGCAGCAGACTGCAAGTTCTGGCAGGCCCTAACTCGCTGGGAATATTTCAAGTATGGGACAGAGGATTATGGTGTATATTTCAACCATCACCCAGCTTAAGTAAGTGTCTAGAAGTTCATTCCCAGAAGGCTGGTCACCAATGATATAATTTTGCCCAACAATCATTTATTAAGCCTTCCTTCAGGCTTTTTAATGGGTTGTGGGAGTCTGAGTGAGAGCAACAACTCATGAAGACTTTCCATTAAGGCCAAGAAGGATTTCAATCTATATTGGTGGAGGGAGAACTCATATCCACACAATCACTAGCTTTCTGAAATAGTGATGTATTCTTTGAATCAAGCAAAAGAAATTCCTACCTCAGTCATGCCAGAAAATGTGTACCTCATTCTGTATCTTTATCCATTACCTCTTAGTTAGGAGGTGGGAACATTATTCATCACTGGCCTTCTGGAATTCTGGCTCATCATTGCATCAGTTAGGGTTCTTAAGTCTTTCCAAGTTCTTTGGTATAATGATGCTGTTATTCTACAAACTGTTTTCCTGGGACTGCACATTTGCTATAAGTTTTTTCTTTCTTTTCCAAATAGGAGAGGGACAGAAGGGAAATGCTTGTCAACAAAACAATGTACAACTTCATTTTTAAAATATATCTTCTAAGCTAGAATTTGAATAGTACGGGAGAACACTTACCTCTGAAACACTGAGTCAGGATCATGTCCCATTTCCTCATCTTGGTAGCTATTATTGTCTTGACTTGTTCCCCTTTGCCATCCAGACATCCTTAATTCATATGCCCCAGCTACTTCTGTTTTCAAAGTTTGGTCAGCAGACTTATCTGGGAATCCATCCATCTCTTCTCCAAAACCATCTCAACATCATGAATCATCATCAATGGCAGCGGTGGCAGCAGCAGCAGCAGCAGCAGCAGCAGTAGCAGTATCCAACAGCTCAGACCTGGAAGAGACCTCAGAGGTTAAACCTAAACAAGAAGCCTCACCGCAACATTCTTGTATTCTAATTGAATATAGCCTTTGTATAAAGACTTCTAGTGAAGGACAATCTACCACTTCCCTATGCAGTCCATTCTAATTTTAGAGAGCTCTAAATGTTAAGAAGTTTTTCTGTTGTAGGATAGGGATTGGACCTGATTTTCATTGGCATAGGGAGCTCGGATGTAAGGAAACTTCCTCCATGGGATTCAGGTTGGAATCTTCTCAACGATGTGGGGCCTCAGAAGGTTGCCTAGAACCGTGGTGTCAAACTCAAATAGAAATGGGGGCCACTAAACTGTACCTAAGAATCCCCATAGACTGTGTGTTGACTTAGAAAAGCACATATGGATATCTATGTTTATTTTGTTAAATATTTCCCAATTACATTTTAATCTGGTTCTGGTCACTTGGGAGTATTATGGGCCACATATAGGCTACATGTTAGACGCCTCTGGCCTAGAACACTGACAAGTTAAGATGGAGTCACTAAGTCAACACGTAGCAGAGGCTGAGTTTGAACTTAAGTCTTTGCCATTCTAAGGCTTACACTCTACCCACTATGCAAGTTGTATAATTATTAGCTAGCGATTACTGATTATTAATTATTTATTATTCCTCTTCCTCTCCCTTCCCTTTATTTCTAAAGATATTTTATTTCTTTATATCTCTCCACTCAGAGCATGTGCTATAGGGAGCTGAGTTTTCCTTTACTATAGCAAGTACAGTAGTTAAATTCAAGTCTTGATTCATTGATCATTTATCAAGTGATTACTGTGTACAAGGCACTGTGGATCCCTGCCCTCACTGAGCTTATAACCTGCTACATTTGATAGTGGTTTCATAGGAGTTAGAGTTGTAAAGATCTTTATACCATTGGATACACTCCAATTCCTTAATTTTATAGATGAGAAAACTGAGACCAGAGAAGATTCGTATAACTTAGGTCCCAGCCCGGAGCAATTTCCCTAAGATTCTTTATTGGTAGAGGGAATGATGCCTCAATGACACTTAGTGGAGTAAGAGACAGAGACAGTGGAGAACAGAGGACATTCTTCCTTCCTGCTGTCTACAAGAGAATCCTTCCTTCTCAATGGAGTTGGTCTGACATTTTTCATTCTTGCTACCAGAAAGAGACATGAGGGCTTCCCAGACTCTTCAGAACAGACCAGGAAAGAGACTTCTTGTGACAGCAGAGAATCTTCATTCTCTGAAACAGTTGGGAGAGTCTTATGCAAAATGTCCAATGCCTGAAACTAGGCATGCATAAGTAATAGATTTACAGTCACACAAGGAGTAAATGGTAGAGCTAAAATGTAAACACGGGTCCTTTTCTTCATAGACCCAATGTGACCTTTCCATTGTAGTGTCATGCACAGGTAGACAACTGGTGTTCTCTTACTTCCCTCTCAGTTCAGCTGCTTTTTCTAGCCTCTTTTAGTCAGAACTCTGGATTATCTATTATTTTTCTTCTGTACATAAAAGTAGCATCCTTCTCCTCTTTTCTTCATTCTCTCCCAAAGCCTAGCTCCCAATTTTACCTGGAGGCTTTTGTCTCCTCACCAACATTATTTAACACCCTTCTGTTGTCCAGTGCCCACACTGAAGTTAGCTACCTGGGTGTAAAGGACTACAGAGTGGGGAAGTGATCAAAAAGAGAAAAGGCACGAGAGCTTTAGCTCCATTCTCCTATCTGATTTACTTGAGGGCCTCACTGGCAACTTGCAAGTGGTTTAAGAGCACAGAGCTTATAATGGTATTTGCTCTGGGAAGACAGGGAAAAGCATCCGCAACTCAAGGGAGCTTTCCTCTGCCAAAAATATTGTTGGCTGGTTTGTCCTTGTCTTTTCATATTTTCAAGATAAGGGCACTTAGAGGACAAAATCCATCCCTGACTCTTGGATGCTACCTTACTCTAGGCCTTTTACCTCTCTTAGACACCAGATCTCAGACTTTTTGGTTCACATCACTATCATTCTTTGCCTTGAGGACCTGAGATACTACACAAGTTCTAACACTACAGAAACAGGAATATGGAGTGTGCTCAAGTCATATAATTCTGGGCATACCCGGTGAGAACTCAAGGCACATGGGCCCCAGCCCACCCTTGGAGAACCACTGTCATAGTGGGATTTCAGTCTTTCTGAAACTCAGCTGCTAGGATGACAGGGAGGAAAATCTTTGGGAATTTTTTTTTTTGCTGTTTTATATAAAACTCTCAAATGCACTCTCCATTAGCATGGAGAATTACATTAAAATTCATAAGTACCTAATAGGTGCAGGGGATGAAAATGTAAATAGAGGTATTGATTTTATCCTAAAGGACCTTATAGCCTAATAACTATGATTCAAGGTAGAGTGTGGTAAGGTCAAGGGAGGGGTTTGTACAAAGTATTATGAGACATTTGAGGAGGGAGAGATTATTCTGTTTAGGAGGAAGGGGCTAGGCATTGACGATGATGGTGATGATGATGATGAAGATAAAAATATCTGACATTTTACATAATTTATCTCATTGGATTCTCACAACAACCCAGTGACGTAGGTGTTTTCATTGCTCCCTATTTTACAGATGAAAAAACTGAGGCCAACAGGAGTTAAGTGACTTGAATTTGAACTGGATTCTACTTGATTCCATGTCCAACACTCGTGTCACTATGTTGTCTAATTACCTAAGCATTAGTAAAGAGCTGAATATTATACCTCACTTAGCTGATTAGTAAAGACATTTTTTCCAATAACTAGCTTTTAATCCATTTTTTTTCAACCAAATCTCTGTAGAATATGGATACATTTTTTCATTTGAAGAAGAAGAACTTGTTACTCATAAGAATAACAAGTGGAGAGCCATATCACAACTGTCTCCAGACTATATATACTCTGTCTAGAACAAAGCAGCACTTCAGATCCTGAAAAGAAGGAAGATAATTGTGTTGGTATCTATGTCACGTCTCTTACAGTGCCATAGCCTCATCCTAATCTAAGGCAAATAGTTAAAAAGTTAATAGTTAGTAAATATATTTTTAATATTGTTAAATATAGTATTAATAGTACATATCATTATATATTAATATAATAATAATATCATTAACCTAGGTAATTAACAATTTATCATAATTTTATAATAATCATAATATATTGTTATAATTCTTATGCTATAATTATTATCACATTATACTACTATGTTATTATTAATATAGGTAATTAATATATTACTAGGTGATATATTCCTATATATAATTAGATAATATATCAGTATTATATCATCAACCTACTTCTATTATTAATAACAGGAGGTACAGTGACTAAAGTATAGACCTGAAGTCAGGAAGAGTCATCTTCCTGAGTTCAGATCTGTCCTCAGATACTTATTAGATGTGTGACCTTGGGCAAGTCACTTAACTCTGTTTGTCTCAATTCCTCATCTGTAAAATGAACTGAAGAAAGAAATGGCAAACGATTCCAGCATCTCCTCCAAGAAAACCCCAAATGAACTCAACAACATTAATAACAAAATGTTGGGAGGGGGGAAGGATTTTTTGCTCAGATTATATTTATACTAAATGGATCAAAGAAAATTGCAAGAAAATATTCCAGTCACTTCTTCTCATTACAAAAAAAATCAGGAAGAAAAGCAGTCTCAGTTGTCACACTGTTGACTTTCCATTTTTATAACCCAACCTGTACTTCTGTTGTTGATATAGCATCTGTACCCAATCAGGGAGTTCTTGGGGGCTCAGAATCAGACTTGGACTTCTCTTGCCACTGACAACCAATCAGTAGATTCTTGGTTGGTAGCTGAATGCCATGCTATTTATTACATTGGCACTTCTTAAGTGACTAACATTTTCTGCTGCTTATGTTCATAATAGCATTTTCAAAAGTTAACTTTGTTAATCTTCCACAATTTTCATCTCCTTCCAAACATAGCAAAGCACATTCTCCACATTAAGAACTAATTACTGGCCAAGTATGAGCTCTCCAAGTTCAGCTGTTTTTTTTTCCTAGCTGAGTCAAAGAAAATTTCATCTCAAACTAAGAGATATGTATTTTTCCCACGTTCCTGAGCTCAGAAACCAAAGAAGGGATTTTCTACAGTCTTGGAATCAAACATGCTGCACAGCATAATCATTGTTGGCCTAAGTACAAAAGGGAAAGTTTCGGAATAAAATTAAATTTTTGTGAGAGTTGTGAGCAGCAGGGAGAAAATGGCCATTTTGGTGGGGAATGTGATACTGAATTCAACTTTTCAGTAATCTCAGTGGCTTACTGGAACTTTTAATTCTCCTTTAGCCATTGTATAGAGTTTGGCATTCCAAAGAATGAAGACTGCTCTTGTTGTATAATATATGTGGAATTACAATTCTTATTGAACAATCAATTCAATTCATCCAGTTTAAATTTTTATGCTGCCTTCATCCTCAAATTTTCCTAGAGAACCTTGTCAAACGTTTCTCTTTGTCTCTTCTGTTATACTTTTCTATGTATATGTAGGATCCTACCAGCAGAATAAAAGTACCTTGAGAGCAAAGACTGTTTTGTTTTTATGTTTATATTGCCCCAGCTTCTATCACAGAGATGCTTGATAGATATTTGGAGTGTCTCCCTTGCCCCACAAATTTATCAGTAGGCATCCCATTCAAGAATATGGAAACTTGGGGCAAGTCTACTCCTAGAAATGAATGGTAGAACACATTTCATTTGTTTGATGAGGAAATTTTAATTGACTTCTTAGCTGGAACTCCACAGATATACCAAGAGATTTTGCTTCATTAGGCTTCTTCTTTGCTTCACAATTTGTGACTGTGACTCCTTTGCCTACACAGTGTTGGGTGAAGTACCTCACATGCCTCTGCCCTGGCAATACGGGGAGCTCATGGCCACCCAGAAACCCTGTGTCTAGGATAGGGCTGCATTCCAAGTGTGTCTCTCATTTAGTCCAAGGCCTAGAGAGATCCAGCAGCAAGCCTCTTCTCCCTCCTCTGGCACCCAAGCAGCAAGTACATGACAAATTCATAGAAGTTAGAAAGGACCTAAGAGGTCATCTAGTTCTTTCTACATATATGGAAACTAAGGCCCAGAACGATTATAAATTAGAAGCCCAAGGCTACTCAGTAGACTGGAAGAGTTAGGATTTGAACCTAGGACCTCTGACTCAAAATCTAATGCTCTTTTCACTGCACCTAAATCAACATATTTATTATTTGTTCTTCATTCTCAAAGAGCACCAATGACATCCAGAAAGTGATGTCTTGACTTGCAAGTGAATTGGATTTAAGTGAGGTAAAGCTGCACAAAGTTGCTAGCCTCACTCTCTCCTCCAGAGCCAATGGCAGGACATAGATCAGGATGACTGGAGACGGGCTGGATGCAGTGGGAGACCGTGAACTTTTTAAGCTAAATTTGTCTGAAGCAACCTCTATTTAGTGATAAAGGCTAGGTAAGAAATGAGGCAAAAAATGACCCCTTTTACCTACTCAAAAAAAAAAATCAATATGGGAGGGGAAGACTCTCAGGGTTTCTCACTAGAACAAAAACATTTGCTATTTATACTCACTCTGAGCCAACAAACTGTTTAACCACCATTATGCAAAGGAAAGAAAGAGAGACAGAGACAGAGAGACAGAAACAGAGAGAGAGAGAGACAGAGACAGACAGAGAGAGAGAGAGAGAGAGAGAGAGAGAAACAGAGAGACAGAGACAGAGAGAGGAAAAATAAAGATGGCCACTGATCTCAAAGAGTTTACTCCCAGCTGGAGTTGGAGAAATTGAATATGCATATATGAAACCACTAGAGAACAATAAAGTATAGAATATAATTAGTTATTAAGGTAAAATATGGGCAGCTAGGTGACACAGTGGATGGAGTGCTTGGCTTGAAGTCAGGAAGACTCATTTTTACGAGTTCAAATCTAGCCTGAGACACTATCTGTGTGACCCTGGGCAAGTCACTTATCCTTGTTTGCCTCAGTTTCCTCCTCTGTAAAATGAACTGGAGAAGGAAATGGCAAACTACTCCAGTATCTTTGCTAAGAAAATCCCAAATGGGGTCACAAAGAGTTGTACATGACTGAAGTAATTCAACAAAAATACGTTATCCAATTTTAACTACCTTAGTTTGGTTCCAAACGTTAAGAAAATTTAGAAAAGGTGTTTTAGAAGGCTGAGAGGGGACTTCTATTGGCAGACACACTACAGTAATGACAAGTGACAGATGACACACTGATAGCAAAGTAAGTCATGGGAAAATCACACAAAATAGGCTTTAAAAACTCAATAATGCACAGCAGTCTGGGACTATTTAGTGAAAGAGTAAGTGAGCTCACCACCTGACTGCTCCATAGTCACTGAGGATATCACCAGGTTATTATATGGACAATTACTGATAAGGCAGTGTTGTGGATCAGAATCAGAGGACGTGGTTTGCAAGCTTGGCTCTGTTATTTATTAACTGTATGACATAGTCACATAACTTTCCTGGGCCATAGTTTCATCTCTGAAATGAAAAATTTGGTCAAGATGTTTGTTAAGGTTGTTTCCAGCTCTAAATCCTATGATCCTACCCTGTACAGACAAAATATTGTCAGAGATCAGAGTAAGCTGGAGTTTTAGGGAAAATTTTTTCACACTGAGATGCAACTTGAGACAGGCCTTGAAGAATGAGTAGGATTTGCATAGCTGTAACTGAAGGACAGTATGGTTTCTCCAGGGTGCAGAGTTTAAAAATAAAATGTCCTTCTACCAGTCCTAACAATAAGAGGTAGATGAAAGTTTTTGTCCTTGTGTAACCTTCTACCTTCCCACACTTGCCCTTGGGTCTGCTTCCATAGGATTTTGACAGTCTGATTTCTGACTTAGGGTTCAGAAAATTCAGCAAAATTCTGTATTTTTAAAAATTATTTTAAAAGTCAGTAAAACTTATGTTACTGTTTCTCACGCCATGAGGAATATAAGCATTTCACTATGTGCCCTGCACTGTGTTAAGACCTAGAGAATAAAAAGAAAAACAAAGACAATTTATGTCCTGGAGAAGAATTCACTCTAATGGAATAATTTCAAATTATTTTAAAGAGAAATGTTATAAAAATGGAGTCAAATATTTTAGCAGGACCCTTTGTCTGAATAAAAATCATAATAGAGATAACTTTTCTATAGCAATCTGAGGTTTATAATGTGCTTTCTTGACCTTGGGGCAAGGTATTGCCAGTATTATAATTTAGTATAGATGAGGAATGAAAGAATGAATGAAAAGCATTTATTAAGCATTCACTGAGCTCCAAGCCTTGTGTTAAACACTGGAGAAGACAAGAACAAGAGGGTCCCTGCTCAAGGAACTTACAGCCTAAAATGGATAGGACTTAGATCTGAGATTTCACTAGTATGGAGAACTCTTAGATGAGGTAACTCCTTCTACAAATGCAGATAATCAGATTATTTTTGCAGTATATGGTTTTAGACAGTTGCACTCATTGGAGAATGATGGAACAAAGTGTAGAACATGGATGTCATGGAACATTATTGATTCATGAGAAATGACAAATAAGAGGAGTTCAGAGAAACATAGAAAGACATATGAATGAATACAGAGTTAAAGTTAGCAAAAGTTGGAGAGCAATGAATGCCTGGTGACAACTTTAATGTCAATGAAAATAACATTAAAAAGAAGTTGAATTCTGATTAATTGTAATAACCCATCTCAATCCTAGAGAAATGATGATGGAATGTAGCTCCCACTTGTTAGTAGAGAGATTGGGGATGGAGGGATAGCCTATGGATATGAAATGTGTTATACATTGTCAGATGGGGTTGTTTGATCAGTTGACTTTGCTTAACAAATATTTTTCTTTGTTTCAAGGGAGGGTTTGATGGGATGAAATGGCGTAAGGGGAAAAGACTAGAATCAAAACAAAAGACTTCAATAACTTAAACAACAAACAAAAATCAACATTACTAGGCATTTTGTGATGCTATGCCAAGAAATGTTGCCAACTCTGCTTTTTAAAAAAAAAATTCCAAAGCTATCCAGCCCTGTGGTTAACATGATGTCATTATTAACTATTCAACAAAACTCATCCCTCATATAAGGGTGCTACTTGTCTGGGTCATATTCTCTCTAGTGGTAGATATATATGGAG
This sequence comes from Bettongia penicillata ogilbyi, assembly GCA_023548195.1. Classification (NCBI taxonomy): domain Eukaryota; kingdom Metazoa; phylum Chordata; class Mammalia; order Diprotodontia; family Potoroidae; genus Bettongia; species Bettongia penicillata. The sequence goes on along the minus strand of JAJHZJ010000125.1, from coordinate 2,303,075 downwards.
CTTAGTTTCTAAAATGATAAACTCATGACTTTTGCCCCTCCTCTTTGTTCAGTGAGGCACTACCATTTCATTACGCCTCATAAAAAAATCACATGCAAGAGTTTTGCTTTAAGAAAGGCATTTATATGATATACAACTCTTCTAAAACAAATCTACTTCACCCTTTATCTTGACCTTTGCACTCCTGAAATTACCTTTAAAATAGATATTAGGTTTACATTATCCTCCTGTAATGTTAAGAATCATCTTACAGATTCTGGAAAGGTTACGTTCTAGCTGTCTGGCAGAAATGAGGAAAGCAATAAGATGATTTTTGCCAAGGTAGGGTTGTATACGATGCGCCAAAGTGGTTGTGAGGTAGGTCTTCTGGGTGGTAGTGGAAAAAGACAGGAGAAGGAGATGAGGTCCAGTGAGAAACAAATGGAGGTGAGGTCATATTATGAAGAAAAGAAGGAAGGAAAGGAAAGATGCTTGCTTGATGTAAGAAGGGAACTCTGAAAATACCATAGAGAAAACTGTTTGGCAGGTGGAAGCGTTCATTTTTTTTTTCTTGAAACATAGTAAAATAGTGTAGAGCCACACATTTTTAATCCGATATGAGAACAGAAAGCAAATATGTAATTTTAATGTATTCCAAGCAATTCTTCTACTTATTGTGAGCTCACAGTGGCCAATATTCATAAATGTAAAACTTGATTCTTTTTTGGAAGTTCTAGAAGAGAGAGTCAGCTATGTCTACTGCTACACATTTATAACTGGCCCACAGATAGTGTTGGAATATAGGCTCCTTGAAGGCAGGAGCTGTTTCTTCTTGGTCTTTTTATCTCCAGCACAAAGCACGTAATAAATTCTTCTCATAGCCTCCTTAAATTGAATTTTTTTTTGAGATAATGATATTTATAAAGGTTCAAAAGTTTGGATTATCTTCCCCTTTTCTGATGCTAAAAAAAAGCAAGATATTTTTTTAAAGTGCCTCAGACTAAACATTGTGACCAAACCAAAGCTTGCCACTAGGGAGAAGGTTTGGAATCTTGTCAGGAAGAAAGAATAAGATACTATAGATGTTGGACAAAGAAATCAAAGCAAATAAATTATTTATTAGGTGTTCCCTCTCTTTTCTTACTTCCCCATCCCCCCCAAACTAAAAGAAAAATGGAAGCTTACAAAACAACTGGTTTATACTAGAATCTAACCGCGTAGTCCCCAAATGAACTGTGCTTCTTTTAGAGTATGAACACAGAAGAAAGGGCTAATATAAAAACAGCCTGGGATGATGCAGGCTAGGGAGGTGAGAGGTCTGGAGTCACAAGCGTTTCAGGATCTGCATGTGAATGTGGACAATCCAAGACCATTCCAGTCCTGTGTCTGACCCCAAGCTGTGGTAATCGCCCCTGTCAACTGGATAAAGGAGAGCTGTCAGACTCTATCACTCCCACTCACCCCTCAGGATTGGGTGCTGCCTGGCTCTGGCTGCCAAGGAGTAAGGATGAGGGGGAGCTGTGTGATGTGGTCAGGGGTGGGGAGTGGGTGAGGCATGCAAAGGACTTGCTAGATTCTGCTTTTGCAGAAAGTAGTCTGCCCTATGAATATACGGAAATATGACCAGATATCAGTTACAGCATGGCATTCTGCTGTTGCCCTTAAGTCTGGGAAGTTTGGGCCACAGGGAGATTAAAGACTCCCTAGGAGCTAGGAACCTATGCTAGGCTCGGGACCTCCCTGGGCATTTTAGCTCTAAGATCACTATAAAACCACTTTAATCTCAGAATAATTGAAAGAGCAATGGACTTGGAGATAGTAGACTCCACCTCTGCCACTACCACCTACAATGGGCAAGTCGCTTAACCTCCCTGGGCCTCAGTTCCTTCACCTGTAAAATTAGGGGGTTGAACTAGTTGGTCTTTTAGCTCTAAATCTGTGATTCCATGATGGAGGGGGAGTCAAAGTGAGCCTGTATCTTTGGGCTTTCAGGAACAGCAATGACCTGGGAACAATCCATTCTTCTGAGAAATCTTGCCAATAGAAACATATACTCTAGATGTTTAGGACTTGAATCGATATCTATGTATTACTCCGCAAGTCACTGAAACCGAACCAAGCTTGAACAATTCGAATGACCTTTCCAAACACCTCATGCCATATCTCATTAAGCATTAGCAGAAGTAATGAGGTGCTAATGTGAAAATATTTTTAATAGAAATGTATATGTAGAGCCTATATCAGATTGCATGCCATCTTGGAGGGAGGAGAGGGGAGGAAGGGGGAAAAATTAAAAACTTATGGAAGTGAATGTTGAAAACCAAAAAGAAATAAATTAACTTACAACAATAATAAAGAAGTGATGGGATAGAGGGGCAATGGCTGGCCATTCTTCCATTTCTCTCCATTTTTCTCTCCACTCTTCACACAGTTCTCATCCTTTTAGTTGTAAAAGCCATGGTTTTCTCCATTCTCATAGCAGAAACCCCTCTGGTTCTCGAATTACTTCCTTGACTATTTCTATGGTTCTGATCAGATTGGAATGGGCATTCCCTTTTTGCTTTTTTTTGGTGGGGGGGGGGAGGTCACAGCCTATCTACTGACTGAATAATTAGAAAGTGTATTTTTCAAGAAATAAACATTCTGAGAGTGGTGTCTGGCCAATGAATTCATCAACTAGTGGCCAATCTATTGCTGATGAATGTCTCCGGGCTTGGCTAGGCAAGTCCTCAGAAAGTATACATATTCTCTTGCCAGGATCTTACTGGAAGCTATTCTAGCATAGGGAAACCTGCTGGAGCTTGTGCTCTATTGGCACAGTCTTCAAGAACAAGGGTCCCCTTCATGCCATGCTGAGGCATGGGAGCTGAGAATAATAGGTGACATGGTGGATAGAGTTATTGAGGCTAGAGCCAGAAAGACTGGAATTCAAATCCTGCCTGACACTTACTAGCTGTATGACCATGGGCAAGTCATTTAACCTCTCTCTGCCTCAGTTTCCACACCTGTAAAATGGGAATAATAGTAGCACCTACCTTCCAGGGTTGTTGTGAGGATCAAATGGGGCTCTGAAAACTCCTAAATTATCTAAATGTTAGCTATTATCATTATTATTAATATGATTTAATTTAATATGATTTAATATTAATAATTTAATATGATTAATATAATTCCCCAAATGGGGACCATGTCATATTTCAAGTCAACAAACATTTACAAAATTCCTACTATGCATCAGGATCCACAGTTCACTTGAACTGAATTTCACTTGAATTTGCAGTACACACTTAGCTTAACCATTCTCATTTTATTTTTATTTTTCGTTAAGTTGGAATAATTGTCAAGCATCTACTCTCCATCACTGGACATACTCACACAGAGGCTAGAGAATTATTTGTTTGGAACCTAAGAAGAGATTCTTAGTCAGATACAGGTTGGACTCAACTGATTATGCATATGATTCTTCCAACCAAAGTATCTATTTCTGCTGAGACCTATTGTATGATATAAAGTATACTACATAGATCCAAACAAACCCCTACTTCCTTCTGACTACAGAAAAGATTCTAAGACTCCAGATAGATGAAGAACATATTTATATCAACATAGTCACTGGTATAGTAGATAGAGTGCTGGACCTGGAGTTAGGAAGACCTGAGTTCAAATCCAGATTCATTCACTAGCTGTGTGACCCTTGGCAAGTCACTTACCCTCTGTTTGCCTCAGCTTCCTCGACTTTAAAATGGAGATAAAAACACCTGCCTTGAAAGATTGTTGTAGGTATCAAATGAAATATTTGTAAAGCACTTAGCACAGGGCCTGGGAAAGGTAGGCGCTTAACAAATATTTATTCTCTTTTCTTTCCCCCTTTCCTATCTGTGAACTCAAGTTCTCCCCTGAAAGACAACGAAGAATACAGGAAAACAGGAAGAATGGAAAATTTCTCCAACTAAGATAGTTTAACTTTTTCCTCAGATACATGTACTGAGTCTGACTAGTTGGCAAATTAATTTGCAAGATCTTGGTCAAGGTTCATCTCAGAGCCATGAAGATTTATCAGAAACTTGTTCTGGAATTGCACTCATTTATTAAATTTGGTGGCCCTTGCAGGTTTTATAGATGGGACAAGTGTCCCTCAGAGGAAGGAGGGTTTTTAGCCTTAATCTGATGATGGGGGGCACTGGTGATGAAGGCAGGATTTCAGAATGGAAGAAATAGCTGTTGGTGTGTGTGTGTGCATCTCGAGTTCAGAGTATATATGCATGTGAGAACAAAATGTTTGACGCTTATATCCAAGATCAATTGAAGATAGACTAGGTGTCACTGTTTAGCAGAAAATAAAGAAACAGACCTATAATTTATTATCTAAAAATAATGCTTACAGATCTACAGTTAGGATGAACAACATAGCTCCCTAATTTCCCAGATCCCAGAGTGGTGCAGAAATAGAAAGTCCTCAAACTTTTTGGTCTCAGGGACCTTTTACATTCTTGAAAACAGTTAATTTTTTTTGTTTTTGTGACCTATGTTTATCATATTTGTCATATTAGAAATGAAATCATCTTAGTATTATTATGAAAGTAGTTTTGACTACATGGTCAAAACTTGAATGGCAAAAATATATTTTCTCTGACTCTAATTGAAATTTAACATTGGCTGCAATGTCTTCAAAACCTTAGACCGGGAAGGCGTTCCCAGACTGTCAAAGGGCTTAATGATACTCCAAAGTTCAGGAACCCTTGGCTTAGTAGCTCACTAGCTTAACATTAACATACTGGTACTGCTGTGAACTTGGTGACTCAGTTCCCCAATGACTTTCCCTCCCCTTGGATACTGGGGATCCCCATTATCTCCCATACCTCCTATAACAGAACTTTGGAGAGGAAAGAAGACATCCCTCTCCCGAAGAGAAATGAATGCCACAAAAAAAGCTTCTCTCAATTCACAATTTTGCCCTAAGCTCATTCTGCTGTGCCAAAAGTTATAAAAACAAAATTAGAGAAAGAGAAAAAGGGAAAAACAAACGTGTTCAAATTTGCACATATCTAGTGGTTTTTTAACCTCTGGCAGTGTGAAATCCACGACAACACTGCTCATGGAGCCCTCAAAGCTGCTATGATGTCTGAAATAAGTACACTGCGGATTTAGATTTGATTTTTTTTATAATGTCCTTGTGTCCTAGCTCTTTTTCTCCCTTGCAGATATGAAGCCAAGTGCATAGTGTTCTCATATTTAAAAACTGCTCTTCTCATTTGGTGTTACAGTGAGAAATAGCTGGCTCACAGACTACCCTCCATATGGGCTTTGCATGAATAAGAAAGGACAGGATCTTTCTTGGGGTGTTCAGTAGAACACAAAGCAGCAAGTATGTAAAGGGATCCCTAGTGACATAATGAGTGTGTGTGTACATTGGCTGCTTGCTAAGTATGCATTTAACATCATCAAAGGTCCTGAAGCTGCCGAGCCAACACTAGACTCAGAAATAGTTACCCAGCCAGTGTCCTGCCAAATCGGTGTAATCTGAGAAATAAAAATAAGACAGAGCTGTCAGGCTGATTGGATGGAGGCATCTGGGCCCTATATTTTCGAAATCTGATTTAAGCCTGGTGTTCTAGGTTGGAATAGAGTACAAAGTCACAAGATCAGCTCCATTCATGGAGCTTATGGGACTGGAGTGGGAAAAAGGCATGAGTACTTGACTACTTTACTTTTGCCACCACCCCACCAAGTCTGTTAATGGAATTCCCAGGGTTAATCTCCAATCCTCTCCCCACTCCCAATATAATAGAAAGTATATTGGATTTGGAGTCAGAAGAACTGGATTCAAATCTAGCTGTGATATTTAGTAGCTGTGAGACTCTGGAAGTCATTTAAACTCTGAGTCTAAGATTCCTCATCTCTAAAATGAGTATAACATCTGCACCTTACAGATAAGATGTGAGAAAAGCACTTTGGGAACTTGAAAGTGGCAAACAAATGTAGTAATAGTAATAATGTAAAAATCATCATCATCCTGCCTCCCTGTATCCATAGAGTATCCTTTCCCTGGATGTATATTAATGTATCCTAGGGTTAAATATTGAGTTCAGACTAATTAAAGCAGAGAACAGTCATAAAATGGATGAATTGGGGTTTTGCTTATGCTTGACTAGGCTTCCCATAGTTTTTCAGTGGGATGTTTTGCTTTGAACAAGGTCATAAGTTACCTCCTAAACAACTAAAAACTGTTTTGATTTTCATAAATATTCTTGAATTTCAATTGCTTTGCTTTTCACAGGCTCAATCAACTTCTTTATGTAATCAAGATATGATTTTTTTTTCTTTAAATAGAGGACTATTCTTCAGAATAGAAGTTTAGGAATCCTATTTAATAAACTGGCTAATGGGTTTGCCTCCTGTAGACTTTTCTCATGACACACATACCTCATCATGCATACTATAGCCATGCTTTTATTACATTTCTCTATTTACATGCACCTGTGTCTGAGTGACCTTACAAACTCCATGTGCAATTTTATACTTAATGAATTCTTATTAATAATAATGACCTGCTATTTGAAGTCCTCCTCCAGTCTTGGTATGGAGGTAACATGCTTTGTTCTCGAAGGTTTTGTCAGGTGGAACAAATTTCAACTGAATCCTACCAAACTGAAACAACCCTGAGAAAGAATCAAAGGACCAAGATTGAAATTTTGCTTCTGATACTACCTAGGTGGCCTTGGGCAAGTCATTTAACCTCTCAATGTCTTGTTGGTCAGCACCCAATTGGGTAGGTACCAGGAAAGGTCTTTCCAGTTCTAACTGTAGGATCTTATGATCCCACAAGCCTACTGACCCAGTAATAGATTCTGAGGGTCATCAGAGAGCTAGGTTATCTAAGTATGGGGAAGCTCATCATCAAAATGTTAGCCACAGAAGCTCATGAAGACAATATGAGGAGGACCATCTTGATGATGATGATTGTGCCAATGATAATAGTATCTGACCTTAATTACTAGCAATCAATTAATCAAGTATTTGGTAAGTACCCACTTGGGTCCTGGCATTTTAAGGTTTACAAAATACTGTATGACTAGATGTAATCTTTATCATTGGATGGAGTAGAAAATGTAATTGTTTTGAAGAAGTCGTGTTGATGCCAGTGATAAAGGGGGTGATGTGGGGAAGTGGTGTATTTCATTGCCTGAAATCTTATGATCACACAACCTTGGAACATTAGAGCTGGCAGAGACCTTCCTTACAGAACAGAATAGTCCAATATGTACTTGTTTGTCTCCTCCCAGTTACCTGGCTAATTTCTCTCTAATTTCCCAAACTCTGTAATTTCCCATTTACATGATTACACCTACTGTTTCTCCTAAAACCCTTCTTACCTCTCCTCTTTCTATCATGTGATTTTAATAATTGTCCAACTTTTTCTCCACTCCTGGGACAAGTCTTTCACTCATAGCCTTTCCAATAGTGCCTTTATGTACATCAAATTTGCCCACACTGCACACTCTAATTCCAGCACTTCCTTTCTATGCCCTGTGGGAAACTATTTTCTCTTTTAGGCTAATCTTGTTTCTTACTTCCCGGCTCCATTTTCTCACCTTAACAGGAACTTATTTCTTCCTCTTCCTTCCCCCATGATACCTGAAGCTCTCTCCTCTGGAAGCTTGTATGTTCTTTCACTCTCCTGATCTATTGAGAGAAGGAAAGTTGATATTTTCTTGGCTCCCCAGTGCCACTTCTGGACTACCGACCTACCTACCTTCTTCTCTCTCTTGCTTTTCATTCAATGTTTATAGCTCCTTTTGATATCACCTGTCATGCCCTATCTGCTACCAGGCAGATACTAATGACAGGGGGAATTTTAGATGTTTCACTTACCATTTCTGATGAACGCAGAGGCTCGGAGTCATCACCCACTTATTTGAACTGTGCCTGGTCTCCAAGAGAATTATATCAACTCAACGATAGACACTACAGATATCCTGAGGGAGAATGCACACATGATTGCTATCCAGACTGCCTTCAATCTGAGTAGCAGGGGACCTTGAAGGCCATCTACATTTCTGAATAAAAATAACTTCTATGAAATACCTATTTTATCCTGGAAATAGCTCATGTACATAGTGATTTATATATTGTGTCATTCATTAGACTCTAAGATCCTTGAGAGCAGGGAATGTCCTTTGCCTTTCGTTGTAATTCCAGAGCTAAGGGCCACATCTGGCACACTAGAGTACTTTAATAAATGCTAATTGCCTGACTTGGTCCAAGATTATACAACCTTTGTTTGAAGAGTGCCAGTGAAGGACAGCCAATCATCTCCCAAAATAGCCCATGCTTCAGCTAGATGGTGTAGTGGAGAAAGTACTGGGCCTGGAGTCAGGAAGATCTGAGTTCAAATGTGACTTCAGACACTTATTAACTATGTCACCCTGGGCAAATCACTTGTTTGCCCCAGTCTTCTCATTTAAAAAATGAGCTCTAGAAGGAAATGTCAAATCACCTCAGTATCTCTGCCAAGAGAACTCCAAATGGGGTCAAGACAAGATTGAAACAAGTCAACAACAAATGCTACGAAAATTTTTCTTTATATCAAACCTCACTTTGCCTTTCTGTAACTACCATCTGTTACTCCTAAGTGTGCTTTTGGGGTCAAGGAAAACATGTTAAATCTCTCTTTTATGGGCCAGCCCTTCTAATGTTTGAACACAGCTCTCATGTGTGGTCTCTCCTTCTGTATATGATTGTAAGTTCCATTATAAGTATAGAGTGTCCGCACTTGAGAGGTGTGTCCTGCCATCTGGGCCCCAGTGAGAGGGGGTCTTCTCCAATCGTCCTGATCTATATCTTGCCACTGGACCCAGATGGCTCTGGAGGAGAAGGTGAGGCTGGTTGACCTTGCACAGCCCTCCCTCACTTAAATCCAATTCACTTGCAAGTCATGGCCTCACTTTCCTGATGTCATGGTCCTCTTTGAGAATGAAGCACAAACAACGATCACAACCTAGGGACATCACCTCTGAAGGGGATGGAGAGCATCTCCAGAGGATGACTGAGATAGTGAATGGTTGTGAGATCATGCCATATGGGATCAACTGAAAGACTTATAGATGTTTAGCTTGGAGGAAGAGAAGACTTAGAGGAAGGGATGTAATTAACCCTCTAGAAGACCATAATGACAGACACAGAGAAGAGCAGACACCCAGGCACCCAAGACCACCATAGCTATGTTGTTTCACTGTAACTAGAGTCTTTCCTACCTTCTTTCCCTTCTCTCATTGCACTGTAGTACACCAGGTGAGCTGCATTGTAAAGGGCCAGTCTTACCTTACACTCATAAAGACTTCTTCGCTGCTCTTGCTTAACTACGCTGTTTGTATGTGGCACCAGTATGGGTAGAAGTGTCCTTATATTCTTCTGGCAAAATTGCTAAATCTGCTTTCTTCCCATCTCTACAGCTCAGCTCCCCATGGGTGCTCAAGTGCAGCTTTTTGTTTGAGTCCAAGTTTTATAGAACACATCCTGTCATTGAAAGGATGTGTTCTGTGAAGTTTTGGATTTGGTCAAAGGCTGCACTTAAGGACCTAGAGGGCCACATGTGGCCTCAAGGTCTCAGGTTCCCCACCCTTGCTAAATTAGTGCCATTGTTATTTGCCTCTGGCACCTTCTTCTCTAATTCAGCTTGTGTTCACACTCTTCCTCTCCATGAACTCCCAGTCATTATCTTCAGTGACTTCAGCATCCTTGATGATGATTTCTCAGACATGAAACTTTGGGGCTCTTGATCCTCTTGGACTTACTCCACTGACCTCCATCACTATTCCACATCTGCAAAAAGCATGTTCATACACTAGACCTCTATTTACCCTTCATATGTCTTCTAGGCACTTGGTTATTTGCATGTTGTCTCCCCCCCTTAGAAGGTGTGATCCTTGAAAGCAGGAGGTATTCCAGTATTGTTTTTATATCCCCATTGCTTAGTATAGTGCCTTGATCTCATGACCAAGCTTTCTGTCTGAAACCTCCACAAAATCCAATTTAATCCAACAAGTGTCTATCAAGTAAATACTATGTTCAGGAAAGTGTGTTAGAAGGTAAGGATAGAAAGATAAATTAAGACATACTTCCTGCAATCAAGGAGGATACGAAGGAGGAAAACCAGGCATATTCCCAAATTGGAAGCAAAGTCATAAGTATATAGGAGAAATGTAGGGAGCCATGAGACATTTGAGAAGGAAGAAAGCTTTCTGTATATCCTAGATGAGGGGAAAATGTTCTCCCTGAGCTGAGGGGATGTAGAAATGAAAGGAATTCTGTTTCAGGTCTGTAAAAATGCCTGGACAATGGCAGAGAGTGGATAAAGATTGGGGGATGGCAAGGAGTTTAGAGTGGTTGGACTGAAAGAGTGTGAAAAAAGGTGGGCAAGACAGTTTAAAAGAGAGGTACTTAACCTTTTTGTGTGATAGACCCCTTTGGAAGTCTGGGGAAGCCTATATGCCACCTTTGCCAAATAATATACAGAATGCAGAAAATAATATACCTAGGATTATTAAGGAAGTCAATTATGTTGCACTACAATTGTCAACATGTTAAAGAGACTAGTTCACAGATCTTGAAATAAGAACTTCTGGTTTAGAGCCAGATTTGAAGAGCCCTTTATCCTAGATGGAAGAATTTCTATCTTATCTTGAAAGCAATGGGGAGTTACAGCAGGTTTTTGAGCAAGGGAATAAAAAGACCTATGTGTAAGGATGGAATTATAGACTCATAGAATATGAGGGCTGGAAGGAGACTTCCCTTTTAATATGATCTAATCCAACCCCTTTATTTTATAGATGACAAAACCGAGACTTAGGGAGGACAAGTGGTTTGCCTAAGGTTATCCAGTTAGCTAATAGCAGAGGAGAGACCAGAATGCAGAAGGTCAAAATTCTGTTCTTATTCCAACCTCATCATGTTGCCTTTCCTTAGTTATCATTTCTTTCTTCTTTATGTTTTCACTAAGACCTCCTATCATTCAACTCTTTCACAATTTGTCATCAATCATTTCTTGGCTACACTGAGTTCTCTACCCAACCTACCTTCATTGATGAGCAGCTTTATTTTTAGCTTTCTCTCTACTTTAGCCTAATAATCTTGATTTTTTTTTACCTTATTTCTTTTCCCAACCTTGGAACACCATCTGCTCCCTTATTCCTACTCTTAATTTGAATAGTGATGTTAGAGAAGCTTGAAGAACTCTGGAGACCACTATATATTGATGACATCCAGCTTCAAGTAAATCATGTTCATAAGACTCTGGTGTTTAATGCTGGCAATAATTTTTCTTACAGAAATATTATATATGTGTGTGTGCAAATATATTTATTACTTACTCATGTTCTCTTCAGGGTCCTATATTCTACTAACAGGATCCATTGACCTGAGATGCATACACACTTAATAGGAAAGGAAATTGTTCAGAAGATGTTGCCAGTGATGCCACTAACTGACCTTGTGAGAAAGCTATTACTCTTCAGATGTTAAGATGTCTGTGCCTGTGGGCAGGTAGGTAGTAGAGCACCAGTGCAGGAGTCAGGAGGACCTGAGTTCAAATCTCACCTCAGACACTTGACACTCACTAGCTGTGTGACCTTGGGCAAGTCACTTAACCTCAGTTGCCTCATCCTGGGTCATCTCCAGTCATCCTGATGAATATCTGGTCACTGGATTCAGATGGCTCTGGAGGAGAAGTGTGGCTGGTGACCCTCAAACAATAGCAACAAAAAGTCAGGTGCAAGTCATGTCATCATGTGTCTGATGGCATGGTCTTCTTTGGCAATGAAGAACGAACACACATAGTCTGTGCCTAAGACATTAAGTACCTTAGAGACAGAACCCTCCTTGGTGACACACACAAGAAAGGGAAGCATAAAAAGAAATTAATATAAAGCACCCTATGAAACCAGACTCCCCCAAGGTATCTTGGGGGATAGACTTCTAAAGAGACTGTACCTGGTTCTCTTGCTCTCTCCCTCCTTCCCAGCTCAGCCACTACAGTTGTATAGACCAGTCTAAACATTAGCTCTTCCTACATTAATATGCTTTCTTCAGGCAGCCTTGGAGTAGGAGAGAGGCTAGTGCCCTTCTCACAATTATTGGCAACAGCTGTACAACAGCATGCCATACAGATTAATTGCCTTGCCTGCCTGTTTGTGGTAACAATGTTTTAAAAACCCAACAACTTGCCATGCAGTACAGTTGTAGTGGGTAGAGAGCTGGCCTTGGAGCCAGGAATACCTGAGCTTCAGTCCTACCCTGGAATTTGCTCTCTGTGTTGCAGGATCATAGATTTGGAACTAGAAGGGGCCTTAAAGAAAATGGAACCCCCCATTTTTAGTAGCTCCTCATTTTTACAGAGGAGAAAACTCAGGCAAAGAGAGATTCAATTGCTTGAAGAAGGTCACATGGCTAAGTAATTATCTGAGTTGGGATTTGAACTCAAGTCTTCCTGACTCTGTCTAAGGCCCTTTCCACCATACCACCATGGACAAGTCACTTAAATAGTCTTCATTTCCTCACCTGTAAAATGTAGCTAATAATCTTGCTCATAAGGCTATTTTGAGAATTAAATGAGCTAAAAAGCAGACCTTTACTACCTGAAGGTCACACATTTCCCAACACATAGTGGGTGCTTAATAAATGCGTATAGACCTACTGCTATATAACTGTCAGCTGTCATAATCATCATCATCGTCATCATCATCATCATCATCATCGTGTTGATAATTGCTAACTTAGTACAGGCAATCATTGAACTCACTTCATTTTTTAAAAAAATCACTTATTAAATACCTACTAGGTTCAAGGAACTATGCTAGATATTCAGGGGAAAAAGGGAAAAAGAAAACAGTCTTCGATCAAGGAGTTTGGGGAAAACCGTATGTATATAGAGAAGTCAGTACTAAGAATATTTTTAAAAAAACAAAACACTTTCTGGGATGGGGAAGGAGAGCACTAATTACCAGAAGGTAGCAGTTAAGTCTTGAAGGGATCTAGGGGTTCCAAAAAGTACAGATGAGAAAAAGAGAGAGAGAGAGAGAGAGAGAGAGAGAGAGAGAGAGAGAGAGAGAGAGAGAGAGAGAGAGAGAGAGAGGGGGAGAGACAGTGAGAGACGAGAGAGACACAGAGAGATGCAGAGAAAGAGAGACAGAGAGAACTAGAGAGAGAGAGCTCATTCCAGGCATTAAGAATATCCTTTACAAAGAAGCAGAGAGGCAAGAGATGAAATAGTGTGCATGGGCTGAGTAGACTGGTTTGGCAGGAACACCTCAGACTTGAGGTGGCGTAATGTGAAATCAACATTAAAGATGGTTTGGAACAAGATTATGAGACCTGGAATGCAAAACAGAAGAGATTATATTGTATTTATCTTTGAATCCACAGGGACCCATTTCAGGCTTCTTGAGTAGGGATATGGTGGAGTTGGACCTATTCTTTAGGATTTTTTATTTTTACAGATGTGTGGAAAATGGATTATTCTCTATCTATCTATCTATCCATCCATCCATCCATCCATCCATCCATCCATTCATCTATCTATATATCTACACATATGCAATACATATATGCATAAACATATATATGCATATATGTATGTGTGCATATACATGCACACACATACATTCACTCATATATACGAATGTCATATACATATATATGCATATGTATATTTGAATATTTCAGTGGATCCATGATCTGATTGAGGTGGAAACTGTCTTCAGTGGGTCAGATTGAAACCTATTCATATGTTATTATCTGTTGTGATTCTTATCCATATTCTTCCTGAGGTTTTATAGAGTATATGCACAGCATGCTAAAAGGTTTCCTCTAGATCTTTTTAATGTTTCATGGAGTGGAACACTCCACATATCTATTATCCTTTTTTTTCCTCATCACACAACTGACCTATCTTTCCCAATCACGCAACAAACATTTATTAAATGCCAGCTATATGCCAGGCACTGTGCTAAGCAAAGGAAATACAAAAAGAAGTAAAGGACAGTCCCTCAAGGAACTCACCTTCTAATGTGTCAGGGAACAACTTGTGACCATTGTGCAATGTGATACAAGCCTGCTCTTCTACCTTCTTTACCTACTGGGCCCAGCTCACTGTCTGTTGGCAGGGCATGCCCTAATGATATTATGACTGTCCATATAACTACATGTCATAGTCTGGACAATAGGCATTTTTCATCCATTTGGTTTTACTCTATGGAGGTTAATATCTTTTGAATAATCATTGAGGAAGCCCTGCAGCTTTTCAGGACTCAATATGCAAGATCATCTGCAAACAGGAGCATCAAGAGGACTGTACTAACATGAAGGCCAACTTGACTATGACAGGAAGAGTATTTAAGCTGGAATACTATCAAAAAAAGACTAGGAAGGTGAGAGCCTTATTGTGGTAGACTTTCAATTCCAGACTGAAGAGCCTGTGTTTTATCCCAGAGGCAATAAGGAATCAGTGAATATTAATGTTACCTGGTATTTTTAATAGAACTTCAAAGTTTGAAAAGTCCTTCATACATGTTATCTCATTTGATCAACCAGCCAGTTTGCCAATAATCATTTATTAAGCACCTACTATGTGTCAGAAACTGTGCTAGCTGCTTAGGATACAAATACAAAAAAGAAATAATCCCTCCTAGTAATAAGCTCATGTTCTAATGGATGAGATGAAATACATCAAAAATATGTACAGAATAAATATAAGGTTAACAAATATATGAATACAAATGAAATGTATAATTATATCTTAATAACAATATAATAAAATAATATATAAATATACATACACACACAAGGTAGTCTGGGAGGGACTATCTTCCAAACTGTATGTATTTGAGTATATGTACATATATATATGTACACTCACGTAGTAGTCTGGGTGGTGGGACTCTAGCAGTTGGAAGGATCAGGATAATCTTCATGTAGAAAATGGTACCTGAGAGTTGCATTTTAAATGAAGAGAGGTGCTCTAAGAAGGACGTAAGGAGGAAGTACATTCCAGCCATTTGTCAGTGCAAAGACACAATAACTCTTTGAGCGAGATGCTATTATGATTCCAGTTTTATAGATGAAGAAACTGTGGCTCAGAGTAAGTGCAGGAATGGAGTGACATGGTGAGATCTCTTTTAGAAATATCAGTTTGATAGGTCAGTGAGTATGGATTGATAAAAAGCAGTAGTCCAACATTCAAGGAGAATGTAACAGAGTGATAATGCAGAACTACAGAAGAGTTGAAGGTCCGAACTAGGGATTAGTGCCTTTGTGAGTTGAGAAAAGGGGATATATATACGAGGTGGAGGTGGGATCACCAAGAATTGGCACCCTATTGGAATGGGAAGTGAGAGAGTGGGTAGAGTCAAGGATGACTTCAAGTTTGCAGATTTGAGGAAACAACAGACATAGTCATTGGATCTACCCTTAAAATCTTGCTAGCTTGTTCTCTGGCATCACAGATTTGTAGAAATCACTTCCACACCATGATAAGGCATTAAAACAGTATGTTAGTGTAGTCTTATAGACTACTTGGATACTATCACTATATTTTGTTACTTTAATTTCATTGATGTGACAATTCCTTTCATATGTGTCGATAGCAACCTCACTGGAATTCAGTCAATGGTCTTCAAGGGTGGTTGCTGTTAGAAAATTCATCCACCTGGTGCCAACTTGGAGATGAGCCTCTCTGAATGTAGCAGTAGCTGAGCTTGTTCTTGGAAAAGGCCAGACCCATCCCCCAAAGCTTTCTACCTTGGTCTGATCTGCTGGGGCTTGTGCCTTCCTGAAGACATAACCTTCAAGAACTCAGGGTCACCTTCATGTCTTGATGAAGGAGCACAGTTTATGTGTATAAATGTGCATGCAAATATATAGGTAGTAGTAAGGTCAGGGATGGAGATGCTTCTGCATTTCTTCAATGGTGCATTTCTTTTTTTTTTTCTTTTTTTTTTTATTCTATTTATTTATTTAATTTTTCACAAATTTTTGGGTTCCCAGTTTTCTCCCCTTTTATCCCCTCCCCCCACCCCAATACCCCAAGCAATCTAATTTTCCCTATCTCCAATCTGCCCTCTCTTCTGTCATCCCTCCCTTCTCTTGTCTCCATCTTCTCTTTTCTCCTGTAGGGCCAGATGACTTTCTATTCCTCATTAACTGTATGTCTTCTTTCCTAGTTACAACAACAATATTAAACAGTTGTTCCTAAAACTTTGAGTTCCAAATTCTCCCCATCCCTCCCTCCCCACCCATTCCCTTTGGGAAGGCAGGCAATTCAATATAGGCCCTATCTGTGTAGTTTTGCCAATGACCTCCCTGATAGTCGTGTTGTGTAAGACTAACTGGATTACCATCCCTCCTAACCTGCCCCTCATTGTTTCTCTTCTATCTTTTGATCCTGTCCCTCCCCAAGTGTTGACTTCAAATTGCTCCCTCCTCCCTTTGCCCTCCCCCCATCATCCCCTCCCTTGCAATATCTCCTTCTCCCCCACTTTCTTATACTGTAAGATAGAATTTCATACCAAAATGAGTGTGCATTTCACTCCTTCGTTTAGTCAAATGTGATGAGGGTAAACTTCTTGTTTTTTTTTTTCCTCAGCTCTCCTCTTTTTCCCTCCACTAAGAAAAACTCCTACCTGCCTCTTAAATGACATATAGTTACCCCCTTCCCTTTCCCTCTCTTTCCTCCCCCTACATTTCTCTCTCACCATTTACCTTAGTTTCTTTTAAGGTATGGTCCCATCCTATTCAGTTCAATCTGTGCTCTCTATCTCTGTATGTGTGTGCATGTGTGTATGTGTGGGCATGCGTGTACATGTGTATGTGTGGTCTCACCAACTAGCCAGATACTGAAAAGTCTTAAGAGTTAGAAATATTGTCTTTCCCTGTATGAATGTAAACAGTTCACTTCTGGTAAGTCCCTTAAGACTTCTCTTTGCTGTTTCCTTTTTCATGCTTCCTCTCATTCTTGTGTTTGAAAGTCAAATTTTCTTTTCAGCTCTGGTTTTTTCATTAAGAATGATTGAAAGTCCTCTGTTTCATTGAAAGACCATATTTTCCCTTGAAGTATTATACTCAGTTTAGCTGGGTAGGTGATTCTTGGTTTCAGTCCTAGTTCCTTTGCCTTCTGGAATATCCTATTCCACGTCCTTCGATCCCTTAATGTAGAAGCTGCTAGATCTTGGGTTATCCTGATTGTATTTCCACAGTACTGGAATTGTTTCTTTCTAGCTGCTTGTAAGATTTTTTCCTTGAGCTGGGAGTTCTGGAATTTGGCCACAATGTTCCTAGGAGTTTCTCTTTTTGGATCTCTTTCAGGTGGTGATCGATGGATTCTTTCAATACTTATTTTGCCCTCTGGTTCTAGAATGTCAGGGCAGTTTTCCTTGATAATTTCATGGAAGATGATGTCTAGGCTCTTTTTTTGATCATGAGTTTCAGGTAGTCCCATAATTTTTAAATTGTCTCTCCTGGATCTATTTTCCAGGTCAGTTGTTTTTCCCATGAGATATTTCACATTCTCTTCCATTTTTTCATTCTTTTGGTTTTGTTTGGTGATTTCTTGGTTTCTCGTAAAGTCATTAGACTCCATCTGTTCCATTCTAATTTTGAGAGAACTATTAAATTCAGTGAGCTTTTGAGCCTCTTTTTCCATTTGGCTCATTCTGCTTTTGAAAGCATTCTTCTCCTCATTGGCTTTTTGAACCTCCTTTGCCAATTGAGTGAGCCTATTTTTCAAGGTGTTAATTTCCTCAGCATTTTTTTGGGTCTCCTTTACCAAGGTATTGACCCGTTTTTCATACTTTTCTTGCATCTCTGACATTTCTCTTCCCAGTTTTTCCTCCACCTGTCTAACTTGCTTTTCAAAATCCTTTTTGAGCTGTTCCAGGGCCTGTGCCCACCCACCACCCCCCTGGGGTGTCTGGGGTACTGAGGCCCCGCCTTCCATATCTTTCCCTGATGGCAAGGATACGTCCTCGTCATCAGATCTGAAGGTCGGGATCATTTGCATTTGTTGGAAAAAACTCTCTAAAGTCTTATTTTTCTTCCCTTTTCTAGGCATTTTCCCAGCCAGTTACTTGATTTCTGAGATTCCTTTCCACCCCCGCCTGGATCCGCCCAGCTAGTGCTTGGCCTCTGAGCTTTAAATGGGCTTTCCTCCTGCCGGCTGTCAATCAGTGAGCTTTAGTTCAGGTGCTGGGGTGGGGGCAGGGCCGCCTCCCAGACTCTGATCCCTCGGGGGCTTTATGCAGAGACTTTCAGGAATGGAATGGGTGGGGGCGGGGTGGGGGGCCCCCCACCTCCCAATCTCAGTTCCCTTGGAGGCTTTGAGCAGAAGCCTTCAGTAATAGAGCGGGGTGGGGGCAGGGCCGTCTCCCAGGCTCAGCTTCGTCAGGTTTTATGCGGGAATCTTCCGTAATGAAGATCCTGCCTGCTGCTGGGGGATTCCTGAGTCCTGGTCCGCTGCCGCCTCAGCCGCCGCCCACACCTCTGCCTCCGCCGCTTCCTGCCCCCGTCTCTGCCGCCGCCGCTTCCTCCCGAGGGGGCCCGAGTCATGGAGATGCCCTGCTTCCCCTCTCCTCCAGCCCAGCCTTCTTTCTCACTGACCTGTAGCTTCTGTGGGCGGAGGGACTTTCCCGGCTGCCGGAGCTTCCGTCTCTGAAGCCTGCTCGGATCAGCTTCTCTGGGGCCGTGGCCAGGGCAGTGCTGGGGGTGGGGTCCACTTTCCAGGCTGCGCCGGACCCTGGAGACGGGTCTCCAGGGCTCCCTGGAATGGAAATCTCTTCCACTCTGCTTCTGCACACCTTGTATTGACCCAGAAGTTATGGGGGACTCTTTTTACATTAATTCTATGGGCTTTTGGTTTCGGAGCTTGTAAACGTGCGTCCTTCTACTCCGCCATCTTCCAATGGTGCATTTCTTAAATGTTAGAGACCTGCTGATGGTACCTTTCAGTATATTCCCTTCTAGGGCTTGGGATTTCTTTGTCTTCTGTAAGTCCCTCCATTCTTTTAAGGACACGTGCTATCTCTCTCCTAACATCTGAATTCTTAAACATTATTTTTCTTTGAGTTTGGTCAATTCAGACCCTCAAGAAATAGGAATGAAATGACTAACTGAAACATAATGATTAAAATATGAGAGTCTAACTTTTCATCTTCAAATTCAGATGACCTTATTAAGTGACAAGGCAAACTAGATGAAGTTTCTGTATTCATTGCTGCATGCATTATTTATGATGTAAAATGAAAGCGGAATTGCTCTGACTTTCAGGAGAAATGGAGAAAGATTTTCACTTTTCCAGTCACCTTATGAGGAGAGTGAATCTGGCAACTTGCTATTTGGACAGAGAAAGATGATGTGGCATTTCACATGGAAGAATTACAAATGTAAATCCCATGGTAATGTACATTGATATGGCGCATTTCACATTGTCATTTAGACTTCCAAATAACAGTATGATGGATGACAATGTATTTCTTTTTCTCAGTGTTGTTTGTTTTCCTTCCTGATGGGGGTGACCTTACCCCCAGTTCTGCTTGAGGTGTCAAAAATCATCATACCCAAAGAATAAAATTCCTACCCTTCAGAGGCTTGAGTAATCATAATTAGCTGTCTTTGATGTCAAGCCTTCTGTATCATTGACAGAATGGCCTTCAAGTGAACAGGTGGTCAAATCTGAAATCAGAGTGACATCTAGGGCATTAGAGGGAAAGGCACAAAGACACGGCTGCAGAGGGCAGAGAGAGTTGTCTAGGTCACAATCAGAGCTCTATTCAAATCAACTAATACGTTCAGAATACTTTTTGGGTGGATTAGGTAGCAGCCTGGGGAAGAGGCTGCTCTAAAGTATACCGCAATAGTTTTCTAGTTGTGTCCAACAATTTATGACCCTATTGGTGGGTTTTTTTTTTCTTGGCAAAGATACTGGAGCGATTTGCCATTTCCTTCTCCATTCCAGAGGGAAAGAGGGTTAAGTGACTCGCCCAAATACCCACAGTTAATAAATGTCTGAGGCTAGATTTGAACTTGGGTCTTCCTGACTCCAGGCCTGGTACACTATCTGTGGCACCACCTAGATGCCCCATTTTCTAATGTGTCCCTGGGTTCCAAAATGGCATGTATCATCTATGCAGAAATACCTAAAAATTTTTTTTTACCTGTAATTTATTTCACTGGCATAAGGAATTCCCAGTGAGAAAGCTCCTTTTACTGACATAGCTTATGGTCTTTTCATTTGAGAGTGATTTGGTACTCAGGGTCACAAGGTCAATACATGAGTATATTACAGGCAAGACTTGAACCCAGAGCTTTCTGACTGTGAGATTATTTCTGTATTCACTATACCAGGCTACCTCTCATGGAAAGGCATCACATAAATGGATAGTCATGGGCAATGTGGGTGGGTGGGGCTTTATTATTAAAATATTTACCTTTTCAACTCAAAATAGAGTAGATAGCTCTGTCCTCAGAATAAGAAATAGACATGGATCATTATCCTTCCTTTCCTTGAAAGTTCCCACATTTTTTGTACTATCCCTTCGGTATGAAGGTACTCAATACTGTCTGTTTTCCTCTTGCTTCTGTGAACCTTGGAAACTCTTTTACTCAGAATCTTTATGGGACAGACTTTATCATATTTATACTGCAATTTTAAACCATTCAGTCCAGAACAGGCAGTCACACTTTATACCCCAAGCTATCTCATATCATATTCATACTGCAATTTTAAACCATTCCCTGGCACAGGGAAGGGATGTATCTTACAGGAGAAAGCATAGATAATTATGCTATAGAGGAAGACAGCCAAACTGGAACGGGGCTAAGAGTGACCCCAGGTACTTCATAATGGAGCAGAAGAACAAAATTTGGTGTTGAGGGACTTGGGTTCTAAACTGAATTCTGGCATGTACTCCCAGAGACTCAGTTTCCCCTATGCATAAAATAGGGGTAATAACATTTGAACTACCCATCTCAGGGGATTACTTTAAGGAAAATACTTTGTAAGCTTTAAGGAGTTATAAAACCATGACCTTGGGTTTAATTTAACATCTCTAAAGTCTCAGGCTCCTCATCTGTGAAAGGAAGGGAACTGGACTCTGGATGATCTCTGAATTCACTTTTAATTTTAAATACTTGATTCCAATGACCTCAGTGTGTTTACATGCTAATCGGAATTAGACGCATATTCCTGAGCAATGAGGGAGCCTACTGACAGAGGGAAAGAAGTAGATATTGGGGATGTTGGATTTATCTCCAGGTTCAAAGGAAAAATGACTCCTTACTGCATTGTCAGTGAACCAGATTGTGACAAGGGAGTATTAAGTCCTGAAAAAGGCTGAAATGGATGCTTCTGAGCATGCAAGCATTTAAAAAACTTGGTAACCTCCCACTGACTTTGCATGCCCTAGGTCAGTGTGCTCCTTAGGCTAAGGTGAAAACACACAGTCAAGTAAATACTGCTTTAAAAGACTTGGGGGATGTTAGTGGGCAGAGATTGCGTCTGGAGTTGAGACTCCCTGTGTCTTCACTGTTTTGCCTTTCTTACAGAAGTCTTCTAACTTTCTTCCCATAATTCTTGACCTTACCCCCTCTTCCCAAAAAGAAGTTTTTAAATAAAAAATATTTATATTTTTTGGAGATTTTTCTAATTATTTTACAATATCTCTTGGAATTGGTGTCACCAGTCTAGAATTGAGAATTGCTGCCATGGTCCCCTGAGCTGCTTGCCATACCATATATCTGATTGATAACAGAATGGCCCTTTCACACACATGCCTCAGTCAGATAACCTAGACAGATTTTCTTTCTGTATAAGGGTATATAAAAAGTTGAAAGGAATACACAGTGGCGGGGAATTGGATCAGGGCAGCAAGACAGTTTAATGGCATTTCCCATAGTTACAATCTGTGAAACATTTGTTGAGATCTAAAATATAAGGGAATTACGTTTTCTTTAATATAAAAAAACTCCTGGTGAGGAAACCCCATTACAAATGAGGGTAGGTTCTGCTCTATAGCTTATAGTCCCTCCACCGTCTATTTGGAAACACAACAACAAATTCTTAGTCAGTGATGAATTATAGGCACATACACAATATAATCCCATTCCACTTTGGGGGGAAGAGTTCTTAACTTTGTGTGTGTTGTGGACTCTTGGCAGTCTGGTGTTGTGGACCCCTTCTTACAATAATGTTTTTAAATTCATAAAAATAAAAGACATAGGATTACCAAGAGAATTGATTATATTGGAATAAGGTAACTATTTTTTTTCTCATCAAATTCTATAGACCTCCTCAAATGGAGTCATGGATTCCTTAGGGAGAGGAGGTCTATGGACCATAGTTGAGAATCCTTGTCCTGGAGTATTATGTAAAGAGCTGAGATATTAAGTGACTTTTCCAGGGTCACGGATCAAATGTAGCATTGAATTCACATCTTCCTGACTGACTCCAGCTCTGGTCTGGTAGTGAACAGTGGTGTCAAACAAATAGACTTGACTTAGAAAAACAGTTTAACATTATCTATGTTGTATTGCATTTTTATGTATTTCTAAACATTTTATGTATGTCTATGTGTATTTTAAATTGATTTATGTTAAACATTTCCTAATTACATTTTTATCTGGTTTGGGCAACACTGGGGAGTTAACTTTGTGTCATGAGTTCAAAATCTTTGCACTGTCTCATGCTATCTCTGAAGCTTTTCAGAGAGAGAGAAAGAGAGAGAGAGAGAGAGAGAGAGAGGGAGGGAGGGAGGGAGAGAGAGAGAGAGAGAGAGAGAGAGAGAGAGAGGGAGAGAGAGAGAGAGGGAGAGAGAGAGAGAGAGAGAGAGAGAGAGAGAAAAGAGAGAGAGAGAGAGAGAGGGAGAGAGAGAGAGAGAGGGAGAGGGAGAGAGAGAGGGAGAGGGAGAGGGAGAGGGAGGGAGTCTGTGTGTGAAAGCAGGGTGGGGATGGGGCATATGAATGTTTTAACTCTTTTCTCCAATTTCTCTCCAGCCTCCTCACTTAGAGGTTGTAGAGAAGGGAGATGTGTTCATGTTCTCTCAGCCCAGAAGTCCATGCAGTGGCTATTTGGAAGTATCACTACTAATTCTCCATGATGCATTACAGGAACATGGACAATACTAACCATTTAACTTTGGGCAACTCTAATTATAGGGTGATTTCTAAGAAGAGTTACAAGTCTTAGAAAAAAGTTAGTATTAAGAGAAGATGGTTGATTTGGAAAGTGTTGGGTAGTAACTTTGTCTTATTCTGCAAAATAAAGGATTAGTTCCTAAGCCCCAAATAGTTCTAAATAGTTACTTTGGATTTCTTTTGGTGTATGTGTTCCTATGAAACATGAGATTGGAGAGAGGTAGATTACTAGAGCTCTGAGAGAATAGATATATCTACCACATTTCTTAGCAAGGATGCAGAAGTCTTCCTGGAGACTGTGTAGAGAAGGCAGCTGGGATAGAAAGGGGAGAAACATTCCATAGCCACTGAATACAAGCTAGTGGAAATAGTCAATTTTATAATGCTGTTGGGTTTTAGTAAGCATAAGTTTTTGCTTTAGACCCCAGGTCTAAGCCTATAGAGAGTGTGGCAAATCTATTATCAGGGCTGTAGCATACTACCTTAATTAGGCTTTAAGGAGTTGGATTTATGTTTTTTTTTTAAATATTTTGTGAATGCTTAAAAAATTAATATTACTTCTCAAAAACATTATCCCTCATCGTAAAATCCTACAGAATCCACTTTGTAACTAGGAAATGGAATTTTAAAAAACAAATCAAGATGTTGGCTTTGCCTGACACCAGATGCCTCATTCTGTACCTCCAAAACATTGCTTTTCTGCTGAAAGAAAAGAGGTATGTTTCACCAACAGTTCTTCTGTTCTCAAGATTCATATTGATTATCATGTTGATTTCATTTCTGATATCTGTCAATATCACCTTCTTTTCCATCCATGTGGCCATCACATACATTATTTTCTTGATCCTGCTTACTTTATATGATTTCATAGGGGTCTTCTTGAGCCCTCTGAATTCTTCATATTCATTATTTCTTATGGGGAAATTTTATTCCATTACATATGTTCCATTACAGGCACACTGAACTTTGGCTAACCACGTCTTTACTGGGAGAGCACCCTTTGCTTCCAGTTTTCTTGCTGAGTCAGTTTGTTTTCTCTTTGCAAGTCTCTCTTGCTAACTAGTCACTATGGACTGAGATGTGAGGAGGTTCCTTTTTTTTTCTTAACTTGTTCTTTAATTTCTTCCTTGCTGTACCTGGGGTTTAGGGAGGCTGGAGGATCTTGGGTGCTGCTGAGAATGTCATATCACTGTAATGATGATGAATAAAGATTTTTTTAAAAATCAGTAATACTTTTGGGTTCTACCCTTTCCAATTCCATTTAAATGGTTCATGATTTGGAGTGGAAAAATCCCACCCCAAAAGACATGTCTTCTTCACTCCAGTACCCAGCGAAGAATTGGATTAATTACCCAGCAGGACCCATTCACCAGCTCTTAAGCTGTATAAAATGAGATCAGCAACCCAAGAAAAAAAAAAAAAAAAAACCCCTCATCTTTTGTTTCCAGCTTGAGAATGTACATCACGTTGCCAGCCTGGCTTGCGTTCTGGGAAATGTGTTTCCGTTGGTGAGATGCTCCAGGATGTGGTGTCTTGCTGGGGACCCACCCCCTTGCCCCTTCTGGGCATTGAACCTAAGACTTGCTCTGAATCAATGGGAGAGGACAGGCTGTCCCCCACCAGTGGCTTCCTGTGCATTGGCTCTGTGCTCACCGAGTTTTGCCTTGCTATAGAATTGGGATTAACATCCACTGCTATTCAGCCATGCAGAGAATTGTGGAATTGTCCATCTGAGCTGATGACTTTTTCATTGAGAACAAGGCTTGGAAAAGGCTTTAACAGTCAGCCAGGCCTATCATGGGACTCCCCCCTTCCTGAGAAACATTCAAGAGGAAGGACCGTAAATCAGATATGTTCTCCTGGGGGAGCTGGAGCAAGGCAATCCAGCTCAATGCTTCAATGAGTCACACTCACAAGCAAGTTCCCGAGATGACAGATTAGGGGACTACATGGCTATGAAGCCCCTGGATTTGAGCCAACACTACCTCTGATGCTTCATGTGCACCGCATATTCCATGGTTTTATCATGGTTTTCAATCTTTCTGACTCAGATTCATATTGTGCTCACCCTGAGGCCAATAAAAAGGGTGACATGGCTCTCAGAAATGATTTAGATAAGAGTATGCAAATATACACCAGTAAACCTTGTGTATCTTCTCCTTCCCCACCCCCAACTTCATTTTTTAGAAGTGAGACGTTTAGAACTGTTCTCTAAGTGAAGAAAGGTAGTTCACTCAGAGACATATCTATGATCCAACAGCTTTTGAAAAGTTAGGGCCAGAAAGCTGAATATATGCTAAAGTAGAAATGTGCATTTTGGGGACTTCTATAGTCCTCTATCTCTCTTGAAATAAGAGGTTCGATTGTAATTCAACAAGGACCTCCCATATGCAAGGTAGGGAGCAGGACCTGGGTTCTGCTGATTCAGTGTAAAAATGTTATTGGAACTCTCTAGTTTCATCAAACATTGCTTGACACACAATCTTATTAGAGTTAAACCCTGTGAATTCATAGGAGTAACCCCACTAGATCATTACATGACTTGTTGATGGTGAATTGTTAATGTGTTTGAATTAAAGTTAGATGTATTCACAATTTATGCTGGGACATTAGGATTAGTATTTCCAAACTGGTTGGAGGAGAGACCTCATGGAACTCTATCTGTAGACTGTTACCTGGAAAATTTGTGGTATGGACAAAGCCTGCCACTGAGTAAGGAAAAGCTAATTCCAAATAGCAACATCACCAGAAGGGAGAGGAGCAAGCCCTCTGTACTATCATTAGAGAAGCTGGAGATAAGAGAAGGGAAATCACCAGTCTAGATGAGTAACGATTGAAAGGCATTGGGTCCAATTTTCCTCCCAGTCATGGCCCCAGGAAACCAAAGCCACTTGGATTCAAAGGATGAAAAGCAGCAAAAAAGGTTCATTCCTCTTTGACACTGGCAAAGTCAAAGAACAGGTCCATGCAGCTGCCATGGGAATGTCTCAAACTCCTCACCAAGATGGTTTCATAAAATCCCATTTGACCCCTCCTCTGACTCCACCCCCACTCTGGAATGTTCTGGAATGTTCCTCCCACTGGTGTTGTTGCTTGATATAGCAGAATTTAATATTCCCCTAAGGCTTGAGTTACATCCCAACAAAGGGTGCCAATGGAGTGGGGGACATGTTAATCCCTAAATACTGGAGAATCTCAGAGTCGGAAGTGACTTCACAAGTTGTCTAGACCAATCTATGTCAAAATAGGAACCTTCTCTACCACATACCTGACAAATATTTATCCAGCCTTTACTGGGACTTTACTAGTGATAAGGAACTTACCACTTCATGAGACAGGCCATTCTATTTTTGGATCACTTGGATTGTTTTGTTTTATTCTTATATTGTACTGAAATATCTTTCCACAAGTTCCCACCTGTGGCACCTAATTCTACCCTCTGGGGTTAAACAACAAGTCTAGTTTCCATATCATGGCCCTTTATATACTTGAAGACAGTAATCATTCCTTATTTCTTCAACCATTTTCCACAGGGCACAATTTCCAATCTTCACACTATCTTGGACACTCTACTTTCAATGCACTCATATTATGCTTTGGCCCAAGTCTATGATGTCCTTGGAATTCCCAGTGAGAGCACTCTCTACCAATGTCGACCAACAACTGCTCTGCAATTTATAATCTTAAAGGTGCCTGTGGATATTGAAAGATTAAGAGACTGGCCCAAGATCCTACTGGAAATATGGATCAGATGCCCAATTTGAATGCAGGTCTTCCTGGTTCAAAGACCAATTCACCAGTGGTCTTTCTCAGTGGTCTCCACAGAGTGGAGGTCAAGGAGCATGGATTGAATCTAAGGGCTGTATAATTAAGCAATTAGAGAGGGGAAAGGTGGCTTGAATACTCTCTCCCTCCTTATGTGTAAACACATAAACCCATTCACTTATAATACCTCAAACAACACTTTCCCTCCTCACCCACTTCCACTATTGCCTTCCCATGGTGTATTGGCCTCTCAGAGCAGCTATGACCTACCCATGCATGACCCAGGTGCCACTCAATCAGCGTAGTAAGAAGAGTAAAATTGTGCCCCCTTGCATACACACACAATCTTTGTCTTTTTTTTTTAAATAGGAATGAGTGAATAGAACAGAATAAACAGACCTAGAGGAGGGATGACACTTTTTACAGATCTCATTACATTACCTTCTCCAAACCCAGCCCTCTTCTGAAATGCCCTATTGCTACTGATGTGACCACCAATCTTTCAGACTTCCAGGTTCTGAACTTTGTCATCCTCGAGTCTTCACTCAAGTGAAATTGCTGTCTTCAAAGATATGAGTGACCTTTCCATGGCCAAACACAACAGCCTTTTCTTAGCTCTACTTCTTGATTTTTCTGCAGCCTTGACCCCATTGACCACTCTCTTACTTTCTGGGTTGCAGAAAATAATGTGTCACCTATGAAAATTCTCATTTCTATGCTTAAACTTGGAAAACAATTTTTTAAACTTGTTTAAAATGTACCAAATGAAGTGTTTTAGTGGTTTTTGAGCCCATAAAATGCCACACTTTCTAATTAGCTCACAACACTTAGTTGATGCCAGGAAAAATTAATTAAGTACTTCTATTTGGCTCTGTGAAGCAGATTCAGTCACATAGATTTCACTACGAATAGGATAAGGATAGGGGTTGGATCAGTGGTTCATTGATACAGGAAACTCTCCAGGTGAGGAAACTCCCAACACCAATTCAAGACGGTACCTTCTTGGTAACTTACAGTTTTGGAAAGTTGCCTCAGAGCACTGAGAGGTCAACTTACCCAGCATCACAAGTATGTATAAGAGGTAGAACCTGAGCCCAGATTACTCTATCTACCATTCCATATTGTCTTGCTGAGCAAAACAATACTATTAATATTTTTAGTGAGAACAAAAAAGTTTTATGCCATTTGTAAATGAAATATTTTCATATTTCATCTTTATCTTATCCTTTTAAATCATCTCCATTTTATGTTTTATAGTTTTTATAAAGTATATAATTTAGTATAGTAGTACATATATAATTTGTATAAGTAGAAATGTGTATATGTGTATATTAATATGTGAGTATATATACACATATTTATATACACATGTGTATATATATTGTTTATTGCTGTTCAGTACTTTTTTTAAAGTTGTGTCATAACCTCATTTGAGGTTTTCTTGGCAAAGCTACTGAAGTGGTTTGCTATTTCCTTCTCTAGCTCATTTTATAGATGAGGAAACTGAGGCAAACAGGAATAAGTGAGATGCCCAGGGTCACACAGCTAGTAAGTATCTCAAGGAGATGAATCTTCTTACTCTAGGTCTGGCACGTCATCCACTGTGCCACCAACTTGTCCATACACACACACACACACACACACACACACACTCACACATACACACACATATATACGCACACACTCTTACACAGACACACATACTGGACAGTGTGTGCTTAAAATATTTTTAATGAGAGATGCACCTGATCAAAAAAATTTGGTGACTCCTTCTTTACATACTTTAATGGAGGTTGCATTTGCTTCGTACTTACTTAATAACAACTTCTATTTCATAGATCTAGAGCTTGAAAAGACCTCTGAGTTAGTCTACTCGAATCCTTTGCAGATGAAGAAACTGAGGTTCAGAGTCACAAAGGCAAGAAGTGGTAGAGATTGGCTTTAAACTCAGGTCCTGTGACTAGATCCAAGTGGATCACTCTTTCCATGTTGTTTCCTTGTGGGTCTGTTCCGCTGAGGCCCAGTACCCAGTTATACAAGAACCCTAAGGAAGCAGAAGTCTTCCTCCCTCCCCTCTCCCCAGTATTTTAAATGGTGATGAAGGAAGAGCAAATCAGAATTGGAACTGATTTTTTTTTTCAGTTGCCTTCTTTGGCTTCCTCTTGGATGTTTAAATATCAACCAAATATCACCCACTGCCACCTCCCTTCCCCCAGAGGTGGGTACCTGTCTATTTGGTTATCTAACAAGGGTGAACTTGTTCTGAATTTTTTTTTCTTGAAGGGCTGACATTTATAGTTACCTGCCTCACTGCTTATCAGACCAGAGAGGACAGACAGGGAGAAAAAGAATGAGAACATGTAGTTCTCAGTTGGACTTTGACCTGGAACAAGTGACTTTCCCTTCACTACCTTTCTACAGCAGAGATAATACCTCCTTAACGCGGGCAGTTTAAGAGGAAGTTATGTAACTTGGACTTGGTGAGGGGCTTTTAAGATGAATCCCTGTTAAGTGCTTTTCCTCGGAAGTTTGTACACAGACTGCACTTATGGAACAGGAGCACCACGTAACAATTAGCCTGAAGATTGTGGCTTGTTGTGGCTATGGGAAAATGGATTTTGTACACTGAAATAAGGGGAAAACTAATTAACACAATTATGGAATAATACAGAATGGACTGAGAGAGGGCTTTTAGAAAGTCAAAGTCCAAACTTCAAAACTATGTTAGGAGAGGATCTTGGGAGAATATCTCAGGAACAGAGGCCAGGCAAAGCCATGAAGTAAGCTAAGGCCTATCTTGAGCACCTTTCTTCCCCCTTTAAAAGTTTCCTTTCTACCATCTTGGCGTTCTCTGCTTTCCTCTCCCCAAGGAGATGGGTCGTATACTCCCATTCTCACTCCCAGGGTCACGCGAAGCTTTGTATATGTAAGAGGTAGGACTTGAACCCAGGTTATCTTAATATGCCAAACGGTCCTACTCATTAAAAAAATATTCTTATTAGCATTATTTTTAGCAAGAGCATAAAGTTTTATACCATCAGTAAATGAAATATTTTTGCAATATTTCATCCTCATCTCATCCTTTTAAATGCCTATTTTATTTAAGTTTCATAGTTTTTATATACTTTATATACCCTTTTATTGCTTGCTGACTGTCTGGGGTCCTTTTTACATAGGTTAGCCTCTTTAGACAGAGCCCCATGCTCTGACTTCTCTCCCTCTTGCCCTTATCAGCACTTGACCTAGCCAACAATATGGTGTTGGATCTGTTAAACTCATTTCCAGTGAGTTCTTAATGATTGACAGCAGGTTAATATATTATTACCCCCATTTGAACAGGAGACATGCCCTTAACCCAAAGGAATAAAAAGCTAATGGTGGAATTTCAGGCATCTACAGCAGGTGTGTATTGGAGAGAGAGTGACTTTAAAATCATATGGGGTAGATGGCCACATACTTGGCCCAAACACAAATCTGATTCCAGTTGTCTTTGTTTGCCTTTGCAAGCCATTTTCACAACTATCCACTCAGTTTGCCCTCATACATCTAAGGGCATCCCTCTAAAGAACAAGAAAAGGCCTCTTCTCCATTTCCTTCCTTCCCACTTTCTCTCTCTAATCCAGACTCATGGAGAGCCCAGAAGAATGCTTTTCCCCATATTACTTCTCTGTATCATTTTAAAGGTAGGGCTAGAAAGAGCCTAGGATGTAACATGTTATAGGGTGAGAGTGGCTACTCTAACAAGGGAAAATGTCTTGGCTGTGTTCAAGGCCAATCTTGATTCAACTGGGCAGAGGAAGAAAAAAGCATTCCTTACCCTCAGACCAAGTTCAGATGATCCCTGGGCTCAGATCAACAGAGCCAAAAGATACACATCAAGAGAGTTTTAAAATTATGTCTATTAGGAGAGGTGGTGTAACATAAGAGAAATGGAACCCTCCTGATTCCAAGGCCAGTGTGCTTTCCAGTATAAATCATGCTATTAATAATTTGTTCTTGTGTATTAAAGCCCTTTCATGTATTTGCATAGGAAACAGAGGCCCACCTGAGTCTTATGAAGTCTTAGGGCTTCCTACTTTACTAAATCATATTTGGCTTTGGAAATCGGGCCAAATGGACTTGTCAGCAGTTTCTCATTTAATCAGTCTTTGATTCTTCAGCTTTGAACATATTTGCATTTTCAGTTTCGCATCTCCTGGCAACATAAAACACAGGAGCAACTGAAAGTAAGCGACTAAAACCCAGGCCTTGCTCAGCAGCTAAAAATGTCCTAGCGTAGAATCTCCAACTAGTTTGGAAGGTCTTTTTCATTAGGAGAGGCCTCTGTATTTGTAGGAAGAAATAAACACAGTATTTTTATTTTTGCTTTAATTTTCTAATCATTTCATCAAAGAGCATTGATTCAGGCAAGTAAATATAGTCTCTGAGGGATGAGGTTTTATTTGTGCTCTAAGTCCCCAGCAGAAAATGTGTGTGTGTGTTTGTGTGTGTGTACATATAGCTACATATATGTTTGTGTATGTATTTCTAATTGTCATTGACATTTTTATAGGGAAAGATAATTAGGTGGTCTTCTGTTCACTGGCCTCTTAATTGCATTTTCATTTTTATCTTCCTCACTTAATTGTTTCATTTGCCTTGGTTTTCTCTTGATCCCTATTTGAAATTTTTCATTTAGGGACTATCTTCAGAAAGCACAGTATTTCCTGTCATCAGCACCATTTTCACCTGGGTTTGAATGGGGCCCTAACCACACTCACCTGTTATTTTATTTTATGGGTTGTGAATGAAGAAAAGATTCATTGACAAGTGCTTATAGTAAGGCCATGTCCCATGTCCTTCCCCGCTTTCTCCTACAATTGGTATCCTTTTGGCCAGTGGTGTCAATGGTGGATAGGCTGGGTCTGCCAGCTCTTGGCTCATTATGGGTTTATTGCCTAGCAACTGCCAGTCTGGCTCCCATGCTGACAGCCCTTCGCTGGCTTACTGCCTGGGGACTAGTGTTTAGTAGCAACAGAGTAAGCCCATTCTAACTCTAGAATGGCTTTGGGGTCCCCAGATTTCTGGGGGCCCTGTTTTAGTCCAAACTTAGGCCAAGTCAGAAAGTGTGTGTGACCACCATGATGGGGAAGTGGGTCACTTGTTCCGATTGACTCTAGGGGTAAGGAGTTCTGCCCTAAGGAAT
Source organism: Bettongia penicillata ogilbyi (assembly GCA_023548195.1). Taxonomy (NCBI): domain Eukaryota; kingdom Metazoa; phylum Chordata; class Mammalia; order Diprotodontia; family Potoroidae; genus Bettongia; species Bettongia penicillata. The sequence goes on along the minus strand of JAJHZJ010000125.1, from coordinate 2,270,971 downwards.
TGAGCTGCTCTAGGGAGAGAGAAGAGATGGTAACTGAGCAGAGTCCCTCACAGAGATCCCCCTCCTGAGCCCAGAACTATGGGTCCAGTTCTGATTCCCTGCAAAATTCCCTGACACATTCATTCACATCATGGTTTTGGATTGGATGCCATCAAATGGGAAGAGTTAACAACTCTGTGGTAAAGCTGTACCAATGGAGGTGGTGGGGAAGCTCCAAGGGCATACTTATGTCCTGAGTACATAACAGTGATAGATAGCCATTAAGTGCACAGTTGACTAATTTTGATTTCTCCACTGTCTAGCCATTCCCACACCTGGGCTACAGTCTTACCTACAGAATGAAAGTAGGGGTAATTTATTGCAGCTGTCCCTATAAAAATATTTGGTTTTTAGGGAGAAAAGGTTCTCAGACTAGGCTATAAGGAGGAATAAAGGCTTTGGTAGAGGTTTGGAAAAAGTGTTCATTCAAATGATCATAGAGTTGTTCAGGAGTTGGGAGGGATCTCAGAGGCCATTTAGTCGTAGTAATAGCTTTAGAAATGGCAGGGAATTCAGCAACTACCTACCGAGTCCAACTTCCCCATTTTACAGATGAGAAAACTGAGGGACAGAGAAGTTAAGTGCCTTGCCTAGGGTTCCATGGCTAGTATTTTTGAATTCAGGTCTTCAAATCTAATTTTATGGATGAGGAAACTGAGGTCAAGTGACTTGGCCCAGGGTCACACTGAGAAAGCATCAGGCTTGGGGTTTGGACCTTGGTCCTCTGTGTTCTTAAGGCTACCAGCAGTAGTTTTCAGTATCTCAGGCAGTAAAAAAAGGTAGACATTGGTAAAGGTGGTTCTGGATAACATGAGAACGAGCATCTTAGAGTGACTGGCTGCTCCTGCTTTTTAACTAGTTTCTGGACACTTGACAGGATTCCGAGTCGTCTCAAAGGCTGCTGTCAGTGGTATTTTGAGAATTCTGTGTTTTAAAACAGTAATGATACCACACAGCTATGCTAAGGGTGGGGACAGTGACTGCTAAACACACTTCCACATGGTTAAAAGCTGCCTGCCATATATATTGTTAATGTGCTTTTTTGCTTAATTTGAAGATCTTTTCCATCCATTAATAGGCCCATGCAACCTGCTTAAATCCTATGGAAGCCTAAGTCAAATGTAGTGGGAGGAGCTTGCTGGGCAGGTGGAACAGGAGGAGTGGAAATGAAGCAGAGCTGAGAGGAAATTGGTCAGAATGGTCAGAGCTGAGAAGGATAGCGAAGGCAGGTAGCTGGCTGTGAGAGAGAGAAGGGTATTTTGCTTAGGGGAGCCTGTTGGTAGGAAGGCCTGGTCATGTGGATAGCCTTCTTGGTTACTATGATGGATTTCTTTGTTGCTACGATGAATTTGGTTTTCTAGTGTTGGGATCTGACTTTCTGGTGTTTGAATAAATGTTTTGGTTCTGTCTTCCACGTGGAGAGTCTGTTGTATTTTGCAATTCAGAACTGTGCTGGCACATTCATAGCCACCATAGGCATTTTGAATATTGCACTGGCGCTAGACCATAGCACTGTCAGTCTCCACTACCAGGGTCATTTTCTATGCTTGGACACTGGCATTATAAAAGAGCTCTGGCCTATTTACCCTGGTGAGTTAGAGGGTGGGACATGCTGTGAAAGGAGACAAGCAACGATAGGTTAGTGTTACACTAAATCCCTAAAGGTTAGAAATCTCTGCCCCAGAATTCCCCTCCCCTGAACATAGGACAGAGCCTTTGCGAGCGTTTCCCCTTGGTACCAAATTCAGCAGAAGCAGCAGCCTCCTGGGGCAGTACATCTCTCAAAAGCATTAACTTACCAGATGAGATCCCTGGTATCCCTCAATGATTTCCTAGTACCACATTGAACTGAGGTATGCTGGAATAGTAGAGTACAGGCCTCATTGACAGACAGAAGGGTACAAGTCTTGCCATTAACATGTCCTGACTGGGGATCCCTGGGCAAATCACTCAATCTCTCAGTGCCCCCAGAAAATTAAGACAATAAGCTTCAGAAAAGTTGCTGATCTGCATTGATAGAGGGGATCGGGTCAAAAATTCCTCATTCTAATAAGAAATCAGATAACCAGATAACCTTCTTAATACCTTTCTCCCCTCCTTCCCTCCCCCTTCTCCCCACAAAGGGCCAGGCATTATAGAAAAATGGCACAGTCTCTGACCTCAAGGATCTTAGGTTCTAATGGGGATGAATGACATGTACACGTACAAATAAGTTAATACAAAATATTTATTTACAACTTCAGTGGGAAGTGGAGCACTAACAAGTGAGGAAGTCAAGGAAGGCCTCTTGTGTCATTTGAGAAGAGCTTTGAAGGGAAAGTAAGGTTCCACAAAGCAAAACTGAGGAGACTTGGTATGGAGGGTAGCCTGGGCAAAGACAAGGGGGAGATAGAATGTCATGCAGGTGGAACATCAGGGAGGGCAATTTGCCTGGAACACAAAGTGCCTCAAGTAGAATGTCTAATCAACCCAGAAAGACAAGTTGGACTCAGACTGTGAAGGACTTTCAAGTGCCTAGAAGAGAACTCGGTTAAATCACTAATCTCTGAGGCTTAGATAACATTCAGGATCAAATAGGTTTCAATCTGCATTGGTGGAGAGAGTTTCACCCTGGTGAAATCCATAGGTCCTGGACATATTGATCAATAAGAAACTGGTCCTTTCAGAAGGATGACATAACCTAAAGTTGTTAGTCTTGAGAAACAAATTGAGAGAGCTGAATGCTAAGACCAGTAGATGTTCCCCTTTTAATGTTATGTGTCTAGAGGAGCACCCAACTGGCACCTCCTTTGGAATCTTGATCCTTCTCAACATAATGGAGGTAGTGGAAAGTTCATCATCCTACACACCATGAGATCCGAGTTCCAGAACCAAGCTTGGACATCTTTGACAAATAATTTAACATTCTTGGACTTTGGTTTGCCCATTTCTGAAATGGGGCTAACATTACTTGTTTTTTTTCCAAACAATGAGATAAAAAGCTTATGAAAGCAACTTGAAAAAAATGTTGAATTCACAATAAAAGAGAGCATTTATATAATACTTTATATGTCCTATAAAGTGCTATAATTCATTTCACATGATATCCTGGTTTTGTTTTTTGAAACTCAGGTTTGTTCAAAATATAGATGTGAAAATTTTGGGGTTTTTTATCTAAGGAAAACTTTTATAGATGTTTTATTTACAATGTTTTGTCCTCCTTTCTTCCTGAGAAAACTGAAATACCAGGTGGCCATTTAACAGGAAAATATGACCTCTCTTCTCTGTGTTGCCTATATTTCCTTCTGTATGGACAGCACCAAGCAGCATTGACAGTTGTCTGTTGTCTGTTGACGAGGGGGATTCCTAGCTCGATCTCGATTCGAATGAAATCTCTAGTTGTGGGCAGGATCAACAGATCTCTGGGTTTCTCTGTTCCCTAGAGTTGTACTGAACAGCCTACAGTAACTCAAAGAACTCAGGGCACTTGAAGATCATCCAGCCCAACAACTTCATCTCATAGATGTGGAAACTGAGGCCTGGACACATGTGAAAGGGGAAACAAGGAATACATGAAGCAGTGAAGGGAGTGTATCATTCTAAGTTTGACTTGGTGGCTTCAAACGTTTCTAAATTTATCAAGCACTTATTGTCTACCTGCTATGTGCCAAACATTGTGCTAAGTGCAAGAGATATAAAAATAAAAACTGAAAACTCCTCATCCTTGAGGAGATAACTCTTATGGGGGTTGGGACACACAATGTGTAAAAAGACAAAAAGGAATATAATGTAATTTTTAGGGTGAGAGTGCTAATAACTGGGGAGATCAGGGTAGGCCAAATGTTAGAAATGACACCAGAATTGAACCTCAAAGGCAACTAGGGATGCCAAGAAGTATAGGGAAGGGGGTCAGTATATTTCAGACACAGGCAACAAGCATCTTTTCCTGGAGTGTTTTACCGGGAATAAGGTGAAATATGTCTGGAAAGCTAGTTTGGGTCAGACTGTGAAAGGCTTTCAATGTCAGGTGGTGGAATTAGTTATCTTATCTTTGAGGCAACAGGAAATTCTTTGAGCTGCAGAGTGATATGGCCACACCTGTGCCCTAGGGATATCTGCACCCCCAAAACAAAATGAGAAACAGAGTCATGGAAATTCACACAATTATAACAACTTAATTTGTTTTATTTGTGGCACTAACAGTCAGATAATACAGACAGTTGCAGATAAAAGCAATTGGCTGAATGCTCTCCTCACTTTGGAAAGTTAGTGACATGTGGAGCTCTGGTTTAAGTTGAAGTTTTCCATTTTACATGACGCCCAGAGCTGAAGAGATCATTAAAAAATTAAAATACAGATTTTTGTAATTCCTTTTTTTCCAAGATGATATAGATAATAGGAAAAGAAATCTTCATGACTGCTATTTATCTTTTAAAGTTATTTCAATTTAACAAAATACTTTTAAGGATATATACAGAACGCTAAGAACAGTTAAACTTTGTTATAAATACTGGTGACATCAAACAGGATGCTATAAGAAGATTTATGTTACAAGGATGGGGAAGGCAGGGATCCTGGAGTGCAGGGACAAGCCTGAGTCCCCGATCATGAATCATTAAGCAAAATTCTCAAAGTCATTTCCCACACCAACTCAGTCTCTTCGGCATGTAAACACATGATCTCCCCCTTCTTAGTGCTCTCAGAGACCAAGAGGGTTTATGGATGATCTTTGGGGTCAGTAGGCAGCACTGCAGTTGGAGCTTATACTTCATATCCCCACATGTGACAAGCTTCAGAGACAACCTATGCTATGGTCACTAAAGACTGTTCCCTGGTCCTGGTGAGGAACTGAAACTGACTGCTTTTCAGTGCCTCACAGCATGGGTCCTATGCAAATGACAAGAGTTCGAGAAATATCATGGGATTGGGATATTTTGTTTAAAGAAAAACAGTGGGGCAGATACTGATCTATGAAACACCATGGGATTATACTCCCCAAACTATGTGGAAGCAGGAATCAGCTATGAAAAAGTCACAACGCCCTTCCAAGACATATAGGCCCTGTATTACTTTCCAACTGCATTTAACTGGTCACTGACCCTTTTATCTCCTGCTTGCAGCTTTCAAATGAGTAGATGTTTTTCGAACAGCTGTATATGGTAAAGAGGCTTGGCAGCAGCCTGCAATCAGTAGAGGACAAAGACCTTCTTTCCATTTTGCCCAAATGGATAATTAAGTGTTAGTGCTGTAGTGCTGGGCTACACAATATTTATGTTTTTATTAACCTGCCAACAAGAATAGTTTATTGGCAACCTGAAATATTCAGAGGCAGAGCACATTTCCTTGGCACACAGGTTGGGCAGCAAAAAGTATTTTTTCCCTTTGAACCATTATACAGGAACATGCTGAAAATTAACTACATATATTTTGGCTTATAGACAAGAAAGTAATACCGACTTGTGATGTTCCTCACCGCTCCAAGTCCTTGAATGATGATTATGGGTGTGTTACGGGGTTAGCTTTTGCAATTATCTGTTCTTTATACACTATTCAAACAAGCAATGGGACCTGCAACGAAGAAAAATATATACTGCCATTAGAATATTTCAAACCAAAATACAGATCTTATTTTATTAAAGGGTTAGATGCTTTGGGCAAAATTAAAATCAGCCTAAAGGAAATATAATCTGCTTTGTAAAACAAGGAGGGGAGGTAGTTTGGGGTACTGGACAAAGCACTAGAAATTCTGGAGTCAGGAACTCGGGGTTTGAGTGTTGACTGGTGCTGTGTGATTAGTCAACATTTCTAGACCTCGGTTTCCTAAATTGTAAAATAAGGACTAATCAATGTGTAAAGGGAAAAGAAGGGTGGTCCAATGGAAAGAACATAAGATTTGGAGTCAGGAAACTTGAATGGGAATCCAAGCTCTACTCCTATGTGGCCTCAGGTAAACTGCTTAACCTATTAGTTAATATGTATTTATTAAGTACCACTCTGTGCTTAGTGCTAGCAGAACAAAGTGGAACAGTGCCTGTCCTCAAGGGGCTTACATTTTTGTGGGAGAGAGAGCATGCATATCTATCTCTCTACCTCTGTACTAACAACACGTACCAAGCAGGTATGATGTGTGTGTGTTTGTCCTTTGTTGCCAAAGAAGACCATGCCATCAGAGAAATAATGACATGACTTGCACTTGACTTTGTTTTGAGTGAGGGAGGGCTATGCAGGTCACCAGCCTCACTTCTCCTCCACAGCCATCTGAATCCAGTGACCAGATATTCATCAGGATGACTGGAGATGACCCAGGATGATGTAATTGGGGTTAAGTGACTTGCCCAAAGTCACACGGCTACTGAGTGTCAAATGTCTGAGGTAGAGCACTGGTGCTCTATCTACTGAACCACCTCGCTGCTGGGGGGATCAGGAAGATCTCATGCTTTCCCCAAGGTGGTGTCTGAGCTGAGGTATGAAGGAAACCTAGGATGAAATAAAGTAGAGGTGAGGAGAAAGAACATTCTAGGCATGTCTGATGGCTCTGAGTGGGTAGTGTGAGGAACAGCAGGGTGGCCAGTGTGACTGCGTATTATGGAACATAGAAAGGGTAGTAATGTGTAACAAAGTGAAGATTCAGGATGAGGCCAGCTTGTGAAAGCCTGAGTGCCCTGGGGACTTAGTGTTCTCATCTATATAATGAAGAAGCTTGACTGGAAGATTTCTAGGTCTCTTTTTGCTCTAAATTCTATGATTTAGTCCACCCTCATTTGTTTTTGAGGATCCAATGTGAAAGGGCTTCATAAAAGGTGAAAGGCTATACAAATATAAAGGATTTAAAAAGCCAGAACAGGGCACTGCCCAGAGGAAGTGTTAATAAATGCTTATGAACTGAACTTCCTTTTCATAGGTGTCAATATATGTTTAATGACTTTTCAACTCTTAGGTTTCCATTCAATTTGTAGCATCAGTCTAGACTTCAGGAATCGTAACTTTCAAATCCTATCCCCATTGGCTTGGTCCTGGACACTCTTCCCACACTGATCAACTGAGTAGAATTAGTTTGTTGAACAATTTAGATGACAGATTCCAGGGGTCTTGGTTGCTTAGTAAGGTTAGAAATTTTCTTCCCAAATCTGCCCACCTCTGCTTCATCAGGGTCATGTTCCCCAGGATCTAAGAAAATTAAATTGGAAAAGAGTTGAACTCATTTGCTATAAAAACTGCCAACCAGTCTAGACCTGGTTTTGAATAGGAAATAAGATGGATCAGGGGCTGGAAGGAAGTGCCACACCACTAAGGCAGACTTCACTTTCCAAAATACCACTGCTTATTCTGGCTGGAATGCCTGTAGGAGGCTCGGCTTCTATTGGGTAGGGCTTCTGTTTGCTGGGATCACGATGGATCTTTGGAAGGTGAAGGACATTCTCTGTAACCCCCAAGTCTAGACCGGATTAAATTTCCTAGGGTTAGACCAAGGCAGACTGGGACCTATGGAGGCAATTTTGGATTGACTCATAACGATGATAAAATATTACAGTCAGAGAGAACATCACAGATCCTTCTAGTCCAGGGGGGCGGGAATCTGCAGACTTGAGGCCACATGTGCTCTTCTAGGTCCTCAAATATGGTCCTTTGAATCCAGACTCACAGAACACATCCTTTTATTAAGGGGATTGGTTCTGTGAAATTTGGATTCCATCCAATGGCTACACTTGAGGACCTAGAGGGCCAGATGTGGCCTCGAAGTCACAGGTTCCCCACCTCTGCTCCAGTCTAAGCTAGAAATAGCCTAGTACAATGATGAGATTGCTGAATTTAGAGGAAGAGGATCTGAGTTCATTTCCTGACTCTGCCTCTTATTATCTGGGTGATTTTGGGCAAGTTATTTCACCTGTCTATGCCTCAATTCACTCTTTTGTATAATAAGGAAGCTGAGTGAGATGGGCTTTAAGGCTTCTTCCAGTACTATATCTGTGATCCTATGTCTCTTCCAGTTCTGAATCCTATGATTTAACTTTTCCTCATGGCCTTCTGTTTGTTAGTAAAGATTGAATAAGGGAGTGTTTTATAAAATATAAAGCCCTATACAAATACAAGAGAATTTTGTATTCGGTTTCTATGATCCTATAGTCCTTCATATTAAAGACAAGGAAACTGAGACTCAGACAAGAATTAATTTGTCCAAGCTCCCTTTGGCCTTTAGTAGCATGGTACCAGTAATATTTGCAAAAGTTCAAGGAACTATTTTCTGGAGGTCTAAGTTCCTTGGAGCAAATTTCTAAAATAGTTGCTAATGGGGGTTTTTCAGAAAGTGAGACTTAAGTTCATAGGATCACAGCTCTACAGTTGAAAGGGATCTCATAGATGATCTAGTTCATTCCCTTTATTTTGCAAGTGAGGAACCTGGGGCCCAGGGAGTTTAAGTAATTTACCCAAGGTCATGAAGGTTGTAAATGGCGGAGGTAGAGTTTAAAACCAAGTCTTAGGACTCCAGAATCAGTGCTCCATTCCACTGTCCCACACTGCCATGTTTTGGACAGTACTATGCACAGGCAGACATTTAACTGGGATAAGCTGAGAGGTGGCATACTGGAAATAGTACTGTCCTCAGAATCCAGAAGACGAGTTCAAATTTCACTTCTTGCATTTACTAGCTTTTTGACTATAGGCAAGTAACTTCACCTCAGGCTCAGTTTCCTTACCTGTCAAATGAGAATAGTAATACTTCTACTCTGATGATGTACCAGTAGGAATATGTATGTGTGTATGTATGTATGTATGTATAAACATACATATTAAATTGGGCTAATTTTATATCATTATTGAAATGATTACTACCATCATCACCATCATCTTCATCATTACTATTATCTGCCACTTCTCTATTATCAGTGTGGCATACAAAGCAATTTTAAAAATATTCTCTACCCACCTTGGAGGTAGCACACACACACACGCACACGCACACCCCTCTGTCTCATATTTGACACTCTATTTTTTCTTCTGTCGTTAACTGCCCCACCTTCCGACACTTGCTGCTTGGGTCCATCAATACCCACTCAATCCTTTGCAACCCAAATCACTCCACTATTGCTACAGACTTAAGTCACTGCTGACCAGTGGATGTTCAGATCTGAAGGGGGAAGGGAAAGAGAAGAGAACACATATTTATATAACACCTACTATGTGCCAGTTACTGTGCAAAGTGCTTTTTTACAGGTATCTTTCTTCTTCCTTTTTGTCTTGGAAGGAAACTTTCTTCTGTAACAACTGGCACTGATGAACAGATACTCTGTCTACCAATACATGCTCTGGTTCTCCTCCCTCTGGCACTTACTTTTTCATTTGCTTCCTGACATTCTAGCCTGCGGCTTAGTCTCCCCGCTTCAAGCTTCTTCCCACTACCATCCACTCTCCATTCAACTTTCAAGACGATTTCCCTAAAATGCAAGTCTGATTATATGACCCCACTAGTCAGTAACTCCACACATTCCCTATTTCCAAGAAAGTTTACAAAATGGAATCTTCTATTTGGCCCCCTAACTCTTTCCCTTTCTACCTTCCTAGTCTTCGTACATTTTACTTCCTACACTTTTTATGCACTCTCTGATTCAGTAACACTGGTCTCCTTGCTGTTCCTCGTACAAAACACTCCATCTCCCAACTCTTTGAGTGTTTTTGCTGGCTGTGTCTTATGCTTGGAACATTCTCCCATCTTATTTCAGCCTCCTAGCTTTACATGGACTTCCTTTAAGTCTTGGCTAACATATCACCTTCTACAAGAAGTGTTTCCCAGTCATCTTCAATCTTAGTGCCTTCCCTTTTAGACTGTCCCCAATTTATCTTGAAATATATATTTGTGTATATAGTTGTTTGTATCCAGGCTGCTAAGTGGCTCAGTGAATACAGTGCTGGATGTATGGGCAGGAAGACCCAAATTCAAATCTGATCGCAGACACTTACTAGCTCTGTGTGACCCTGGGCAAGTCACTTAACCTCTGTTTGCCTTAATCCAGTGGAGAAGAAAATGAATGGCAAACCATTCTAGTATCGCTGCCAAGAAAACACCACAGAAAGTATGGTATGATCCACAGAGTCACAAAGAGTCAGATGGAATTGAATGATTCAACAAGATGTTTGCATGATGTCTCCTCCATTAGACTGAACTCCCTGAGAGCAGGGAACTATCTTTTACCTTTTTTTTTTTATATCATAGAAGAAGCTTAATAAATGTTTACTGACTGATTCCTTTACCTCCTCTTGTCCCTTGGAAATAAATGGGCCACAATATTCTATACATAGCCTTCCCTCCCCTTCCCTGCTGATGGTACTCTTTATTACTTTATTAATTTACTTTATTAATTTTTATATTTTATTTTATATTTATATATAAATATATATTTTATTAATATATTACTTTATTAATTATTATTAAATCATTTTTTCCTAGAACTCTCAGTGAAAATTTCCAGGTGGATAATACCCAAACTGATGACATCTCCCTTTTCCCCTGCAGTTATTTTGTATTTATGGATCTGTGGTAGCGTTTCCATCCAGGAGAATGTAAAGTCTTTGAGTACAAAGACTGTTGTGTTTTTGCTATTGTATCCTGGTACCTGATGTGGTGTTGCTGTGACACATTCACACATACATTGTGCTTAATGAATATTTGTTGCTGGATGTCAAAAGAGCACCTCAAAGTCAACCTGTTCAAAACAGAACTCATTTTCTTCTCATACCCACCAAAACAGTTCCTCCCTCCTTAACCCTCTACTTTTGTCATGGAGGAAGCATTACCATCCTCTCAGTCATTCATATTTAAAACCTCAAATTTAAAAGCCTCTGAGTCTTCCTTCTCCTAAGTTCCCTTCATGTGCTAGCATTCAATTAGCCACAGTATTTCTCCTATCTTTCCATCCTTCTAGAGACCACCCTATTGCCATCCTCATCTCTCTCCTCTAGATCCTTGTCAATGCCTCTTAACTAGACCTGTCCACCAGACACTGGTTCCTCTGGCCCATCCTATACACTTCAAGATTAAATTTCCACAGAATTAATCATGTCATTGCTATACTCAAAATCTTCAATGGCTTTCCATCAGCTGGACAATAAAGTCCAAACTCCCTAATAAGGCATTTAAAACTCTTTACCATCTGGCCCTGACTTATCTTTCCAGTTTTACCATCTCCAACTTTATTTTATCAAATAACACCTACTATATGCCATGCACCATGCTAAGCTAAATTTCCTGATAGGTTTTATCCAAACTGAATGACTTGCTATTCTTTGAATGTCTTCTAGGTTCTTTTGCTTCTCTTTCTTTCTCTTCTATCTCCCCGCAAATATACATATAAACTCTGCCTATCTAGTATTGCATAAACACAACAAATCACATATGGCTATTTTGGTTCCCTCAAATAAGTAAGGAGGCAGTGTGGCTTGAAATATGGATTCAGATTCTACCTTTGATTCTTATTACCCTGGGCAAGGCATTAAACATCCCTGGACCTCTCTATCTTCATCTAAAAAATAAGGGGGCTGTATGAGACGGCCCCAGAGATTCCTTCTAACCTGAGAGTTATGATCTTAAACAGAATTAATTTAAAAGAACAAAACAAAACAAAACAACAAATTGGTCTCTGCAACTCAGGACCAGTCTTTAGCTAAGGTAAAGAATGTCCCTGGATGATTTGGTGAAAAGAAGACAAGTACGCCATAGGTCTGAGTCCTGTCCCTTTCTCTTTATGAAGTGACCGTGACAGGAGCAGCAAGGTGCTCAGAAGGGTGTCAAGAATCCCATAGCTTGTAGACTCATGACAAAACATTAATGTAATTGGTAGCATTTGGGAGCTAGGTGGCACAGTAGATAGAATGCCAGGCCTGGAGTCAAGAAGACTCATTTTCCTGAGTTCAATTCTGGCCTCAAACACTTCTAGTTGTATAACTCAAGGCAATTCAGTTAACCCTGTTTGCCTCACTTTCCTCATCTGTCAAATAAACTGGAGAAGGAAGTGACAAAACTACTCCAGTGTCTTTGCCAAGAAAAACCCAATGGGGTCATGAAGAATTGGACATGACTGAAACAACTCAACAACAAAATTAGTGAAATGTGACAACTCCAGAAGTGAGGTTTGTACAATTACCGAAGGGCTGGCTGATCCACAAATGGAGAAAACAAATGCTGACACTGACACACTTTCAGAAAATATAAAGAAGTTGTATCTGAAAGGCAGGAAGGCAGAAAGACTCTAGTGGTACGGTGGGGAGTGAACTGGCAATGGAGGTAGGAAGACTTGTTTTCAAATCCAGCCTCTAATACCAGCCAGTTGTGTGACCCTGGGACAAGTCACTTAAAACTACCTGTCTCAGTTTCCTTATCTTGAAAAAGGTGATGACAAAAATAGTATTTGCTTCCCAGTGCTGCTATGAGAACAAAATGGGAAAATATCTGTAAAACACTCTGAAAACCTTAAAGCACTATATAAACACTGCTATTATTAATATTATTATCATAGAACATGAACAAGATTCATAGATGAAAAGGTATGGAAAGGTTAGTTCCTACGTTGTTGGGGCCAGGGAGGAAATACATTGATGAGATCATAAATCTATCAAAATATTGAAGAAATATTTTCATTCTAATAATTTTTGAAAAGTATAAATATTTATCAAATTTTTAAAAAGCAGTCCCCATTTAGGTGAGGGGGCAGGTAAACACTGAAATTGGCTTTGATGTTAAAACAGTTGCAGGAAAGGTGGGTGGGAGAGGTGGCTGGTGTACTGCTTTTTGCCCTTGAGGATCCTGTGATCCATCTAAGAGAACCCCCTGCAAACTTCCTGTCAAAAGAAAAAAATTAACTTTAATCAAAAACAGAAGTACTCTCTAATTCACCAAAAACTCTTTGACCCTGCCCAAGAATTGCTGACTTGTACTCCATTCCTGCCATCTCTGGAGAAATCTCTCTTAGGATGTTAAGACACAATGTTAATGCAAAACTCAGGTGTGCTAGAGAAGTGAAAAGGCAAGAAAGAAGGCAAAAGAGCCTTATTTTCATTTGTAAAAAAATGGCTCAAAAGAAGGGAAATCTTTGACTCAGTTCTGATTTTTAAGTAGTTTCTGGCCCTGCTCTAGTCAGCGTTTGTTTTCAAGGATTCGGATGCAGGCACTATGCAATTTGCTGAAGACACAAAGTTGGGAGGAGGAGTTACTGTAGTGGATGAATTCAAAACTCAAAAATTAGTTAGGAGCATCCACCCAACTAAGATTAGGAAATTGAAAAGTAATTATACAAAATTGTGAAAATGGATGGTAACCACACAAATAAAGAATGAGGGCAAAACTTGGGCTGGCATCAGTTCCTATGAAAAAAGACCAACGTCTAATCTCCAAATTGATTTAACAGGTTCAAAATGAGCCATGTTGATCAGACCACATCTAGAACAATGCATTCAGTTCTAGGCGCTACTCCGTAAGATGGACATGGACAAATCAAAAAATGTCCAGGGAATGATGACCAAGATGGTGTAACCATGTTTTATGAAAAATTGTGAAAGAACTTAGAACCCTTTCGTATGACGGAAAGAAGGCATGGAACTGGGGGAAGATAAAATAATTATCTTCAAACATTTGAAGAGCTGTCTTGTGGAAGAACATGACCAAATTACAACAAATAGGTGAAAGTTACAAGGAAGTCAACTTCTTCTTTTTAATAAGAGGATAACCCCTTTAAGGCAAAGACTGTTTCATTTTTGTTCATGTATCTCTAATGTGTTGCACTGGGCTTTGGATGTGTGCTTAATAATAAATGTCTGCTGCATTATTTGACTTGGATAAAAGAAAACTCTTTCTACCAAAAGGAGCTATCTACCAATGACATTTTGCTATTGTCGTTTGGTTATTTTCAGTCATGTCTGACTCTGTGACTCCATTTGGGGTTTTCTTGGCACAGTTACTAGAGTGGTTTGTCATTTCCTTCTCCAGCTCATTTGACAGATGAGGAAACTTAGGCAAATAGGACTAAGTGACTTGCCCAGCTAGTAAACATCTGAGGCCAGACTTGAACTCAGGAAGACTCATCTTCCTGATTATCCTCTCACTCTATCCACTGTACCACCTAGCTGTCCCTACCAATGGTATAGATAGACTTACAATAATTTCTCATTGCAAATATTCGAGGAGAGGACAAGTGGCTTCAGTCATAGATCCTGTTGTCTCAATTTCTTCATTAGGTGGGAAGCTAGAGAAGGTATCCTCCTAAAGTCTTTTCTGACACTAAGATTTTGATAATATGACTATCCGCTCAAATCCAGTTCAATAATTTTGCATTTGTCTTAAGAAATCTAACTTCTTTACTGTTATATTTCCTCAAGTAAAGCCTTAACATTGAAATTTGCTCCATACCAAGAGGCACATCAGGCTTGTCCTAATTTCTAGATTAAAAATAAAAGAAACATTTTTACATTTACATCATTGTGTAACAAATTAGATTATACTTGCAAAGACAATTCTATTCTCAACTTAATCATCATCAGCTTATGGCATTTTAGAACTAAAGTAGAATTCTCAGAGGCCCTGTGATACAATCTCTTTTATTTCTTGTATGTGGTACCTGAAAAGAAATTAAGTGACTTACCTAAGGTAAATCACATAGCTAGCTAACATCATTGGCTGTTATATTTATGTCTACCAGCTTCATCAGGGGTTAAGTGGCACATCAAAATGGTGTGTATGGAGCCCTTTCCTGGTCTAAGAGCACATGTTGAACAAACCATTTAGCTGAGAATATTGTGTAAACAAAGGTCTTATCTGGGACCTTGTAAATCACTAATGGATATTAGCAGTTCATTTAAGCCTTGGAATATATGTATATTAAAAAGATATTCTATATGCCCTATAATTTTATTTGGTTTAATTTTCAGAGACAGCCACAGATCAATATTTTCAAATGACCACAGACTCAGACATCACTCTCATTCAATCATATTCTGGGAAGGACAGCATGATTTACATGGAAAGAATCTCTCTCTTCTTGTTTTGTGCCTCATGGACCCTGAGATCTTTTACAGCTCCTGGACTACTTGTTCAATAATTACTCATGGGGCAGGGAGCAGACAAGGTCAAATCATATTTGCATGTTTATGCTTTACATCAGCAGGCTCCTGGTGTGGGAGGAGAGTCATCTGTGTTTGCAAAGAGTCAGAGGTTTGTAAAATGGGCAAGGGTTGCAGAAGTCTGGCCCACATAAGATGTCTGACTCCTGGATGCAATACTCATCCGCTGTAAGATCCCGGGCATGTCATTTACATTTTCCCTGTTCCACTTTCCTCTTTTGCAAAGTGAAAGTTCAAGTTCTTATTTCCTATCTATGTCCAAGGGCTGCCAAGATTTCTTACAGAATGTTTACTTTGAAGGAAAGATGCTTAGAATTACAAAGGAAAAAAAAAGTTGCCTGTCTAAAATTAACCTTTAAATGCAGAAGACTAACAAAAAATACACACCTATCACAGTTCATTTAGTTTTCATTATATTTCATTTAGGCATTAAGTTCCACTACTTAAATGAAAGTGCTGTTATAAAACAACTGTTTATTGTTCAGTCATTTTTACTTGTGCTTGACTCTTCGTGATTCTATTTGGGGTTGTCTTTGCAAACATACAGGAGTGGTTTGCCATCTCCTTCTCCAGCTCATATGACAGATGAGGAAACTGAGGCAAAGAGAGTTATGTGACTTGCGCAGGGTCACACAACTACTGTCTGAGGCTGGATTTGAACTCAGGAAGATAAGTCTTCCTGCACTCTGCACTGTGGCACAACCTATCTGCTCCAATGTGGAAAAATAAGGAACAATGAATGATGAATCAGAACTGATTACTGGGGGAGGGGTACATAAGGAATGGCTACTGGCAAGAACGCTTTATCAACATGGCCTCATGAAGCAGAAGCAGAAACCAAAGGAAAAAGAATATCAGTAGAGCCATATTAAACTACAACAACCCAAACCATGACAGAAAATGAGATGAAGCTTCAAAGGCCAATGGACTTGTGCCCAGGTTTTTAAAGATAGTTAAGTATCTTTGCTAGAGTTGGTACCTGGTCTATCCCATAATTTGGACTAGGACTTATGGTTTCATACTGTCTATGACTACTCTCCTCCTCTGTCAGCCTGGTGCAAGAGGAAAAGGAGGCATTAGTGGTCCGGTCCGGAGATTCCAGAGCCTCAGACATAGCTGGGAGCCAAGAACAGTGATCTTTCACTACCATCAGGACACATGTAATACTTCCTTTGTCCTTGAATGTTCCCATGGGAACACTGTCTCTCTATACCCGAGGAGCTCACCCAGTAACAGCCCCTTCTCTCAATCTCCTTTTGCGGGTGGGGTCTGGATCTCAAGTCTGGTCACCTATTCATCCTTTTTTCCTGAAATCCTTATTGACACATGTGCCATCTATCATACATGAAAACCACACCACTGCCTAATCCTCATTAGAATACATGGCTTGAATTACTTTTCTAGATTCCATGATAGATTTGTACTAGATATCACTACCCTTAAATCTGTCTTCCACATGAACAAGCTTGCATCCATGTGTATGGGTCAGGGTAGCGGATTCTGTGAGTTTCTACCTCAGAACAGCTATTTTGCCAGAGAAGCCAACTGGCTATGAGTAGGGCTGAACCTGGAACCCTTTGTTCATTAAGGTCCAACCTTCAACCAATGGAGCTGTCCTCCCAACTCAGTTATTCTATCCAATCCAACAAGCCTTTATTCTCCTTAGCTATTTTTGAACTGTTTTATTTTATTGTCCTAGTGAAGAAATCACTTTAAATTTGTTTTCAAAACTTTTATGATTTAACTGTGTTTTTAATGTTCTGTTTTGGTGAGTTGATAAGCTAGAAAGGTAAATATGTTTGAAAAGTTACAGATAGTAACAAAAGCAGGATGATTCAGAAATATGGTTTTAAGTTACCTGGAAGCCTTTGAGGGCCATTCTAAGGGAACCAGTAGAAAACCATGAACAGGGCATATCTCATGGTGGCTTTAAAATCAGCAATAGCAGATGCTCCAGTTTAAAAAGACAGAAACTAGGTGGCCAGAAAACTAATGATCAAGAGAAACACTGTTAGGAGAGGAGCTTACATAGAAGCAAAGTTCTATTCATTAGGAAGTTGTTTCTTTGTTTTTCCACTTTTGTTTTGAGGTGAAGAAAGACATATATATATATATATATATATATATATATATATACACACACACACACATACACACACACACACACACATACATATATATACATATAAATGTGTGTATACATACATATATATGTATATATATGTATGTATGTACGTATGTATATGCCATCCAAGGTTGCTTACATTTTTTTTAATTTCCAGAATATATAAATTTGACAAATCACTGAATATTCATTTCTCAATACAGCCTGGCCAGCTGAGAATTGCTGGCTATTACAGGAAACTGAATCTTAGTCTCACAATGAACAGAATTGTAGATCTAGGAGGGCCCTTAGTAAAAATCTACAATAACTCTTTTACTTTGCTCAGGAAAATGAGGCCCCCAAAGAAATGAATCCATTAGAATTTTGTACTTTGTCATCATTTGCTAGTTTTCAGGGTGATAAAAAGCTAAATTAAGATGATGAGGTCGAATTTTAGCAAATTGGTTAGAACTGGTGATGGGATTTGGATAAAAGACAAAAGTCCCAAAAGAAATGTTAAACTGAGGATCATGTTTATATATGTAAATATACATGATATATTTATGTAACTACTAGCTGTGCATGTATGTACATATACAGTATGACTTGGTAGATAGAGAACTCTAGCTTCAAATCCTGTTTCCAACAGGCCGTGTGGCCCTGGGCAAATGGCTTCACCTCTTAATGCTCTGGGCAGTTTTCTAAGAATTTAAGTTAAAGGGGAGTTGCTGATTTGCACCGGCAGAAAGAGGTTTCCTCACAAGATATTCCACTGAGCAAAACACAGATCTATACAAAAATCATCTAATTCTAGATTTGGTCAATCTGATTTGGTCAATATGGGACTCCCTCTGCCAATTCCGGTCATAATATCTCTAGGGCTAAATAGATGGTCTTCAGAAATTTCATTGATTAAAAAATTAATCCTCCTATTATCATTCTGGTCCTTAGTTATCAGAAATGCATTCCCTCACTGGACCTATATTCAAAGGCTTTCCAGTTTGGTAGGGCTGTCCACAGCTTGCATTTCTCTGACAAAATCTTTGAGAACCAAGGATCACTGCCAGACCATGCTGAAGCCTCAGCGAGGGTTTGAATAACATAGACGCACATGAAATATTTTAGACTTCACATAAGGAATAAAAAAAAATTCAGCACTGAAGCTGCCTCTTCCTCTCTTGTATCTCCAGCAACATTTTCCCACTACGGAGGGTTTTATACTGATACAGCTTTTTATTTTTCAAAGCATATTTCCTTTAATAAAAAAAAACTGACAGGTTGTACTTTATTTACAAAAAAAGGAGGGGTGGAACTCACACTAAAACTTTCTCTGTGTGCAAGAATGTGCGTGAGAAAAGCTAATGTTGGATGGCACCAGTCTAGACTAATTAAGTTAAGTAGGAAAGACTGATTTGACAAGAACTTGGTCACCAGAAGATAAAAAGAGGGAGGCAGGGCAATCATCAAGAAAGAAATCCATAGGATGCTCCCAAAGCCAAACCGCAGGGCCTGATTATCCTGCGGGTGAACTGCATGGACCTTGAATGACCCAAATCTAGAGTCTGTTGGGATTTCATGGTTTATAAGATGGTTGGTGCAGCGGACACTACAGAGTTCTTAGGGCCCAGGTGGAAGGACGGAAAGAAAGAAGGAAGGAAGGAAGGAAGGAAGGAAGGAAGGAAGGAAGGAAGGAAGGGAGGGAGGGAGGGAGGGAGGGAGGAAGGAAGGGAGGAAGGAAGGAAGGAAGGAAGGAAGGAAGGAAGGAAGGAAGGAAGGAAGGAAGGAAGGAAGGAAGGAAGGAAGGAAGGAAGGAAGGAAGGAAGGAAGGAAGGAAGGAAGGAAGAAAACATCTATTAAGTACTTACATTTTACTATGTGCCTGACAGAATGCAAAGAACTGGTACAAGTGAAAAGACAGTCTCTGCCCTCAAGGCACTTATATTATAACGGAAGAAGAAAACACAGAAAAAGGAGTTGAAAATGGCAAGGGGTGGGGATGAAGGTGCCAGGTCCAAGGGCATGGTTTTGAAGACAGGAACAGGGTCGGGAGGGGAATGAAGATCCCTCCATAAAATGGAGGCTTTAGGAGGAATACATCAGTGTGAGTAAGGGGTGGGTCTTACAGAGAGATGTACTATGTTGAGAAGACTTTGGATGCTACAGGGCAAGGAGGTTCTAAGCCTTAATATTTGATAAAAATATTAAGAGTAGACATAAGCAAAACCACATGCTTCTGGTCTCTCACCTTCCTGAGCTACGTCATGATTATTTCCTTTTTCTAGCTGCACTCTGAGTTGATGTGATGCGATCAAAGAATCACATTTTACCCTCCCATCAATATAGAAAATAACCTTCTAGGACTTGAAGACAAGTCTGAGAGAGTTGTCTGGGGCACACAGTAACTTGTACAAGGTCATATGATTACTTAGCATCAGGAGTGGGATTTGAACCCTAACTCTAAGTAGAGCAGCCCATTCATTAGGGAGCCCATGCTTCTCAGAGCCTATGTCATTGGTATTATTCTTTACAGAAAAATAAGAGACTCTGCTATGATCGGCCTTCACTATTACTCCTTTACTTGTGGCTAGTCATGTGAACTTTTTAAAACATGGTGGCCAGATTTGTGGGGAATGGTAGGAAAATGGCTTCTCATTATCAATCAGGGTATCCTCTGTATTTTGATATCTTTCTCCTGAGACTGGATAATGCTTACAATGCTAAAAAGCAGAGGGGTCTAAATGAGTGATCATTGGTAAAAGTTTGAAGATCATTCTAAATAAAAAACTCAATAGTTCACTGGCCTCACTCATTCTTATCTGAGACTCTATGATCTGTCAGCCTGGCTAGAAAAAAAATCACCCGTCAAAAAGCATGCTGGATTGATTTCTAACCTTTCCTGCTTTTGGCCGTCTCCAGATGTCAGAAGAATAATCTTTCCCATAATGCTTCAGGACTTCTGGTGTCCAGAACAAATGAGTAACTGGGGGTGGAGGATATTATAAAATGAACTCAGATAAATTCCTTCAAATCCTATAAAAAACTTTTCTTCAAGTGACGGGTCAAAGTTTGGGTCACTTTGCATGCACATTTCCCCAATCTAAGTAGAAGAGTAGACATTCCCTGCTGAGAGAGCAACTGATCTGTTTATGGGACAGTTGGGGCACATTTTCTCCAGCAAGTTCTATTTTGTTCCAGGGAGATCTGTCTGGATGAGAAAGAATAAGGTCATTTAGGTGCAATGTCAGCAAAGACAAAGACATTAAGCAGTGTCCAGGATGGCAGTCTTCTCATGTGCCTCAAAGCTCGACTTTTCAGAGAACTGCAGAACTGGAGAGCTGGAAAGGCCGTCACAGCCATCTGGTCCAAAGCATACATGAGAGGAAATCTCTGGTATAGAACATTTGCAACAAGAGCTTGTCCAGCCTCTGCTTAAAGGGCTCCAAGGAGATGGAAGCCACCATCACCTGAGCCAGTCCACTCCACTTTAAGACATCTTGAATTGTTAAAGCTAAACTGATCTGGTTCTATCCTCTGGGGCCAAATTGAGTAAGGCTTTTCCCCTCTTCGCAGGACAGGTCTTTAAAGGCTTGAAGACAGCTACCATGCCGCCCTCCTCCTCCTTCCCCGCCAAATCTTTAGAACTGAATGTGCCAAGTTCCTTCAACTGACAGTCCTATTACACAGACCAGAGGCTGTTCATGGCCTTCTGGATATTCCAGTTTATTCATGTCCTTCTTATACTTCTTGTACCCAGAATTCAACATAGCACCCCATATAAGACAGAGGACAGTGAGACTTTTAGAGCCTGGGCAAACTTGTAAACTGCTTAGGTCATCAGAAACAAATTACTCTGAAGGCATTCAGAGGAAAAGAGGTTGAACGTCAACTACCAAAAAAATTCAGACTATTTTAAGAAAGCATTCGATTCTGGATTTTCTGATGTAAATTCAAGTTGTTGAAAAAGCTATTTAAAAAGACACAATAAAAACACATCGCCTTCCTACCTCCTCTCTCCCCTTTCTAATCAGTTCCATGTGCTGCAGTCACAAGCGTCTTCCTTCTTTGCTACTTACTAAAAGCTTATGATCTTTCTCCTGAAACCCTGTGCTTCTGATACACATTCCTTATTTCCCATCACCATAAGCTATTTCTCTGCCCAATTCTTCTAGCGTCCCATTAACAGCTTCGTTCAGCAGCTCAGCCTCCTTTCTCCGCTTATAATCTCTGTATGTTTTTCAGTCAGTATTTTCCTTCCTCATAACCACCCCCTCTTAACAACTTTCTTATCCTCACTCTTTTCAGAAAATGTTCTTTCTGAAAACATAATGGGAAAACCACCCCGCCACACTTTCATGATTTTAAATTATGGCTATGTTATCCATATAGCTCTTGTCAACTAAGTTATAAATTCTTTGAAATCTGGCAAGCCTACTTTTTACACTTAGAACGTCCAATACTTAGTACATTATACAATACTTACAATGTCTAATACTTAATATTAAGATTAGTGTTTATGCCTATGGGTTAAATATGAGTATCAATTACCAAGAGAAACTTCAAATGAACTTTTCTGTAGAGAAAGAACATGGCTACTCGTCATCCTGAGAGGCAGGGCTCAGATGCAGCATGGTAGACAGACAAGATACAAGATTTGGAGTCAGAAGAGGTGATTTAAAATCTCAGTGCTGCCACTTCCTACTTGTGTGATCTTGGGTAGGTCATTTAACTTCTCTTGAGTGTCACTTTTCTCATTTGTAAAATAAGTCTAGATGATCTCCAAGGTCCCTTCTGAGACTTAATTATGATTTAGATCTCAGGTTTGTATACCCCTACATGGCTGACTGATCAGCCAGCTTGGGAAAAAGCATCCTGCTTCTACTAGTATTAGACTCACAGCTGGGAACCTCTGGCTCTATGACAATACAAGATTTGCTTTTATTTCTTTCCTCTCCCCTCATGATGGATGGTTTTGCTCTTCTTATTCCTTATTCTCCTAAGAGGTTCACTGTGGCGTCCACATAATGAAGGGCCCATTCACTCATGAGACCACTGGTTGTTAGAGCACTCTCAAGGCACTAATCCCTTCCTCAAATACCCCTAACTTCTAGTTTCTGCTTGATGATCATTCCATTGTTAGGTTATCACACCTCACCAAGTAGCTTTGGGGAGTCAGGCATGCACTTAAGGACACAGAAGATCTTGTTAAGTTTTGCCTCTGATGGCTGATCTTAATGTTCAATTTAAAATATACTTCCTTGCTTATAAATGATTACAAAATTGATTTATTTGTACCTTTTTCAACCTTGCAGCCCCTGTGCCAGAACGAATGGCATCCATCAAAGCCTGCCTTGCATCTGCAGTATCACTCACGGGTCCTGTAGGGAATTTGGGCATCGCCTTTGACACAGTGGATACCCTGGAATCATGAAGGGGCAATGGCGGTGCTACAGGTGGGGGCAGAAGGGGAGGTTCTTCTTCCCGAGGAGGGGCTTCTATAGCTTGTTTGGAGAGGGCTGCTTCGCGAAGGCTCTGAAGTTCTCCGGAAGCTAAAGATGAGACCTACGGAGGAAACAGTTAAGTGAAAAGTGACCAAGTCAGTTTCGGACAGTCCAAGTACCCCCGAAGTTCACATGCTTCACTAGCAGTCAGGCTGCAGAGCCTTGTTTATCCACTAGCTGAAACATCTGGTACTGCACTTTCACATCATTCAACAAGACTGATTGTCATCACATCAAGGGTTTGGCAATGACTTCATCTCAGAAAGGTAATATATTATTTTTTCTGAGAACTCCTCTAATCTTGTAACTTTCCTTGGCATATGAGGACAGCAACTGAGACTGGCCAGAAGATATTACTCTTGGAAAAACCCATTAGGATTAAAATTCCACTGCTCCAGCTGGTTGCCGTGCCCTCCGCAATGACCAACACCACTGTGCCGGCAGATTTATTGGATTCCTCAGTCCTTTAAGGAACAACTACTGGCATTTATACGACATCTTTATTCTTTGTCTCTTTGTCTATTTCTCTCATGTCCTTATAGGACCAGGGTGATTCCTTCTTTGACCAGTTGAGCTTTGGAAGCTATGTTCAGGTCACCAGGAGAGGCACTATTAATTACAGAGTAATTAATAATGGTTCACAGTTACATGGAGTTTTACAGTTTACAAAGTGCTTGGCTCACATCAGTGTGCAAGCTGTGCCCTAGGCATGGAGTCAAGAGAAACTTGTGTTAAAAACCCACCTCTGACATTTAGGAAATGTGTGATCATATGTGTGTGATTATGAGGGACAAGCTGTTTAACTTTTCTGAACCTCAGTCTCCTCATCTTGGAAAATGCAGATAATACTACCTATAGCACTTAGTCTCAGCATTGTTTTGAGATCTAAATGAAGGAATCACTTGATAAGTGCATGCTATTACAGTGGCGCAATGGAAAGAGGGAAGGATTTGGTGTAAGGGTCTGCGTTTGAATCGCTACTCTGTTATATGCTACTACTGTGACTTTGGGCAAATCATTCATCTCTTTGGGCCAGGGTTTACTTCCCTGTAAAATGAGGGGTGTTTAGGACTAGCACTTACCATAGTTCCTGGTACTCAATAGGCATGTTAATAAATGCTTACTGACTGATAGATTAGAGGATGTCTAAAGTATGGTCTGGTTTAAATTCTCTAAATCCTATGCTAATACTTAACATCTCCATTACCATACCTGGGAAATTGAAGCCCTGAGACATTATGTGACTTGGCTGGGTACCCGGTTAGCAAGGGATAGAGTCAGGCTCTAATCAGATAACAGATATATAATGCTGTGCACACCTTAAACCCTATGTAATTGCTAGCTGCTGCTACTGCTTCTGTTACTACTACTACTACTACTGCTACTGCTACTACTACTATTACTACTACCACTACTACTACTACTACTACTACTAGACCTATGTCTTCGGCATCTTCAATAAAGGAGGCATTTTCAGGGATAACTATAGACACTTGTGTACTGATGACTGTAAGTCTCCCGAAGGCACAGAGGGTGTCTTATTTTTACCGGTTTTCCTCTTCTTAGTAGTCTCCAACAGTACAGTGCTCTGCACGTAGCAAGCACTTAATAAACGTTGGGTTGAATGAAGTCAGTAACCACTGCTTCGAACCTTCATAACCCTCTACCAGCTGTTCCACTTTAAGTGGGTGACCCTTTAAGTTCCCATTATGTCAATCAGTTGAAATACCCTGGAGATTCAGTGGTGTCAGGGTAGCATAGTGTCCTCCTAAGCAATAACAAAATCCTCTCTAGTAGAGGACCCGAAGATAAACGTTAATTAAGTAGCATCTGGCTAACAATCCAAGGGTAATTGAGCTCATTAACTCATCAGGAGAATTGGATTCATTAACTTATTTACTCTCACACATCTAGTAGCTTAAATGAGGGGAAAAAACAAGGCTCGAGATAGTCTGTGTACCATTTAAGCTACAAATGCAAAGAGAGATGATGGTTTAATGCCCACATTTAATAGGCAAATCTACTGAAAGGTGGAGGTTTGATTTCAGTACTTCCTGAAAAGATGTTGAATGAAAAATAATGCCCTTTGCCTCTTTTTGTATCCCCAGTGCAGGTAGCATG
This sequence comes from Bettongia penicillata ogilbyi, assembly GCA_023548195.1. Taxonomy (NCBI): domain Eukaryota; kingdom Metazoa; phylum Chordata; class Mammalia; order Diprotodontia; family Potoroidae; genus Bettongia; species Bettongia penicillata. Next base: position 2,246,125 of record JAJHZJ010000125.1, on the reverse strand, counting down.
CACTTAATAAATGTTTACTGACTAATTAAGAAAGAACAGATTGAATGTTCAAATTCTGGATTGATCTATCGCTTACAGACAGTGTTTTGTGAAAAGCTTTTCTGAGCCTTGGTTTTCCCATTTACAGAACAATAAAAGTATTTCTATCTGCCTCACAGGGCTGCTGGGAGGATGAAATGAAACAACCTTTTTGAAAGTACTTTGTAAATTACAATTTCCTAGGAATAGAGAATTAAAGGTGGAAGACTTCACCTCATCCAATCCCCTCAATTTACAAAAAGGGAATACTGAGGTTAAACTACCAAGGCTGAACAATCAATCAATCAAATAAATATGTATTATTCACCTGTCATGCATCAGGCATTGTGTAAGGCACTGGAAATACAAAAATGAAATAGGAACACCCCTTGCCCTTGAGTATATATATATATATATATATATATATATATATATATATATATATATATATATATATATATATATATATATATATATATATAGAAACTAAATATGAAAGGTAGATGGTGCACTGGTTAGAGTGCAGCATTTGGAGTCATGAAGACCTGAGTTCAAATTCTCAGACATTTACTAGTTTTATGACCCTAGGCAAGTCATTTCAGTGCTCAGTGTCTGTTTCCTTATTTGTAAAATGAGACTAAAACTAGCACCTACTTCAAAGGGTCTTTGTTAGGATAAGATGAAGCAACATATGTAAAGTGCTTTGTAAACTTTAAAAAGTGTCATATAAATACTATTATTACTACTATTTTTTATTATTGCTGTTGTTACTAAATAAAAAATACAAGGAAGTTTTGGAGGGAGATCATCTACAGGTGTGGGATGGGGATCAGGAAATACTTAAATGTAGAAGGTGGTGCTATTTTTTAAAAATGTTTTTATTGATTTCTTTTTATAATGTAAACATCAGTTTTCCCCATCACTACTTCCTTTTCCCCTTCCCTTACAGTCACAGGAAATAGTATTTTTTAAAGATAAAAATAAAAGGAAAAGTCAGTATAGCCAATCAATACGTTGAAAAAGTGTGAAAACATGTGATGTGCAACCCTTGTCCTACCTCTCTTCAAAAGGGTGGGTTGGGAATATTCTCTTTTATCTTTTCTTTTCAGGCATACTTGATCATTAAAATTTTGCAACATACATCTCTGATCGTTTTTTGTGCGGCTGTTCTCTCCCTTTATACCTGTACTAATTGTATACAGTGTTTTCCTGACAGTTGTTTGTATTTCCTTCTCAGAAAGGAGCAATGATATCAGGAGATTCATGTCGTGACTTGTAAGTGAATTGAATTTAAGTGAGGCAGAACTGGGCAAAGCCATCAGCCTCACTCTCTTCCAGTCATCAAGAGTCCAGTGTCAAGACATAGGTCAGGATGACTGGTGATGGCCCTGAATGCACTGAGAGACTTTGGCTTTTTTAAGCTAAGATCTTTCTGAGGTCCCAGTTTGCCTGGGGCAACACCCATTCAGTAGTTAAAAGCTAGGTAAGAATTGAAGCAAAAGATGGTGAGTTTGCCTTCACAAAAGAATCACTTTGGGAGGGGAAGACCCTCTGACTTTCTGGCCAGAACAGAAAACAATTGCTATTTACACTCTTTCTGAGCCATCAGAATCCAAACAAAGAGTAAGTGAGGCTTCAGCAGGGACCTATTATTGGTCAATCGGGGAGAGCCAGAGTGATTTGGGTTTAAAGGCTTAGTCAAATAGCTCCATTTGAATCCCAAAGGGCTTTATCAAAGCCTGATTTTCCAGAGCTGTATTTCAAGAGATCATAAATGAAAACTACATGAGACAAAAGAGTTAACCGTCCCAGTTTTACGAAAAACAATGACAGAATAAATAATTAGGGAAGGAAAAAATCTAGCTCCCAAACTCCAAGATGCCTTGTGAAGCATAAGCCATCAAAATTTGTTTTCTGTTGGACAGAGCATCCACGTATAAGGTACCCAGGGAGAAGCAGGCTTTTAACAGAAGTGGGGAGGGAAAGATAAGGATGAAGCAATTCCAAGCTTAAGGGATGACTAGTGCAAAGGCATGGAGATAGGAGATAGAGTGTTGTGTATGAGGAACCGAAAGACTAGTTTGAGCCATATAGTGTGGGAAGATGTGTAATGTATCATGTAGCCTGGAAGGTAGGTTGGAGTCAGGTTGTGAATACTATGAAAACAATAACACCATGTAACATGAGAGAAAGCCAGCGTCAAAGCTATGTCCTTTGAGAGGCAGTGTAGTATAAGTGGTGGGGGCACAGAAATGGGAATCCAAAAAACCAGAGTTTGAATTTTGCCTCAGACACTTACTAGCTGCATGACTTTAGGCTAGTCACTTAACCTATTTGGGCCTCAGTTTCCTCACTAGTCAACATGAGGGGTTTGGACTGGATGGCCTCTAAAGATCCTTTCAGCTCAATCTATGAGCCAAGGAACCCAGATCAAATTCTTTCCAAGTACAATGTTAAATACAAGGGGTTGTCCTCCTCCTCTTCCTCATTATATTCTCCCCTACATCCCTATAAGGCCAAGATGGAGGAAAGAATATTATCATAGCTTTAGAGCTTTGGAAGTGTCAGCACCAAAGGGGTGGAGCAGCTATTGTAGGAACCTTTCAGCGTGGAAGGAGGGAGGGTCAACAAGATGAAAAACCGTGAGAACCATTATTCAAATGAACTATTGGTCTTTGCAGCCTAGAAAGCCCATAAATTTGACTTTCACTTTGGGCAATAAGAATTAAAAGACTTCTTTCAACTGACAAATGAATATTTCAAAGCTGGAACTTAACCCCTAACAGACCAAGATCAGTCACCTCAGTCTCCAGGAAAAGTCTGACATGTATAAAAAAGTGCCTGTCCCTAAAAAGAACTGTCCCTAAAACTCCATTGGTTTCCTTGTGTCTTACTTCTTAAAGAAGGCAGTGGGATACAGCTTTGTTCAGCTGCATTCCTCGGTGCTCTTGTTTTCAATTCATTATTTATTATATCATTAGATATGCTACTCTGTGAGTGTACTTAAGCTATTTGGAGGCTGTTTGATCTTCAGTAATTTAACTAGAAAGCCCAGGAATGGGGAATGACACCTTCAAATTCTCTTATCCCTCCTGGTCTTTCACAGTCTTGAATGATTCTGGATATAAAACTCCCATCTCTTATTGTATAATGATGAGAGTTTAAGAAAGTCTTTGGCTTGGTATAGTTTTATGTGCCCTGCAGATATTCTGCAAATGCTTGCTAATTAATACTGTGGTCCAGATTCCTAACTCTTTGTGACCCCACAGTGGGTATTTTTGGCGGCAAAGACACTGGAGTGTTTCGTCATTTCTTTCTCCATTGAATTAAGGCAGAGACAAAATGACTTACCCAGGGTCATGGGGCTAGTGAGTGTCTTAAGCTACATTTGAACTCAGATTTTCCTGAGATCAGGCCCAGCACTTTATTCTCTGAGCCACCTAGCTACCTCAGTAACGAACACTATGGAGTAAATATTAGGGGAACATTTTAATTCACTTTAAAATACTATGTGCAAAGCATGGGCAACGTGCAGCCTGGGGAAGGGTTTCCAAGGATGAACATCCCTCGGCCTCCAGTGTTCTCTTTGCTGGGCCAGCCAATCAACAAGCGTTTATTAAGTCCTTGGCAAGCTGCCTTGACATTTTAAATGGGGAGACAAACATGAAAATAAATATATACATTTCATATGTGTGTATATATACAGTTACCCCTTCCACATGGTGGGGAGGGTTACAGGTACAGAACCTAATCCACACAAAAAGTTTTCACCCTCCTTTCATACCAGAGAAACCTGAATTATTATGGTACTAAAAGATTAAAATATGCTGATATTATATGATACTATACATATACTTTATACATTTCTGAGTTTCTAAATATTTTCAGGGCCTTCCACTGACCTTTAAGTGTGGCCTGGAGCTTTTGAAAAACTCCCCCCAAATCCCCATTTAATTTCTTTCTGATTTGTATTTTTTTATTTTTAAAGTTTGTTATTTTAAATTTATTTATTTATTTTTAGGTTTCAACATTCACTTCCACAAGATTTTGAATTCCAATTTTTCTCCTCATCTTTCCTCTCTGCCCACCCTTCTATCATACCTCTCTCCCCTTCCCTTATTCCCAACCCTTCTATTTTCTTGTAGGGCAAAATAGATTTCTATACAGCATTACCTGTATATCTTATTGCCCAGTTGCATGTAAGAACAATTTTTAACATTCGCTTTTAAAACTTTGAGTTCCAACTTCTCTCCCTTCCTCCCTTCCCACTGACAAGGCAAGCAATTCAACATAGGTTATACATGTGCAAAATACTTCCATAACTCCAACTTAATTTCTTATGCCAACCCTTGATATATTGAAACTGAAAAGGGGAAAGTTGCAATGTAGAAGGGATAAGTGTACACATAGTAGATAGAAGATCATCTCAGACAAGGCACTACCAGCCAGAAAAGGCCTCCTGAAGAAGAAGGGATTTGAGCTGAGGCTTGAAGGAAGTCAGGGAAACCGACTGAAGGAAGGAGAACATTTAGGTTTAGAGTAGGGATGGGAGGGGCAGCTAATGAAAAGATTCAGGGTTGGCAGATGGAATGACCTAGCAAATAGAGCAGTTAATATGCTATATTATAGACTGCTTAGAAGGGAGTAAACTACAAGAAGCCTGGAAATTAAGAAGGGATCACATTGTGAAGGGCTTTAAATGTTAAATGGGATTTTACATTTGATCCTGAAGGTCATAGGGAGACGTTGGAGCTTAATGATCAGTAGGGTGACATAGTAGAATTGAGCTCTAGGAAAATCACCTTGGCAGTTGAATGGAAGAAGGACTGGCATAGGGACAGACGACATTGGGAAAGCAATTAGAAGATTATGGAACCAGTTCTGGAGAAAGGTGATGAGGGCTTGAATTACAGTGTCAGCTATGTGAATGGAGAGAAGAGGATGGATGCTGTGAAGGTGGAAATGACGAAGTATGACAACCAATTAGCTATGTGAGGTGAGAATGAGGTCGTCAGTGGGCATCTCCTTTGAAGAAATGGAAGATTCTTGAGGGTAAATTGTTATGTCTTTGCTTTTGTAGACCTGACATCTAGTACAGGGCTTGGTCCATAGAAGGGACTGAATAAGTTCTTGTTGGTTGGTGCTCACTGATTGGTGGGACACTCCTGTTTTCAGAGATTGACCTCCTTGGTCTAGGCACTGGGAGGAGGGAAGACCTTGAAACAGAATCTTGGAGCTCTGAAGGGCTAGGTCATGCAAGGGTGTGCAGTTCATTGTTTTATCTTTGGGGCAGGTGAGGGTTGCATTCTGCCTGGAGAGGCCCAAGAGGAGAGAATGCTCTAGCAGAAGGACCATCATTGAGGGTCCAAATTCTCCCCTCCCCCTCCTCCCATCCCTGTCTGGGGTTCGGCAGCATCTACCCTTGAATATGCCCAAGATAATCAACAAATTGGCAATTTATTCAGACATGCTGTTATTTTATAATTAAGGAAGAATTGCTCTTTCCTTACCTTCTTGAGGCTGCTGGCACCGCTGTGACCTCTGATTGCTGCTAACAGGGCTGACCTTTCATTCTCAGGCTCTGTGTAGGAGGGCTTCTTTAGACTTCCCTCCGGGCTATGTTCTGCAGTCTAGGATATTAATATGTTTCAATAGATTTTATTCAGTGGTTAGAAAATGTTGACGAGGGCTCAAAAGAAAATCAATCACTGAATACTGGATGGGGTTAATGTAATTGTTTTTTTCTCCTAATTTTACCTGTTGGATTACATTAAACCATTTCTACAGATTGCATCATTAAAATCCCATTTTTGTCTAACTGCAGGTATTCGTCAGTAACTTCACTTTCTTTCCTCTTAACATGTTCCTATTTCTCTTTTTCCCCTTCCTGGTATAGAAGGATGCCATTGTAAAACAATATAGCATTTACAGAGTTATAAAGAGCTCTTGGATAATAGAACAGAGCAAGATGATTAAGAAAATGTCTTTTGTTCTTACATCATTAGGTTTTAAAAACTTACGTCATTTAATCAAGCTCAGGACTGCACCCTAAGAGGCAATCCTGCCTCAGTGTTACTCAGAAACAACTTTGTAGATTATCCTACCATCCTTTCTTTTTGCTTCCAGGGCCAGAGAAAGGTGAGGAAATTCCAACCCACTCAACCTCCCCTTTTGGCGGCTAAGAGGTAGGTATAGAATCTTGGACATGGGGTCAGGAAGCCCTGAATTAAAAACTATCCCTAGACACTCACTAGCTGTGTGACCCTGGGCAAGTCACTTAACCCCTGCTTGCCTCAGTTTCCTTAACTTTAAAATGAAGATGTAATAACACATGCCTCCCAAGGTTATGAGAATAAAATTAGATATTTGTAAAGCACTAGACTAACCTTAAAGTGCTATATAGATGCTAGCCATTATTATAATAAATGTTATTGTCAATGTCTTTAGTCAACTATTTGGTGGGGGGAGAGGTTAAAATTACGAGGAAAATAAAAGTAATTACACATAGATGTTGCCTGTCTATACTGTCTTTGCCTCTTCCTCTTTTCTGGGCATAAGTATAGCATGACTGTAATGCTAACTTTGTTTAGTGGGTAGAGGACTGATCTGAGAGCTGAGAAAACCTGGGTTCAAGCCCTGTCTCTTACACTGACTGCATGACTGCAAGTCACTCAACCTTCCAGTACTCTAAACTCTCTAAGACCCTGAGTTGTCAAGAAGGTGTCAACCCGCATTGGTAAAAAGAGTTACTTTATCCAGGAGTTGCCTGCATCAACGGAATCACAGTACAGTCCCTTTGCCCTACAATAGCAGCAGACACAAAAGTTAATGCTGACATGGAGAGCTGATAATACCCCACATCTTGTGCCCCAAAGCCAAGCCATTCCTTTACCTTTCTGAGTTTTTCCTTTCCTCCTGCGGTTTGAATAGCTTCCATCAAAGCACTATGCAATGAAGTGTCTTTAGGTGCTGGTTTCTGGACAATGGGTTTGAATTTCTTCTTGGGCCCAAATACGGTGGCCTGTAGAGGACTCTCAAGTTCACTGTCATGAGCAGATAAGGCATCTGATCTATCTTCCTGTTTCAAAGCACCCTGGCTGTTTATACCTGCAGCATTCTGATCATCGTTACTGACACAAGGCCACTTAGTGGCACTTGAAGCAGATCCACTGGAGTTTCGGAATCCTGATGATCTCGCAGGAAGAGAAGAATTTGCATTTTCTGTCTTGCATTTTGGGTCACAGACAGAACTAGTCTTTAGGTAACTGTAACTATGTTTTCCATTGTAACTATAAACTTCTACTACAGAATAATCAGTGCTGGGAGAAGATTTAGTTTGATTGTCGCTGTCTACGGAACTGAATTGAACAAGAGGCTTGATATTCGTTTCTCTGTTATCCATCTGAGAAGAGGCTCCAATGGTAGGTGTAATCGATTCCTTTCCATGGCCAACCCAACAATCGGAGTGAGACCTTTTGGGATCATTTTTAGATGCTTTTGTTATGGGAAGTGTACTATTTAATAGGTTTTCCTTCTCAGGAGGAGGTGCTAAATCTTGTCGGAGCTTCTGGCCTTCCCATCTGCCTGGCTCTCTCTTACTCTTACTAAAAGAGTTAGTGTTGACTGGAGGAGTTTCCATTCGTCTTGCAATTGCAGAGGCAACATATTGGCTTGATGTTCTTCTTTGAGGTTTAAGAAAAGGGAGAACTTCTCCTGTAGGGTTAGCTGGTGTGCCAATTTGTGCTTTTGCCTGAGCTGTGCTGGTGACTAACGTAGTAGATGGCTTGCTTTTGTGCAGCTCAAAATTGTTTTCACCTACTTTGTGGGCAGCTGGCTGTGATGGTTTTAGTTTTGGGTTCAAGAATTCTGGTTCTGCTTTGAGTTTCATTTCTTTATGGTGTTGTTTGAGTGGCAGAGTAGCTGTGGCTCTTTTAGCATAATCTATGGGCACATCAGGATGTCTCTCTATGGAGTTTGACCTCCAGAATTCCTTTACTTTCCCAATAGGAAGTGTCTCCATTTCACCAACAGAAGGTATCAAGGTGTTCTTCTTTCCATTAACATGTGGGTTGACTAGATTGCCCAATTCATCTATCTTAATGGCACCAGTTGAGAGGGATACTCCTCTGTCGTAACATTTCATCTCTGATTTTGGAGGAACAATCTTATAGGTTGTGAGGCCAGCTTTAGGTCCTACTGGGTTTTGACCTCGGTAATACCATGATGATGGCACTATGAGATCATTTTTATCACTGGTATGCTTTTCCATCATCAATTCTGAAATCATTTTCTTAGTCATGTCAGATCTTTGAATGCCATTTGACTCATGGCCCTGACTGTTGTTTTCCTTCAAATACAGGTCACTCACCTGAGGCTTAACAGTAGAAGAAGCCGCCCTGGGCTTTAGTTCACTTGGAAAAGTATTTTTGCAGTTGTTGGATGGTGCCAAGTCCTTTTCTTTGTTCATTTCATGTGAAGAAACATAAGATTCAAACACATTCTCCCTCTTTTTCACAAGCAGATGACTAGTTTTTGCCTTGTAGGACTGGTCATACATAGGGCTCTCTTTGTTCACCATATGTTCCACATCAAAAGAACCTGCATTATTGTTTTTATTGATGAAAGTCCCCAGATCAATAGGATCATCTAAAACTTCTCCTATAAATGTAACTGGAATTGTGTAAGCATTATCTTTAGGGAATATGACCTCTTGTCCATGGGAATTGGGCACACCATTTGTGGAGTCTGTTAAAGAGTTGATATCTGTTTCATAACTATCTTCCATTTCTGAAAAAAAAATACACAAAGAAAAATTCTCTCAAATTGGCCCAAATGGTATAGTTCCTATGCCAATTCTTTAGCATAATCATAACCATGAGGTTGGTTCCCTTGGCAAACATTTGAATAAGATATTTACATACATTTTCACAAGTCATTCCAGTTTACAATCTACATATATTCTGGGCCAGATTCTTATCTTCCATAATGTGATGGGAGAACTGTTGGCAGTTTTCAATGTTTCCAGGTGAGATGCTTAGTTAAAACAACATTCTGCCATTGTTTTTACAGTTAAAAAATAGTTTTCTAAATCTGAAGCTTTTGTTTAAACAGCTTTAGAGCATCAACATTCAAAGTTCATTTTAGGTTTTTACCTCTTAATTCCTCATATGATATTAGAAGTAAAGCAAGATAAGACACCAGAGAGCTCGCTCCAACTATCATGCCTTAATGGAATATGGGGTGACAGCTTGAGTATAAAGGAACAAAATCATCATAAGCCTTTCTCAAAGGCCCCAATTATAAAGCAGGCTTTAAAACACTGAGGCTGTGTTTTAGTCACAAAGACTGACTTTGAATTTTCACATACAAAAACAAATTACTTGTCAAATAAGTCCCTCAACTGTGTAACTCTCTGAACTGGCCAGGAACGCATTTCAACAAAGCATGGTAGAGTGTTCTTCCCCGCTCGGTTGTACTGCATTTGATTTCCAGTTTTGCAACTCTGTTTTGAGTTTTGATTGAGAGAATCTAAGTTCTTAGAATGAGATCTATCTATATTCACACATGTGTGTATATGTGTGTGTGTATAACACACACAAAGTTTCATATGTGTGTGTCTACTTACCTAGCTATCTAATTTATTTTAGAATAAGTTCCTTAGTTCTGTAGAACAGCAAAGTATAAACACAGGTTTTTACATGCTGCATTCCCTAACATGCTTCCCCGCTCCCACTTTCCCCATTATAATATACGCTCCTGGAGGGCACTAACTGTTCCCTACTTTGTATTTATCTGCTTTGTAGTTGTTCTGCATAAACATTTATGTACTGTCTCCCCTCATAATATCAGCTCCTTTTGGATAGGTACTGTTTAGTTCTGACCACAGTGCCTGGCATACAGTAGGTACTCAATAAACACTTGATGGATGTTGTCGTTATATCCCCAACACCATTCACGGAACATTGTATATATTAGGTACTTACTATATTCGTTGAATTTACATCTATCTTTTTTTTTTTAAATAGGAGAAGCAAATAATAGAAATTCATTTCTATAGTATTAGTTTTATGGGACAAACAAAAAGCAGACTCCTGATACTGGGAAGGAGTGGTTCCCTCTCATTAGAGATCTTGCAGCAAGACTGAATGTTTTTCCTGTTTGGATACAGATTGGACTAGATGGTCATTGAAAACTCTTCCAGTTCTTGGCACACTACGTTTATTCATTAATGATGCCACCGTCACTCAAATATCCTTCTAACCCTTTATTCTGATTCATACCCTGTCTCCTGCAAAATCCCACTAAAACAACATTTTCCTGTTTAGTCCCTATCTTACTTGGTATTGAGTTTCACTCATTTAGCAAAAATTTCTTGAGTTTATGTTATATGTGCAAGGTCCTATGCTGGCCTTTGGTAGAAATAAAAAAAGATATATAAGAACAAGCCTGTCATCAAGGATCTCACAATCTAACAGGTAATGGAGTGTTGGTAAAGAAAGATGTACACAGTGAACTGCAAAAGAAAACAGAATATAATTAAAAAATAAAGGATATTTAAATTACCGTGGTATTTCATTTGTCAATGAGATCTGGGAGAGAGGATGGGAGATAAAACAGTGCTTAAAGAACACACATCATTTGAGCTGTATCTAATGATGAATGCATTTCCAAAAGGGAGAATTGGGGCCAACAGAGGAAAGGCATACTAAACACAGGATGGCATGAATAACCATGAAATTAGAAAAATGAGGGCTAGTCTGTGAAATGCAGTTAGTGAACAGAGGACTGGATTTGGAGTCAGGAAGACCTGGGTTCAAGTCTCACCTTAAATATTTACTAGCTCTATGACATAAACATGACAATCTCACTAGGTCTCAGTTTCCTCATCTGTAAAATATTGATGTTGAATAAGATGGTTTCCAAGTTCCTTTCTACATCAATGATCCTGTGACCCTAAATCATGTAGCCTCTCTGAACTTCAGAATTTCAGTTAACACTCTAAGACACTTATGGGCTGTGGTAGGTGCTGATGGAGACAGTTCCCAAAATCACAGACCCTTGAGATTGAGACATGTATTTGGTGGATGCTGAGTATTCCAGTTTGCATCACATTACTTTGCATTTAACTTCTATGTTACGTGATACATATGTACATTCTTCTCCAGTTGGATTGTAAGTGTCATGAAAATACTTGGCACTCCCTGGCTGGGTCTACACACAAGATAGCAAAATGATTACATAACTGTTCCCAATTGTACTTTTCAGTTGAATCAATCAGTCATGATCAGTCTTCACATGGCACATGATTGGCAAACACTCCAAGTTGCAGTTTTTCTGCATCGCTTCCAAGGAGACAGATCATGGTTGACTGGTTTGACTTAAAGTTATGGTTAGAATACACTGGTTCCATGTCAAGTTGCCATGAATGTAGATATAGACTGAGTTTCCTACCTTTCGATAGCATCTTATATGATGTTCTGCACACATTAGCTATTCTGTGAATTTTACTGACTGATGAACAAGATGTTATATATACATCTTTGTGCTTTGAAGTTCAATTATTCTGAGCAAAGCTCTCTATGGACTCATTTTACAAGTTTCTCAGCCTCTTGTTCATTTCTATGAGTTTCAATGATCCTTTTGTTTCAAAACTATTTTCATTGTTTACTAAATTGAATTAAATTTCCTTTCCTGAAGTCTCCCTTTAAGGTAGGAGAATATCCCTCCCCACCTTCATTACTTTTAGAAGCTGAGTTTGGAACTTTGGTGGCTTCTTTATCTATAGAGAGGAGGACTGAGGGAAATCCTATCTGAAATCCCCAAGATGCTACTATTCAATGGAATGATTTTGCTTGTTTCTGTCTTTAAAAAAAACCAATACTCTACCATGTAAGTAATATAGATTTATTAATTTTTTTTGAAGTTGTGTGTTAGTCATCAGAAAGATGCATCCATCTTACCTTGGAAATCACAAAAACCAGACTTCAGTTTCATTCTTACACACTATGATTCTTAACAAGTAGAAAAAACAGCTAATTTATCATAGTCACATGATGAAGAAATTATTTTAAGGAACATATATTGAACTATCAGCCCAAACAACAGGAGATCACCAAAAATACACAATATTTTATTTTCAGATCTCTTGGTTTCTCTCTAAAATACATTGTAGAACTATAAAAAAGGGACATATTATATACACATGTACTTACACATATGTATGAAAACTGCCATGATGTAGCGGATAAAGAGCTGGCCCTGTAGCCAGAAGATATGGGTTCAAGTCACGGCTCTGTGACTCTAATCAAGTGACTTAATTGCTCTGATCTAGGCACTCTCTAAGCCTCTAATTTGCAGAAGAGTTGCTACTCAGAATTGACTGGGGGAGCAGTTTCCCTCAAGAGCTCCCTACAGTGATGTAATCACAAGTTTGGACTAATATACATATACACACAATTTTGTACATGCATCTCTGAAAAGTATACACACATGTGCATACATGCATGTGCACACTTATGTGTACATGAATGCACACAGAGAAAATATGTGTGTATATATACACACATAAATACACATGTGTATACACATATATATCCCTTTGTGTGAATGCACATACATATACATATAGACATATAAATACACATGCATGTCTGTATGTACATGTGTGTGTATATATATGTAAACTGTAGGAATTTATAGCTACATAATACTATTAAAATTGGGGCTCAGAAGTAGTTACCGTCTAGATCTGCATCAAATTCAGCTATGGTTTTCTGGAGCTGTCCATTAATAATGAGGTCATCATCATCCTTTGCTGTAATTCCTGTTTCATGTCTAGAGAAGAATAAAGAGAAATAAACAGATTTAGTCTCATTTAAAAATGTATCTAAAATAAATTCTAAGAGACAGAATGCAACAGTAGTCAGAAGGGCCAACACTGGAGTGAGAGAGACCTGAGTTCAAGTCTTCTCTCTGTCACATATTGGCTGGGTGACCCTGGGCAAATCTCCAAGACTGTGAACTGCAAGTGCTTGTGATCTACATTAGCAGAAGGGCTCTCTACACTTAAGAGTTCTCTATACTAAAGAAAACACATGTTGGGATCACACAATTTTTAAAAAATCCTTTCATTTTGGCAAATATCCAGGAAGACTCTAATTCAAACTACAAATGTCCATGCTGTCCCTCTGGCTCACCCCTTTTTTGTGGGTTCACCAGTTAGCTAAATACATCAATCCAACATATGTACGTAAAGGATTAATAAAACCTATGTCACAAAGAAACAGCTCTCATTCACTTTGGAGTCAATGAGTCTGAGTTTTAATTCTGATGTACAAAGAAAACTTAATGTGCAAATAGGATTTGTTTGCACATCTGTGTCATTCTACAGCAGCCACTGAAAAATGGAGTACAAATACACAAATCTGAGTTACAATAAAACATGCAGGCATACAGAGTGCAAGACATTTGGATAGTCGAGAACAGTGTAGTATCTGATACTCTATAGAAACTTCAGAAATACTTTGTTTCTAAAGTCCGTGGTTGAATTTTGAAGCATTTCTTCCTAAGGTTGTACTGGTCACACTGGAATTCATGTCTTCTTTTTAAAGCACAGAAAGGTTATCCAGTTGAGTGGGCTCTGCACTGCTGAATTTAGTCATGTGGCCAGACTACGGGTGGAACTAAGGGAATAGAATGGGCTCCCTGGGTCTTCATATGGAAGGTCCTGTTGGGCTGATGATATGAGTGAGGAGGGCAGGCAAAGCTCTTTGTGATTGAACTCCGGGGTCCTACTTTTCAAGCTGAATAGCTCCTTCATATTTCAACACAGAGCCCTAGCTGGAAACTGCAGACCCTGTTAAGAACAGGCATGTCTCTTACTCTCATTCATCTGTTCCACAAGCATTTTTTCACTAACTAGTCTGTTCCAGACACCATTCAAAGTGTTGGGACATAAAAGGTCAGTTAGCTGGCAAACAAACATTAAGTCCTTACTGTGTGCCAGGTACTTAAAAGCTACAGCTAAAAGACAAAAACACAGTTTCTGCCTTCAAGGAACTCATATCCTAATGGACAAGAGCATGTAAATAATTAGATACTTTACAGAAAAGATGGAAGTTCATTTTAGAGGCAAGGCAGAGGCAAGGAGAGGGGACCAAGAAAAAAGCTTTTTGCAAAAGGTGAGATCTGAGCTCAGTCTTGAAGGAAACCAGGGAGGCCAGCTGGCAGAGGGGAGGAGGGGGAGAATTGCAGGCAAAGGGGTCAGTCAGGGAAAAGGTACAGAGTAGAAAGATAGAGATGGAGCCTCCTGTGTAAAGCATAGCAAAAAGGTTGGTGTAGCTTGATGGTAAAGTCCATGGAGGGGAGTTGAGTATAAGAAGATTGGAAAGGTAGGAAGGATATGGAAAGCTTTCATAGGCTCCTAAAGTGGGTGATACCGCCCCCTGGGGGACACTTTGAATAAAAATAAGGGGGCAATAGAAATGTAAAGAAAGAAGACAATTTTGAAGAACCATTCGTACATGTTTCGTCTGTTGTATAAAAGAGTTAAAACTGTAGTGATTACATTATTTTCCAAATAAACACAAAATGCAAGTTATTACTCATCAGCGGTCAAGTCTGCTGACAGGTCTTAATAAGCAAGTGCTGGCAGGTGAGTATGTTACAAGACTGTCAGGAAATCCAGTATGCATTGGCAGGAATATATATGTGTAATAATTTGTTTATAATACGATCCTATACAGTTACATGATGCAATTGTGTGTCATCAGAATTTCAATGCAGGAAAGCCTCTCTCCCCACAAATCTACAGTAAATTACTAAATTTGGGATGCATCATTGAAAAATATTTTTCAAATGATACAAATTTAAAAAAAATAGTAAAAAAACTAAAAAAAAAGACTTTTTTGGAAGTCTTGAATCTAAGTCTGGAAGTCTAAGAAAGACTTCCAAGGGGGTGTTGAATTTATACTTTTCTTTGAAAAGGGGGTGGTAGGCCAAATAAATTTGAGAAACTGCTTTAAGTAGTAAAAAAAAAAAAATGATGGTTTTATATTGGATTCTGAAGGTACTCAGAAGCCACTAGAGCTTTTGAACAGTAGGATGACATGGTTAGACTAATACGTTAGGAAAATTATTTTAATAGTTGTGTGTCTTTATATACTTTTATTTCACCCCTCTCTCCAAGCGTGGGCTGTTTATACTGGGCAGATGGCTCATGGTGCCATGTTCCGTAAGTTTCAGAGGTGAACTCCAGAAGCCTTGCATCTAATAATCTTACAATACATATCACTGAATGTTTCACTGTAATTATGATTTATGGCAAATCATTAAGGTTCACCTTACAAACAAGGACCTTGGTCTTGGGAGGCTTGTTACTGGGAGCTGAGCCCAGCATAGGTTTACTCAGATTTGAGGAAAGAAGGAGTATCCTTTATTTTTCCTCTCTCAAGACTCCTAAGAAGGAGGTTTTGTACTCAAGATGCAAAATGAGACACATGCTTTTGGATGTTGCTAAGGCAAGGATCTGCTTTGCTTGACTATGCATATCTGTTGCAAGAGTAGGTTATTTTTTGTTTAATTGCAGGCACAGAAGGAAGGCATTAGGAGAGAAAGCAAATTCTACTTAATTGATAAAAAAATAAGTTTAAAAAGCTGTAAACAGAGAGCTCTCCTCTGGATAAGTGAGATCACAAGATTTCTTTCATATAGGCTGGATCGGTGAGATAAAAACTCATAGATTTTAGATTGTGAAATCTCTTGTAAGAAATATTCTATGTATGGTCTTCACACTGCCATCAACTTGAAAATATTTCTAAAGTGATTAACTGTTGATATCAAATGAAGTCTAAAGAAGTATTTGTTACAGGCAAAAGCGAGCAGTGATTTCCACTGATGGGAATTCACCTCAGATTAGGATGTATTGATATACTTTCTACAATATTTACTTAAATCTTAAATTTACTTAAAACCTAAAGTTTGGTTTGATAAATTGATCTTCTTTACTAAGCACTCTGTTTTTGGAACCCTTTAGTGGCTTTCCAATTTGCCATTTGCCAAAACCTTCGATTCTTTCCATGTAACACTCCTGTGAATTCAGAGTGCAACCACGAGTAGGTCACTGAACCTCTCTAGGCTTCCTCTGACTGATCTATTAGATAAGAGGGTTGCTCACCTATCAAGTACATCTCTAAGTATTGTCAGACTAATTACTATTCTCTAAATCCAAGAAGTCTACAGGTGTGCTGTGTACATTTGCATATTTATATTATAAACTATACACTGTATAAAGAATTACTTTCATATTGCATATTTATTTTATGTAATATATTACATGCTGTATATATATTTATATTATATTTATAATTTATAAAAGTTACTTTTTAGAAGCATCAAGTTCTTGGTTTTGTTTTTTTTTTGAGATGTTTCTTTTCTTTCCCCTACTTTTTTTTCTCCTCCATAAGAAATTGTATATCATCATTGTATCTGAATTTAAATTTATAAGTTTAATTTTAAAACAAGAAGAAAGTAATGGAAAATGGAAAATGAAAATAGAACTTTGAATGCCCCCAACTAATTACGTAGTCTTTGGCAGGTCATTTCATTTTTTCTGAGGCCTCAGTTTCCTCATCTGTAAAATGAAGAATGTGACTTAGATGATCTGAAAAATTTAAGTTAGTTCTAACATTCTACAAAAACTTAAGGCCAAAGATTTATGAAGCACCTCGAGTCTAATTTAAAGCAAATGATTAACATAGAGAAATATAGCTATATTTTCCATTAGAATGTAAGCTCCTTGATGGCAGGGAAGATATTCTTTTTTCCTTTGCCTCCCTAGTGCTTAGCACAGTGCCTGGTAGAGAGTAAGTATTAAATGAATGCTTGCTGAAATATCTGTTTAAGACGAGCTTTGATGTCATTGGTGTAGGTAGCTTTCAGGGAAGGATTCCCTTGGTTAATTCAGGTTAGCATTTACTTTATAACTTCTAGTCTCAAGAGATTTGTCTTGTTTTTTTTTTTCATAAATTCTAGCAACTTCTTGGCTTATTCTTCATAATTTTGAATATGGTCACATCCCTACTAGATAAATGTCAAAACTGGAGCAGTATTTTCCTCATTAAATGATGTCCAATCAATATATATCTCAGATTTTCCTGGTCAGTTTCCTGTCCATTACGATATACTGCTTCTCTGAATATATATGGTGTGATGGGCAACACTTGAAGTAATCCCTTCATTTCATACTACAGACTTGATGTAGTGAAATACAGCATTGACATCAAATTTATCAATACAGGTCAGACAGGATCAGACACATTGAAACTTGACTCTCTAGCATAGTGATGTCATTTTGGTCCTCTATGAGAATAAAGGACAACCACCAACCAACCAATCAATCACCTTCCTGGAAAAGACCAAGAACAGAGAATGGATTTTTATTTCATATGCTCCTGGTCCCATTTCTAATAAAGGTGCTTATATTAAAGAAGGTTTCTCTTTTCAACTACCTTTATGGACCAGAATATGATATATTATTTTCAAGGTGAAAATATAAGGCTCCAAAGATTTTGCTATCAATTCTGTGACTAAAAAGATTGAAGTTTTTATTTAGCAGACAATGCAACCCAGAGGAATGAGCCATAACCAAAATAGACCTATCTTAGCCCCAGAGGTCTACCACATCCCAGTCCAATCAATGACAATTTCAACAGAAAACCAGGGACATCAAACAAGGGCAAGGAGATTACTGGCCAGGGCTTTGTTGTTTTCTTGCTGAACTGGAAAAGTGGTTCTTCCTTGAAGACCTTGGTGCAAATGCCTGAATCTTTTCTAAAAATGGTCAATTTTGAATATGGCTCATTTTGCTTTCCAAGTTAACAGATTGGCAAATAATGAATGAGGTTTATCTCATTCTGTCTTTCCTAAACCCATTCTTTATCCTTATTATGACCTTCCCTTCACTCTTTACCTGATGGTTGACTGGATGAGCTAGTGCTGTATCCCTTCCTGCCAACTCCACCAAGTCAGGCTCCAACCCTGAGCTACTCTCATAACCTACCTCCTCCATTCCTGCTCAGAGACTCACTTCAGATACTTATTAGCTGTGTGACTCTGGACAAATTACTAACCTGTTTGTTTCAGTTTTCTCATCTATAAAATGGGGATAATAATAGTAGCTACTTCCAGGTATTGTGAAGATAGAATGAGATGATTTACATCAAGTGCTCTGGAAAGTTTTAAGATACTTTACAAATATTAGCTATTATCACCATGATCACTATTATTACTGGATTGAAAGGAAGAAGGCTTGTCTTCGGCTTGGCAACAGAGCTGTTAAGGATAGAAGTGTGAGGTTTAGTCACTAGCTTGAAGCATTAGCTAATTTTAGGTTGGGCCAGACAATAGTCCTATAGCAGAAGTAAATGGGAGCTTAATATTTTCCCTCAAAAATTCTTCCACCCCAAACCTAGAGACGTGTTTCTTGTTGATAGTTTTATTTTGGCTCAAGCCCAAGAAAAATATGAGACAATTCTGAGATCAGGTTGTACGTGTTGGATAAACACTACGAATGGCATTTTCTCACACAGAGTTTGTAGTTCTGTAAAGAGCATGATAACCTTCAGGCCACTTCTGTCATAAAATCTGAGGTGCTCAAATGACAGGAGCTGGTAAATCTGAAGCCAAAGCCTGAGAAAAACATCAACCTTGGTCTTAGGTCTCCCTTTCCCTTTGTGGGATCTGTCCATGGAGAGAAAAACCGAGGTCCAAGGAGAGCTGAGCAGCAGGGTTTGTGCTCCCCTGAGCTGAGGCCACCATGCCTTAATTAGGCTTCAGCAATGACTTACCCAGCTGGAGAGAAAATTAAAGCTAGGGCAGCAGTTATGTCAAATGAGCACCATGGGAGATGGTCTTCTGACAGTTTATTAAGCGAAAGAGATAAACGTTATTGCTCCATTTTGAATTATTTTTAAACAAAGTCATGGCACTCGAGTGCTATTTCTCTCATAAGAGGGATTTGGATAACAGCCTAGTCAATAAAACTAGGGTGGGGAGGTAGGAGTAAAATTCAAAGTATTCTGGAAAGAACCAAAAGAATGTTTTTATGTTTGGAGAAAATAAAACAAAACATTTTCAAAATGAAAGCTTTATAACTTAAAGGTGAAAAAAGGGAAGACGTATGCCATTTAATGACATGTCAATACTTACTTGATTTTAAAATTGTTTCCTTAATTAAAAAGAGTTGGGGTTCTAATGCATGATCAAAGACAAATAGTGTTCAAATTTTGGCGAATTTTGAAGGCCTGAAACTGTCAAGTTAACTTGGGGTTTACTGGCTAGATTTCTTTCTCAAAGACCAAGCCTTAAACCCAATTCACTCTGGATCTCATGGATTGGATAACAATAGGACCCTGCTCAAGCACCCCTTAATGGTAATTTTTTGGGACCTCTTGGCTCTTAGGGAATGTACATAGTAACTGTTTCTCTTTTGGCTAGCAACCCTGAGGGTCTTCTCCCCCCAGTTAGATTTTTTTTTTTATTAAAGGGGCCATCCCTTGACTTGCTTTTTAGAGAGGCTTATTCACTGAATGAGTGTTGCCTCACTCAAAGTGAGAACGTGAAAAGACTTTAGCTTAAAAGGGTCAGGGTCCCATTGCATCCTGGGCCACATTTGGTTGTTCTGATCCATATCTGGCCACTGGACCCAAATGGTTCTGGAGGAGAAATTCCTTGGGCATTAAGGAAAAGATTAGTGTATTTATCTAGGCCTTGATTTTGTCTCATCTTTAATATTGCTTCCTCTCTTTTATAGGGTGCCCAGGAAAAGAGGGAAATATGGAAGACTGATAAAAGATTTGATAAGAGAAGAGACGTACACGTTTTGTCTCTTGGCCTTGATTTTCACAGAATACTTTGTCTAGACCTCTCCTTTGCTCCTGTTGCATTCCAATTGACTGTGCACTTCTTTGTGTATATGTCATAAAGAAGCAAGTTTGCTCAGGATTATCCCAGGTAGGTGAGAACACTATCTAGAGTAGCAATGTTGTATTTAATAACAGCTAGAGGTGCGGCAGATCGAGTGCCAGAAGTCAGATTGAAGTCAGGAGGACCCGAGTTCAAATCAGACCCCAGACACTTACTAGCTATGTGAACCTTGACAGGAGTCATTTGATCTAGGTCTGCCTCAATTTCCTTAACTGTAGAATGGGGTGAATAACAGCTGTTATTCACCTACATGCTAAAGTTGTGAGATTAAAATGAGATAATATTTGTGAAGTGCTTATACTTGGTAGACACTTGTTTCCTTCATAGATTTTTATGTCTTGTATATACAAGGAAATGAAGTATTTTATTATGAGTCACTATAACTTTGAAATTCAGAGTTTCAAAATATCAGAAGATTTGGCTATGTCCTTCAACCAGAACGATGGTTTTGGAGACAGAAAGCTTGGGTCTGAATTCAGTATTCTCACCAGTTCTTCTTTCAGCTAGGATTTCCTATCAAAATCACAGCGCTCTGGGAATAGGTAGGTCCTCAAACTTTTTTTCCCCTTGATAAATACAAAGGAAATCCTTACTGCATATACCAAACACTTAATATTCCTTTGAGAACCAGTAGAGACTTGGAGAAAGAATCCTAGATTTGGATACTCAGGATCTGAGTTCCAGACTCAACTCTGCCCTTACTTAGCTGTGACTCTGGCAAGTCTTAGGTTCAGAAGCCTGATCTACCTCAGAACGTCCTTGAAAGAATTAAAGGAGATAACACATGCAAAGTACTTTTTATTATACACCTTTAAAGCTCTATATTAAATCATTTTCTTCCCTCCTCTTATTAGTACCATGGTGACCGGTAAACTTAAACTACACACCTAAACTCATCAGGTATTTTTTGGGTGGTGCAGAGTATGCTGGACTTGGGAGTCAGGCAGGCAGAGGGTAGAATTCTGCCTCTGACACTGGGACTGTGTGAGTCACTTAAACCTCTCTAAAGTTTATTTCTTCATCTTTCAAATGGAAATGACATTTCACAGGGATATTGTGAGAGTCAAATGAGATAATGTATGTAAAGGCATCTATAAACTTTAAAATGCAATATAAATGTGAGCTATAATTATTATTACTCCTTTTTGAAACTTCCAACTTCAGTACTATTTAATCTGTCAACACTTTCCCTCCCTGCTGATTTGTGGTGTGGGTCTCTCTGTGACAACGTTCTTTTGGGCTCAGAAATGTCTCTTATTTACACTTTATGTTCTAGTAATTTCACATCTATGAACTTAAGGATCTTTGAACTCTCAAGTTCATTAGATAAAATCACTTTCCTCCCTTTGGCAGATTTAGTTCAAGGGTTAGCTCCTAAGGATCTGTGTGGTCCACGAGAGCAAAGAACTGCTGGTCTAGAGCTGAGTTCTTAACTTGGGTTCAAGCATAGACTTCAGGGGGAGGTCCATGAACTTGTGCGGGAAAAAATTCAACTTTTATCTTTAACTGAAATCTAGTAGTTCCTTCCATTACAAATCAAACAAAAAATATTATTGGGAGAAGGGTCCGTAGACTTCATCATATGGCCAAAGGAATTCATGACATAAAAAACATCAAGAACCGCTGGTCTACCAACAGAGGGACCACTTGGTTAGTTACAGATTTGTGGGCCTTAGATCTTGTAAGGAAAGATATTTTCAACAAACCAAGGAGCAAAGACCATCTTTGCAGAGTCAAAGTTTGGATATAACTTAAAAATTATCCTCACTGAAATATTAATATTCTTAACACCTCAAAGAGTCTGTATTACAGGCTGTATGGTTTATTACATGAAACTAATTATTAATTGCAGTTTTATGTTGGAACCCTCCCTAAGATTCTCATAGTCCTGCTGTGTTCAATCACAGATTTTGGATTAAGGTAAAGGATCATCCTTTTTAGACATAGAAGGGACTTTAGCAATCTCTGGGATTTGGGTTTAGTGACTAGTGGGTAAAGACTGTCAGTAAGTACAACTTATTGTATTCGGAGTAAGTACTTGGATTCTAGTAAATATCTCAAAACTCAAAAACTGTCTAGCTGAATATAGTCTTTGTTTCAAAATTTCAAATCCTTAGTTATATATGATGATGAGTCTTCCTTATACTTTTAAAAACTGAAACCTTGGTCTGAATAGCCTTAGGCAAAGTGTAGTGTTATTAATGAAACAATTAGAGCTGTAGTAGCAAACAAAACACCTAATGTAAACAGCCCCAACACAGTAGCTTGGTTTTGCCACTTGTCATAATTAAGTTGAAAAAGGCAGACTTTTTGTTGACGTCAACGACCTGGTGCTTTCTTGGTGACAGGAAGACCAAGGTCCTTCCAGAAAAATACCCTAGGCTTTGTGAACTATGTAAATCTAGGGACCATCTTACTGAAGTGTCTTTCATTACCTTGATATTTATAAGGGTGCAAGAGAGAAGAGCCCCAGATCATACTCCACACTCTAAGAAATCAGACCCTCAACTAGACACACTTCACAGACTGGGATTGATACAGTGACTATCAGTTTCACGAATTACATTTAGGAAGTAGGGTATGTCTCAAAGATGCTAGAGGAGTCACTGGGAGGGTACCAACAAAAGGAGAATTACATCAAAGTTGAGAACTAAGAGAAGGCAATCAGCCCCTTATAAGGGTCTGTCTGGTCAGTGACCTAGGATTCTTCTCCTATCATTTCAATGGAAACCAGTTAAATAGGTACTTAGAGTTCTGGCCTCTATACTCCTGTCTGTCAATCAGCTGCCACTTAATAAGTGCCTACTATGTGTCAGATACTGTGCTAAGCACCTAGTAGGTGCTTATACATACATAGTAGGTGCAGATTTGAAAAATTACAAAAATATTCCCTATTATCAGTCTAATGGGGGAGAAAATATGTAAACAACTATGAATGTATGCATGTGTGAATTCATAGTTAATGAATTCATTCAACCCTTATATGCCCTTGGAAGAGTGGGTGTTGCTTAGGGTGGAAATCAAGTTTAATTGGTTGACAAGTAATGAGAGAATGAATACTATATATTGAGAGGTAGGCTTAGTCTAATGAGGGTCTGGAGGATGTGACCCTGCTCTCTCAGTCTTGGACAAAGAGACTTACCTACACCAGAGTATCTCCTGTCTAGGCCAATCCAGAAAAAAGGGGAATACACTTCCACTCAGACCTGTCGGACTAATGGACTGGGCTGGAATCCACCAGTTTACCTGAATTCGAATTTCTTTATCTTTTGATCAGATCTAAACTTCCCAGTTGAATGGAGTCTGAACAAGATAGAGGAGAATGTTAGAAAATGAGAAAATAGAAAGAAAAAAAACCCCTGGATCTCCCCAATAGTAAATGATTATTAATATAAGAAAGAAATAATCATTTCTCTCATCACCATTAGTGATATCTAGGGCTTATGATCCAGGCAGGATCAAACTGACTTCTGGGTGTCAGCCATACTTGGTTCATTTTTTTTTTTAACAGAATAACCAGAAAATGAAAACGTGATCAAATTAAAAACTCTTGTGGGCTGGAATAAGTGGACAGAACAGTCCAGGAAGCAGGATGTAGAGAAGGCACTGACACCTGGGCCTGGCTAGGAAACAGTCTCAGTAGCAAGAGCCAGAAACAACTGATAAGCACCTACTTTGTTAAAAGGAAAGGTCTACCAGGAAGACCTGTGATCTCAGGAATTTCCTGCCTCTGACAATAACTGACTAGGCAACTTATTTCCTCCCTTTGAGACACATTTTCTTCATCTGTGAAAGAAGAGGAGGTAGTGGGGCATTCACATTAGATAATCTTTCTGATCCTGACCTTCTGTGACAAAGTGTAGGTATGTTCTTTCTTTCTTTCTTTCTTTCTTTCTTTCTTTCTTTCTTTCTTTCTTTCTTTCTTTCTTTCCTTTCTTTTTTTTTTTTGGTTTATTCAACTGAGAACTGAGCACCTAGAAATCAATCTTATTCTTCAATTACTGGCTTCAAAAATATCTACTATACTTTGGGAAATTTAGAAATAGTTTTTGAGGTTCTGAAAGAAAATTTAAAAAGAAAAAAAAACAATCAACCAACGAAAGAAACAAACAACATAAAATCAAACCGTGGTTTAAATAGTATCCAATGTACATAAGCCTTATGACTGATATAGTAACTTTCAAGCTTTTGATGCTCAGATAAAAGTTAAGTACCTTGAGGGCAAGAGCAGCTACATTTTTGTCTTTGTAGCCCCCAGAGCACAAAAGGTATCATTTAAGAAATGCTTGCTGACTAATGAAGTGATTCTCTAAACAAGAGTCAAATAGAGTAACCTAGGTTATACCTGAGGATTAAAATGATTTAATTATTTAAGGAAATTTATGTTTAAAAAGTCATAGACTGGATTCAGATTGTAGTTGGCTTAAGGTACAGAAATCAAAAATTTCTTGGGGCAAAGACTTTCCTTGTGAAAGTGGGTCACAAAATATACACAATAACTACAATAATATAAATGGAAAGAACCAGTACACATCAAAGAATTAACAGTGAAAGTAACAAAATTATAAAGATCAAGCTGAACTAGAATGAAGAGATAACGGAGGACACCCCAATCAACACCTCAGTGGAGGTGAGCGTCCACAGTTGTTACACTTTACATGTGTTTTTGAATGTTTTCAATGTATTGATTTGTTTTACTGATTTTTTTTTCTAAATATTACTTATTTTATGGGATGCCTCTTTGGGAGAGAAAGGAGAGATACTTGGGATAGCTATGATGATATAAGAAAAAAATTCTAAGAAGTCTAGGTAGAGACTTCTGGCTAATGTGAGAACGTAAAAAAAGGAAGAATCCATTTTATGACTAGTTTTAGTTAACATCCCTTTAGTTAACATAAAATGAGAGATCATAGACAACCTCTGGTCTATGATGTTTTCTAACGATGGGTGAAGCTGACCTTAAGTACCAGGTCAGTAGAGGTTAGGACTGGTTGGGATGTCCTCCACTCTTCCTATAAAGGCACTGACTGTATGAAGTCCATACTTCCACCTTGGCACTCTCTCCATTGGCAGAATACCATGCTTGGATCACTTCTGCTTGATTTTCTGCACACATATGCAGCTATTTGCTCACTGAAACCAGTCCTCACTGCTTTGTCATCACAGAACTGGCTTTCTGTCTTTGACCAAAATGTAATCAAAAAGCCACGCGAAGAAATGTTTACTTAAGGAAGGACCTCAGAAATACTCCAATCCTGGTTCTTGAAGTTTCTGTATTGAACCCATACCTGAAATTAATTCACTTCCTCTTCATCCCCATGTTTCAGAGTCTTTGTCTTCCTTTTGTATTCAATCAAATGAGGGATTCTCTCCTCCATTTCCTTCCCCACCCCCAATGGAAAGACTTCTTTTTGTCCTCCAAGTACTGTGCCTGGATTGCTCATTTGCAGCTATCAAACCCTACATGGTAGTATACTTATATCTATGTGCTTTTTCTATTTTCCTGTGTAAAAGGTAAGCTCCCTGAAGACATGGGCTACTCTCTCTCTTTCTTGATATATATAGATATACACACATATATGTATATATACATATGCATATGTATGTGTATGTGTGTATATATATTATCTGTATATAATATATATACACATATATATGTGTATATATATATGTATATATATAATATATATATATATATATTATTTGTACATACCATTAGAATTAAGATTTGGCCTCAGAGTAAGATCTGGGGACTTAAGTCTTGTCTCTGATGCATACAGGATGTATGGTCTTGGGCAAGTCACTTAACTTCTCAGTGTCCCAGGTAACTCTTAGTGACAATAAGTTACAGAAAAAGTGCTGATATGCATTGGCAGAGGGGTTTTCCTTATTGAGAATCTCTACACTGAAGAATCACAGATGATAAAACAAATACACAAAATCCCACCTCTTTCCCTACCTCAAAATCTCAGTATCTTACAGTATTGAACATGAACTAAGTTGAATTAACACCTTTGCTACTTTTCAAGGTGCTGTTGATGAACAAGCAGCTTGGGGTTGTAGAGCCCTTTAGAGTTAACAAAATACTTTCTTTACAACAATTTCATAAGGAAAGTAGTGCAAAGTTTTCTAAATCTTATTTCACAAAAGAAGAAACTCATGCTCACAGAAGTCATGTTACTTGCCTAAGGTCACACAACTAGCAAGCAAAGTGGAGACGCATGCCTACATCTTATGTCTAAATTCATTCCTCTTTCCATTATATTCGCTGCCTTCTTTGCCTTTGGTATATCCCTTCTGCATGTCATTTTCTGAAGTTTGCTTGAGGAGCTAAAATGTCTGGGATCTATTCCCTCAATCAATAATGAGGAGATGATATTGCTTTTCCAAATCAGAATCTAATATCCAGAGTTCACTAATTTTCTTACATCATCTAGGAATCAGAAAGATGGTGAACTCTGGCTTCTTTAGCCAGTTGCCTGGGGTCCAGACTCTCTCTGTGGCATATTTCAGAAGGCTAGATAATGACTGCTTGGGTCATATATTCCAAGTCCTGACTTTTCATCTCACAGCCATAAACTGTACAAGAAATTTCCAATTATACTGAACTCTTGCACAATGTGAAAAGAAAAATTGACATATTATAATAATTTCTTACTGTGATGTACTTGTTCTCCGGAGCCATGTGTGAGTCTGTAGTCTCCACCTCTTTCTAGTTAATCGTAATAGCAAGCACTTAGCTATTTTATTTTATCTTTATTTTATGGAATAAAACAAACATTTCTATAACATAGTAAAATAAACTGTAAATCTACTATGAACAACGAATAGCAACTATTTATATGGCACTTTAAGGATTGCAAAGTATTTTTAAAATATTTCATTTTAATCCTGACAATAACCAAGGTGCGGTAGGTACTATTATCATCCTTATTGTACAGATGAGGAAAATGAGACAGAGGTTAAATGACTCGTCCAAGGTCACAGACATATTAAATGTATGACTCCTGACTCCAGGGCCAGCACTCTATCCACTTCACCAAAGTTCATGGTTTTGGAGAGTCTCATTACCAAGTGAAAAAGTTGTAGTCACAATCCCCGACAAAATTCATTTTCTAAAGTTATGGGTGAGCTGCACCCTGAAGTGGTGGAAGGAATGCCCACCTCAATGAAATCACAGGCCCTTGAAGGACTGAGCTACTGATGTATTGAGTCTTTTATGGGAATATGATTTATTAGAAGATAGGAGCTGAAATACTTCCCACAGAATACTCAGAAATTCCTAATATTTAACCATCAATGAAGTAGAGGGAAATGTAGAATGGAAAAAAAACAACCAAGGAAAAAAGCAAGATGGAGCCAAAAGGGAAGAGATGAGTGGAGAAAAAGTGGAAGGAAGAAAGAGTATGAGGAGACTAAAAACTCAAGTTGTAACCGAAGGGGAGGGAAAGGGGAAAATAATTTATTAACTGTGGACACAGACCCTTAGCTAAAAGTAGGCATTTGTGAGTTTAAGGGGAACTAGAGTCATTCTGAAGCTTTCTTTTATTAAAAAGAAGATTAGTCAATTGTGTTAATATATGAAAATATATGCAAAACAGCTATTAGTCTGGGATAGCATCACCTGGAAGCAAATGGGCTCTTGAGAATATCGCCCTATAATTCTATCACAGTAACAGCTTTATGGAAGTCAGGAAGCATAAATAGTTTTCATAATTAAATCTTTGTCCAACATTTATCAGTCCACATCTTGAACATTCCAGATTACAACTAGAACATGGCCTATTCAATGACATATTGATTAAAGAATCCTCTAGGAAAGAAGTACCTTTAATCACAAAGTTACATGCTATTAAAAAACAACTACCTCCTCTTTATATTATAGGAAGACATATTGGGTATATAATACGATTCAACGGCAGAGACATTGCTGTTTGCTGCTTTCTTTTAATATGTAAGTTGGAAAATGACTGGGGCATGTTAGGATAGTAATTACTTAAAGCAATTAAATACAAGCTAATCCTTCCATCTTCTAGTTTTAAATTCCAAAGAGCAGGGGTATAGATGAGTCAAATGGAGGAAAAACTGAATTAGAAGAAGGTAACCTCAAAACCCTTTACTGACCAGCGAAGTGAAATGACGCTCTAAGATCACCTTGCCAGTTAGGGGCTGATTTCAGTTTTTGGTTTCTGCTCAAGTTTCCCAACTCTTGTATGGTCTAGGATTCTTTCACTTCAACTTAATCAACAATATTTACTAAGCGGTAGCTGTATGTAAAGTTCTATGCTATGAGTTGGGGATAAAAGACAAAACCATCTCTACCCGCAAGGGTTGGCATCCTACTGAGAGGATACAACATGCAAATGCTCACACACACACATGAAAACGGAGGGAGAGGGGACTGACTGCTATCAGATCAGGGGATGTGGCCCACAACTTGAACCTGGAAGACAGGGATTCTCAAAGAGTGGTCTGGGGTGAGGTGATGTATTCCAAACAATGGGGTAGGGTTATGACTTGAATGGAGTTAAGAGATAAAAGTATTAAGTATGAAGAACTGTTACTTTCCCAATTTGCTTAGAGTTTTTGAGGGAAGTAGTAAGAAATAAGCAGGGAAGATAGTTGGAAGTCATTCCCTGGAGGGGCTAATAAGTTTGCATTTTTATACTATAGACACTGGGGAACCACTGAATGTTTTTGAGGATTACAGAAGAAGAGACAAATGAGAAAGATTAATTAGAAGTGAAGATATTTATTAGAAGATAGGAGGTGAAATACTTTCCACAGAACACTCAGAAATTCTGTGGTCTGAACTAGGATGGTGTAAGAAAGGGACAGATATGAGAGACACTATGGAAGCAGAGCAATTGACAAACCTTTATGGAGTGACCACTCTTTGTTGCTCAGAGAGTTAGTCTTCCTGGGTCTCAAACTTTTGCTTCCCAACCCCCTTGTCTGCTGATCTTTGTCTAAATCGATTTTTCTTATTCAATCTCTGGCTTTCTAGAACCCATGCTCATTCTGTGTTCCTCTTTAGTTGACCTCAACGGACTTGATTTCTGGCTCACTCGACCTTCAATACCTGCCAGGCCTCGACTTCCATTCTGCTATATTCCTGACCCTGGCTTTTCAGGCTAGTCCAATTTTATTGCTGCCAAAGTTCCAAAGTGACAACCCCTATGTTATGCTTCCTAGAATTGCCAAAATTTCTGACAGCAAAGTCTGCCACGGTGACATTTTCTTTTCGTTAACAGAAGTATCAACAGATAGGTATATAACCACAGAGGTTTTAAATGTGAAACAAAATATAAGCAGGTTGATATATAACAGTGTAAGAAGTGAGGAAAAATGGAAATGGGGCAGTCTGTGACATTCCTGAAGAGTAAAGTTTAGCATCTCATCTTATTTTCTAAGTATGATGCCTACTACTTTTCAAGTGATAAATTCTTTATAACCTAAACCTAACTGTTTAGTAATCTGCAGCTTTCTTGAAAGAAGTATTGATGAGGTGAATACATATCCCACTGCACTGTCTTCCCTGCTCATGAATATTCCCTCTCTGATGGCACACTTTCTCTAAGTGATCACCTTTCACAAAATTTTGGCAGAGTCTGAAAAATTGTGGCTGGGGAGTTCTAATCCCTGTTCTGTCACGCTCCTGCTGGCAAGTCACTTAGAGTGATGAATAGAAATTCATAGCTAACTGGCTTGAATACTGCAATCTCAATGAATTTCAGGGCCATGAGTAGATGATAATGTCTGCCTTGATGTGTGGCAATCTACCTGAGTTGATATTAACCATATATTCTGCAGGATTTTTTCTGGACTCAGATGGACCTGGGTTCAAATATCACCTTCAAAATATATTGACTGTGTGACATTGGGTGACTCACTTAATTTCCCTGTGCCGCAGTTTCATCACCTACAAAATGAGTGGGTTTGGCTAGATGACCTCTAAAGCTCCCTCCAACTCCAGATCTATGAAAACACCAGCATGTTTAAGGCACCTTAAATATGTATGACTAATTTCAGATATATGATTATTTATATGCATGAGCCCAACATAAAGACACCGTTTCTGGGGATCATTGTGGAAATTACTGCGCATTACTGGGGAAAGCTACTTTGTACTCTAGTTAAAAATGGTATGAGAGAAAGCTTTTGTATAAACTTCTATGTATTCACGGTGGCTCTCCCTATAGGGTGCAAGTTCCTTGAGAGTAAAGTTTGTTTCATGTTGGCTTTTGTGTTACCAGAATCTAGCACAATGTCTGGCACAAAACAGGTGCTTAACAAATGTTTGTAACTGATTAAATACGTTTACTCTGTTTTTGTGGATACAGCCTTCATAGGACAATCTTATCTCATCTTGCCTCACCTTAGCTAACATCTCTCTGTCTCTCCTCTCTCCCTCTCTACCCCTTCCACTCTCACATCCATATCTTCTTCCACACAAATATATAATGCATGCATGTATGTACACACACATACAGTATGTATATATGAACACACATACATATGAATACATATGTATGGAGACATTCAACTAGTAGTGTGTACATATATGTGCATGTGTGTACATTACATGCATTTATAATGTATATGTATACATACAGTAGTATGTATACACCTATACTATATATGAATATATTGTGTGTATAAATGTAGGTATAGAACTATAAACTATAATTCTGTGTGTGTATATACACAATATATGGGCAGCTAGGTGGTGCAGTGGATAGTGAGCCAGCCCTAGAGTCAGGAAGACAAGTTCAAATCTAGCCTTAGACACTTGCTAGCTGTGTGACCCTAGGAAAGTTACTAAATCATTTCTGCCTCAGTTTCCTCATCTGTAAAATGAAGTGGAGAAGGAAATGGCAAACCACACCAGTAATTTTGCCAAGAAAACCCCAAATGGGGTCATTCAGAGTCAGATATGACTGAAACAACTGAGCAGCAACAACCACCTAACTACATATCTCCGATCTGTAAGCACTAACTGTTCCTCCCTCTATCAAGGCAGATTGGTAAATACTCTGAAACTTAGAGTTTTAGAGAGAATTGCCTGCAACTGAATTGTGAGATTAAATGACTTGTCCAGAGTCACACGGTCATGATAGATGAGAATAATCCTGACTCCAAGAACAGTTATTTTTCCACTAAATCATGCTGTGTCTGCAAAATTTCCTCCCAGGGACCTCATACATCTGGACTGAAAACTATCTATCCTCTTTTATGAAGCACAAAGTTGGTCCCAAGAACCTCCTTATGCTCCAAGAGCTGTATAGATACCTAAGGTAAATATGGATGAAAAGATTCCTAGATGTTCTCTCCCATGTTTCCTCTGAAAAGTGTTCAGGAATTAATGGAATATCAATTAAGTGAGTACTATAGGACACTGGCTTTCCTAACCACTTTCTTTGAAAGCAACATGACATTTTTAGTTCCTTATGCCATTAATAAGACATTAGTGTCTAGAGAACATGATCTCAGATGTTCAGGTGACATCCATTTTTCAGCTATGATGGAAGTATGACTCACCTCAGATGCGTAATTCCAGAGTCATCACTCTCACGTGAAGCACTCCTTGGGGGACCAAGTTCTGCAGCACAGGTCATGTATGTGTCAGAAGCATCCTCCTGATCTAAGGCCCACTTATCTTTGGATTTCACACTGTCATTTTGTGAATCCAGAGAAATGATGTCTGACGGAGAGCTCATGACTCCTGAGTCTTCAGTAGTTGTATCTTCAGATGCAAAACAGCTGCTTACAGATGCAGTCTCTTCTACCTCAGACAGCTCGGTGATAACACCATCCATGGAACAATTACTACTGTGGATGAGTGGCAGGCTTACTGAATAAAACATATGAGAGACAGTTAAATTTAAACCATTTCTATTTTTTTGTTTCCCAATAAATATCACCTGATCCATATGCCTGACTAATCTTATATGAAGTTTGGAATTCAAACTGCTCTGTCTAAAATAAGACAATTGCTGGGGCTAAATTTTACCTTGGAATAAAGCTCAATAGAAATTGCCTTTGGGTAATCGATGGGAGAATTTGCAGCAATATGTGCATGGATTAAGCTTTAAACAGATGATTTTTTGAGGGATGTCATTCATGAACTCTTTTTTCTTCTATTTATTTAGAATTTGAACTCTCTTCTATTAAAAATTTGCCACACTAGTGAAAAGCCTTTTGATACATCTAATTAAATGAGTCCAAATGGAAAACCTTTTCAACAACTATGGTTTGTGTAACTTCAAACTTCCTTATTTCCCTTCTTGGACTTCATTTCATTTAGTCAAAGAATTAGTTTGTAGTCTAATGAAAATTAAGGTATTTAGAAATGTAAGTGAACTTAGAACTTGAATAAACCAAGGCAGACTTGTGACAAGTATTTCATATGGAAATGTGACATTTTGACCTTAAATATTAGCCACACATTCAGCTCTCTTTTCATTTTTATTTCTGAGACAGTTCCCACTTTGTCTAAAAAGGAACAATCTTGTGAGAGAAACTTTAAGTGAAATTAAATAAAATCAAAACCCCCAAAAAGTCTCCTTGGCTGAGGTTACATTGCCATTAAGCACTGAAATTGATTCCTGACAGCAGAAGCAATAAAATTCATAGAGTTACAAATCACTCTTAAAGCTCTAAGCTCTGGCAAACATTAATATTAATGATTGGGAACACTATGGCAATTCTGTCCATCTATCTAGCTATTTGGAGATGTTATTACGTTATCCTGACCTGATTTTTATTACTAGGGCTCTGGTGGCTTAAAGATCATGGAAAGTCTTATGCAAAATGGAATCCCTCAATAATTCTAGTAATGGAGGCTAGAACGAACACCCAGGTCATATTATAGGGGAGCCGTTATATCAGTCTTTATTGTACACAGATGTTAGGTTTCAGGGTACTTGATTTAACCAGCAATCAGAAGTCATGTAATAAGAGCGGCTGTAAAGCATTTTTTCAAAGCATCTTAGGAACAAATATTTAATGAGCAAATAATATGTACAAGACACATTAGCATCTTTGAAGGCACAATCACTTTAATCATATACTTTAGCAGGAAAGAAAATAGGTAATCATTATTCATGTGATCACCAACATTTCAACTAGAACAACATGACTAAGGATATATTACTAAATACAATCAACATTAAAAAAGAGGAAAATTCACTGATGTATTGTTTTTGAAACTTCCAGATAAATACAGGAAATCAAAATAGGAGCACAATATTTTAAAAAGTAGTCATTTCACAACAGATTTGAAAAAGTAGAGAGCAAAAGACATAATGGACAGACTTAGTTTTAGAAGGAAATGTACAATGCAATATATGTGAAAGTAACAAATAATGTTACCATAGTATTTTAAAAAAAATTTTTGGTACATGGCTCCTAACTGCAGTGCAAATATGGAAATGAAAAATGACCATCAGTATATACATCCCTAAACATTTTTTTTAGTAATTTATTAAACTCTCACTCATTGGCTGGCTGCCTGAATTTCTGTATATGTAGTCTATAAATCAGGATTAAAATGTCATGCAGTATTTAATCCCTAACTATAGTTGGAAAATGTCCCCCAGAGTGCCAGGACTCCCCTCAAATTCAGGACACAGACAATGACAAGTTGGCCAAAATGGCTTTGTAATCTTTAGGTCTTCTCCTAGACACTTTCTTTCTCCTGTCCTGTTCACTCTCTTGTCATGCTATTGAACAATTCGATCAATTTAACTTCAAATTTCCTTTCCTGTCTTTCCAGTTTTTAGACCTTTTATTTTTGACCTTGAGCGTGAAAGGACAGTAAGGACTAACTCATCTAGGAAGAATGTGACTTTCTTGTAAGTAAACACAAAAGGAAACTTGTCCCTGTTAAGGCTTAAGCCAGCTGAACTGTGAAAAATCACAGCTACGGGTAGGCAAAATACCCAGCATCCGTAGGTGCATGTATATATATATAATATTGGGAGGGTATGTATAAAGTGTTTTTAAAACTCTTGATGTAAAGTTTCACCAGCTTCAGGATGACATAAAGAAAAGTCCCTTTTAGAAAAATGTTATGTGATCCAGATTCCCATCCCTTTCCATTTCCCTGACTTTGTTAGCTAAAAAGTGATTTTTTTTCTTTTACATATTAACATGGATATAAAATCGAACAAAAATATAGAGGAAAAAAAGTAACTTAAAGAAAACAATGAACAACTGATTTACGTGCTACTAAAAATTTAAATAGCTTGGCAAGATTCTCTGGTTACTTTTCTCTTTTCTCCCCATACTATTAACATCAAGTTATGACTTCTGGCTGGTGTCCTATGTCAGATTTTTTTTTTTTTTGGTATTACTGAGTCTCATTACTGTACCTTTCCTAATGAATATAGATGCCTATCCTTTTTGTCGCTCCTTTATTCACAATAATACTGTTGTCTACCTTCTTTGTGGTCTCGTTTCTTGAGTACTCCCTCTTCTCTTGTGGCCCTTCTCCCTATGAATTTATTTTATTTGCTTTTCTGACCTTATGATCCCTCCCACTGTAGCTTCTCACTACCTACTACCCTAGAAGTTCTTGCCACCCTGAACTCACCCTACTCCCATTCCTAAAGAATTACTCTCTCATGCATCTACTTTTCAACCTCTTCTTGTTCCTAGGAAGTCCTCCAGGTGAAAGTCAGGCATTTGAATTCATTTCACCTGGTACAGATTTAGGGTACACAGTCTCAGCTGGTAACTTCCTATTGCTCAGCTACCCTAGTCTACACTCAGTAACTCCCTAGCCTAGCTTATCATCCACAACGATTGTCTCAAACCCTTTCACTTTATGTGCCCCACCAACATTAGATTCAATATGTCCAAAACAGAACACATCATCTTCTTTCAACTCATTCCTTTTTCTAATGTTACTATTGCTGTCAGCAGACCTCACAATCCATTCCCCTCACTTCCCATGTTTCAATCTTTGCATCAGTTTTGACTTCCCAATCCTCTACTTCTCTATCCAATCATCTGCCAGGTACTGGTGTTTACAATCTTTTGCTATCTCGTCCCCTCCTTTTAGTTTGCTTTGTTATTACCCTAATTTAGATCATTACTACTTGCTGAACCTACAAGTTTTCTTATACTTATTTTTGCCAATCTCCAATCCTTTCTTAAGCATAAGTCTTCCTTATGCATGCATCTGGTCACATCATATTTCTCTGTTCATAACTTTTTTTGTGGTTCCCAATTGTCTCCGGAATAAAGTTCAAATTCTCTACCCTGACATTTAAGGCTCTACAAATCTGTTGCTAATTAGCTTATTTTCAAGCCTTCTCCTAGTCAATCAATCAACCGAACTGGATGACTTCTTGCTCTGTGTACAGGTCCCTTCCATCTTATATGTGCCGCTTACTAACTGTAAAACCTTGGGCAAGTCACTTTTTCTCTGGACCTCAGTTTCCCCAATGAAGGAGTAGGGTTAAATAATCTCATAGATCCTTGTCCAGTTCTAAATCTATTATCCTTCAAACAATGTCTTTTCCCACTCCTGTGCATTAGCTTATGTTGTCCACATATTGCCCATGATGTCCTCCATAATCTACAACCTTCACCCTACTAGTTAAATTCTTACCCAATTTTTAAAGTCATCTTTTCCATAAAGTATTCTTTGCTTGAATAATTAGTAATGCATTCTCCCTCAGATTCATCTGTACCTCTCTCACCACTTAAGTATTATTTTGAATTATAAGGATTTGTGAGTCATTCCTCATTAGACTTTAAGCTCCATTGTGGTGGGAACAATCCCTTAAATAAATCTCCATCTGTTCCAGCACCTAGTAGGCACTTATTAGATGTTTGATGATTGAATGAAGCCAATTATTCGGATATAATACAATTTTAGCTAAATATTCTCCAAATCTCTAGTAAGGCATTTTTGCTCTCTCATTTCTATGCACCATAATGATATAGCTACATGTTTAAATTTGACACAACTATTAAGAGCCAACTTTTGTAAATTTTCTATTTTTTCTCCCAAGAAAAATGTACCTAGTGAAAAGAAAAGATAAAAAAATGAACCACTTGACTTTTTTCTGAATGAAAACCTAGCAATATAACACTCATAATTTACAATAGCTAGCACTTATGTGGGCTTTAATGTTTGCCAAGCGCTTTACATATGTTATCTCATTTTATCCTCCATTGCTTAAAAATAGGCCTACTTATTTACAAATGGCTGGCTATTCAGGACAAGGGTGAAGATTCATTTAAGGCCATTAAAAACTATTAAGAATAATGTGAAAAATCAAGCACAAATATACATCTCTTTGGTGTGTGGTGGTCACTGCTTTTGGTTGCCTTTCTCTGTTTCTTAAAATCATAAGCAAAACATTAGAGGTAACATTTTAAATGGCCACATTTCTTCCAAGTATTTTTCATGGATTCACTATTTTGAACTTGAGGAGAATAAATAAGTCAGAGATACTCTTTACATGGATATTGAATGACCCTTTTTCTGTCCAGTGAGAAAGAGGAGTAGGCAAGAGTCAATTTCAACAAATTAACAAGGTTATTTTTAACACCCCTTTCTGCTCCCCAGCTCTTGACTGGTAATATGCCATCGCCTATTTACCTCTACCATGAGTGATTGCTTTTGGAGTGACCTGAAGCTCCTCTTTGGAGAGTCCATAATTCATAGCCATTTATTATATTGCTACAATACTGGTGTTAAAAAGGATCTTTGTTTCATAGGGTAGTTTGAGGTCAATAAAGGTACTGTGCAATTTTCCAAATGCAACCCAACCTTCTGTCTTTATCCTGTTTAATCTTAGTTAAATAGGATTTAAATATCTTATTTCAATCTTTATCCTACTAATACTGTCCACGTGGAATCCCTGTTCCAGATCATATTCACTAAAGGGTCAGTGCTATGGGCTGGCTGCCCATCTGACTTTATACAGGTATCTTCCATCCACGTAGTCTTTTCTTGGTGATCATTAGGTCAAACTTTTGAGTGACCATGAATTTAATTTAGGAGATTCTGTAATGTACCGTGGTTTCATGCACCCAACACAATGTCATCAGTAAGTGGGAACATCTAGAGTATTGATAACAAACTAAACAGGTACTGGGGAGGCTCCCACTGGAGGAAGACACAGACAAGTGTCACACAGTATGACAAGGCACCAATGAGTTGTGATCTGGGTCACTGGAGGGAGGACTCACACCAGTAGAATCAACGATCCACTGAAATTTTGAAGTAATGTTGCCATGCTAGGGAGATAATGCCAGAGAAGTTCAAAGTCAAGCAAGTTCCAAGTGGGAAAGCCTTTAAGTGTCAGACTAATAATTGAGCTTGCTGTCTGAAGGCTAGCCTATCAAAATCTGGAAGTAGGGTGGAAGGAAAATGAGCCCCTAGTAGGCTCAAGGAGCAAATGAGTGAAAGAATGAATAATAATAGAAATCCCAGGGGCTAGGTCCTTCTAAAGAGTTCTTCCAAAGCTTATTTTTATAATGTATTTGCCAACACATTGATCACTATGAGACATCTCTCCTAAAAACAATGGCGCTGTAAGAATAAGAAGTCAGAGAACCTATGAGGGTAGGATCAACGACCTTTAACCTTCCACAAAGTCTCATGAATTGCAGGCTTAGTCTATATGCCCAAATGACTAATTTACGTCAGTCCACTCACTTTGGCCATTTTCATGACAGATAACAATTGCCATGGCAACTGGTACATATCAGCAAATAGCAGACTGTGAATATGGATGATCAACTCACTCAAATTGTAGTTCAGGTCTGAAGCCTCACATAAAAACATATTTTACTCTAAAAAAAAATGGAAACAATTTTCTTTTTTCAGGATCATTCCCTTCTATAATTTCATAATCACATAAAACAACAGCTTTGGTTCAAAGTCACTGGGAAAATGCTAATAGGAAAAGGCACACAAAGGGGAAAAAAATAAGCAAAGAATTAAACCAAAAATATAGCCGCTAGGTTAATTAAAATTAAATTCAAGTATATTATGAGGTACTTGATTATAGGTACCTTGAATATATATCTTTGTATCTCTGTCAGCACCTAGCATAGTATAGTACCTTTTATACATGGAAGGCATCCCATGAATGACAAACTGTTGATGAAGAGTACATTTGTGGAACATTTGACCTAATGAGAATGATAAGTAATTCTTTTTTCCATAGTGTACTTATTGCTGAAGCCTCACTGGTCCCATTATTGCACACCTCTGTTTGCTAAGTATACGGAGCAGTCTTGTAAGCTCATCATTTTATGAAACTTGTATAGAATTGTTTCTAACCTCATCCAAAGTCAACAGACAGCAGAGTCAGTAAATTAAATGTTTCGCACACAAACCACCTGTCTAACTTACAATTATGGCCACCCAAAATAACTTGACTGTATTGGCTAAGAAAACACACACCTCAGCAAAACCCACCAATAGCTGAAATAACCTCACAAAAGATCTTGAACTACTCAATTCCAGATTTAGATTTTCTGTCCTTTTTCAAACAACTCAGTTCCAAGAATTCAGTTATATTTTGCCTCTTTCAGCGTATGTGAAATAATCTTTTCTTCCATTATTTTGAAAATTTTAACTATTGTGTGTGTGTGTGTGTGTGCGTGCGTGTGCGTGTGTGCATGTGTGTAAGCTTTACTCTATTGCTGTAGTCCAGGAGTTCTTCACCTGGAGTCCAAGGGTGGACTTTAGGGAGAGGAGTCAGAAAAGTTGAATGGGAGGAAAAATTTAGTGTTTCCTTCAATTACGAATGTATGTAACAGACATTAGTCTGAAAAGAAGTCTTTCCACAGGCTTCACCAACTTGCCAAGGGGGTCCTTGACATACAAAAAGGTTATAAGTCTTCTGCCGTAGACAAACACGGACTGCAACAAAATTTTACTTCCTAAGAATTTATTTTCTTTGAAAATCCTTTGAATAATTATCATGAATACTAAGGGAAAATCCTATATCCTAAGAATGTCTTTGAATGAATTTTACAATTTGAAATAAACAAATACGCAAATTTATGTAGAATAAAAGGTCACAATTTTTCCTACACATTTTCTCTACACTTAATTTAGTTTATGTCATACATATGAAATTTAGCTGTTATTCGGTCTATTTACAATAATAGCTATCATCAGATTCAAAATACAATGGCAAAGTTAAGTGGTCATTAAATATTAGGGAATTTTCAGAAAATCAATGAAAAAATCCTAGAAGTCTTTTTAGGTTTCAGAAACAAATATTGTTTTAATGATCTCAGAGTACTTTTATTTATTGCCAAGTCTCAAGGAGCACAGGATGAATTACAAAATCTTAAAGAGTTGGAAGAGATCTTAGAGTTAATGTAATCCAACTTCCTACTCATTGTAGAAATCCCTTCTATAATGTGCCTGGCAGATGGGTCATCATGGCTCTGTGATGAAGAACTTACTACCACATAAAACAGACCATTCCATTTTTAAAATCTCCCTCTTTGAGGAGCTTGGTAGTTGAGATCACACCATTAAAAATGTAATCCTATATATATATATATATGTATATATATATATACGTATATATATATATACACACATTCATCTCTCTGTAGAGATATATTTATATATATGTGTATATTTATATATATAAACACACGTATGTATGTATAAGTCAAAGGGTTTAAAAATATGGTTATCTGATCACTACTACTGCCATTTTTATCAGGTAATGGGTTGAAAGGTTAAGAAGTAAAAATACTTCCTTATTACTTCTTTTCATGAGGATAGTTCCCCAAGAAGAAGTGGATGACTTCTGGACTTTTCTTTCCCTCTCCCACAATTTAGTTTGGAGAGGACAATAAGATGAGAAGCCAGTTGTATGGGTGAGTAAAGTTAGGAAAAGAAAAGTAAGAGAACCTGGTATCTACTGATTTTTAAATAGTCTGCTATGCAGGGGCATTTGGCAGATTAACTGGCTCTAAACTATTTCAGTCTCTTGGGAAGTAGTATAGATCTAACCAGGGCTTCTTAAGCTGGGCTTTACAGACTTTAAAAATATCCCGACAACTATTTCAATATAATTGGTTTCCTTTGTAATCCCATGTATTTTATTTTATGCACTTTCATTCTTCTGAGAGGGAATCCATAGACTTCACCAGATAACCCAAGGGATCCACGACACAAAAATTTTAAATAACTCTAATTTAAATAAAGTGACTATGATGGATCCCATCCCACACTCAATCACTCAATCTTGTTATTTTCCTTGGAATATCACAGAAGCTATGACTGAAAAAAGGAGATTGAGAAAATAATGGTAATTACTTACTCACAATACCAACTTTCCCATAACTACAAAATTTTTAGGATAATCATCTATACAGGAATTGAGGGAATCCTAAATGATGGTATGAAATGGGAACAAGCAGGCTTTCAAAAATGACATTCTTAGTATAACAGATCACATCTTTAGAAACACACAATTTACCAAAAGGTATATTATGGTTGTCTGTTGGTTATAAAACCATTTGATTCAGTAGAGAAGAACATTATTTCCAAGGTTCTCCTCTAACAAGGGCCACTATTTTCTATGCATAAGTTAAAATGATACAAGATCCAATGTGATAACAAATAGTTTGCTTTGCTAACCTACTCGTTATTAATTTCAAGTGAGGCATCAATTTGTCCCTGTGACAGATGATGCTGACCAGAATCTAAAAGGAACAGGGATTCCATATCTGTAAACAGATTTTCCAGCCTACACATAGCATTGTATGAACCACATGAAGCCAGGGCTCATGGTAGAGCTTCCTAAATGAGGTCCCACATCACTCAGAAGGGTTTGGAGTAACTATCCATACAAGAAAAACCAAGTGAATGAACAGTACCTATTCCCTGTTATATATACCTAGATGAAGAGCCCTTAATGCTCTTGGGCAAACAGTGTGAACTGAAGAATAAACTAGACCCAGAATAAAATAAAGGAAGTTAAGTAGGAGTAGGATGCCTTTGGGAAACTAATTTTTCATGACCTCTAAGCATCTCTGTGAAACAAACGTCAGTTTTTAGAATCAATATTTTTTCAGTGATGCTATATAACTTTAAATTACTGAGTGCCACAATCTCTAAAGGTATAAATCTGCAAATCAGAGGGCAATGGAGAAATACATGGAGGGCTACTGGGCATAAATAGACCATAGTATATTGTCAATGAAAAACTGCACAGGATAAATAACATAAATGGCATTATCTAGGATGTACAGGTAGAAAAGGAGGAGGGCTAGTCACATAGTAAGGATGTAGTAGTAAGTAAAAGATGCTAGTAGTAAGTATGGCACATGCCATAGGTACCCTTCTAATGTCAGCAGATCTAGAAGAATGTCCCAGCATGAATCCTTTGTGGGTGATTTATGGGAGGACATAGATAAGAGTGATGTGGGTTGAGACAGCATGCATAGTTTGCAATCTGTCCTGCTGGGAGAAGCTCTTGATCATTAAACATATATCTAAGTATTGAGGTATTCTATCCTAATATTTGCTTCTTAGTCTTGTAGATGGGAAGGGAGAGGCCATATCTTCTTATTAATCTATCTCTATGGTGCCTAACCCAAGGAAACATTCAACAAATGTTTTCTGAATATATGAACAGTTTGTCTGCATAAAGGGCTGAGAATTAGACATTCTGGGTTATAATCTCAGTTCTGGCACTAAATGGCTGTGTCCTCTAGGTTTCAGTATTCTTATCTGTAAAATGATCTCTCTGAACCCTTTTAGATATAAAATCTTATGGTCCTCTCCCCTAGCTATATTAGATTGTTTAAGGGCACTTGTGTCTTCATCTCTGTCTTCCACAATACCTATCACAGTTGAGGAATTCACATTATAGACGCACTTAACAGAAGAGAGCCCTAACTGAGGGTGGGTCCACACAGCCTCTTCCAATCTGGGCTGATCCTATAAGACCAGCTCCAGACAAGGCTAAACTTCAAAATGCATAGGACCAGTATGAAGAAGGATCAATTCAGGATGTGATAAGGTAGCTTCAACTCATGTATTTCCCAAGTTTCAATAACAGTCTGTCTGACTGCTGTCTATACATAGAAGTTAAATGGAGTTCTTCAGATGGATAATCAAATAGAACAAGCAACAGGAAAAGAAGCCTGGAACAGACTTAATGCTTCACTCATTGATCATTCGCAACCATTCAGTCAGTTCCACAAGTTTGACTCCAATTCTTCTCATCCTATTGTCCCTCCTTTTCCTCTTCATATAACCTCAACTCATGGGAGCAGCCTGTTCCCTCAGAGTTGTATCTGAAACATTCCCCTCCACCCATTCAGCCCTGAGATTTTTTTTCAATATAGAAAATTCAACCATGGAAACTCCTTCCACTGATACAGACTGGCAACTCACAGTCTTGGAGATCTGAAGTTGTAAGGGACATTAGGAGTCAGTTGTACTGATCCCTTTATTTTCTAGATGAAGAAACTTGAACCAGGGGTGAGGTGGGCAGTGGGGAGAGGGGAGTAGGAGGCACAAAGATTTGCTCAAGTTATCAAATATCAGAACCAGCATTTAAACCCAGGTTTTGGGATTTTAAATCTAATCTTCCTTTTCCTCTATCACACTGCTATTGCTTGGGGCCCTTACAGGTTAAGTTATTGATTCGTATTCACATAGCCAGTATGTGTCAGGGGCAGGACCAGAACCTAGGTCTCCTGGATGCCCAGGATGGCCTTTTATCTATTATGACATACAGGCTCTCATCCACCATCTCTTAACAGCTTTAATGCTTATTGTTAGCTCGAGCTCTCATCCAAGCTTCATTTTCATCTCTCATCCCATATGGAAGTGCTTTTCTGGGTCAAAATTTTCTATGAACCTTGCAGCTTTGCAAAGTAGGGATGCCATGCTCAGATAACGAGCTAAAGTAGGAGTCATTCAGAGAGCATCATGCCTCCTCAGGCCACGCCGATCCAATGTATGAGTCACATCTTTCCTATTCAGCTACTGGAGGGCAGTCTTTGTGGGGAAACAGAAGCTAGGACTGAAGCAAGAAAATTAAAATTATTAGGGTCATTTTGTAGTGTAGTTTCCCTTTGCTTCAATCCCATTTTAAGAAAAACCAAGAAAAAAGTTTGCCTTGCGTTATTTCCCTCCTCATTTCCCCATTTCTTTGTGTTTTTTTTTTCCTGTTTTTAAAGAGCGGTAGTGTTGTCAATATCTTTATATGCAGTTCTTGCCTATGGTTTAAATGAAATTTTGGAATAGCTGTTTTTTATTTCCTAGGAGAAGAGAAGGGGGAGAGGAGGTTGGTCAGGATAGCATTCACCTCTCTGTCTCTGTGGTACCTCACTTAGGAGGTCTGCCTCCAAGATCACCTGCAATACTGGGGAGAAACAGGAGGGAGCCCCAGCTAGGTTATCTGGCCAGCAAACCACAAAATTTGAGAGTAAGAAGGGTCTTCAGTGGTCACCTAGTCCAACTTACATATGACAGAATCCTACATGAAAGACAAGATATTGTCACCCAACTTCTGCAATAGGGCTTTCAAGGAAGGTGAAATCACCCGAAAAGCCCTTTGTATTTTTGGACAGATCTAAATATTAAGGAGGTTTTCTTTTCTTTTTCTTTTTTTTTTTTTTAACATCAAGACAATCAGTCTCTCTACAACTTTCCCCAATGCTGCTGGTTCTATCTTCTGGGAGCAAACAAGTATAATTGCTCTATTATATGACAAGCTTTTAAATATTTAAAAACACTTATCATGTTACCCACTCTCCTCTCTCCTCTGAGTATTCTCTTTTCCAGGCTAATCATGACTCTCATTCCTCCTACCAACCCTCATATGTCATGGACTCAAGGCCATTTGCCACATTAGCTGCCCTCCTCTAAACACCATCCAGCTTATTCATTTTCCCCTTCACAAACATGCTTAAATCTCAGATCTGAGAGGAAATTCCACAACTAAATACAATCCTTTAATCATTTGCAAATTATTTTTCTCTCCCTCTTTCACATACAAACTCTCACTTAAAACAGGTTTTCATTCTAATCAAGGAATTACTTAAGGAAAGAAGAAATCTTAGATTTAGATACCAATTAACATTTCCACTGATTGCTGTGTTCAAGGGGAATCATTTTCTTTTGTAAATGGGAGTGGGAATCTCAAATATTAATTAAAATTGCTATGGACTTGGAGCTAAACACTCACATTATCTCTTCTATCCCATATTAGAATGACAGTTGTCAGAGCAAAAGGGAGAAATTATGTAAATAAATATAGTGCTATTAATTCACTATTAAGTGGCTTTGGTAATGAATTATTACTTACACATATATTAATATATTTTGTTCTTAGTCTTTTTTTTTCCCCACTGAGAATTAGTTATAACTCGAAGTTTAGTTACATTTGCTTCAACTGTAAAATGACAGGTT
The DNA here is from genome assembly GCA_023548195.1 of Bettongia penicillata ogilbyi. Classification (NCBI taxonomy): domain Eukaryota; kingdom Metazoa; phylum Chordata; class Mammalia; order Diprotodontia; family Potoroidae; genus Bettongia; species Bettongia penicillata. The sequence goes on along the minus strand of JAJHZJ010000125.1, from coordinate 2,201,694 downwards.
AGGCTGGGAATCAGACTAGATAGTGTCTAAGGTCCTTTCTCATTCAAATCTATGCTCTTATTATCTGACAGTAACATAACTGACCTTTTTTATAAACATCCATATCCTAAGGCCCAGCCCTGGGTAGGCTAGATATGAAATTCCTTAAGGACTAGAATTAAAGAATATCTAGAAAGACCAATATGGTGGTTGATGCAACACATTTTTTTTTATCATAAGGCAAACAAAATAGAGGTATTAGAATGAAAATTTTTATTTCAAAGTAAAATATTTGCAATTATTTGTACTTGAAGTACATTTAGTTGCATAGAGAAGTTTTAATAAACTGAGATGAATTACTATATATATGTAAATGTGTATACATATACGTACATACACACACATGTATACATACACACACACACACACACCCAATATTGAATACCTGGTACTTTTGGTGTTAAAAGGCTTGGAACTGTCCTCAAAATTTAACTCGCCCAGGGGACTAAGATTGGTCACTGACATTAACATACAACATAGGCAAAACACAATGGGCTAGAGCCCTCTTCTCAGGCTTCTAACCACAAAATAGCAGTATGGTTAACATGGGCACAGGAAATCTATGTTCAGCTGAATCAAGGCTCTATTATCTTCAGTGAATGCTCCTTTCTTTCTCTGCTTTGACTATCCTTCCTCTGCTATGGCTAAGTGAACCTCCTTTTTGTTAATAATTATAGGAATTAAGAGTACATTACTTCATTCTAGTCTTGAACCTAAGGTACTAGGCCAGTCCAAGTCAGGTCTGACCTATGACAGCTGTCCTTGGCTCAAAACATTTTGGAAATTCCTCTTCTTGAAATGTCTGTATCACAATTTTTGATTATCCTTCATGGGGATAAATCTTCACACTGATAAATCTTCTCACTGCCTGTGTGTTAAGAGGAGTAAAGTTATTGGTTCTTGGTTTGTAGGTTCTAGCATTTATTCATGGGTGAATGACTCTAGGCAAGGCACTCAATCTCCGGGCTTTGGCTTCTTCTGCTGTGAAATGTTGATAATGCTTGTTCTATCTATCTCAAAGCATTGCTGGGAGGAAAGTGTTATGTAAACTGTAAGACATTTTGTAATGACGGGCTTACTTGATATAGTATGGTACAGTGGAAATACCACTGGATTTGGAGTTAGAGCTGGGGAACCCTGTCATTTAGTATCAGTATGACCCTTCTGGGACTCAGTTTCCACATCTGAAAAACTAGAGCTTTGGGCTACATGAAGTTTCTGGTCCCTTCCAGCTCTAAATTTACAATCCTTTGAGGAAAGATGTCAAACTTATAAACAGCTAAGAGTTTTGGCAACTGAGATGAGCAACAAACTGTGTAAAACTCTTTGGGGATAAAGTCTCGATGTGACTATAAAAGTCTTGAGACTGATTTTTTTATGTATCTTTTAAACCAGCTTTAATTGTAATTCTGAAGGTGAAGTTTGTATAATGTTTTGAGCAAAGGCAGCCCTGGTACAATAAATATGCCAAGGAGAGAGATTTGTAGGTCAAAATTCAGCTAGCAATAGGGGCACATTCATCTTTTTAGAATCACGTGCTCTGTATGCTAGGAACAGTTGCTCATTTTGCCCCCTAGACCATGGTGTGACTAAAGCACACACCTGGAAACTAAGCCAACACTGTGTAGTGCTTGTGTCTTCTCTTAACCTCACTCATTCCTGTAGCAGTTACATATTATAGCTAATACTAACCAGGCTTCTTTAATGCAATTAGTTCTGGCAATATGTATTAGCTTCCTAAGAGTGGATGTTCAAGTTGTGGAAGACATGCAAATAAACTGATCAGGAAATGTTTTGGCCTTTTTTTTTTTTGGAGGATTGGGGAGAGGTGGGGACAAAGTGGAGTACTCTTTTAGTATATGGAAACTTTTAGAGTTCAGAATGGCCTATTTTCAGATTCAAGTTTCAATTCCTTAATTAGAGTTGACCTAAGCATGCATTTAGGGGCACACGGCTCTTTATCTAATGGATAAATGGGTCTCTCTCCCTCTAGCAAAATAAAGCCCTGCAGTCACTACTGTATAAACATTGCAGAAGAAAGATTCATCTTGGTGAAATGTGAGCCTTGCCACACATCTGTCTCTTCCACAGTTGTTGAAGTTAGCAAGACCCAGGGCCATCTGCTGATTAAGCAATGGCTCTGCACACTGGATATGCTTGGGGGTAGCTTCCCCTCAACTACCCGAGTTTCCCAAGTGAAAACATTTGGTGGGGAAGAATACCTATAATTTGCTTGTTTGAGCCTTTCCCATTTTTGCCTTTTCCACACCCTTCTGGACATGCACAGTTTCCCTTGAACTTGGCAAGTTTCCTGTAATGTATATTCATCTCTAGGTAGAATATATCTTTTATGTAGTTTGAAAATGAGCTCTAGATATACTTTCATAAGGCAAACATAATAAAGAAACCTAGGATATTCTATTTGATTTACAGAGGAAGGGAAGTAATCCTGCATCTAAATTCCAAAGCCATGATTTTGGTGGGGGTGGGGGGGCATTTTCAACCACAATAGCTATATGAGATTGTTTCAGGGACATCATTTTATAAAAATCACAGAATTTAAGAAGTAGAAAGATGACTTTAGCAGCCATCTACTCCAACCTATTCAAAAACGGTATCCCTGCAATAGTATATCCAACGAGTGTTTGTCTGGTCTCTGCTTGAAGCTCTCCAAAGAGGCACCAGATCTCAAAAGGTACTACAAAGTAGGAATCATGAAAACGATTTGGTACTAGTTTTTTAAAAAAAGAGAGGCAGATCAGCGGAACAAACTGAAGACACAATATATAGAAGAAACCATACACAGTTGTATAGTGTTTGATAAACTCAAAACCCTCAGTTACTAGGGGAAGGATTCACTACTTGACAAAAATGCTGGTAAATGTGGACAGAAGTCTGGCAGCAATTAGGTTTAGACCAATGTCTCACACCACACACCAAAATAAGCTCCAAATGGATTCATGACCTACATGTGGGAGATGATATTGCAAACAAATTAAAGGAACAAAGACAAAATGACCTTTTAGATCTATGGATAAGGAAAGACTCATGACTTAACAAAAGAAAAGCTCACACAAGATAAAATGGAAAAACTTGACTATATTCAATTTAAAAAGTTTTTGCACAAACAATGTGATAAAAATGAGAAAGGAAAAGGGTAACTAGGACAGTATCTTTGCAACAAGTTTCTCAGATAAAAGTCTCTTATTCCACCCACCCCTTCTCAAAGCAGTTCATCCCACGTTTGGATAATCCAAACTGTTGGGAAGTTTTTCCTGATACCAAGCCTAAATTGGTCTCTTTGCAACTTTGGCCCATTGCTTCTGCTTCTGGACAGCAGAGACAAAAAGAACAGGTTGAATTTCTTCTCCATGTGACTGGTCCTGAATTCCTTGTTCCTCTCCGAGTCTTTCATTTAAATCATTAAAACACTACTCAAAAAGTAGGGCAGGGATGATCATTACCCTCATTTTGTCCAGGGGGAAGCAAAAATTCAGAGCAATGAAATGACTTGCCCAAGGTTACACAGTTGTTTAGAGTCCAACTGTTACAAATTGTAATTATGGATAAAACTACATATTATAAATATAAATTATATATCTGAACACCTACCTTCTGAAATTGAGTCCAAGCATTTCATAGATTTCTACTGGTATAAGATTGTGCTAATTTCTATCTACCTCTACTTTGTTAGACTATGCACTTAGGTTCATTCCAACATTGGCTTCTTTAGGCTGTCAGAGGTCAGAATTCTGTGAAAAATCTAGGAACTGTTTTCTCCAGCAGCCTTCACAGTTATCCTGCTCTTTTAATGTGTCTCAAACTACCTTATGAACAGTGGCTGAAGAGCATTCATGCCCTTATCAATATTCCATTTCCACACATACCAAAAGCTGAAGTTGATTGTTGCTGGTAAAGTGTGGAGCCTGGATGCCTCATCTTCTCTCACTGTCTATCTCTCTCCTACTATTATCTTAGGTTTTGCTGAGATACCCAGGGGTTATGAAAGGAGAAACACATCCAGCTCCAATCTGATTCAATCAAGGCTAATCAACATGATTAAAATAATCCTAAAATGAAAAAGAAAACATCTCATTACCTTTCTCATGCTTTGAAAAAGGTTTTGGAAAAGAGGTATATTTAGTAATGGTCTCATTTTTCCTCATTTTCAGACTCAAAAATACAAAATTAGCCTTCACAGCCTACAGTCTTGATCGAGTGATATAACTGGAAAATAGCCAGTGTGAATGCTTAGGGATATATAACAACACTGGGGCTGATTCAGTGCCTGCAAGAGGTGACAGGCAGAGAGGGCCAAATAAATTAGTTCAAAGGTACAGCTGTTCTACAAACTTCCTTCTCATTACCCAGATGTGACATCAGAACCCTGAGTCAGAGCACTTACTGTAGAGAAAGGGCGTAACTTACAGTCTTTGTGCCCACTGGATATTTGGCCTTATTGCTGAGAGTTGGGAAAAAGGGTTCCAATTCTTGTTGGTGGTTTCTCTGATGTGGGCAACTGGCCATCAGTTAAAGTCCACCAGCTGACCTGGGCCAGTTTCAAACCAATGACATAGGAATGAAAAGTTCCATGTGCCATTACCAAATTCCCAAGTAATATGATCTCTTGTTTAGAGAAAGGCATAGCTTATATTTAGGTAGCTCTTTATGACTACAAGGTACTTTCATGTGTATTAACTCAATTGGAACTCATGATACTCCAAGGTAAAGAGAGCAAATATTGCCTATGTTTTATAGAGGAGGGAACTATGGCTCAGGGAGAGAAATCAAGTGATTTGCCCCTGGTCACAAAGGTACTGTGTGATTGAGACAGGGCTTGAACCCAGGACTTCTGAACACTAAGAGTCATATATCTCCACTCATCATACTGTTTTCCTGTGTTTCCTACCTTTTAAAGACTGCTACACTGGCAGCCTAGCCTTCTATAGTCCTGTTGTTTTATAGGACTAAGGGACTGAAATGACCCCAACTATACAAGTAATAGACTCAGGTAAATTTTATTACTGGGGAAAAAAGTGTCACATGAGGCAGATCCAGGAACACACATTTTACCTGCCAGATATTTGATGACAAACAGAGACACTATTTGCAAAGAGTGAGAGATGAGTGTTATAAGGCCAAGTCCATAGGCCAAACAGTAAACCCAGAAAAAAAAAATTAAGTCCTGCTGGTTTCCCCTGGCTTGTTCACCCGGTAGAAGCACAGTGTATCCAGAGCCTGTGCAGTCATGAGGTATCTGAGAATTCTGAATTACCAATAAGACAGCAATGACCTTAGTTTGAATTGGGATCCATTCAGTGCTAGAACTAAGGAATTTCTGTTACTAGTTGTCAGCTATCCAGATTTGTCATAGCAGTCAACAGGAATTTTGCACAATGTAGGAAACTAGCAAGAAAAATGTGCACCCTTGACTAAGGTCATGCTACCCCAAAATGGTGGCCAAGAACGCTACGTGCTCTACATTAAGTGAGGATATAAGTGGGTAGCAGGGAGGGAGCAACAGTGCAGAAAGCAGAGCTGGCACTACCAACCGACTGCTGCCCTCAGCTGCGTTTATAAGTGCTAGGACTGCTCTGAATGCTGGTGATCTGTCGAGCCACTTTCCTAAGCTAGCACACATAAGAACTTGGTAACATCCTAAGGGACCATATACTCCAAGGCAAAGGCACATCCCTTTGATGCTTGTGTAAATTCATGGAGGCAAAAGACAGAGCATCTACTATGGATCAGAACTTCAGGATTGACATAAGGGTGATATAATTTATCTTGGGAGAATGGGGACTTTTAGGGGTGGAGAGGGTAGTTCTGTTTTGTATTTTCCTTCCTGGACCAGCCATAAGGAACCAGGGAATTAGCTTAGGTTGTCATAGGGTTGTGGTAGTGGCTGTTGAGAAGTGACCCCCTGATCACTTTAATTAGGCTATTCTTGGAGGGAATGATTCCAAGGGTCCCTTTGCCTATCTCCATTAGCAAAGGACAGCAACTGAGAGATAGATCATTTGGGAAAGAAGATATATCCTTGGAATATCAGCCATTTCAAGTCTAAAAATGTATTAAATTGGATGAGATCTGTATTTTTGGTTCTATGAAAGCAGAAAGTGTACAGAAACAAATAAAGCGTCAAACAAATACAAATTGCTTTTTATTCTTAAGTTTTAAAAAAACTAACATTCAACTTAAACAAATTAAATGAACATGTATTAAGGGCTTACGATGAAAACAAAAACACCCACTGTGCTAGGCCCTGTGAATTCTAGGCCAGAGAAAAAGTGAGTCTCTGCTCTTAAGGATTCAATACAAACATGTTTCTTAAGTATGTACTACAAGCAAAACACTGTACAAGGGGATAGAAATACTCAAAGGAAACAGTTCTTGCCCTCAAGGAGCTTAAATTCTATTACATACAAATAAGCACACAGGAGAAATGAAGAGGTGGGGCACTAAGAAACCGAAGGGGTGGTGGAGGAGGTGGCACTTGAGCTTTGAATAGCAATTCTGAGAGGCAGAGAGAAAGAGGGAGTTTACATCTGAGCAATAAGGGATGGCTTGTGTAAGTGCATGGAGGCAATGATAGAGGATCCATTCCGGGCCATCTAATTTGGTTGGAAGGGAAATAGAATGAAATAAGGATGAAAAAAGGAGGTGAGAACCAAAGGGTGGAGTATGTATTTGATCCTATGGGCAATAGATAGCCCCAGAAAGTTTTGGCAGTCATATGTGACCTGAGATGAACATTTTGGTAGCTGTGTGGAAGATTCAGTACAGAGAAGAAACCTTGAAAGTAGAAAAATGAAGGAGCAGTTTATTGTCAAAGTTCAGGTGATGAGCTTGGACAAGCATGCTGCCTGCTTGAGTGAAGAGATGGGGATGGATGTCAGAAATGTGAGGGAATTGTAACTGATCATCCTTGGCAAATGTTTAGTATGGGGAGCTGGAGGAGGAAGCTCAGGAAATGAGCAGACGACTCTGAAATTGTGAAACTGGATGAATGGAAAAGTGCTCATTTTCAATGAAAATAGGAAAGTTTGGAGAGAAGGGACAGATTTACAGGGAAAGAAAATGAGTTCTGTTTTTAATATGCTGAGTCCGAGGTGTTTGTCCAGGAGATTTTCAGCAGGCAGTTGATGATACCTAAATGGAATTCGAGAGAGATGCTAACGTTGGATGTGGGGTTGAAATGATATGTGTACAAATAACCTGAAGTGAGGAAATGCATATGTAGGAAAAGGTCAAATAGAAAGAATAGCCTGATAGACTGAGGGAGACAGGAATCATTTTCAGTTAAGGAAATCAGGGGAAGGCCAAATTTCTATCTCTTCCACAGAGACATCTAAGAAAACGTAGCTCAAAAGGTGTTGCCAGGATGCAGCTATTACTATCTCAGTGACATAAAGTGGTCCTCATCTTGTCTTTCAATATATTTTTTTGAGTCTAAGACCTTAGGCAGCTTGTAGGACACAGCCCAATATACAGAACCTTCCTTGAGACACAGAGAGGAACAAAAATTCAAGGTACACCCCAGGGATGCTAATGACCTCAAAAGCCATGTTTTCTATCACCTGTGGCCCCCTCCTTCTAAGATATTCAACAAGGAACCCATATTAAAATGGGTCTGGCTAAACATCAGTCAAGAAATACTGGTTCTCCATGCTTTTTTATGTTCCTTAGAGGGAGCCTTAGGGTTAGGAAGACACTGGCATGCTCATCATGGCTACCAGCAGGGGGCGCTGCCTTCTTGTTTCCACAGTTCAACTGTTTCCCTTCTCTGAATTTGTTGCCATGACAGAAGAGGCTGCACCTGAATTGGGACTTGAAGGAGTAGGATTTCTACAGGTAGAGAAGCAGAGGAGGAGGAAAAGTTTATTCTGTGTGTAAGTGGGAGAGAGAAAGAGAGAAAAGGAAAGGAGAAAAGAGGGGAAAAGGGAAAAGGAGGGGGGCTGAAACAGCGGGAGAAACTGTGGAAATGCACAGAGACAGATGCGGGGAACAAAATTAGGAAAAGTGAGTGATCTAGTGTGGCTATAAAATTGGGTATATAAAGGGGAACAGTATGATATTGTGTAGTCCTTAATGTAGACTAAGAACTTTGTATTTTATTCATCAGGTGATGACTAACCTTATTTTCTCTTTTGATAAAGTACTAAATTGGTACATCAGGTAACAATGTAATTAACGGTCATATCTGATAAAGTACATGCTATTGTTTTGTGGAAAATATGGAGACATATGGGCTGGAAAATAACAGAATTGGATAAATTTAAAACTGGTAGAATCGTCAGACCCCAAAAGTGGTAGCCATTAATGGTTCAATGCCAACTTAGAAGGAAATCTCTAGTGACATGATGCAGAGATAGTTTATGTAAGTTTTAAAGTTTAGTGCTAGGTCAAAATTTTGTGAAGAATATGGATAATGGAATAAATGGCATGCTATGTAATTTACAGATGTCACAAAGTTAAAGGAATAGATAATATACCAGATACAAGAGTCAGGCTACAAAAATGATCTTGACATGGGACCATGTCATGGCTATCTAAACCATTGAGATCAAATCTAAAAAAAGAAAATTTAACAAAAGTGTAAAGGCTTTACATTTGGGTTCTAAAAAACAACTGCTCAACTTCAAACCAAATGACCAAATGAAATAATATTAGTAAAAACACTTAGCACAGTGCCTGATATATAGGAGGTACTATATAAATGCTTATTTTCTCTTTAACCTAATAAATTGGGGGAGGCATGTCTATAAAGCAGTTTGTCTGAAAATGATCTAGAGACCTTAGTGGACTGTGAACTGCAATGAGTCAGTAGTATGATATGGCAGCCAAAAAAGGTAATATGATCATGAACTGCATTAAGTGGTGCTTGGTTTTCAAGGAAAAGGATCATTCCACTATATCATGTCCTGGTCAGATGAGAGTATCATCATCTGGAGTAGTGTATTCAGTTTTGGGAAACACATTTTAGAAAGAATATCAACAGGTTGCATTGTGTCCTGGGAAAGGAAAGCAGGATTCCAAGATTACTAAGGGTCTTCAAATTTACCATGGGGGGTGGGGGAATCAGTTAAAGTAACTGAAGAGAATTAGCCTGGAGAAGACTTAGGATGGGGCATTATTGCGGTCTTAAATATCTGAAGAGTTGGAAGAAGGATTATACTTGTAGTGTTTGGCTGCAGAAGCCAAAAGATAGGTAGTGGAGAGAAGCTTCAGAGAGATAAATTAGGCTTAATGAAAGGGGAAAAGTTCCTAACAATGAGAGCTACCTCAAAGTAGAACAGGTCACTTGGAGACATGGTGGGCTCTTTAATATTTAAGACCAGAGGTCTTCCAGTAACAGTTGGATCACCATTTGCCAGGCATATTATAGAGGGTGTTGTTGTTCAGGTATGGGTTGGACCATATGGTCAGTTCTGAAAGGCTATGATTTTCTGATTTGATTTTGGAGGAGGGAGTTCTTTGATTAGATCTATGAACATGAGGAAGATCATGTTGGTAATGGTATGTATGATAGATGAACTGGAGAGGGAAAAGATGAAGTTCGGGGACAGTAAAGGCTATTGTCAGATGGTAAGGGTCTAGTTTGGCTGGTCACAGAGGAGGAGAAGATAGGTGAGGTTAGAGAGATGCTTTGTGGAACTCAGCAACTGACTTGGTGTGGGAGGTGACAGAGAAAGGAGTCAGTGATGAAGGTTGTAGACCAGGGAGAATAACAGGCTAGTCAGTCTTAAGGGCAAGTCTTAGAGGGAAATCAATGAGTTCAGCTTTGGATGTGTAGAGTCTGAAGTGTCCATCGAATGTCCAGAAGGAAATGTTAAGCGGGCTATAAGAAATATATAAGTGGACCTCAAGGTAGAGGTCAGAGCTAGAGATATAGATTTAAATGTCATTTGCATAAAGGTAGTAACTGAAACTATAGGAGGTGAATAAACTCTCCAAAGGAGAGAAAGTAGAGAAAAAAAGATGGCCAATATACTCATTGACAATGAGAAGAGTGAGATGATCCTGTAAGAGTAAGATGACCCTGGCAAAAGGGATGTGGAAAGAGCAAAAAGAGAGTTCAGAGAGAACTACAAAAGAATCTATGGGAAAGGGGAGTATGAGGAGGTTGATCCATGGTGTCAATTATAGTAGAAAGGTCAAAAAGGATGAACACTTGGCTATCGGAATTGGTAATGGACAAAGGTGCGCTGAATTTGGGATTAGCCCATTGGTAGGTAACCCTGGAGAATGCTATTTCAGTAGAGAGATGGGGACACAGCCAGAAGTGGGGTGAGTGGTTGTGGAAGTTAAAATGAATGTGGATTAGAAGTTGTTCTGTAGTGATGGAGAAGAGATAATTAGTATGTGAGTTTGAGGTGGTGGCATGGCAAATGTAAGGTTATTTTAAGGCTTGGGGAGAACTGAGAATATGTATAAGCAGGGGAGATTATGTTAATAAGAGAAGCTAAGAGATCAAGCCTTAGCTTAAAGGAGCAAGGTCAGGAAGGGGTCTATGAATGGGGTCACATTTGGCACTGAAGACTGCATAGCAATATGAAGGGCAGAAGTTAACCAAATTCTAGAAGTCTGAAGTGATTGGGGAGCCAAAAATATCTCCAGGTACCTGATCTTTTGTGGGAGGCCCTTTGTATTTATATTTTGCATTTTTCCTATTATCCTGAACATGTTGTATCAATGGAACATAAGGGCTCCCTCTAGTGCCTGAAATAACTAGAAAATCAGGCATTATCTGATATATTACACATTGGCTGGGAGTGGGGAGAAGCAGGGGCAATTCTTTTGTTGTTTCGTAGACTTTTTTGTTATTGCTGTTGTTAGGAAAAAGCGGAGAGCAAGAAACCATAGCATAGGGTTACACAAGCAAATTGCTAACAGCAATGAGCCCTGGGGCAGACAACACTGGTAACCTATAATTCTTATCTTTGGCAATAAGTCACAGAACCCTTTCCCTTCAAAGATTACTAATGGTAGAGAAAAGCAACCTAAAGAATTGTGATTACCATTCTTTTGCTTTTAAGAAACAGGATTAAACTAAATATATCCATGTATATCTTTTGTCTGAAAAACCAAAGAAGGAAATTAAGATATAGAAAAAAATCTTTTATTTCATCATGAACTTGGAGTCACTGAACCTGAGTTTAAATGAAAGTGCTGCCACTTATTGTGTAACCTTTGGCAAGGTAATTTTCCTTCTCAGGACTCAGCTTCCCCATCTGTAAAATGGAACTCTAAGGTCCCTTTCTGCTTCCATGCAAAGATTCTTTTTGAAACTGTAATACTGAGGAAGGGAGAATTATTAAAGAATCTACACCTATCTGTCTTTCCTTTAAAGATGTTGGGTTCAAATTATTGATATCCTTTATTATTGAAATATTCTTAATAATAACCCTTTCCAAATGGATGACTGTATTATCCAGTTCATCATATTTGGCACTGCAAAAATTCTACTTTTAACAAAAGGCTTTATCCAGATTTTATTAAAGCTTTGCAGCTTTTCAGTTGAAGATTTATTATTGGATTTTACTTACATTTCCCAGTAGGTTACAGTGCTTCCATAAAGGAACATAAAAGGAAAAAGATAATCACTATAAATCTTCAGAAATACTAATCCTGGACGGCAACTTGGCTGATTCAACAATTTATGTTTCTAAGATGGGAGAGAATATTCTCATTCTGGAAACATTTCATATTACTTTATAGTCAGAAAATATTACATCAATTTAATATTCATTAGGTTATCTTATTTTTCTGCTATCAAATCTAAAGCTTCCAATACAAGATATGTGCTTCCTCACAGGTAGATAAAATACGTATTTTCTCTGCAATAATACTTGTGATAACTTGGATATGAAAGGAGTATTGAGAGTGTGTGGGGGTGAGGGGGGAGGTATGCTCATAGCTTATAAAATAATGCTGTACCTAAGCTGATATATCCGATCACTTCTTAATTACTGATATGGCAGAGAACATAGAGAAGATGCAATTATTCTTCATGTTAATGCATTTATTCACTCATTTTAAGAGCCTATAATATTGTGTAAAATGCACTGTTCTGAGTGGGTGGCAGGAAACAAGCAAATTCAAAGATAATAAGACACTTCTCCTTGAGAAATTGAAATTTTAGTAAGGTCACTCAGTCAATAAAACATTTCTTAGTTGGTTACTATGTACTGGGCATTGTGCTAAGCACTAGAGATACAAAAGAGGCAAAAGACAGCCACTGCCTCCAAGTAGCTCATAATCTAATGAGGGAGACAAGCAAAAAGAGGCTATGATATACTATGACAGAATACAGTGGCAGCATGCTATGTGGAAAGTTAGAGCACTTGGGTTAAAATCTTACTTCTCCTCCTTATGAACTGTGAGACCTTGGAAAAATCATTTGACTCTTTTGACCTCTCCAAGCCTAAAGCCATGACTGTAAGATCCCAGAACATTAGAATACGGTAAATGTGTTAGGGAAATGTTATGATTCCAAATGAAGGAGAGGTATTCCTTCCAGCAATAGAGATTCAGGAAAGCATCAAGGAGGAAATGGCATTTCATTTGGATCTTGAAGAATAGGTAGGAAACTAATGCAAAGATGGGGCATTTTCAGGTGTGAGGACCAGTATAGGGGCAAAAGGACAGAAAAAAAAAAAGCACAGGTTGTTTTCAGGTGATGGCTAGGTTCACTTCACCTCTACTATGGTGTAAATGAGAAAAGGGTTTAAGTGCTATGTGAAAAGTGAGAAAGTGGGTTGAAAGCAGACAGTAGTAGGGACCTTTAAATAGCAGGCTAAAGAGTTTGTACGAAACTATGACAATGCCTGTTCATTCACTCACTCCCTTATTCATCAAATATAATTCAACACCTATGATATGCAAAGGTCTTATCCTTTATGACTTAGGTTCTGCAGTCTTTTTCTTGCTATTTTTTCACTATTTCTCCATCCACCTCCCCCGCAAAAACCTGTCAAGCAGAAACATCACTATTAGGAACAAAGCTACAGATCATATCATTTTTATTACTTTTCTAAAAAAGAAGCAGACACAGTCTACTCACTTTTACCTATCATTGTTATTTGTCATAATAATCACAGTTTACTATTTTGAAAGAAATGTTATATATTTTATAAGTAAAAGAAATCGAAATGAGAAAGTTCAACTACATGACCACTAAGGAAGCAAAGCATTATCTGTACTTACGCAGATTATCAAATGTTCTGTTGCTGTGGGTGACAAGGAGAAAATGGATACCAAAACTCCAGAGATAATCCCCAAACCTCAACTTATTTAGTTCTTCCAACCTATTCCCCCAATAAGCCTTTTTATATGGTTACTAACAAGCAATAAAATCGACCAGTTTGAATTTCCTGTCTTTTTCTTTCACTGAAATTTTTACATAAATACTTAAATAGCCCAAAACAAGGCAACAGCAGGGAAAAGCAGGAGTATGAAAATTGATAAAGTCATGTGAATTGTTAATTATAGTATAGCTCATGGTATTTTGTGTACTAGTTTTGAAGGGTTGAGAAGAAGGGTGCTTCTCCTATCTCAGATATGCAAATACCCTTTGACCCAAATGTATTTAAATAATGGAAATGTTTGTTCTTCAGTAGAGCTCATTTCATGTACGAAAAATTTTGGATCAGATTACAGTATTCATAAAATATGTGAAAAGCAGTATCACATTATACAACTGAGTTAAAATATGTCTTCATAAAAAGTGAGAAGTGTGAAAATTAGCACTTGATAAACATCACATACACTTGCAGACATAATGTGATAATGATTCTAACAGGTGTTAAAATTGAATGTTAATGAGTAAATAATTAACAGTTTCTCTTTTCATGGATATGATATGAAGTTCTTAATCAGTAAAATAAAGAAATTTACAGTCACAACATGAAATTTTTAGTCCCTGGGCAAAATAAATTCCAAACATATTTTAGTTGGCTCATAAGCATTCACTTCAACAATACTGGTCAAATATCATGAGAAACACATCCTATGAACTGGAGTTGGCTAAAAGTAAAAAGAGGTTATATAGAGTCCAACATGTATCTTGTTCTTAAGGTTTAACATATTCAAATTTAATTCACTTTAAATGTGTGAGAAGTTATCTTTTTTTTCTTCTAAGAGTATGAATGACCTAACTGGTGTTCTTGCTACAAAAGTGGTATTGCCAGGGAAACTACAGTGTGGTGGTGAACTGACCCAATTCCAAAGTAGCAACTCGTTCTACTCAATCTTGCTGCCTTCAGATGTGAAATGAAATGATGTGAACAGGTAAAATTCAGACATGAATTACATTCTTTTTCAATACAGATCAATAATATAGATGCACCCTATAATAGATCCAAGATTTCAATGATCGTTGAGGTACAAGTTGAATATCAACTAGTCCTTGACCTCAAGGAGCTTATGTTCTTCTAGTATCAGACCAAGCTTTCCCTGTGAGCTCATACTTTAGTGGATCCATGATCTTAGTTATGTGAGTATTCCTTCCCTCCATCAGTGTAGATCTCATCCATACCTCCACGTGATTCTTGTCCATGGCTTTTCAGCAATCCTTTACAGTAGATATACTCAATACATAAGATGTTTTCCTCTAGATTTCTAAACATCCCCTGGATCCAAGTACAAAATCTGGGCTTTCCATCTGCCATCACTTGTTGCCATCTTTGACACCAGTTTTTGCATATTAGTCACTGTGTTGGAAATATGCTGTGACCTACTTAAGCCCATCATGCACTTCTCCATTGCCTTTGGGCTACATGCAATATTGATTCTTCTAAGTTTGTAATTTTCCATGACTTGTAGACAAATCCACTCCTGGAAGGACACTGGTGTCAGAAAACTGGATTTTTCTCTCCAAACAGGTTAAGGAATCATTGAAGAACCTGTAAAACTTCCAGAGGCAGTCCCATCTATTTCCTTCCTCTTGTTTGGTTCTGAACCTAGTTCATTGTCTAGCTGCGAGACATATGTACTAACTCATTGGGTTACCTCATCACACATCATAAATTTGTTTATCTGATTAGTTTTTCTAGTGTAGAGTGTTATGGTGATTTCTTGTGAGCAGTCATTTAAGTAAGGACACGGTAGTATTCTGGAACATGATATAATTAGCACATTGCCACTGGTAAAGAGGAACAGCTGAGGACCTTACTATCCCTCTATCCTTTGGATTTCATGAAGAAAGCTTCCATGACAAATGGAAAACACTTTGGCAAATCTACATCTATATCTGTCAGTATCATCTCTCTCTCTCTCTCTCTCTCTCTCTCTCTCTCTCTATATATATATATATATATATATATATATATACATATATATATATATATATACATATACATATATAGATAGATACAGATAGATATATATCTATATCTATCTCTCTCTATATATAATGTCCCTTGCTTGGTGATGATTATTGGGCCCACTAAATTAATTTAACTGTGGTTGTATCAACCTAGGAATACTATATGATCTGAATATATTCAAGGTAGACCCCTTCTTGGGGTAGTGACCTCAAGACTGTACTTGGTTCTAAGGAGTAAATTTATGTTTTAAATCACTGAACTTAATAAATCAAAGAGGATTTTGTCTTCTTTAAACCAGTTAACTGTGTGTCTCTGAAGAAACAATCTGTGGTAGAAAAAAATTTGCATAAGTTTACCTATTCTTTTTTTCATATTTTCAAAGAAACTGTCAATATGTGCATAGACCATTGTCATATAAATATTACTAAGCTGAGAAGTTAGGCATAATAGGTTAATATATATATTAATATATAATAATTACCAGTAGGTAATTATTGTCTTCTCTATGTTCTCTCTGGGGAACAATATTTTGAGGGGACCAGAACTGTGATTTTATTGGTTACAGACAATTTTCTTGTGAGGAAATTTCATTCATCAGTGGGGAAGATAGGCATAGTGGATGGAAACTTTGCCTCAGAATCAGGAAGACCTGGGTTCAAGTCTTGTCTCTGATAAAGCTGGATGACTCAAATAGATCATTTAACCTCACAGTGGCTCAGGTAACTTTCTAAGACTATAGAACAGATACCCAACTACGTTAGGTAATAATATCATTTCCCCCCAATAATTTGTTATATTTA
Source organism: Bettongia penicillata ogilbyi (assembly GCA_023548195.1). Taxonomy (NCBI): domain Eukaryota; kingdom Metazoa; phylum Chordata; class Mammalia; order Diprotodontia; family Potoroidae; genus Bettongia; species Bettongia penicillata. The sequence continues at coordinate 2,185,526 of JAJHZJ010000125.1, read as the reverse complement.
TCTTTTTGCATATCTTGAAAATTAATCCATCAATACTTGAAAATTGGGTTATTTTTAGTACAGTTTTTGCCCCCCAAATTGCTCTTTTTGCTATTTCTACTCTCTCCAATTATCATATTAGAATCATCCATGTTACCAATAATGAAGACAAATGATAAAAACACTGGAAAATCTGTTTCTTTTATATTTGTCTAAGTGTTGCCCTTTTAGTTCAAAAAGTAAATATATCACAGGGGTTCTTAACCTGGGGCTTGTGAGTTTATTTTAATAATTGTATTTTAATATAATTGATCTCTTCAATAATCCTATGTGTCTCATTTTGTGCACTTAAAATGTTTAATGCATTTATGCATTTTAAAACATTATTCTGAAAAGGGATCCACAGGTTTCATCAGACTGCCCAAAAGGTCCATGACACACTTCAAAAAGGTTGAGAATTCCTGTCTTAAAGAGATTTGACTTAAGATATGTAATTTTAACACATCACTTTTTGTAGACTTTCTTTTTCATGAAGTAATATTGTGCTTTTACCAGTCATGCTGAAAAGGTTTCTAGGCTTTTTTGGCCTCCTTGTTGTGATGACTGCTTTATGCTAGTGAATGGTAATAGTCAAGGCAAATGGTAATAGTTAATGCCTTTTTTTTTGTTCATTAATTTTCATTTTCATTTTTTTAAAGAAAACTTCAAGTTTAGGAGTTCTTGCAATTACATGTAGTTTCTTCTTATCTTCAGCTTTTCTTCAAAAGTTTTATCTTTCACTAGTGAATCGTCTAACTGCAAACACAGAACTGATGGCAGGGACCATCATCTTGCCCTCAGTGCTTAGCTCAATGACTTAATCCCTGGAACATAAGAGATGCTTTATAAATCCTTTTTCACTCATTTGTTCATTAGAAAATAATACTGAGACCAGGTAATATTTTTTCTTTCTGTTAAAAAAGTCAATTTCACTTTTTTAAAAAATAAAAATATTTTGTGCTAGCCATGTCTAGTGCCTTTTGACTTTATTTTGGAAGTATTCATGATACAGAGGAGTGAGGTTTCACAGCAGCCTACAAAATCTTTGGTATTTTTCATTACCTAATTGGAAGAATGTGGCATAGTGAGCAGAGTATTCAGAGAAGACTTTTTTCTAGGGGTGGATTGGACCATATAAATGCAAAGGAAAATTTATGACTGAAATTCTGGGATTTTTTTTTGTGATACATATTCAAATTGTTTCAAACATTCAGCTTTGTGACCATGAGCAAGTCACTTCATTGTCTCAGTGTCAGTATCCTCCTTTGCATACCCCACAAAGGATACATTTAGAATGACATGGTCCAGTTTTTCCAGTAGTACATTAATCACCAAATGCCTCATTGGTTGCTGAATGAGAGGCTCATTTCAACAGTTACATGACTGCATATGGCTATGTGGGTCTTGGTGCCCCTACCCTTCCTGTCACCGCAGAAGCAGAAGGGGACTGGACAAGAACAAGAACCATCTTCTCTATTTCTTTAAATGAATTTCCATGGCTAATAAATTCATTACCCAGTGTCCTACTCTATTGGTGGTGAGCTGCTTCCTATTTACTGGTTTTCCCAATGAGGATCAAACTCAAAACTTTTATAGGTTAATACAACTTGTATAAGCTTTCATTCTATTGATGTAGCCTTTGGGGTATCTGGTTAAATCATATCATTATAGGGCACCAAAATGAGCTTTTTTATGAATATAGTGCTTTTAACCATCCTCAGTATGAAAACCACAGGTGCGAATATTTGATGAGGGAATATATGTGGGGGACTGGATTACTGTGAAACTGATTAGTTTTCCTCTACTAATAGTGGATCAAAATTAAAACAAAACTGATTAGAAAGGGCCTAACCATGGAACACACTCAGGCTGAGCCAAAAGTGAAATGCTTTTGGGAAGCAAAGTGTGTCAAAGAAGGTACTTCACTTGGTAAATTCTCACTCAGTATAATTATCTAAGGTCAGCACATTTCACTGTCAGTAGTGAGCCAGGATATTTTTGTTTTCTACAGTTAAGGTTAATGAATTAGAATGGATTTTATTCAGCCATTGGATCAGCCCACTATTCTCTGTCATAGGAGTTCACTGAGGTGGTATTCAAAATAGACCACAAATATATTTGATTATCTTCATATTGACTGTGGTAATTAACCAAATCAACGGTGGTGTGATCTTGGAGTCATTTTAGTCACACAAATCTGATCCAGGGTTAAAAGAAGCTGACACAACAGGGTAGCTACCAGCCATTTGCCTTCTACTTTGAGTATGCATCTACGAATCTTACTTCTCAACATAGCTTGACATTAATTCTTGAATTCTAGATTTTTGATCTGCTATATTTATCACCTGGAGTCATGAGAGGCAACATGGTATAATGGATAAAGAACTAGTTTCATTGTTGGGAAAATCTGAGTTCAGGTCCTGGCTCTACACATAATGCTTAGGTGATGGTTGCAAGTCACTTCTCAGTGCTTCAGGCAACTTTCTAAGCCTATGAATTGCAGAGTTGCTGATACGCAATGGTAAAAGAAGTTTCCTTTCTGTGGTGGTTCCTCAAACAAATGAAATCACACATCTGAATTAAAAAGAGAAAATTATAACCAGTAAGCATCATGACTTTATCCAGCCCCTCTATTAACATTCTGAATGCCTTTTTGCCACCATTTTTATTTTTATAATAGATACTTCTCAAATAAGAGTTTGTTGTTAGAATTCTTGTTAATTTTCTACAACATAAGAGATCTGAGTCATAAACCATCACAAATCCTGAGGCTTTCGCAACGTTTAGAAGACGTTACCTTTTCCTTATTTAGACTCCCCTTTTAATGAACTGAGGGTAAAATAACCACGACTTTGATGTGACAGAAGTCTTTTATTCCAAAGAAAATGAAGGTACTTCTTAGCTGGTCTTTAAAAAAATACTTTAAAAGTTGTTTCTAGTTTGTTTCTTAGTTAATGTCTGACATTAAGGTTGGGTCAAAACAATACTAATTTCTATTATATGGAGGTAAGGGATATGCTGGCAATGAAATCCTACCCCAATGCATATCCCATTGTGGCAAGGGATAACCCCATCTTTTCCAAGGTTGTACCAGTAGAGACCAAGCTCCGTCAGAGTCTACCAACCCGTCAAGTCTTCTAGAACAGGCTCATATGGATAAAATAGCAGGTGTGTAATACTTCAAAATGAACATTATACTCTCATCTACCAAATAATAACACCTAGCCTTTAGTTAATAATAAATCTCAGCCCTGGTGACATCAGGTAACAGCTGATAATTTGCAATGCAATGCACCAGATGACATGGGACAAGTAATATACTGAATTTGTCTGATTTGGAACTCTTTTTCAGAGAAATGATAACTACCTCAAATTAGGGATATCTATTACATTAAATAACTCCCCAAATTCCATAAAAAACAGTTTTATTTTCTGAATTTTGAACTTGGAATTTATTTATTGCTAGCATTCTCTTGAGTTCTTCTCTACGTCTGATGGTCTTGGAGGCTGTTCTTAGCAGCCTGATCTGTAGCCAAAGATATGAAAGGAATCCTGTACTTCCCCAAAGACTGAGATATGTTAGTGTGGTGCCTGTATAGACAACGCAGTACATTTTTATGAGAACCTGTGGGATGCTTAGGGCTAAGGCTTCATTTACTTATATAGCACTGATAAATTGGATACACAGTACGTGGTCTGATTCTCTTAGGGTTATTCATCATCTTCTGCATGAAATCTTCCCTGATCCTCCTCAAATTGGAGTCTCGTCTCTCCTCAAATACATTTTTTGCATATACTTTGCATATAAGATTTTAATTTAAATTATATTTGTACCATATGTTTTTGCATATATGTGTTTTCTCCCTCATCAGCATGTAAGCTTCTTGCAGGTAGGAACTGTTTCATTCGTTGTACTTGCAACCATAGTGTCTGGCACACAGTCAATGCTTAATACGTGTTCCTTCATTGATTTTTAGTATTTTCATGCAATTGTGATGATAATGGTTGCTTTTAAGGTTTGCACAGGGCTTTGTATATGTTATCTCATTTGACTCTCACAACAACCTTATGAGGTAGATGCTAGTACAATTATCCCCATTTTACATTTTACAGAATGGAAAACTGAGGCTGTGAGAGGCTAAGTAATTACTCAGACTTATACAAACGCAGCATGTGTCAGAGGCAGGTAAGGTAATAGCTTTGAGCAGGATCACACTGAGAACTGGAAGGGACCTTAGAAATAACTTCCTCATTTTACAAATGAGGAAAACAAGGACCAGAGGGGCTGAGTGAGTTGCCTGAAGACACCAAAGTTATCACATTCAGGTGCAGATTCTTTGGCTCCAGATCCAGACCTCTTTCTACCATATCATGCTACCCACCTCAGCTCTATCTAAATTGAATGTACTTTTATAATAGGGACAGTCTTCATCTAGCTTAACAGAAAATGAGAAATAATATTATAATGTATTTATATAAATTCTTGAAGGGAGAGTAGTATATAATAAAAATTATGATCAAGTCTATAATGAAATGAACACTGAACCAAACCAACCACACATTTTCACAGGAACATATCCATGGGCTAATAAAAGGAAAATTTCAAAGAGAGGTCAGTCTACGATAACAGAGAATTCACATAAAAAAATAAGTTTACTTCCTAACAAAGGCACAGAAACCTTAGCAAAATCAACCAATATGAATGTGGAGTGATATACATATTCAGAGGAGAGAAGTCAAAATGTCAGTCCTACAAGTGAAGAGGTACAGCGGGAGAGCTGGAGGGTAGGAGAGGCACCAGGATATAGCAGAGGTATGAAGGTCTTAGAAGAGGCAAAGTCTGTCAGAAGCGCTTGCCATGTGTAGGGAATGATGCACAACAATAAACTGCAGGGGGAAAATAAATGGGAAAATATGTGAAGCCAACACCATGACAAAAGAAGAGGTCTACCATCAAGACTGACTTTGGAGCTTTGGGGATTTTAGCATCCTATTTCAGTCAAGCAAAATCACTCACTTACCAAATACTATAATGCCCATGAAAGCTGACACTATTCAGTTACCTAGAGCAGAGGAAAAACTACCTTTTGTCCAATGGAAATACCGAGTGCCATAATTCTTGCTAATGGGCTTCCAACGTTGTATAGATGGATGACTCCCTCCAGGGCAGAATGTATAGTCTGTTTTCATAGCCTACTGCATCCTTGAAGGGTTTGCTAAAATGGTGAAGATCAGCGGCTAGGAAGGGGTTGAGCATCTTTGATCATGATAACACTGGTCTGGGCACAAAGTATGCCATCTGCATGTAGTGACCGATTTAAGAATACACTTCAAGGGCAAATGAATTTTTAGAACCTCAACTTTACAAGTGAAGCAGTAGGGTTATCGACTAATAAAAGGCTGGCCTTGGAGCCAGGAAAATCTGCGTTCAGGTCCTGATTCTGACATATACAAATTGTATGACTATTGGCAATTTATTAAGCCATTTACCTCCCCATACCCACCCCCACCCCTACTCCCACTAAGACCACAAGGTACAGACAAGTTGTAAGTCTGCTCAGTGGGGGAAAGTTTCCACATTTGGCATTCCTACACTGTCAGAATCACAGCTCCATATCAAAAGGGTAGGAGTTAAAGAACAAATAAAATACTTTTGATTTTTATATTAATTAGGATGCCTGATGTATCTATCAAAAAGTGGCAACTATTAGAATATATCTCTGAATAGGCAAGAGCAGGGGTTGGGAGATTAAGAGAATGTGGGGACATCCAGCCATCAGTTCACATGAGTCTGGACAAGAGACAATTGCTTCAAAAGCATGACATCTTCTCTGTAACCATTTAAAATATCATCATAAATTAATTAGCAGCTTGAGCAGTTTTTGAGACCCGATCTTAGAAAAGTTGCGTACTCTCTGGAACTAAGTTGCCTTACTTAAAAAAAAAAAAAAGGCTTGGTGGTCTCACTGACTAAGAATTCGAAGACTCTCAGTCATCTAATTCATCGCTCTACCTTTAGGCTAAAACTGCCCCACAGACTTAAGCTACCTTAAAAAGTTTCAACGTCAAGACATTTTTTCTCAACTAATTTTAATTGCTTTTGTGTTTCAGTCAAAGTCCATTTCCTCTTGTTCTGTGTTCAGTGAAGAAGACAAGTCATAATTCTTTCTATGATAACCCATAAGACAATAATTAATTTGCCCTTTGGCTAAAGAATCTCACTTCCTTTCTCCTTTCCTATTAATTTTTGTGACTCTCTTCTGAGCTGTTTCTCTATGTTGTCCACAGCCCTAGTAAATTATGGAGCTGAAGATTATACATAGCATAGGATTTTGAGTAGACTTAGTAAATATAAGGAGAATACTTTACTTTCTTAACTTGTAAGTTAAGCATACTGATAACTACGATCTATTTGTGGTTTCTCTTTTTAGAAGGGCTCTGGACCTATGATTTCATCTGGGCAGGAAACTCTCAGTGTGGAAATTCCAGTTACCAACGCAGACAAACAACTATAGTGTAACTTCTTATAGTCTTAAGGAATTGCCTATGGGCCCCATGAAGTCAAATGACTTGTACCTAGTCACACAGAATTTGACCTCTAGTCTTCCCAATTCCAAGGATGTCCCTCAGTTTACCACATCTATGTTGCTTTTATTCCCTGATCCTAAAATGGACACACTCCTTTTTGTCCCTATTTTCTACGTAACCCTGAAGTACTTTCATTGGTATGGATGGAGTTGGTTCAGTGGTATCACAGAGGGAAAAAAGAGAGTACCTTTTTTTTTCTGATCTGTTTCTGAGTAGGAACAGGACTCCTATCAGGCTGCTCCCACAGTCAATGATTTCCTCTAATTTTCCATGAAAGGGCAGTTTGTTCATTATCCTTTTCCTGTTTTCATGGATTCAGTGCCTATTCCCATAGTAGGGAGAGCAGCTATGTGGCTCACATTCTTGTCAGTGGGAATTTCAGAGGCAAACACAGACTTGGTATGGAAGGGAGCTTACCTGAGCTGGCCTCTAAGATTCCCTAAACCCATAGTAGATGAAATGTTCTTTCCTTAAAAAATATTTTTTTTTAAAAAGTTACATTTCAACCCACTTTTAGAATTAACTCTTTTGTTGTAATAAAGTAAGTGGGTTATTTGCCTCCTTCCCCCCAAATGAAAAAGTCATGGCAGAAACTCATTCCAAGAAAGGCATAGTATCAAAAGGAACATGCTATTGTATTTTTTCTACAAGCTTATGTGATATCATCATAGATTATAGAATTATAAAACTGAAAGAGATTTTAGTATAACCTAGTTTAACCTTCTAACTGAACCTAAGAGGAGCCTGGGGCACAGAGACCAGAGCTGACTTATTGAAGGTTATACAGCATATCAAGTGTAGAGAGAGTAGAACTCAGGTTGTCTTGACAACCAAGTCCAGGGCTCTTCTACCACCACACCCCACTGCCTCAACTTTGTCTGTGGCTCTGAAAAATAATAATCATGATGTAGACAAAAATGATAAAACCATAACATTCTTTACAATATAATATGTTATTATAATACTATATGCATATTAATATAATAATAAAATAAATTAATAATTTTATACTCTTATCTTTTGGAAATCAAGTTTCTTTTCTTTCATTCCAATCTCCACAAAATTCTTTAGAAGGAAACCTGGGCCCATCAATTAAAACACAAGGGAAAAAAAGAGCCTAGTGACACTTATAGAGGGTGCTTTTATCTAGCTGTGCCATTTAGAAATGGAGGTGAGCCAACCTCCTCCCCTTCATATCCTCTCCACTCAGACTTTTATAAAGGAAAGCAGGTAGTGCAATGGAAGGGTTTGGATTTGGTGTAACAGGACTTGGATTCAAATCCTACCTCTTCTGATTTACTGCCTGGGTGACCTGAGGGAAGTAACCTTACCTGTCATGGCCCCAATTTTCTTACATGTAAAAGAAGGTGGGGGGCTAGACTTAGTGGTCTCTAAGGTCTCATCTAGCCCTAAAGCTATGATCCAATGATGCATAAGACATCATCGATAAATGTAATAGGACAGAAAACACAAGGAAATGATAGCAACTGAAAGTTTAATCTGTTCTACTTCAAACCATTTTAAGGGACTGCAATTTAAACTCCATGTGCAGTGACCCTAAAATCCCCAAACTCTTTTAATTGGGATAAGTAATAGATTGCTTGTTAACAGTCCATTCATTAGCAGCACTGCAAACCATGTGATTCAAACATGCGCAATGCAAACAGGGTGACAAAGCATGGGGTGGGTGAAGCACATTAAAAGTTTAGTACAGATCAAACCATTGGCCATTGATTAGAAAGTTAAGAAAAAACCCCCACAAGCACATATGTATTGTTTTAGACGTACACACAAAACACAGAGCTATGTGATGAGATGTCTAAAGGTTAATGGGAAATCTCATTTAATGAGAGTAAAAAAATTCAAGAACAAATAGGAAGCAGAACAATTGTTCTGTTGTCCCAAGAAAACCGACTCTGCCTATCCACTCTAGGAGAGCTCAAACCCATCCCTAAAAGCCCTATTCATAAACGACTTCTGCTCCACGTAAGTTTGAGAAATGATGTGGCACAATTATTTCTCTCGGATTGTGTGCAATGAAGTATTCTTCCAGTCAAGCTTGGGGCTGCCCAATAATACTGGGGCTGCCAGGAAGAAGGTGATGTCATGGATTGTGGAGGAAGGAATGAATCTTAATGGACACAAAGCAACAGCTGAAAAGAGACCTTTGTTCTTGGAACTCATACCTTTCCCAGCTTTTTCTTCAGTAGCTTTAACAAGTAAGAACTTTCTGTAGTACGAACTCAGTTTCAAGGAGGCAAAGTCACATGTTCCATCATCATACACCGAAGTGGGTAACAGTCAGCCAAACTAAGGACCCAGATGACAGCTTTTCTCCTTCTGACTTCTAATCAAGCCCCAAAATAGGATCTCTTTCATGGGTATTCATTTTTTCCCACAATTAAGATGGAACTAGTTCTCACCGCTTCTGAAGAGTGACTGAGCTAATTACTACCAAGAACTTCTCCAGACAGAATAGCAAAGGTCAAGGGATATAGAAGACAGAGATGCTGTGGTTCGAATCCAATTAGTCTGGTTCTTGTGTCGCCCTGATTACCTTCTAGATGTTAGGAATGGGGGTTTAATAATGGTCACTCTCACCTCCCAACTCTATCAACTTCCCTTTATACAATAGCTTTTAGAAAAGGGATAAACATTACTTATGTGACTGGACTGGGGAGGTGATTTTCTGTTGCTGATAGAATAAGATCCCCTTGATTTGAAACTGACCTATCCTTTAAAAAAAGGCATAATTCACCAAGAGCATAAAATCTGGCCCAGGGTTTGAAGTGCAGAAGGTATAGTTTTTGCCTTCAACTCCCTGAGGAAGGGGAAGAAAAGTCTAGAAAGAAAAATAGTGGTTATATGTGACCTGACTAGATCAGAAGTAATTAGATGGTTGTAAGGGAAAAAGCATAAGAATCTCTTTTTTGGTGGTCAAACACATACCTAGATGGAAGATATTTTACTTTCCCCATTTACTGCCTGATGGAATTAGAATGGGCAGGCTGAATGGTTTTGCTTTTAAATATGCTCAATTATGTCCAAGAGAAGTATTCATTTGTCACTTAATTCTGTTATATTTTCAAGAATCCTTGTATGTCTGCATTTTAAACGTTATTGTTAAGAAATATTTTCTGAACTTACAGAAAATGATTAATAGGTTTGTATGTTTTTATTTGTTTCCAAATTCTCCTACAAGTCCATGTGTTTGTTGGTATTCATAAACACCTCTTTCCAGGGGAATACAAGATTCTTGAGAGCATTTTTGTCTTGGTATTCATAGTGCCTCGCACATAACTGGTCCTTAATATACTTTCCAAATAGAATTTCCTCTCTCTTGAACTAAAATCCAATCTAACATTCCATTTCAGTAGCCAATTGCATGGAAGATCTATAAGGTTGCTGAATGGGAAGGTTATTCAGTATCTCCAAATCCCCTCCTGGAGCAGTATACTTAACAATCTACTGGGGCATATGGGAAAAGAGTTTTAAAGTGGTGGTGTATAATGAATATCTGGCATTCTTTCATATATTGGACTGTGTCAGGTATTTGAGTTTAGGTAGATCACTGTCTATTTTTTTCTCAATCTGAACACATCCTATATTTTCCAAACTAAAAGATGGCAATCATAGATGAGAAGTAAATACAGGGTAAGCATTGGGTTCAATTCTTGTCATTTTAAAAAATGAAAATTAGATCTCAGTTTTATTTCTTTATCCAACAGGATCAAAGTGAATTTTTAATGCCCAAGATTATGACACAAAGAAAATGTTGCCCAATCTCCCCATTTATGAGGGAAATATATGGCAAATTGAAGGGTATGTACTATAGAGCTTCTTGGTAACCACTTAATAATAGTGATAACCATGACAGGCACTATATATCTATCATACTTTAAGATTTTGAAAGTGCTACGTACACACTGACTTTGTGAGCCTGGCAGTACAAGTATTATTTATGCCCATTGTACAGATGGGGAATGTGAAGCACAGAGCAGACCAAAGATAGATTATGGTCTCAGTCCAGGGTGTAACATAAGGGAGTTGAAAGTGTAGGATTTCTTCTACTCAACAATCCTCTTTAAAGACTTAGGGGAGTTACTTTATCTAATAACCTAGCACTTACTTTTAACTACAGAGAGTGTTCCTTTTTTAAATAAGGCTATACTGCCCACTACTGAGCTGAAAAGAATGCTTTCCCAATTCTTTTTGAGTTGAGGTAAATCTACATATGGTGACCTTGTGGAAAACTTCATCCATAGTTTAAAGCTTTGACATGGGGAGCAAAAAGCTACATTTACACAGAAAGCTGTAATTATGGTTGAGCCAAGGACCTTGGGCCTAGCAACGGCTCAGCCTGATAGAAATGAGTCAGAGTGGGGAATGGTAAGAAGGACACCAACAACTGGGAGTTCCTCCAGAAGAGAGCATCCAGGACAAAGGAGGGAACTAGAGATCACGTCACACAAGAATCTAGGAACTGGGGATGATGATATTTAGCTTGGATAAGAGAAGACTTAAGGGAGACATGATAGTGGGCATCAGGTCTCTAAAGGGCAGACATCTGGAAGAAGAATGAGCCTTTGTGGTTCCAGAAGGCCAAAGCAGTACTGATTGTTGGAAGCTGTAGGGGCCAATCTTCTTGTGATAGAAGGAAAATGAAAACCACTGAAAGGGAACTGGACTGACACAGGAGAAGGTACATTCTCAGGCAGAGGCTGAATGAATTGGTGTAGAGGAGATTACTGTTCAGGTATGGGTACAAGGTTTTTTTGGTCCCTTTTGAATCTGAGTTTCTGTGAGGAAGTGTTAGAGAATGGCCTTTGCGAAGGTTTGAGAGCAGGATAACAGAAAGATTAAAGAGCTTGAAGAGATGAAGGAAGGCTCAAAGTAAGAGTGATTTAAAGGTTAGCAGAGCTAAGGAGTGATGGAAAATGGATCAAGGTGGGTGAAGGGGTTACAATTATAGCCATAAGCTTACTTTCTTCTTAAGTCTTATTTTTAAGACTGAGAGTGGGGCACAAGAGGGCAAGTACAGTGACTGTACTTTAGGGTTGTCTAGTTGTGTTCATTTTTAGCAATCTTTGCAGATCACTGTTGTTGTTGACCAAATACTATGGTGTATGTGAAAGAAAAAAATTATCTTAGAAAACATTTGCTATGAATACTTATTCATGTCACAAAGAAGAAAGGATTCAAGCGAGTTCAACGGAAGTTGATGGGTGGAGCTGCTGGAAACTGTTCCAAGAATATCTGTAGTCAGGGAGACAGGAATATCTAGTCACCAAAAGACTAGGTGACACCAAAGGGGCCACTGCCCAAGAAGTACCAGGAGAGAAATAGAAACCACCTAATCTGAACTTTCCTGTGGCATCAATGGATTGTAAGGTCCCTTGAAATGGGTGAGAGCAGGCCTTCTCTGCAGTTAAATATTAGAGAAAAACATAAAACCAAAGGGGAAACAATGGGTTCATTTTGCCTTATCTCCCCATTTCCACCTCCCAGGTCTGTATCACTAAAGCACTTAGTTTAGTTAGGGACATAGAATCGCTGTTTTTCGTAGTCTTCACGTAGCATGGCAAACTAGTTACAGGAAAGAAAGATTCAGGTTTTAACCCATTAAGTTTCAGAGTTTCTGGGGAGTAGGGGGGACTTAAAAAGAAAAGAAGAAGGAAGAGGAAGACTTCTTCTATGACTCTCTTAATGATTCATTCAAATAGATATTGAGAATTCAAGAACAAAACGTGTGCTAGGCACTGAGAGATACAAGATTAAATAACAGGCAGTCCTAGACTGTACGGAGATCATCTGATCTTTGAATCTTAGATATTGCCTCACTATTACTTCTGTATGAGGATGTTAGTGTGTGTGTGTGTGTGTGTGTGTGTGTGTGTATGTAACAAAGGTACAGTGGGATAAAGAACAGTATGGAGGTGAATCTGTATATTTGCCTTAATTTAATTTGGGACATGGGGTGGAGGGAGGTTTCACTGTAGAAGGTACACAAATGAAATGATGCTCAAAGAAATGGCCAAAAAGAGGGATCGTGGAAGGAGAAATTAAACCATTAGACACAAAGAAACTGAGGCTCCTTCTTTCTTTTGTTCCACAGCCCTGGCTGGGATTCAAAAATTAACTTTCCTTAAATTCTAATCAAGATGGAGAGGAAAGTTCTCCCTCCCTGACACTGTAGAGGCCCAAGAGATTACAGAATTTTTCTGGGAACATCTTTTACGCTTTCCCTAATGGATGGAGGTCTCTTTCAGGATACCCTTCCCAAGCCCTGGTAACCTATACTTTTGTATCTGACATCCAACACATCATAATTTCGGCAAGATCACTTTCCTTCTCAGAAATCAAACAAAAATGTCTTAAGAATTGAAAATAGTAATTTATGAATAATGATGAAGGGAACTCCAATTTATCATGTTTTCCAGGTAAATCCTAACTATCTCACTAAAGTATTAAAAGACCCGGATCCCATTCACGAATTTGCCTCTTCAATAGCTATGTGACTTCGGGTACATCATAGAATGAAAGAATCTGGAGATGGAAGGAATCTTTAGAGATCATTTAAAATCAATCCTTTCATTTTTTCAGATGAGGAAAATGAAGTCCAGAGAGATAAGGAAGAGAGGGGACGTGAATTACATTTTTTTTACTCCAACAGCAGCTAGGTTATGCAATGGATAGAGTGTCAGGCCTGAAGTCAGGTGGTCCTGAATTCAAATCTGGCTTCAGACACTTGGCAGCTGTGTCACCCTGGGTAAGTCACTTAACCTTGTTTGCCTCAGTTCCTCATTTGTAAAAATGAACTGGAGAAGGAAATGGCAAACTACTCCAATATCTTCGGGAAGAAAAACTCCAAAAAGGGTCATGCAGAGTCAGGCATGACTGAAATAACTGAGCCACAATATAAACAACATCTCTGGGTTAGCTGCAATCCAACTGCAGTCAAGTGGACTGTACTTTTTTCAATACAGAGTTAAAAAAGGCTGAGTCAAAGTAAGAGGGGAGAACGCTGCAAGGACCTATTTTTACTTACATATCCCAAGATACTTTAGCTTTAGAACGTAATATTACCACATGTTGACTCACACTTGAAAGACACAAAGGCAAGCAGGTGCTTGACCTGGGCAATGATGTGATTTTTCCATATATCTTCGCTTGACTTCAGGCTAGACTACTTATGGTACTTATTATACCATGACATATCAGTGATGGTGATCAGAAAGCCCAATTTTAATGTACTGGGCATTGAGGGATGGCATAGACAATGAAAAGAAGAAAAAGTTGTACCCAGACAATAACCACCATAGGCTAACTAGTATGCCTCAGTTTCCCCCTTCACAAGGAATGCTGCTGTTCCCAGTAGTGCTACTGTTGTTATATCAAATGGGGGTCGTTCATTCAAAGTCTGGAAGCCAGATATTCACCAACTCTTAAAAGGGCAGAATAGCCACTAGATATTGTGCTGTTAATAGTCTGAATTTGTAAAAACTCTACAAGTTATCTGGTTGCCATGCTCAGCCTCCAAATACAACGAAACAAAATAACATTTTCATTTAATGGGCTAGGCTATCGGTAAGGATGTTTTAAAGACATCTCTAATGAGAGAAACATGATATCCTTACTGACTGTCCTTGGCCACAAAAATATCACTCTGGCTTTAATGCTAACCACACACAAATTAAATATGTCTCTGCATGCTCCAGCATTTCAACTATAGCACATTTCATGTTAAAAACCCAACATATTGCATTGTTCATTTCAGGAGAAAGGCTGGAAAGGAAAAACATATATGTCCGAAGAGCAGTATGAGAAGTCTGGAAACTCATCCATTAGAAGTTCATCAGAGAAATGAACAGTAAAGACAGTTAAATAAAACACCTACGTTTGGGTCCCAGTTCTGAGGATTCTGTCCCATCTGCTTCACTGTGAAACCCTGGAGAATCCACAATATCTGTGTCTGGAGGAGGGTAGGGTGGGGGTGGGGGAAGCACTAACTGGGGTGGGCCTCGAGGAGATCCTCTAGGAGGCTTTTGTGGCACCTGCCGTCCAACACCTATATGGAATCAATCGGCTGGTTACTTCCAAAGCTTTAGCTGAGAGACACCTTTCCTTTCAAAAAGAAATCTGAGACATATGATCACAACTCCTCTCTCTCTCTCACACACACACACACACACACACACGTACACACACACAAATGTACATGCATTTTGTACATTTTATAAATAGATGGATATGTCATGGCTCAAATGAAAAAAAATGTCCATCCAGAAATGCAGTTTCTGGCAGATGTGGTTTGTGGATGTACAGATGAAAATCTACATTCTGAGCTTAAAAATGAAAATGACTAAAAGTAAACCTGCTTATTAATAAAAATAATAATAACTGACATTTGTATAGCACTTTAAAGTCTGTAAAATGCTTTACACCAATTATTTCATTTACTGAACTAAAAGGGACTATTAACCTCAGTTGAACAATGAATGTCTCAATACAAGTTAGTCACTAAATGAATGAATATATTAATGTTACTTTAAAAAAAAACTACACATCAATTGTTATGGATTGATTATCTGTGTATTTATTCAAACCTTCCCATGTCTAGCACTTCTTGGGGAGATTTATTTACATTTTACTACTTTTACATTCACTACTCTTATACTGACAGGGATGGGGATTCATGATTTCACTGGTATAAAGAACTCCCAGGAGAAACTTTACCAGTGTGAGTTGGTGTCTTCTCTGCTACTCAGAAATCTTGAGAGTTGCCTAGCGCGCTGAGAACTTAAGTGTCTTCCCCAAGATCAAATAGCCAGTATAGACACTGGAGGTGGAAGTTCAGCTTAGGACCCAGGCTCTACCCACTGTACCACACTGCTTCTCATAGAGTATTTCCTATTCATGTCTTCCTCATCAAAGGTCCAAATGGATGAGTTTAGGAAAAAGACTGAAGAGTGTAGTGGGAAAATAAATACAGGGAATCTCATTTACTAATGCCCCTGAGGAGATTCTGCTATTATCTATGTGTAGAACACAGGGAAAGTCACTTAACCACTAGGCCTCAGTTTACTGATTTAGAAAAGGCAAGTTCTGGAAATGAAACATTTCAGTGTCACTTGATAACTGATTAATTTCACTGGGCACTCTTTCTTCTAAATCATTTATTAAAAATATTAAATAATATCATGTCACTGTTTTTTATTGTGAACTCTTTCATATCTGAAGAAGAAATTATCAGTCTTCACTTTTGAGGTTTTTTCTTTAAGCAAATTGTGTAATTGTGTCAGAATACTTTCCAGATAGACCAAAATGAAACCTTGTCAAATTAGAGATTGGCTTTTTTAAAAATCCAAACAAATAATGTGCTCTGGTCTCGCCTTGCTCATACCTTTTCTTCCTTAGAATAAAATTCATTTTGGCAGTTATTTTCTGGGCCATAACATATACATATTAAAAAGATTAAACATGTATAAAATGTGATGACAAAGTAATGATATTACTTCCCAAAGTCGCACATTAAAAACCATCCTCAATACTTGGTACTCCATGAACTTAAAAAGATACACAGGAAAGAAGCCAAGAGTAGGTTGGCAAAATACTTTTGCGATTCATGTTAGAAAGTAAATTATTTTTACTTAGAGAAGGGGAGGGCAGTTTAAGCCCAGTTAGTTAGCTGATCTATTTTGCCTGTAATTTAAACCATCTTGGTGAAAAAAACCTCAATTACTTTTTAAAAAGTTGAAGTGGCTTTTCTCCTCTAAATGGCCATACATCTAAAATGTGTTCTCAGAAACTGCAGACTTTTTTTTTCTCTACTGTATCATTCCATATTAGTGGTATTAGTCGAGTCTGTTCAGTTACACTTTTATATTGTAGCTCTGTGTGTGCGTGCATGAGTGTGTTTACATGAATGAAAGGAGTCATATATAAAGTCTAATTCCAATTCCTGATTGTGGCTTGGAAGTAAGCCAAAAGCCAAAACAAGGATCATGCCAGAGCAGGGAAAACTACTGAGCTGGGAGAGGTCTGAGGAGCAGTTCAGAGATGGGGACATAGATTTGTCTTCTGAAAAAGGAGGAGGTATCATCTGATCAGTGGAAGGAATACTCACACAGCTGAAATATAAATGTATCTGTATACTTGAGGGGGGTGGGGGAAATAAGGCGGGCAAGGAGAGGAAGAGGGAAGTAGAGGCAGGGAGAGGGAGAGAAAAGAGAAGGAAGGAGAGGGAAAGGAGGAGAGGAAGAGAGAGAGAGGCAGACACTAGACTGGAACCTCTTGGATTAGCAGGGGACTCCTCTCTCCTGAAACAGGATAGTTCTACTCTAGATTTAGGTCTGAGTAACTCACATCCACATTGGTGTCACTCATGTTTCTAACAAGGGGTATTAGACCCACACATCTAGGGTCTTTCTTCTACTTTTAGACAAAGAGTTTTAAAAGAGGATAGGTAACTAGTCCTTAAGAACAAGCCTATGGAAGGACATATGTGATTTGCTAGAAGACTAAGAGATAATTTTTGAACAAGGAGGTACTTGGAGGAAATAATGGCTGAAGTTAAGGGATGTCTTATCATGGGATTGGGGGAAAAAAGGCCTATTATGAGAACATGATATGAAGATATGATTTTCCCAAGGAAAGAAAAAAGATGGATTTATGTGAAATATGGGCTCAATTATTTCTCAGCATAATGAACTTCCCAGATTGTGAACTGAGCCAAGTGATTCTTGCTGTGAGACACATGGCCAAAGGCAGGTAATTACAGACCAGGTTCAGGCACATTATCATTTGGGATAATGAGCTCCAGTGGACTGGGGTATTCTCTCATAACTGACTTTTCTATGCTCTTCAGCAGTTTTTTCTTAATACAATTCATTTTTGAAATCTCTTCACTGTATAATTTTTAAATATCTGTGTTCTTGAACTAGTGAATCTTTTTCTTGTAGAAAAGTTACGTAAAGTTTACATTTCTTCTTTGCTTGAAGCATTTCAGGGCCTCTATATGTAAAAAATGGAGATTAATTTCAGGGACCACTTGGTGTATCAAAAGCAAATGGTTCTTGAACATGTTCAAATGATGTACAAATATCATGAGCCTAAAAATAATCATTTTCAGTAGATATCCTTGAAAAAACTTCCATAGGTGCCAAATGCAAGGATTTACAGTCTCTCTCACACAACACAAACTCATACTCATTCCATTCCTTCCTGACTTCTTTTTACTTCTGCCTTACCTTCTTCTACCCTACTGGTATCTGTTCAGCTACAAAGTTTGCACGTGCCCCCATAACTGCCATCAGGCAAATGCTTTTATTTCCAGACTTTCTTTCTTCAGCATAAATATTTTTCCACATTACATTGCAACCTGAAACAAGTCTATTTTCGTTGTTAATGGTAAGCCTAGAAACTAAAGGGGAGCCAATACACAAGGCACATGCATAAACCCAGAGAAGAAAGGCATCTCTCACCCATTGTGCTCTTCCTGTTCTCTTCCTTATCATCTGTCCTGTTTGGGATGAGGGGAGTTGGTGGTGGTGGAGGTGGTGGTGGTGCTGGGGCACGTCTCTTTTTCTTCTGTAATTCGTTCTGTGATGCTTGTGATACCTAGAAAAAACAAAGGAAACAAAGGCAAGTTGGGGTTATATTGGGCAAGTGATAGTCTACATAGGTTTGTTAGAAGTGGATTCTCTATACTAGGTAAGTGGTTCTTCATTTCCTGGGGAAGAGGTTTGGGACCTGTGATTTCTCTTGGCAAGAAATTTCTCTATGACTTAGTCCTAGACAGGTATCTGGGGCCTTGAGAAGTTCAGTGACTTTGCTCAAGGGTCCCTGATCTAGTAGGGTGTCTTGAGGTCAGCTACGAACTGAAGTCTTCCTGAATCCAGGTACAGCATACACTGTGCCACCTAGCTAGCTACAAAGCAGACAGAAGGGATAACACTACTACTACTAGCTTCAATTATATAGCACCTACTATGTGCCAGGCACTATGGTAAGCACTTTACAAATGTTATTTTATTCGATACTCACAACAACTTTGTGAGGTAGGTGCTATTACTACCCCCATTTTAGAGACGAAGAAAATGAGTCAAACAGAGATTATATGATTTGCCAAAGGACAGACTGCTAGTTAAGTATCTGAAACCAGATTCAAACTCAGGTCTTCCTGAGTCTAGCTCCACTACTCTGTCCACTGTGCCAGCTAGCTGCCTAACAATTCACAGGAGAAAAAATCCCAAAAGGAGACCTACAATAAAATCCATTCTTATGTGCCTAGAGATAAATACACAACCTCCAAATAATAAGCAAGGTAAAATATAGGACGTAAGACAAGGATGCACATCTGCTCTCATACACAGAAACCAAGGAGACTTCTTGTAGCATCCAAGACTAGAAGAAGATTGTATAAGAGCATAACAAAGGAATAGAAGGGATTAAAAGGAAAAAGATAGATGAACCAACATTGTACATGAAGATCTAATTATGTGAGGAAATCCTGGAACCAAGACAGGAAAGCACAATGGGAAGCACTTGGTTGATGATCAATGAAGAGGATATTACTTGAGGGAGTATCTTAGACAGAAGTAGGAAATAGTCCATAAAATGAGAAGCAGGTCAAGACAAATCCTTAATAGATACAAAGACATGATACATTAGCGATGGAAGGACTTCAATTACCTAGGCATCTGCAGTCAGTGTTTCTGCCAAAGACAGAGCAGCAATAAATATTTGGCTTGTCTTAATAATGTCATCCATCAAAAAAGGAGAGTAAGCAATGACATAAATTGTTATTCTGTATTTGAATCTTTCCAATGAGGAGAAACTGATTGTTGGAGTGGAAATAATGAGAACCTCAGGGAGAAGTGACCGCTCTATTTTAGAATATGTGAAACAGGTGGGTGTTGGTGTTGATCTGGGAAAAGTTGATGGCAAAAGGAGTCAAAAAAGTATAAGCAGGATCTCATGGCTAACAATTCTATAGGGTAAAGTCAGCTCAAGAGAAATGGAAAGTTCTTAGGAAAGAAATCCAGAAGACACTAGACACAGTTTCAAAGGAGATAAAAGGGCAGTTGCTTTAAGAGAAATCATGAGGCATGCATGGGCAATCTGATATAATAAGATTTTGAAAAGATAGCAAAAAGGAGGAAAAGAGGGTGGATATAAAAGCAATAACACAATTACTTCTTTCAGAAAATTTGATAATTTTAGTTTAAGATTTAGTTTAAGTCTGGTGACTTCAATTCATTGTACTAATCAGTCAACAAGCCTCATTAAGCACTTACTATATGTCAGGGACTGTGCCAAGTGCTGAGGGTACAAAGAAAGTCAAAATAGTCCCTGCCCTCAAGGAGTTCCTGTTCTAACTGGGGAAAGCAACATACAAATAATTTGGCACACAGAAGATACATGCAGAGTAGACGAAGGTAATCTCAAAGGAATATTACTTTGTATACACTTAACGTTTATTTGAGTACATGTCGACACCTCCTCTTCTTTTACCCGAACACACCTAAATTGTTGCAACTACTTCATTCATTCATTCATTTACACCTTAAGCAATTATGAGTGTGGAGCACTGGGGAATACATGATGAAAAGTTTATTAGATAAGACATTATTTCTGCTCACATGGAACTTATAGTCTAATAGGGATTTAGACATTATACTTCAGCCTTTTGAGTTCACATCTTTCTGATCATTTATTCCCCCACCGTTGTGCTCCATGTTTTAATCAAATTAAAACATGGCAATATATCTATGTGTTAATGTGATACGGCTAGCCCCTTCCACTCTTCCTGCCTCATTTTCCTTCCTAGGTAATAAATATTTTAAAATGCATACTCCTGAAGACCATATATCTTCAGGTCTAATTCAAATGAATGATTAAAATGGCATGGATTTTCAAATAAGGTAAGAGGAGGTACCCCTATAACAGGAAGTGGGCTGATCAAACTTTGGCTAGAGTCATCTTAATTCACACTCTACAAATGTGGTCATCTCTTGCACGAGCAGTCTGTGAAGTACAATAATGGCTAGTATTTAGATATAGCTTATATATATTTACATATAATTTATACAGATATAAACTTATACATATTGACATATTATCTCTTTAAAATAACTAGCACTTAAATTTTTAAGGTTTGCAAAGTACTTTACAAATATCTCATTTGATCCTCACTACTAACCTGGGCGGTAGGTGTCATAATGATCCCTATTCTATAGGTAAGGAAACAGAGGTTTAAATTACTTGCCTAGGGGTCACATAGCTAATAAATATTTGAGGTGGAACTGGAACTTAGAGCTTTGTAACTTCAGGTCTAGGGCTCTATGCACTGTCACCTAGCCTACTCAGTATTATGATCTGTTACTGATTCTATAAAAACATTCATTCATTTGCCATCAGTATCACTAAGTTACTAACCCTAAAGTAGAGTCATACATTCTCAAAGTTGGGAGTCTATGTAGCCTGAACCATGTCTGAACAAGAATTTCCATTACAACATCTCTCAAGAGTGGTCATCCAGCCTTTGCTTTAAGACTTCCAGGAAGGAGGGGAATCCACTACCTATACTTTTAATTGTTAGCAAGTTATTCTTTTTTATTGAATGGAAATATTGCCCTGGAAACATTCTGCTTTCAGAGATTAAGCAGAAAAAGGCTCATCAATTTTCCACATGACAGCCCAACCAATGCTTGAAGACTACTGTAGTATTCCTTGAGTCTTCTCTAGGCTACATGTCCCTTAAACACTGTTGAAATGTTTACCTTCACCTGTAAGTATACTTCAATCCTGAATTCAGACAATTCAGTCTTCAAAATGAGTGCACAGTGTAATACAAGGCATATTTCAGGACACAAGCAACCTATCTCATCATTTGTGCTCTTTGGGAACCTTCCAGAAATAAGAGAAATAGGATGACATTACTTTGAAAGAGATGGGATCATCGGATATCTACAGTAGAAAAAGTCTTTGTTCACTGAGTACTTTTTGTTCTAAGTTTTATTTTATTTTACAGTTCCCAGGAAGGGTTTAGAGGAGTCTACCCAAATTTTGACTAATCTTTGGGGTCAACTAAGTCACCACATTTGGTTGTTTATGTTACATTTCATTTGCTAAAAGCCTGAGGCCTCCTCCTTCCAGGTGTGCCAGTGAAAACAAATCCTATCATTGCCATCTTTGGTGATTCCACAAAGAATAACACTGGGCACACTTCATGGAAAGTTATGAGAAGAAACAAAAGTTGCTGTTCAAGCAATTTCTCTTTACTTTACTTAAGAACAAAACGCACTAACACAGAACATTCATCATATGCTATGCTTTTTTTAAATGGAGGAATTTTTTTTTGTATTTTATTTCCCCCCAATTACATATAAAAACAATTTTTAACATTTTTAAAAACTTCTGAGTTTCAAATTCTCTCCTTTCCTTCCTCCTATCCTGCTCATTAAGAAGGCAAGCAATTCGATATAGGTTATACATGTGTAATCATGCAAAACACTTTTATATTAGTCCCATTGTGAAAGAAAACATAGATTAAAAAACTCAAGAAAAATACAGAGAGTTAAAAAAGTATGCTTCAATCTGTATTGAGACACCATCAAATTCAGTTCTTTCACTGGAAATGGATAGCATTTTTGACCATAAGTCCTTCAGAGTTGTCTTGGATCACACTGTATTGTTGAGAATAGTAAGTCATTCACAAATGAGATCATTTTATAACTTTGCTTTACTTTTTACACAGTACATAAATGATCTTTGACCATTTATCAATTGGGAAACAGTTCTTATTTTTATAAATATGACGCAGTTCTCTTTATGTTTGAGAAAAGAGGCCTTTATCAGAGAAACCTGCTTCAAAATTTTTTTCACAGTTACTATAGCCAACTGTATTTCCCTCCATCCTATTTTCCCTCTGTTTATTCTGTTCTCTCTCTTCTTCCACCCTGTTCTTCCTCAAAATTCCTCCAATCCTTTAACGTAGAAGCTGCTAAATCTCATGTTATCCTGACTATGGATCCATGATACTTGAATTGTTTCTTTCTGGCTGCTTGTAATATTCTCTAGTTGATCTGGGAGCTCTGGAATTTGGCTATTATATTCCTGGGAGCTTTCACTTTGGGCTATCTTTCAGGAGGTGGTCAGTGGATTCTTTCCATTTCTCTTTTACCCTCTGGTTCTAGAATATCAGGGCAGCTTTCTTTGATATTTTCTTGAAAGATAATATCTAGGCTGTTTTTTTGATCACAGCTTTCAGGTAGTTCAATAATTTTTAAATTCTTTCTCCTGGATCTATTTTCCAGGTCCATTTTCTCAATGACTTATTTCACACTGTCTACAATTTTTAAAAATTCTTTTGGTTTTGTTTTATTATTTCTTGATTTCTCATAAAGTCATTAGCTTCCTTTTGCTAGATTCTAATTTTTAAGGAATTATTTTCTTTAGTGAGCTTTTGTATCTCCTTTTCCATTTGGGCAATTTTACTTTTTAAGGAGTTTTTTCTTCAGTAAATTTTTGTGCCTCTTTTTCCATTTGACCAACTCTGCTTTTCAATGCATTGTTATCCTCATTGGTTTTTTCTGTACCTCTTTTACTGGCCTAGTCTTAAGGTATTATTTTCTTCAGTATTTTTTTTGTGTCTT
Organism: Bettongia penicillata ogilbyi; assembly: GCA_023548195.1. Lineage (NCBI taxonomy): Eukaryota > Metazoa > Chordata > Mammalia > Diprotodontia > Potoroidae > Bettongia > Bettongia penicillata. Next base: position 2,162,262 of record JAJHZJ010000125.1, on the reverse strand, counting down.
CTTTACCAAGCTGTTGACTATTTTTTTTCATTATTTTCTTGCATCAATAATTTCTCTTTCCAAATTTTTCTCTACCTCTCTTACTTGATTTTCAAAAGCCTTTTTGAGTTCTTTCACGGTCCAAGGCAAATTCATATATTTTTTGGAGGCTTTGGATAGAGGAGCTTTGACTTTTTAAAAATCTTCTGAGTGTGTGTTTTGATCTTCCTTGCCATCCTAGTAACTTTATATGACCAGGATTTTTTTTTTCAGTTGTTTGCTCATTTCCCCAGCCTATTTCTTGACTTTTAACTCTGTTAAAGTATGGTTCTGCTTCCAGGGTAGAGAGTACACTGCCCAAGCTTCAGGGTTTTTGTGCAGCTATTTTCAGAGGTACTTCTAGGGACATGTAAGTTTCTAGTTCTTCTAAGGTGGTATGGACTGAGGAGAGGTGTCTCCTATTGTCCTTGCCTGAGCTTGTCTGTGGGAGACCACCAACACTCTTCTCTGCTCTGGAATTGTTATGAGGATCCTTGCTCCATGACTGCCCTCTCTGGTGTGCTAGTCCTGAGACTAGCCACCCAGGATTGCAACCCTGATCTGAATATGGGCAAAGCAACGGAGTCCTGCCCCCAATGCCAATGGAGAGACAACTGTCATCTCTTTCTGAACAGTTGTTCAACCCCCTTACCCTGTGGACTGAGAGCTCTGGAAGCAGATGCTGCTGTAGTAGACTCAGTGTCTCTGAAGACCTGCTCCTGGTTTGCTGGAGCTTGGTCTGTGCTTTGACAGACTGTTCCATTCTTACCTTGATGGAACAGATCTTTCCTGCTGACCTTCTAAGTTATCCTTGGCTGGAAAATTATTCCACTTTGTCCTTTTTGTGGGTTCTGCCACTCCAGGAATTGTTTTATGGCATTATTTAAAGGTGTTCAAAAGGGTACAGGGGCAAACTCAGGAGAGTTGCTGCCTTTTCTCCACCATATTGGTTCTACCTGGAATTTTTCTTTTCTTTTTTTTTTTAACATTTTTCCTGTTGTAACAGACTTGAGCTAGAAACATTTGTATAAGCAACTGCCACAGACATTTCATAATACACAATTTTATGGAAAAAAAAATCTGCTCTTTATAATTCATGTGTGGAAATACATACACAGTCAAAGTCCCTAAGTATTTGACATATGTGTGTTGAGAGCCAAAAGGAAAAGAAAAACAGCAACAATAACAAAAAGTCCTAAATGCTATGGCAGCTAACACTTACTGTGCATTCTCAGGGCAGAAATAAATGCGAGTATTTCTAACTATAGCTTCTATGGCAAAATGCCCTGCCTCCCAACCCTAAGGTAAGGAAAAAGCTTTCTGGCTTAAAGAAAGAATCTTAGCCAATAACACAGCATGAAGAAACATCAGAATTCAATCTCCTTGATCTGCAAAAGTAGTGATCCTCTAACTAGGCTAGGAAAATATCTTCTGTTAGCTCCCTCCCCTGTTTCCTTGAAGGAAATAATCCCTTTGGTCAAAGGAGGACCTTCTGGGATGCTGCTGGGGTGTGTGGGGAAGTACATTTTTTTCCCTGCCCTAGTTTTCATGATGTGTGTATGTCTTTGAATGGATTAATGGAGGAGCCAAAGAGCCTGAGGAGCAAAAAAAGTTCTTTGTCTAATAATGCAGTTTGGGATTATTTTCAGGGGCATTCTGAGTGCAAGTGACAGTAAATCAATCCCATAATCTAAAGTTGCTGAGTTTCAGCCTCAGGGAGGGCCTCATTCCACTTGGAAAAGGCACAGCATAGTTTCAAAAAGCACTGGGTGTGGAATCGAAAGATCTGAGTTCCAAGCCTGCTTCTTACACTTACTACCTGAATGATGTTGGGTTCTGCATCTCTAGTTCCTTATTTATTACATAAAGGACTGGATGACCTCAAAGGAACCTTCTTATTATAAATCTAGGATCCTCAACTTGATTTTACATCAACTTAATTCATAGGAATTCCCTAATGCCTACAGAATTCCCACATTCTCTCCTTCTCTCTGCAATTCAAACCAATTCATGAAACATTTATTGACTGCTGTTCAAGGTACTGTGCTAGGCGATGGGGATATAAGGAAACCAAAAATAAATGAAATTTAGGGAAGAAATCTCATGGAATTAATATGCTACCAAGACTGGGGGGTAGAACATATAAACAGGGAAATATACACATTCAAAGATGAAGGAGAGAGAATGAGCACTAAAAATCAAAGGGACCAAGAAAAGGGGCCTGCAGATGACCCTAGAGTTGATTCTTGAAGGGATTCTTGGAGGCAGAGGTTAAGTTCACCTGTCTAACTTCAGGTCATGTAATGAAACTTATCCTAGATGCTGTGATCCAACCTCACTTCAGATACTCTCTGTCTGGCATTCTCACCCTATCCTCTCCTGTTTCTGTGCCTTTGACTTATGCCTTCCCCACATTCATCTCTCTTATTATTAAAGGTTTCTCTTCCTTCAAGGCACAAGTCAGGCAACATGTCCTCCCTGACAATTCCCCATTCCTTCAGGGAATAGTGATTTCTTCAAATTTCTCATAGTACTTAACCGTCCTTGTATATAAGTATTCATGTAAATGTCCTTTCTTGTCCAATTAAACTGCAATCTCCTTGAGAAAAGGATTGATTTTATATTTACAGGGTGGTTACCTATTACAGTACTTTGCACAGAATAGGTGCTTAAAAATTTTGGGGGAGGGATAGGGGAGTGTCCTTGGCTACTGCTATGGGTGATCTATATAGCTTAAGATCATAAATTTGGTGATAAAGGGGACCTTAGAAGTCATAGGATCTTAGCTCAGAGTTGAAAGGAATCCTATTTTACAAATGAGGTCTAGGAAGGTTAAAGACTTTATTCAAGGTCCCATCCAAGGTCCACAAATAGGTCTCAAATCCAGGTTCTTTAACTCCAAATCTAGTTTACTTTTCACTACCTGGATTGTTATTTTTTGTCCTGCAGTCTCAGAGAGGACCAATGATCTCAAGGGGGAGAATTCTTGACTTGCAAGTAGATTGGATTTAAGTGAGGCAGAGTTGTGCAAAGTCTTACTCCCTCCTCCCGAGTCATCAGAGTCCAGCAGCAAGACAAGACAATGGTCAGGATGAGTTATGGCCTTGGATGCAGCAGAGAGAACTTGGCCTTTTTAAGACCATTGGTTGCGTTTTAATGGCTCAGAGTGAGTATAAAAAGTAACTATTTTTATTCTAGCTAGAAACTCTGAGGGTCTTCTCCATCCTGATGGCTTCTTTCATGAAGGCAAACTAGGTCATCTTTTGCCCCAATTTTTACTTTTCACTAAACAAATGAACCCCCCCCTTATCAAGCACTTATTATGTGCCAAGCACCATATCATTTCTAATAAGAATCATAAAAAAAGAGTATTTATATATCACATTAAAGTTTTTAAGGTCTTTACATATACTGCTTCATTTATTTCTCAAAACAACCCAGTGAAGTAGGTAGGTCTGTTATCAGATAAGGAAACTGAGAGTGATGGAGATAAAGTGGCAAGCCCAGGTCCACTAAAATGGAAGGTGTCTGAAGTCAGTTTCAAACTCAGGTCTTCTTGACTCTAAGTTCATTATTCTAACTCTTGAACTAAGCTGCTTCTACTACTAAGAGAAACATAGGTTATCCGGTTCTTCCCCACAAGACAAATAGTTCAAGCATTGAAGAGAGGTTCCGCGAAATAACTGTTTCTTCCTCTAAAATGGCATTTGATCATTTAATTGTATTTGTGTACTTCTTGGCAGCTTAACTGAGCAGCATTTCTTCCTTGGCCAAGGAAGGTGAAAAGTTGGGCATTAGGAAGGAGGAGGCATATTTTTTTAAAAGAGAAATGTGGAATATATAAAATTGGCAGAGGGGTCACTCATTTTTTGGACACATGGCCTTTTATATGCAATGGATGCTCAATGCCTGTATTTGTCTGATGGATATATTTCCTTTAGAAATCAAGAATTATTTGCATGAAACTTAATTAATATTCAACTAGAAGATGCCTTTCAAATCAATGTCAATTATAATCAAAAGGGCTACTTGTGGGGGTGGAGCCAAGATGGCGGAGTAGAAAGACTCATGTATGCTAGCTCCAAACCCACAGCCCATGTATTTCCTGCAAGAAGAACTCCCCACAAATTCTGGATCACTGCAAGGTGCACAGAAACACAGTGGAAAAGATTTCCATTCCAGAGAGCCCTGGAGAGCCGTCCCCAGGGTCCGTCGCACCCCGGAAAGCGGAGCCCACCCCTGCCCTGACCTGGCCGGGCGGCCCCAGAGGAGCAGATCCGAGCAGGCTTCAGGGACGGAACCTCCAGCGGCTGCAAAGGTCCCTCCACCCACAGACGCTCCAGGTCAGTGAGAGAGACTTCTGGGCTGGCTGAGAGGGGAGCGGGGTGTCTCTGTGACTCGGGCCCCCTCGGGAGGCAGCGGCAGAGGCAGCGGCTGGCAGGATCTTCATTACTGAAGGTCTCTGCATAAAGCCCCTGAGGGAACGGAGCCTGGGAGGCGGCCCTGCATGCACCCCAACACCAGAACTTAAGCTCACATTGAATAGAAGCCACACTTGTGGCTGAAAGCCCATTTGAATCTCAGACCCCAAGCACTAGCTGCGCGGATCTAGGCGGGGGTGCAGAGGAATCTCAGAAGTCAAGTAGCTGGCTGGGAAAATGCCCAGAAAAAGGAAGCAAAATAAGACCATAGAGAGCTACTTTGATGGGGTGCAGATGTTCCCACCTTTTAATTCTGATGACGAGGAAATATTCTTACTATCAGGGAAAGATGTGGAGGGCGGGGCCTCTGTATCCCAGACATTCCAGGTGGATGTCCGGTGGGCTCAGGCCATGGAAGAGCTCAAAAAGGATTTTGAAAAGCAAGTTAGACAGGTGGAGGAAAAACTGGAAAGAGAAATGAGAGAGATGCAAGAAAAGCATGAAAAACGGGTCAATATTTTGGTAGAGGAGACCCCAAAAAATGCTGAAGAAAATAACACCTTGAAAAATAGGCTCACTCAATTGGCAAAAGAGGTTCAAAAAGCCAATGAGGAGAAGAATGCATTCAAAAGCAGAATGAGCCAAATGGAAAAAGAGGCTCAAAAGCTCACTGAAGAAAATAGTTCTCTCAAAATCAGAATGGAACAGATGGAGTCTAATGACTTTATGAGAAATCAAGAAATCACCAAACAAAACCAAAAGAATGAAAAAATGGAAGACAATGTGAACTAACTCATGGGAAAAACAACTGACCTGGAAAATAGATCCAGGAGAGACAATTTAAAAATTATGGGACTACCTGAAAGTCATGATCAAAAAAAGAGCCTAGACATCATCTTCCATGAAATTATCAAGGAAAACTGCCCTGATATTCTACAACCAGAGGGCAAAATAAGTATTGAAAGAATCCATTGATCACCGCCTGAAAGAGATCCAAAAAGAGAAACTCCTAGGAACATTGTGGCCAAATTCCAGAACTCCCAGCTCAAGGAAAAAATCTTGCAAGCAGCTAGAAAGAAACAATTCCAGTATTGTGGAAATACAATCAGGATAACTCAAGATCTAGCAGCTTCTACATTAAGGGATCGAAGGGCGTGGAATAGGATATTTCAGAAGGCAAAGGAACTAGGACTCAAACCAAGAATCACCTACCCAGCTAAACTGAGTATAATACTTCAGGGGAAAGTAAGGTCTTTCAATGAAACAGAGGACTTTCAATCATTCTTGATGAAAAGACGAGAGCTGAAAAGAAAATTTGACTTTCAAACACAAGAATGAGGAGAAGCATGAAAAAGTAAACAGTAAAAAGAAGTCTTAAGGGACTTACCATAAGTGAACTGTTTACATTCCTACATGGAAAGACAATATTTGTAACTCTTAAAATTTTTCAGTATCTGGGTAGTTGGTGGGATTATACATACACACATACACACACACATGTATACGTGTGCACGCACACACACATACACACATGCATGCACATACAGAGACAGAGAGCACAGACTGAATTGAATAGGATGGGACCATATCTTAAAAGAAATTAAGGTAAATGATGAGAGAGAAATGTAGTGGGAGGAGAGAGGGTGAAATGGAATGGGGTAAATTATATCTCATTCAAGAGGCAAGCAGGAGACTTTTTAGTGGAGGAAAAAAGAGGAGAGCTGAGAAAAAAAAACAAGAAGTTTACCCTCATCACATTCAACTAACGGAAGGAATAAAATGCACACTCATTTTGGTATGAAAACCTATCTTACAATACAGGAAAGTGGGGGAGAGGGAAATAAGCAAGGGGGGGGGATAATGGAAGGGAGGGCAATGGGAGGAGGGAGCAATTTGAAGTCAACATTTGGGGAGGGACAGGATTAAAAGACAGAATAGAAACAATCAGGGGCAGGATAGGATGGAGGGAAATACAGTTAGTCTTACACAACATGACTATTATTGAAGTCATTTGCAAAACTACACAGATAGGGCCTATATTGAATTGCCTGCCTTCCCAAAGGGAATGGGTGGGGAGGGAGGAATGGGGAGAAGTTGCAACTCAAAGTTTTAGGAACAACTGTTGAGTATTGTTCTAGCTACTAGGAAATAAGAAATACAGGTAATGGGGAATAGAAAGTCATCTGGCCCTACAGGACAAAAGAGAAGATGGGGACAAGAGAAGGGAGGGATGATAGAAGAGAGGGCAGATTGGTGATAGGGAAAATTAGAATGCTCGGTGTATTGGGGTGGGGGGAGGGGACAAAAGGGGAGAAAATTTGGAACCCAAAATTTTGTGAAAATGAATGTAAAAAGTTAAATTAAAAAAAAATGATAAAGAGAAAAAAAAATAGCTACTTGTTCCACAAGTCTTTTTTTTTTTTTTTTTTTTTTTTAAACCCAGACTAGGCTCCTGCAGTTCCCTAAAGAAAGTCTAATAATTTGTGTATTAACTTTAGGTCAGAATGTTAGGGAAGTGTCTAAACTCTGATTATCACAGCCATACTAAACTTTACCATTTCACCTGCTAACTAGGTTTTCTTGGAATCTTTCCGAGACCTAGAGATGATAATCATCTATTTTCCTCATCCAACTATATTCACCTGGTGTCAGTTGGTTAAGAAGCATTTATTAATTACTTACCATGTGCCAGACACTATGTTAAGTGCTGAGGAGATAAAGGAAGTAAAACATACACACATACACACACACACACACACACACACACACACACACACACACACACACCCCCAAAACCACAGTAAAACCAAAACAGTCTCCCTCCTCAAAAAGCATACATTCCAATGGGGGAGAAAACATAAATGTCTAGGCACACAGAGTACATGGAGAAAATAGGAGGCAACCAAGGAGCACCATTTTATTTTTTTTGTAACTGATAAAAGCTCTCTGGGCACTGGTTGGAGACAAGAGAGTATGTAAAACTCATTAGCCCAGCACAGTTAAATTCCTCAGAGATGTATCACTTCCTTCTTTACCCATGGAATGGATTTTCTTTGTAGATGACAGCCTACTCTGAAAGTCTATGCTGCCTTACAAGCGATGATAGGTTTAAAAGTTGAACTCTGGCAGAATTCTTAAGAGACCAAGCAGAAATATCAAGCACAAGCTAATCTAGAAAAGAGAAGAAGGAAATAAAATGTGAACCATTTTAATAACGAAGGCTTAATCAACCTCATAAAAATTAGGTCTCATTCAGTCAACCATAAGAAGTTAAAAGAGGGGAAAAGTTTATATGAAATATGATATGCTACTAAGTATAAGAAAAATCAGTATCACAAAATCCCCTTTCAAAGAATCCGAACTTTATAAAGCTATCTTGTATGATTAATTCAAATTCTTCAGTTTTTGCAGTAAGAAGGTCCTCTATAATATACCATCCCCCTCTTAAACGTTCTCTATTAGACAGTTATTAGTTACTGGTTTTTTAAAAAGTCTTCAGAGCATTTTGCTCTAATTCAATTTTAGGGACAGTATAAAAATTTTTCAATTGTTTTTTAATGTCAATATTGGTCACTCTGGGAAGTAAACCTGGAAAAAAAGAAGACAAAGAACTACACAAAGGACATTGTTTCTTTTTTTGGAATTGACTATAGCCAAACAATAGAACTTGAAACTCATTTTTCATGGCTGACTGATTCCTTTGTAAAGGAACCAGTCCCTGACAATATGATCTGAAGTATTCGCTATCCACATTCTGCTATCAGCCCCCTTCCCTCCCCAAGATTTGCTGTTCCCAGTGCTAAGATGTTTTAGGTTAGGAAAAATAAGAAGCCAGACTTGATGAGATTATTCTAAGGTTTTTTTCTCCTGTAACCTAGCAGCAGAGAGCCAACTTGCCTTCAAGACTGCCTGTTTTCTGAATACAATGGCCATCTTATGATTGAGATAAAATGTTATTATTTGACCTAAATCTGACAAGTACAATTCACCCTTAGTCCTCAACCCTCTTTCTTTGGGAGGCCACACAGGATGCAGGAGGCCATTTCCAATTAAATTTGTTTCTGGACACAATGTTATTTTCAGAGATCTTTACAGTATTACTGAAGGAATATTTTAAGAATGTGGAAAGCATGATGTACTGTTGTGAAAGATCAAAACTTTAATTAGATTCTGGGCTTATAGAGGATGCTTGAGTCTGCCCAGTGACAGTGAGCTTGTTATGAAGAAATGAGCTCCCATTTGTAGATGTGTGTGGAGTGCAGATTAAACATTCTAAAGTCAGGCAAGCAAGAGTAAGTTTTAAAAAGGGGCATACCCAATACTAGAGTCCAGGAAACTGGATTCCTATCAGGTTCTGACTTCAAAAGGAAGTTGGGAGGGTCAGCTCTTCATTCCCTTTCTCTTGCTGGGATCCTGTCTAGCTGAGAGTGGAAGGAGACTTGTTTTGGTGTGAAAGGGTATAAGTTCTTGATTCTGCTTTTTCTTACTTGTATGATCTTGGGAAAGCCACCTGTCTTCTCTGGACTCTGTTCCCTTCCTTATCTATAAAATTAGAGGACTGGACCAGATGATCTTAGGATGCCTCCAGCTCTTAAACCTCAAGACAGCAGTTTTTTTCAGGGGACGACTGGCGAAGGTCTGGTGAAATCTATGGACCTTTCTCAGAACAATGTTTTCAAATACTTAACATAAAATATACAGTATTATAAAGGGAATCAATTATAATAAAACACAGTTATCAACATTTTTTAAATATAAAAGGTCACGGGTTCTAGATTAAGAAAGTCTTACTAGGTGCCAAAGTTCTTTGTTGGGGAAGATTTATAGATCAACTTAAATGATCAATCAATATGAATTTACTAAGCCCTTAATATGTGTCCTAGTAATCTACCATTTTAAGTGCTAGGGATACCACAAGAAAAGAGGAGGGTGAGAAGGGGGAGGAGAGACAGAGGAGAAGAAAGGAAGGAAGAAAGAGAGAAAAAAAGAAAGAAATGACACAGCCTCACAGAGCTTACATTCCAACACCATATTTCCAACCTTCTCTATATAGGGTTTCCAAACCACACTTGCTTCTTTCCATCCCCCTTGGTCTCCATAACTCTCCAGCCTGAATGACTAACTTAGCCCCACAGAGCTTTTTCTACCATGCCACAGAAACCTCTTTACCTGGAACCTTAATTCACCCTTGGACTACTTTTCAAATTGAAGTACTCTCTGCCCTTGGGCCTCTTTCTTGGATTAGCTAGTTTCTCTCAGAACCTCCATTCTGATGAGCAATCCCAGGCCAATCACAGTCTTCATTTCTTCCCAGGTAGCACTGCTGATTTATCTACACAAGACTTTCTCTACCTTGCCTCTGGCCACCTACAACCCCAGTTCCCCCATTTTAGCTCCCTTTTATCTTTTCTTTTTCCCCAGTAGAGCCTGAACTCTGGGACTGTTTTTCTTTCTGCATGTATTTGTCACAAGTGGGATGTGGACTTGACTTTTTAATCCCATTAAAAGGGCTCCTTGCTTCCTACTTTAGTAAGGAAAATGGAAGCTTTCTGTACTGAATTCCCTTTTACTTAATTGTACAACTTTTAAAAAATCTACAATTTCTCCCGTCTTTGACAAACAGGTAACCTTTCTCCATGTGAAATCTAACTTCCTTACTTTTTACCTTTGATCTCAACATCTCCTGTAGTGACTTCTAGGAATTTGCCTCTTCCTTTATTTCCTCTCTCTCATCTAGGTAGGTGGCACAGTGGATTGAACACTGGGCCTGGATTCAGTAAGACTGGAGTTTGAAGACTCCAGTCTGGCCTCAGACACTCGCCAGCTGTGTGACCCTGGGCAAGTCACTTAACCTCTGCCTCAGTTTCCTCCTCTGTAAAATGGGGCAGAATCTGTCTTCCAGGATTACTGTGAGGATCAAATGAAATAGCAGTTGTAAAGTGCTTAGCACAGAGCTTGGTGCATTGCAGGCATCATATAAAGGTTAGCTATTATCTTTAGTCTCTACTTGTCTACTGGTCCTCGTCTAGAGGAGCCAGAGAAGCAACTCTTAATGGTTCAGGACGTAATACTAGCTGACATTTACATAGTGCTTTAAGGTTTGCAAAAGTAACAGGCCCAACCATGGGCTACTTAACTTAAATAAAGAAGCTGTCAGCATAACTGAACCACAGCTATTTCACACCCAGACATGTGCCATGGGTGTCAGCCACCTGGAATGGACTCTGGGGACACGAGGCTTAATCCTTTTCACAGTTTCAAATCCTGAGTGGGAGGCCTCTCTGCTTATTTGCATCTGTCCTGTCTCTGTTAAGTTTCCCAAGAGTGGAAGCACATTCCCCTCTGTGCCTTCCCCCTACATACCTGAACCATACTGCCTTGTGCTATACTCAGACATCCTACATACACAAGCCTACAACACTTGAGCAGAGAGACTCCAGAGATGCAGCTTAGGGAGCCACTCCAGAGTCCCGGGCCCAGAAGGACAAGGCCAGAAGCAGGGCTGCAGCCACTTACCCTGGCAAACAGCTTGAAGCAGTGGAAAGAAGAGAAAAAAAGCTCCAGATTGAATGGCTAACTTCTCTACAGAACTCAAGACATGCTCCCTGTCTGGCAAGACCACACCTCCTTTTGATGCTACGGAGACTGGTCCTTAAATGATTCAACATCTAAGAGTTGCAGTAAGAAAAAAAGGGAAATATTTTAGGCTCAAGGTCTCAACAAGCATTCTTTCTGCTAAGCAGTTTGTTTAAAGTGGAATAACAGTGGATTTGGAGTTAGAGAACCTGGGCTCTAATCCTGGCTCCCAATTCTAACCAGTCTGACCTTGTGCTAGTTACTTCATGTCTCTAGGCCTCAGTTGCCTCATCTGTAAAATGAGAGGGTTGCACTCTATGATCTCTAATATCCCTTTCTAGCTCTAGCTCTATCACACTAACCATACATCTTTCTGTGGAGTGTGTGAAAGATAGTACACCTAACCTGTGGACTTTTCAAAGATAAACGAAAAGCCTGGGTCCAGATTAGCCGACTCTGAAGACGTAGTTAAAAAACCCCAGCACACTGTTATTCCCTCTTGAGTAGGTCCAAAGTTTTGAAAAGTTTTCTTCTAGTGGGTTGACAACATATTACTTTAAGACAAATATGGAAAGTTAGAAAAAAAGGTTATTTGGTAGTTTCCGAATGCTAGTGAGAGAAGAGAAAATTCAGCATGTGACTGAGATGGAACCAAAGGGGGCAAAATTTGGGTGCACCTAGTGGAGCAGTCAGAAAATACAGGTAAGGTTGAAGCCTTTTACATTTCCAATTTGAACTTAAGATAGAGGATTATACTGTTGTTATTGGTGATGTATAATGTTAAGGCAAGAGAAAATAAACTTAAATCTTTTTACATCTGTCAAATGAAGCATGTCCAGTAACTGATGGTAACAGCAAAGAACTCTATGATTCTTATACAGGTTGAGACAGGTCCTGTGGTATAGTGGACAAAGGTCCCCTTTGAACCGAGTTTTTTTTCTGACTCCAAATCCTGCCCTTGACATATACCATGGGCAAGTAACTGCACCTTTCAATGCCCCAGAAACTTTCTAAGGCTGTAAATTACAGACAAATTGCTGATCCACACCCCACTACCAAAACAAAACAGCAAAAAAAGGGCAGACAAAAACGTGGCTCAGGCCTAGAGAAGGCAATTTTAGATAATATATTCACTACAGCTATAAGGATTAGCTTTTTTTCTATAGAATGTGAGGAAAGGGTAGGATTCTATAACTCTTTCCCACTCTTCCTTTTCACCTCTCCCCAGGGAAAAAAAGAAAGAAAAATAACAAATCTCAGATGATGTGATACTGCATGGAAATAATTCAGAGAGTGCAAGATTTGAGTACTACTAGTTACAGCTGCAATTGAAAAGGCAGATAAGGTCACTAAGGGAGCACAAGGGAAAAGGAAGCCTGCCTGATGACTGGTAGACAAAAGGAACTAGGGTTAGAAAAGCAAAAAAAAAAATCACCATCTTTCGAAAACAATCTTCAGACTTTTTCTTAAAGCAAATCAAAGGCATAATCTTTAAAATATGGGGAAAAACAAACATATTAAGAAGAAACAATTCCAAACTGTTTGGATACCACTTTCTCATTGAGGGCAACAAACACTTCACTGTCCATGTGCTTTATAGGTAAATTAGGATGATAAAAATGATATGGCCTGGTGACCATTTTTATGTTTAAGACCTGTGCATGAAGTTCAAACAAAGCTTGAGTCCTTGGAGCATGAATCCATAAAAAAAGTTAATTTTGCTTTTTGTCTTTTTTCCCCTCGAAGTCAAGACCAAGTCACTTTGTGGAGAAGGAATAAATTCACTTTTCAGTTTGTTTTTATTAAAAACACCCTTTGTGAAATGTCACAAACGAAAGCCAGTTAAAAATGAATAATCTCCTTCAAACACTAACTTGTTCAACTGAATGTGTCAGACAGGAAACGATCCATAAACAAATTTGAGATGTTAAATGACTAAAATAGCTGCAATTTCCTTTCTCTGCAAAATTTCATTATTAGTTACCATATGATTTCCACTCAAGGAAGTCACTTTGTAACACCAAATAATTCCACATGCGTTGAGATGTGTAGGCTATACAGGTTTCTTGGGATGTTTGTTTTGGCAAGAGAACCCAACTTCCTCTGAATACAATGCAAACCTCTTCTTTGCCATAGTCAGTTAAAAAGGAAGGTACCCTCAACTGCCCAGAGACAACATCCTCAAACAATTCCATTTTTCCTGACCTTTTTATAAAAGAGGTATTCCTTTTTCTATCTCACGGGTACATTTTTTTCCTTTTCTTTCTAGTGACTGAATTTTTTTTAAACGTACACAATCGAGTTGATTGTTTATGACAGAAAAATTTTGCAGAGCAGTTAACCCTCATACTGCTTTATATTGGGTGTAGATAGAGATTTTTACAAAAGATACAGGCAGGTTTACTTTTTTAAAAGCTAAAGGCTTCATGATCCCTTGGGAAGTCATTTAACTTTTCACTGAAAAACTGTAAGTAAAATATGGAATCCAGAGATGGCTCTAACTTCCAGAATAAGCATTACACAGTTCTACTTAACTGGTATTAGCCTTACTCCTGCTCATGGACATGGTTTGTGAAATTACTATGAAATACCCACATGGTTCTTAGAATTTAGGTCAGGGTGTAGGAGGTCCTCTTATATATTTGCATAAAGACAAGCCTATCTGTAAAATGGCAGATTTTTCCCATTTGAGCTGCACCATTCACATGGGCACAAATGTAGGTGAACCCAGCAGGTTATGTATGGTCACTTATTCGAGTAATATTTTGGTATATAATTGCTTTTACCATGTGGAGTTCAGACCTGACAGTTTTGTTGGTCTCTGGGACATTAAACCAGATGAAGTTAATTTAATTCATGTTTCCACACAGGAGAGGTATAGGCTTATACCGAACAATGTGTGAAGATGCTTGCTAACTATCTTTCCAGTTTTAGTTGATCTACTTGACAGAGACCATATGTGGAGGTCAAGTGATTCCATCCTGATTTCACCAGATGTTTAGCTGTGGTATTATTCCCAAGGCAGGCCATATCGTCTGCTAAGAAATAGTTGGCAATTCTTCCCTCAACTTACAGCCAGAAGGAACTTCATGATTGCAAAAGACTGGGGATATTGCTAGCAATGAGAACAAAGTTTTCTTCAGGAAGATGAGTGGTTAAAAATTAAGTGGCTTTGAATTCTGAAATAGCAAAATGCTTGATTTTCCAGGGACAGGTGAATAAATGAGAATGTCTTTCTTCATTTCACACTTTCAAAATTGCTATCCCTATACGAAAAAAAAGGCAGCATGGTATAAGGGCTGTTGTTATTTAGCCCTTTCAATTGTGTCTGACTTCATTTGGGGTTTACTTGACAAAGATGCTGGAGTGGTTTACCATTTCCTTCTCCAGCGTATTTTACAGAAGAGAAAACTGAGGTAAACAGGGTTAAGTGACTTGCCTAGGGTCACACAGTTAATAAGTGTCTGAGGTTGGATTTGAACTTTCTTGACTTCAGGGCCCAGCACTCCACTGTATCACCAAGCTGCCCTTGGTGTAGAGCAGCAGTTTTCAAAGTGTGATCAAGGCCTTTCAGGGGGTCTGCAAAATCAAAACTGTTTTCAAAATGATACTAGATTTCTAAGTTTCAAATAAAGTAAATATTCATAAGCTATAGCTCATATAACCAAAAGCTCTCTGAAGTTCCCAGTAATTTTTAAAACTGCAAAAGCATCTTCAGATCAAAAAGACTGAGAGGCAAACTGGCCTTGAAGATTTGAGTTCAAATCCCACCTCTGACACGTAAAGCAAAAACAAACAAACAAAAACCTAAAAATATAACTGTATTATAAAGTCACCGATGAAACTATATCCTATATCCTTGTACTTTATCAAGGTCATTTTTTTATGATAGTCACTGTGCGCTTCAGGGAGATGTGTTGATCTCAATACCTTGGGACTAAGGAAACCAGGATTTATTTGAACTATTTAGCCCTGCTTTTTTACCCCTGCAAAGACCCCAAAAACTCAAAAACAGAGTGTCATATGAAAACCTCTCCCGCCGAAAAAAACAAACAAAAGCTCCCCACAGTAAAATGAACATTTTTAGTTTAAAGGAATCATTTGAAAGAGCACTGGGGTTTTAATGAACTTATTTCATATTTTTATATAGTTAAAAATATATATTCATAATGGTTAAAAAAGTAGCCATTTTCAAACCAGAAAGAAGAGAAAGAAACTAGAGCCCACATGCACAATGTGTTTCGGCTGACTTGTTTATTCCTGGAGGGTTCGGATTTAATATTATATATATATGTATATACATATATATATGTATGCACACACACACACACACACAATATCCCTCCAAGTTCATTTACTACATAGCAGTGGCTTGACAAATGACAGGATCACAGTTTTCGAGGTGGAAGGGACGTTTGGAGATTATCTAGCTCAGCCTCCTTACTTACAGATAGATGAGAATACTGAGAATACTGGAAACATTAATCAATTTGGCTAAGACTAGCCAGGTGATAAAGAGTAGGACCAGAATTAGCACCTAGATCTTGAGCTTTCATATCTTGTATTCTTTACACTGTACTGTGCTGCTTATTCAAATCTTTGTTATTTCTTTTCTTTTTCTGGACTGACATCACTGGCCCAACCAGTTAGGTGAAGTAAATCAGTTTGTGCATTTAATTAGAAATAACATTTAATAAATGCTTCCTGTTGTCAAGGTACTCAGTTATATGCTGGGGACATAAATAAATATCAAATAAGACACAGAATTCGCCCTCAAGGAGCTGACTATCTTGGGGAAGGCGGAAGAAAGCAAACACAATTACGATATATCAGAAAGAGCTTCTGAAAAATACAAACACAATGATTGATTTGTTTGCAAATAGAGGTGCTTTGTTTCCTTTTAGGGATCTATGAGGACAAAAAATTCTCAATAGACATCATAATAATATGTGCTTTTCTAAGTAAATATGTATTTTAACTGACTTGATGTTATTCATATATGAACTTTGAGTGTTTTTTTTTAATCATCATGGACACTAGATCTGTATTCTCAGTTATATTTTTCACCCAGATCCAATTATGGAAAAAATAGTGTACATGGGTTTATCTTGTGATGAGAAAAAAAATATTGTTCTACTGACTACTAACTGTAGATGTATACCTCCATCTCCTGGTTAACTCTGCTGTGATGTCCATTTGCTTATAACACACTTGAAAGTGGTTTGTTTGGGTTAGTATTTCATAGAAAACAGAGTCAAACTAACCAACCCTTCCTGGAGGTGAAGTGGTGATCCTGATCCCAAATAACAGTTTGCTTTAATGTTGAGCCAACTGAGCACAAATTATAGACACTAGACACTAGATCAAAGCAAATCATTCTTCTATGTTTTCACTGATTTCATAAATAAGTGATTTTCTCAAAAGGGATTTTTTTGTAAAGTCCTTTGTAAAGGATTTAGTACAGTGCCCAGCACTATAGGCACTTAACAAGTGTTTGTTCTCGTCCTCTCACTACACTCTCCCCATTTTTACATCCATTTTTAGCTTCAGGGAGAAAGAGGACTGCAGGCTAGGGGGCAGAGAACATGTTGACTGGCAGCCTGTCAGTCCTAGACTAGTTAGTTTCCCCACACTTTTCAATTTCAGGTTGCATCTGAGGGGTTAACTTCTGCCACAAGGGAAGAAAGATAGCCAAAGCCAAAGTGCTCCCTGTTCATGGCTCAGCCTACACTGATTGGAGAATGACCCAAGCATCAAGAACTGGCCATATGAAAGCAGGCGACAGCATGGCACTTTGGTGGATGGATAATGACACAATATCCTGAATGGATTTTTGTTCTAATAGCTTGCAAGGGTGGGGAACCTGCCCCATGTAAGGACAGAATTGAAACTGTCTCTAGAGCTTACATTCTAGAGCAGGAGAAATAACATTGTTATTGTTGCTATTACTGTTACTTATCATATATTGACTATGTAAAAGCAAATCACATTTGGGAGATGTTTCCTCAACAGAAGTATTTGTATTAAAGATGGTTTATTGTAATCTTTTTCTACTTCCATACTGAGAATGAACAATTCTTTTGAGTATAAATGCCTGTAAAGCTTATACTGTAGTTTTCATGTTGTGTAAGTTCAACAAGTTTTTTTTCTTTGTAACATTTGCAGAAGGTTTTGGCATACCCTGAACCCCACCTTAGGTTAATGCCAGCTTCTTCCAAGGTTATTCTCAGAATAATTGTTAGTATTTGAACTGGGAAGATCTGTCTTCCAAAGTCACTGAAGATAAATCACTTTCAGACTTATTATGGGGAACTTATCATCAAGGGTATCCTCCTTACTCTCTGGCCAACCCCTGGCATCTAAGAGCACCGGAGGGTGTTGAATGCATGCCAAACTGGAGGTGTTGGAAGGACCAAGCATAAGTTCTAAAAAGATTGTCCATGAATTAAGTCATGTGTTTCCAAATAATAAGCACTCCTAAACTTTCAAGGCTGATTGAAAATTAGGGCTGTTGCTGCATAATAGTAACATGAGAAGCAGAGATTTTTTTGTCTACGTAAGAAAGAACTATCTGGCCTCAAACTGTTATGCAACCAAAATTTTTTTTCTCAGCTCCACCTGGATGCTGGTTCCTGTCTCCATATGTCAAACACTAATTGAGGGCCAGAAAATGTCTCATCTAAAGAACTCTATGGCGGCATGGATGATATTTGTGCTCTCTCTATTATCCAAGAGCTAGCCAGCTAGAATATAATACTGCTGGAATATACATGAGACTCTGCATTCACTGTTTCATGGTATAATGCTTATCACTTGAGTATTCAGATAATCGCTTCAAATGTTCAGATGATGAGGTTGATAGCTAACATTTATTATCATGTTTTCTATGTGGCAAACACTGTGCAGCTGATCCTCGCAACAGCCCTGGGAAGTAGGTGCTATTATTAATCCCATTTTACAGATGAAGGAACTGAGGCAAACAGGGATTAAGTGACTTATCCAAAGTTATTCTGCTTGTAAATATGTAAGGTCAAATTTGAATTCAGATCTTCCTGACACCAGGCATGGTATTCTATCTACTGT
Source organism: Bettongia penicillata ogilbyi (assembly GCA_023548195.1). NCBI lineage: Eukaryota > Metazoa > Chordata > Mammalia > Diprotodontia > Potoroidae > Bettongia > Bettongia penicillata. The sequence goes on along the minus strand of JAJHZJ010000125.1, from coordinate 2,144,164 downwards.
GCATACTTGGACAGGAGAACTAACCCTCTTCACTGGAATTAACTCCACAAACCTAGAACATCTGCTAGACATAAAGGCCCTCTCCTTTTTTCCCTTCCCACCACATTAATTTGTTAAAATCCTACTAAGATGACTCATTATGGTGTGAAGGTGGTGCTGGGTTCTCAAACACCATGGCAATCATGGTACAAAATCTCTGTTTTGTGCTACCAAGACAGAAAGGCCTAGCAACAGGTTCCACGTCTGACCAAGGTCTGGAGAAACACATTACAAGAAGGTTGACCACAAAGTGATGCATTTTTCAAACACATCAACCATGGCTCAGAAGGACTGCTATCTGTGTCAGCTGGAAAAAATAACTACCCAGACCTTATCATGGAAAACTGAAATACTGAAGTAAAAACAATGACAGCTCTGATTTATACAAGTTTAAAAGGATTTCCTCACAATAATCCAGTTAGGTAGGTAATGGAATATTATATTCTCATTTTACAAGGAAGAAACTAAGGCACAGGGAAATTAAGTGATTTACCAAAGTCACACAGTTGGTAAATATCAGGGGCAGTATTTGAATACAGATCTTGACTTCAAATATCCTACTCATGCTCAGAAGCTCTCCATTATTTGAACATACAAGTTACTCTCAACCCAGACAACCTTCTCGATGGAAAAGATTTCCCTTTGGAGATAGATGATACTTACATATTAGAGATAATCCCTTAGGGATGAGGTGAAGATACAGAATAAAGTTTTTCCACACACACAAAAAAGTTTTGGGAAAGCCCAGTTCCTAAAGATGGTAAAGGAGAAAGGCCAGACACTGTATCTAGAATTACAGTATTGAAAAGTGAGTTAGAAATATCCAAGGACATCATAGGCTAAAATAATTAGAGATAGAAGGACCTTAGAGGTGATCTATTCTGACCCTTATTTTATAAAAGTTAATGGAAGTCCCCAAATGCCCACATTCATAAGGCCTGTAGGCAGAGTTACCTATCCTGGAAAACCAGGTGTCGAGATCTTTAAAACTGTAAATAAGACTTGAAAATTGCTCTCAAAATTGTATAATGTCCAGTCATGTTGTTTTCCTATGTGCAATTTAGAGTATTGTAGAAGGAATTCCAGGTTTGGAGTCAGAGGATCTGGGTTTAAAACTTAGCTCTTCCACCTACTAAATTGTAAGGGAAAGTAAGCTGAACTCTCTAGGGCTTTAGTTTTTCCTTCTATAAAATGAAAGGACTGTACTAAATGAGTTCTAGGGTTCCTTCTCCATGGAAATCTATAGTATCGCTGGACTTGGTCCAACTGCTCCTAATTTCATCTTGTTTAGCTCTATTTTCACATATTGTTACAGATTATGGGAACTGAGGTGTTAGAGTTCAAATGTGCTCGTTCCACTATGATCAGTGATGGAAATGTTGACAAATCTGTATCATTTGCCACTTACTTGTTGTCCTATATAAATGCTCGTAAGTATGTGATCTGGCTTAATTGGAGCACCTGTCAAGCTTTCTGTAGACTTATTCTCCTTATTTTTCCCCACTGGTTTCTGAAATGGATAACTAATGGAGAACCTGTGGGTCCCACTGAAATCTACAGACTGTTAGGAGATCTAGAAGAGAGTACTGGTCCCAGTATATTGACCAGCGTTCTTATGGCAGAGGTAGACAAAAGTAATACAGAAATTGGATAGGATGATTAGAGAATCCCTGAGGAATAGAAGAAGTGAGGTGACAGCTACTCAAGCCTCTCACAACCTCCAACAAAGTTTTACTATTTAGTATTTACCAAGGGTATTACCATTGATATGCTAATCCAATTTTACCCTAAACTGCCCAGCTTCCTAGGAGATCCTCAGTATGTCACTTGGGGCCTAAGCAGTTGAGTAAATCAATCAATTTTTACTAAGCACCTAACACGTGGTTGACCCTTGCTAAGCCCTCAAGGATCTCATAATTTAACGTAGCTAGACTCCTGGGGCCTTCTACTTCAGTAAATCTTGGCATTTCTACGGTGATGAAGCCAATCTCTTTACTTTCATCCATCTCCCTCTACTCCTACCCTCTGTCCCATCTCATCTTTTTTTGATGTGGAGCTTGTTTGAATAGCTCAGGTTGGAGTCATTGCAACTTCTCATCTTCAGTCTTCTAATTTGGTGTTTTGTTATTTTTTCCACCATTTGCTCTAGGTAGTTGATGTTCTGACTGTGCACAGACAACTGATTTGGAAATGACTTCTATTTTGGTCACCATTTTTTCCTTCTCTTAAAAAAAGGAAATTTCTTTCTTCCTTTCTTGGTTTCTTTCATCATGATGTCTGGTATACTCACTGTCCAATTGCTATACACCTTTGGATTCTCATCTTGATGAAAGTATGTATGATAAAATAAGAACACAGTTTCTGAGTATTCTTTGGCTCTATTTTGTTACTCAAACTACATTTTGCTACAAATTCTTGGCCATCTTTTCCTGTAATGTATCTTGGTAATGAAAGGATCAAGAATCAAGATGTAGGCAGACTTGGTTTGGAGGCTCTTTGCAAATTCTTCACAGAATTTCTCTCCTCTACCCTCTGCAACATATATTGATCCTTAATCTGACGTTGTCTTCATGTTGGTCTATTTGTTTATGCTCCAAAACACTCCAATATGAAATTTCTAAATTTCCTATGAAAAAATATACTGAGAGAGCATGTTGAAGCCAACTCATCTAAGTCCTTTATTTGCTTCTCTAAGTGCAACCTATGTCCCATCTATCCATTCAGCTGCAAGGTCTTGGTGTCTTTTGATTTCCATTATTTAATTTCACTGCCTCCTCCTCTCTGTCTCCTGGCTTTGGTACTTTCCTTCAAGTTTCAGGTAACATCAAATGTTTTGCAAGGTCTTCCCCAGTAGTCCTCCTTTACACTAGTACCTTCCCTCTGTTGATTATCTTCAATTTATTCTCTGTCTCATAGTTGCCTGCATGTTCTATTTTCTATTAGACTTAAATGTAGGGACTATTTTAGTTTTCTGTTTGTATCTCCAGAGTTAGCATAGTGCTGTACACATAATTAACTGTTTAATAAATCATTCATTCATTCTTTGAGAGCAGGGACTGTTTTTTGCTTTCCTCTATATCCCCAATGCTTAGTAAAAATGCCTGGCATATAGTAGGAGTTTAATAAATGCTTGTGGACTTGCAGCAAGAATTTATGTCATTCATTTCCTTCAATAGGATATCAATTGATTGATGACTGGATGAAGATCTCACCTTTGGAGTATCAACAATTAAATTAAGTTTATTGTCTAAAGTGTGTACAATTCTTCATGCCTTTTGTGCTCTTTCCTATCACTTAATTATAAAAGAGGAAAGGGATCACCAGGGTTAGGGGGTCATTTTATATTCTCCTTGTTTGAGGGGTAGCCTGGCCAGAGAACTCTTCAGTTAGTAGTCAATCTTCTTATGCTGAGAGGCTCTATGGATTTAAATAGATAGACTGGTCCTTTGGAGCCTTGATGAGTCACACAACTGTAGTGAAAGGCCCTTCTAGGTTGGTGGGGTTTACCAGAATTTGAACTTCAGGGGCAATGGTTTTTGGCCTAAGGTCACTTCCACACCAGGGAGACATGTAGAGCTTTTGTAAATTTCAGTTGCTTCTGGGGTAGCATATGAGAATTTATCAGGAGATAAATATACGATCACTCCAATGCATTTTAATTTTTTGACTACCTGAATTTCAAGATGAAGGAGTTTAACAAGGAACATCAGTTAACTTTTTTTATTGCTGGCCCAACTGGAATTAATAATCAAAAGGTCCCTACTTTGGAGGGCTATTGATAGCATATGAAAATTTTGCAGAAAGATATATTTCATATTTTTGCAACACATGAAGTACCTAGAACATTAAACAGCCAAGATGGTTAGCCATCTTTGCCCTTTTTTCTTTAAGCTTTCTACTTCATTTTAGGATCTAGTACTGACTGAGCTCAAGAGGAAAGCCATATTTTCTCTAAGACTTTCTGTGAACCTTCCAATGGTCTCTTTGCCAAGCTTGCCTCCTGGCACACAGAAAAGGGATCAGCTCTCTCTTTATGAGATAAAGTTTGAAATAAGAACGTTAAAATAATTAGTTAACCCAGTATCTGTGATGAAAATAAACAAAAAGAACTGCATGCACTCCAGACTCTTGTTTTAAATATTTAATTAAATATAGTCATCTGTTTTCTACTGTTACACCTCTGGTTCAGGTGCTTATTTCTCTCAAATCTGGACTTCTAGACTACCTTCCAGATTGGTATCCTTGCCTTCACTTTCCCGTCCATCATATAGGAGCCAGTAGGATGAACTTTTACAATACATCGATTTCATCATGTTATTTCCCTAATCAGGGAAAGTAGATTGACTGGGCCCAAGGGGATAAATGTGTAAAATTGTAGATAACTTGTGTTGTCAATGAAGAGATGTGGATTCAAGATCTAAGGGCTTCAAATGGTTTTCAGAGGTGTCTGAAAGCTAACCAAAGCATCACAGAAGGGAGTTGCTCCAAATGGCAACGTTGGACGAGATGATCCATGTCTTTTCCAATTTTAGATCTACAATTCATCATTCCTCAGTGTCTTGCTGATTTATCATCTATATACCACTCACCCTTCCCCTACTGCTGCCTGTGGGGTGTATCCCAAGAATCTTCCCTGGGTCCTTTTCTCTTTTCTTCATACTCCCTCTCTCCTAGCTATCTCCTCAGCTCCCATGGGGTTAATTATCTTCTCCAGGCAGATTCAAAGTTCTATATATCAAGGCCTAATCTCTCTCCTTAGCTCTAGTCTGGATCACCAACTGCCCACTGCACATGTCAAACAGAATGCCCTGTGGGCATTTCAAACTCCACATGTCAAAAACAGAATCATTATCTTTCTCCCTTACACTACTGCCTTTTCAAGCTTCTCTTTTTCTTTGAGAGCACCATCACTCTTCCACTTTCCCAGGTTCACACTTCAGAGTCATCCTTAAATCATATAACAAATGTTTGCACATCTTTCCATCTCTACCTCTACCACATCTCTTCACAGCCACATGGCACTGTGGAAAGAGCTTGAGCTGGGGGCTGCACTTTTAGTTATCAGTCTTTAAGCCTTGACCCATATCACCCCAGGCAAATCACTCAGTTCCTCTGAGGCTCAGTTTCCTCATCTCTTAAATGAGATAGTTAAGTCAGATGGCCTCAAATGTTTCTTGAAACTCTAGGTCTATAATCCTATGACCTCTGTCCATGCCTGGATGACCTCTCATCCAGACTATCAGTAAGTCTCTAGCTCACATCTTTCCTTCCTCAGTTCATCCTCTACCCAGCTATGAAAAGGATTTTCCTTAAGCAGAACTCTGACCCTGTCAGTCTCCTACTCATCACACCTGAATGGGTCATTGTTGCTCTGAGGATCAACTATGAACTCCCATTTCACCTTTAAATTTCCCCATTTGGACCTACCCTATCTGTACAGCCTCATTATATATTACTCCCTTTTATTAATGCTAGGGTATGGCAAAACTGATCTTTCTGCTTCTCACATAGTATTTCCAACTCTAGTCCTCACAGGGCTGCTGTGACTGTACCCCATTCCTGGCATATACTCCCTCCTCACTGCTGCCTCTCAGAAACCGTTGATTTCTTCAAGAAACAGCTCAAACATCACATTCTATATGAAGTCTCTTCTGTCCCCCAGATAATGCCCTTCTCTTCCCCAAACAAATTTTTTGTATATCTTCAGTAGATAATCATATATGTACACAGAATATAAGCCTCTTGAAGGCAGGGGCTACTTAATTTTTGTCTTTGTATCTACTGGCATTGCACAGTGCTTGGAACGTAGTAGTAGGCATTTATCAGATGCTTGCTTAATTGATCTTCGGACTGGCAAGAAATTCCCAGAAGGGAAATCACCTTGCAACATCAGTCTACTGGAGTTTTGACCTGGCATCTTCAAAATAAAACAAAACCCTCTATAAATGTGGACCAGGATCAAAAAGATTATTTTTGAAACAATGAAGCATGTATCAATATTCACAAAATTCCCTTCCTTTGAGACCCCAGCTATAAGGTATCATCTTCCTTTATCAGCTCAGCTAGCAAGGATTCCTCTCCTTTGAAATTATCATACTGCTATTTGGCCTTCACTATGTTTTTCATCATTTTGTAATTTGTCAGTTACTGCCTGGGCTTCAGCCCCTCCCTGCTAGATTGTAACCTTCTGGAAGGCCAGTCCTGTCATTTTATGTATCTCCCATACCTAGCGCAGCATCTTGCACAAAGCACTAACTGAATTTTAAAACTGGAAGCAGAGACAGAAATGTAGCCTTTACTCCCAGGGAAAATTCCACTTTTCCAATGATACTGGGAGTAAATTTACTCACCGAGGCAGAGAAATGAAATTTCTTGAGCTTTCTCCTCTCCCATCACCTTGTCTACAAAGGGGAGCTCAGTTAACTAACTAAAAATAAATATGAGAGAGCTAAGCTGATTAGTCTCCTAATACCATGGCATAGGTCAGTCCCATTGCCCTTTCCTTCTCTTTCTCAGACATCCATTTCCCACTTCCTGATGTGCAAAGGTCTCCAGAGAAATCCAGAGTAGCTCCAGACCTGACAAAGCAATGTGGGGGACAGGGGTGCACTAATCAGAAGGGATTTTGGTTTGCAAAAAAGCTTCTTCTACCTACAGAAAAGAGAACCTTGTCAAATCTGCAACTGATGCAGTCTTAAGTGATTTGGGGTTTAAAAAAGCCCTAATCAACACAGATCTGTCCTCTTCCCCTCATCCTTCTAATTCCTATGCCTCCTTCTTACCAAATTCATTTAATCCAAACTATTTGGATCCTCAAGCATTGTTTCTTTTAACTTTGGTACTGTGCAGATAAGTTTGAAATAATTTTGAGTCCCAAACAACTGATGTACAAACTTTTTGAGTGCTGAGGAAACATGCACATAAAAATCAATTGTTCGAATCTCTAAGCATCTAAAGGTGACCACTTTCCTCAGGGCAGTCTTGGGAGGGAAGTTGTACAAGGGTCAATATTCTCCTTTTGTAGGCCTGGAAGGTGAGGACATTCCCACACCTGTCAGTCTCACAGACAATTATGTAGCAGGGTCCTGATTCAAATGTCCAAGATCCCTAATTCTAACTCAAATGCTCTTTCCAAAACATCAGGTTATCAGCCACACTCAGCACTCAACATTTGTTGAATGAATAAACTTGAAAAACTCTTGGATAATAATGCAATCCTTTGGACAGGAGAAAACTTAATTGATAATATAATTCATTAGCAACTATTAACATCGGCTTCTGTTATGTGATTAATCTGGTAAAACGCAAAGACATCAAATATTTTAAATTCCTCTCTTTAATTACAGTTAGACATGAAACCTTGAACCAAGGGCAAATAAGATTTCTATCTATAAAAATGGCCATTTTTTTTTATTCTTTCCTCTCTCCCTTCCCCCAGGTTGTGTGAATAGTTAATAAATAATTAGCTGTGAAAATAAGAAGATATTGGGAAATCCACTTTTGGCATCAAATACCTGAAATATCTCAACATACCAATGAAGTAACTAAAACTGAAATGTGATAGGAACAATCATGAAGAATTTTCTCACAATGCTTTCGAAGTGCTTGCTGAACATTTTTTTCTTTCATCACTGTTAGGACTGGCCATTGCTGACAAAAAACATTCTTGGTTCCTTGGGAACTAATCTTTTTTTCTTGTCCTTAGGGAACTTGAAAACTCTGGACAAAAGTGGAAAAGGAGTTGCTGTCCTTCATGAAAGGGAAATGCAAAATTATGAAAAACTGTGTTAGCTACCAGAGGAAATAAGTTTTGTCATATCATGCTTTGGAAAACTAGGGAATGGGAAAAGGAAAGGTACCCTCTATGGTACAGCCTTTAATGTTACCCACTGAGACTTTTGACAATTTGGGGAATGTGGGGATGGTGTAAGGAGCATATCTATTACTGCCTAAAAGAGAATGAAAACATATTACAAGAGAGATACTGAGAGAACTAATAGGTCAAGATCTATTATGGAGAATCCTCCCTTCCTGCTGTAAGGGAAAAGGAAACAAAAAAACCTACTTAGGTCTTAGGTTAGAGATGAGTGTGTTTGACTTCAGCGTGACCTGCAAGAGGAAGATAAGCAATCTGAGTCAATTGGTTTCCGGGGAAAATGTTTTGTTAACATGGGATGCTAAAGTTCTGGATTTTTCTTCTTGACCTCATAAAGCACAGGACCACCGAAATAAAAGGAAACCCAACTAGTTCATCTTAACACAAACCATTTCACGTAATTTCACTGCAAGTTATCACTTACGAAGTGGAACGAAGTCTGCTACACCCTAAATGGCTTTCTGGCAATTCACTCAAGGCAAGAAAGTTCCTAAGCTTTGTTTAAACTGAAGTTTATTCAAGCTGCTCAGGCAGGATGCCCTTGATATAAAGGAAACCACACCTCAACTGTGTCACCCTCCTTCCTCTTAAGGCTTATAAACTCATAAAGACATAAGAAAGAGTCACTCCTATAAGGGGAACTGTTTTCAATTTACATTTTTTTAAGGTTGCAGGTAAGAATTAATTTTGTCTACTGGGTTACACTTACTGTGAGAGAAGGGAAAGACTCTGGCTATCTGACCCATTTGTCCCAAATGGCTTGTGGTATGAAATTTGCCCACTCACATACAATGTCATAACTGCTCTCATGGGAAAAAATATTCATATTCTAATTGTATATCATCTTTGACCAATAACAGAGGCAGAGACTGATCTTGTGTGCGCATGGTTTTTCTCCCGTAAACATTTAAAACCATCCAAGCACTTCCAATTTGTAGCCTTGGATAAGTCATAACCTCTGTGGATCTCAGATTTTTCATCTGTAAAATAAAGGGTTTAGATTAGATGTGTTAAAACGTCCCTTCTAGCACCAGCAATCCATGTCCCTAATGTTTGTTGTAAGTTTATTAGGTGTGGTGACTGGATACATCTGGAAAACACACATTATTCGGAAAAAAAGTAACCTGAAATTAGCAAAGTACTAAAAATTTGTCAGCTTTCTCTGATGAATAGTTTTCACATCTTTCTATTTCAGGGGATAAAACTCCTAGTTGGGCACAATGTGTCTTTGGCAGCTCTTTATCTCTGGTTACTATGCTATGAAGACGAATTCGAACTACAAAAGGCTTGGAACTAGTGGGGCTGTTAGATGTTTGCTGCTGCCCTTTCAATCACATCCATCCATTCTGGTCCCATTCCTCAGGTTCTTCTCATGAGCAAAAGCATTTCTTGGCTACATCCAGTGTACCAACTGACATACACTATAGAAAGACATAATCCTCCCTGTATTCAAGCCTGGGCTGTGGTAAGCCTAAGTTGTCTGGTAAATAAATATGATTGGTTCACATTCATAGCACAGGAAAGGAAGCTGGATGTCAGTTTTGAGTTTTGAATCTGTCATACTCTGATACTTTCTAGTCCTGGCAAGCACTGACTTTTTCTAATGCACACATGTTAATACCAGTGCTTGGAAGAGGGAAGCCAGCTTTGGCAACCCATGAATAGACCCTCTCTCTTTTTAGGATGGAAGCTGTTTTAAGTGTGGGGAGAAGGAAGGAAAAAATGAGACTGTGAGGTAATGGTCAGAAGGCACATGTTTTCATTGAAGCATACCTTCTCAATCCTTAGTCACTAATAAAGCCTAAGAATAAGTATTCCAATAAAATATGATAGACAGGAAGTGGCTTAGTCATTTAGGGAGATATAAGGGATGCAAATAATACAGAGATACACAGTCAATTAAATTTTCAAAAACCTAGAGAAGTTCTACAGCGCACTGAGTAGAGATCCTGTGTTGGAAGAATTACAAAAGCATTTTAGATAAGAATTACACATGATGGGTACTACTATCTTTGATAGAGAATGCTCAAATCTTAGCATTTATAGATTTCTTTGCTAGTGTCTGAGACCAGATCTAAACAGAGTCAGATGAGTCTTCCTGATTCCAAGCTGGGCATTCTGTCTCCTATGCCACCTAACTACCCACTGGATTATTAGTTTTACTTAACTGACTCTGTTACAAGAGACCTCTCAAGGAGTAGGAGTAATCTGTAAATGTTTGTAATGTAAAAGAGTAGAGTCAGGAAGATTCATCTTCATGTGTTCAAATCTAGCTTCAGACACTTATTAACTGTATGACCCTGGACAAGTCACTTAACTCTTCTGGCTTCTTTGTGTGTAAAATGAGCTACAGGAGGAAATGGCAAATCATTCCAGCATCTTTGCCAAGAAAACCTCAGATTCGGTTACAAATTTCAGAGTTGGATAAGACTGAAAAAATGACTCAACAACAAAAGTTAAGTAATTTACCCAAGGTTGTGCAAGATTCAGGATTTGAACCTGGGTCCTCAGACTCCATAAACCATGCCACTTTTTGGAGTATTGAGCAACGCATCAAAGTGTTTATACACTCAGACAACTGAAGTATCTGACATTCATGATTCCAGAGGTCTGATGATGAAACATAGTATTCATTATGGAGAGGTAATGAACATAAGAATGACAAGAAGACAAGAATGAGAATGTATTTTCGTATAGACACAGAAGGACATGACTATTTGTTATAATTGTAAATTTGTTATAAGAAATTAGCTTTTCTTTTCCTTTTTCCCCAGTGGGATGGAGTGGATGGGAGGGAGCGAATATAGATTTCTGTTAAATTAAAAAAATAGAGAGGTGTATACGTTAAGGGAGGGGTTGATATTTTGTTCAGTCATTTTCAGTTGCGTCTAACTCTTTGTGACACCATTTGGGGTTTTCTTAGCAAAGATACTGGAGCAGTTTGCACCATTTCCTTCTCCAGCTCATTTTATAGATGAGGAAACTGAGGCAAACAGGGTTAAGTGATTTGCCCAGGGTTACATGGCTAGTGTCTGAGACCAGATCTAAACAGAGTAAGATGAGTCTTCCTGATTCCAAGCTGGGCATTCTGTCTCCTGTGCCACCTAGCTACCCACTGGATTATTAATTTTACTTAACTGACTCTGTTACAAGAGACCTCTCAAGGAGTAGGAGTAATCTGTAAATGTCTGTAATGTAAAAACATAGTACATTAAAAAACCCCCAAGACTGGAGAACTCTGATCAACGCAACATCCAACCACAACTCTAAAACACTGATGAAGCATGCTACCCATCTCCTGATAAGAGACAGGATCAGCTCAAGATGCAGAATAAGATTGACATTTTTGGACAGGGACAAAGGAGGAATTTGTTTTGCTTGGCTATACATATTTGTTACGAGAGTTTCCCTCTTTCCGCATTGGGAAAGAGGCAGGAGGGAGAGAAAATAAATGCTTGTTAAGTTGGGAAAAAAAAGTAAAAAAGCAAATGTTTTCAAAAGCTGGCTAACTGCCATCAACTGATAATCAACAGGGGAAACAAACCCAAATGTAGCTGGCGAATACTTTGCCCATTACAAAAAACCTCACAGCCTCCAGGGTTACCCCCTAGAATACTGAGGGGAGAACTAGTAGTCACGATCTGCACCTGACTCACTCCTGGGAATGTGAGCTGGACAGCGAGCTCAGACCTCCCTCACTACACGTGTTCATACGTGTCCCTTTCAAGCAGTTTTAAGCTATTACAGCACAGTCTCTCTCTCTGTCTCTCTCATATACATCTATGTATATGTATATGTGCATATATGTATGTCATCTTCTGCAATCCAGTCACCCATGAAGATAGCTGCATTTTTTCTTTGTATCCCCAACACTCAGCACAGTGTTCTATATATAGAACATACCTAATAAATGTTTGCTTACTGACTGGCCCCCCGGCCACGCCCCTCGCCCTCCCGCTTTTCTGGCTCCCTACTTTGTATTCCACTTGAAGATGTATAGGTATTTCTCAGCTTCCAGACAATGTAAGCTCCCAGAAGGCAGGGAAAGGATGCTCTTGGTACCTATCATATAGTAGGAGCTTAATATTTATTGAATTGCAATTGGGAAGTAGTTTTTTATTTTGATTCAAATGATCATGGTAAAGCTCATATTAAAGACAGAGGTCAAGTACACACTATGAACACTAGGATGCTAAGCTGGGGGGAAAAAACAGCCTGAGAAATATTTGTGCTTCTGCTCTGCTGAGAGAAACTTAACAAAGGGTCAGCGCCTGGATCCTAGCATTATCGGGCCAGCTAGCTTTCAACAAATCACTTCCCCACATTGCACCAGCAGTGTTTTTTTTCAGGAAATTTAAACAATCTCCAGATGTCTGGTTTTATATCTATCTGTACCTCTCCTGATAGGGGCTTTTCCTATACCTCCTAACAACTCATTTTAGCAAGGCTAGCCTTTTCAAACAAAATGCAAATGAAGCCTCAGGCAGAACTGCATTTCCCATGGCTCATCTGCTGCCAATTTTTTTCCTTGGATCTGAGGACAAAGGATTGTTCTAAGTTCAGGAGGACAGTTACCATTTAGTGCCTAGATTTCATAATAAGAAATATTTCGTTAGCTTTTCTGTTTACTGTCGTTATTTTTGTCTAGACTTTTGAGTTCATCAGTGCAAGAAACTCTAGAGTTGCAAGGCAATGTTGTGTAGTGGATAGAGTATGGGCCTAGGAATCCTGAAATCCCACCTTAGGCACTTATTAGCTCCGTGACCCTGGACAGATCTTCTCTGCCCTTAGTTTCTTCATTTATAAAATGAAGAGGAATGGCTCTTAAGGTTAACTCTAAATCTATGATGCTCAGCACCTTAAACCTTAGACAGCAGTCTAGCACACAAATGATAAGTCATTTGCTCAAGGTCAGAGAACTAGTTAGATATGCTATAAAACATACATGTGGACCTTCACTTAGCTCTCTCACCTGTGGCTCCAAGAAGCTGCAGCATGCACAGCAGCCACACCCAGGTCAAACTATCTCAACAGACAAGCTAAATCAGGTTATGGGTAATCGATAGACTTCAACCTACCCCAAGCATGTGAAGACTTTCCCTGGCAAAATGGGCTGATGAGATCAATTTGTTCCAATAGCCATGAAGGCAGCTAAAGCAGGTGCTGTGGAAGACTTGGAAGCTTGGTCAAATATGGAGACTAAGATCTTCCATTGCTTTTTAGATCATCGCCAGTAGTTCTGACTTCTGTCAGGAAGACAGTAAGAGTACTTTGTGCAACCCTGGCTCACTTAAAACCAATACACTAGACTTTACCCTGAGATGTCACTGGTTTTCTTCACAAAGGATGAACAGTAGTCTGGGGCGAGATTTCTTGAGGCCAAGGACCACCATGTATCCTCAACACCATGCTCGGTAGCTTTGAATATAACTTCTGATTATCAAAATACCTGATTCTAGAGCTTCGATTATCAAGATGATGGCTGAAATTTAAATAGGACTTTATGATTAATGAAGTACTTTCAATACATTATCCATTTGATTCTCATATCAACCCTGTGAAACAGACAACTGAATATTACTATCTACTATTCAGATGAGGAAACTGAGATTCTGAAAAACAAAGAGATTTAACCAAGGTCATAGAGCTATCTTGGACTTGGACCTAAGTTTTCTAAATCCAAATTCAGTGCCCTTTCCACTATTCTATAGGAGATTAAAAACAAATAAATAAACTATGGGGCCACAAGGCAAAATAGTAATGTAATGACATTCAACAGTTAATGCTTGTGTATAAATGGAGTTTACCATTAGAGAAATATTGTAAGAATAATCCTGTCTGCTTTCACCAGAAGTAGACTTTATTTCAATTTCCTGGTTAGGGAAAACAAACAGTTGTTTTATATGACTATTTTAGCTTCCATGTGGGTTGGGGCTTTGTCTATCTAAACTGTTTTATTTCCCCTAGGACCTAACACAGTGCTCCACACACAGCTAGCATTTGATAAATGTTTGTTGAATGAATGAATGGTTGACCAAAAACATTAACCAATGAGGGAGGAAGTTTTAGTCTGGGGCCAGAGTGTCTAACTGGAATTTACATAGTCTGACTCCTGTCAAACATACAGTCAGCTGGGGAATTATTAGCACAGCAGTATTTTTAATTACAGGTAGTCTAGGCTTTCTAGTCTGGCTCATTCCCTGGAGATATGGCTGAAGGTAAGGGAGACAAAGCAATATTACCTGCTTCCAATAAATGGAGGTGTGGGAGAGAGAAAAGATCCCCTTAAATCTTATTAAAAGGCTAGAAACTAATCTAAATAATAAGATCTATAGCTCTTGGGAACATTCTCCAAGTGGTGGTAGACCTCATAAAGCCACATAAAGTACAAAATTTCAGTTTCATAAAGTTAATATTATTTGAAATCAAGTTTATGCTTTTGTCAGGAAAAAGGAACAAACACTTCAAGCCTAGGATCCATTAAAATACACACATACACACGCACACACACACACACACAACATAGGAAAGTACGTTGGCAAAGGTGGGGGGCAAGTTCTGTTACCATTCTTATGTAAATCTCTTATCTTAATTACCTTCTCTGCAGATAACTAAGTAGGACAAGGACCAAAAACAGTAATCAGCAATTCCTTCTGTATATATTTGGAATAAAAGCTAGATAACCTGAAGTGTTTACAAGGGACCAAGACAAATCATGCATGATGCAGTTATATGAGCAGAAAGAAAAGGCAAGGCAAGAATATATATTATGTGCCAGGCACTATGCTAAGCACACAGAAGCATTTCATTTCATTCATGTATTCATCATCCACTATGATGCTTGACTGAGTCCATTGCAAATTTATTTTAACCTGCCTCAAATGGGTCCTCACTGTCGCAAAGCAACTGTTTCATTCATCTCTTACTAATTTTTTTAAAAGCTTTCTACTTTTGGACAGTATGTACAGTTAGAAACCGTGAAATGAATTCTGGCTCATGAAGAACATCCTAACTAACTGTGTGTAATTCAGATGTTTAAAAAAAAAAGCTATTTTAGAATTTAACCAAAGTTGCAAAGTTTGAAGAATCTTTTTCTCTTGTTATTGAAAATCACTTTGACCAGTCTCTAGTCTTTCAACACATCTCACATCATCCTTCAAAATTCATCACATACTGAAGTTCTTTCATTACCATGAAATGTAACTCAGCTGGGACAGGAGCCAAACTCATTTAGAATGGCTAGGAGCACTTCTGGTGTGAGTAGCGGACAAGAGTCATAGAAGATGGGAAGGTTGTAGTTTGCATAAATGTCAGAAACTTGCCTCAGGCTCTTACTAGTTGCATTTTCTTGGGATTCTCAACCCCTCTGAGCCTCAGTTTCCTCATCTGTAAAATGGAGAGGATAATAGTACCTATTGTGCTAGGATATGAGGCTCAAATGAGATAATGTATGTGAAGTACTTTGCAAGCCTTTAAGAGCTATACAAATGTTAGTTATTCTTAATAATATTATTTTCTCCTCATCTATTTGAGCTCCTATCCCCTCTGGTCATATTTATCTTCTCCTTTTCTGCCCAAAAAGCCTTCTACTTGGCAGAAAGGATGAAAACAAAATAGGAAATAAGCAGCTTTGGGTTTTTTCTGCCGTGTATTAACACCGACAAACTCTATTCTAAGCAAAGACCTTCCTTGTCTTCCTTCTTGCTTAGAATACCCCTTTAAAAGGCCCTGTTTTCAACCACAGCATTCTTCACACATTTGTGTTTCGCCTTCTTGACACCATTTGGTCCCATTCTTGTACTTAACTTTGGTTATCACCCCTGTCTTCTTAAATGCTGAGTTCACTGGAAAACTCCCT
This sequence comes from Bettongia penicillata ogilbyi, assembly GCA_023548195.1. Classification (NCBI taxonomy): domain Eukaryota; kingdom Metazoa; phylum Chordata; class Mammalia; order Diprotodontia; family Potoroidae; genus Bettongia; species Bettongia penicillata. Next base: position 2,128,391 of record JAJHZJ010000125.1, on the reverse strand, counting down.
GAAAAATTAGATTATTTTCGTTCTCCTCTGCTTTTTTTTTTTTTGCTTTTTAAAACTAGATAGTACCGCTTATTTTTATTATTTTCATAATTTACTTTATTTTCTTTTTCATTGGAGAATTGTTTTTTGATGTATTAACCACTTTTCAAAAAACAAATAAAAAACCCTAACCTCTCAATGTCTTTAACACAAAGAAGTAGTATACAATAGAACTTCAGTTTATGAGTAACCTGGTCTATGTATGCTTTGCTGAATGAGGAAAAATTTTTCTCAAAATTGGTCTTGCAGGACGAACAAAAATTCACAGTACAAACATCAAAATTTTGTTGAAAAACATCACCCAAATAAGACTATAGCAATGAGAGCCACGAACATTTTTAATGATAATGCAATGTCACATTTCTGTGATATTCTGAAAAAAATGTCAAAAACTGTTGTTGGATAGATTCCTAGTCAGAAAAGAATGTAAAGAAGGAAAGTCAGTGAGTTAGAACATGAAAGTGATTCTAAAAAATGAAAAATAAGCAAAGGCAGTAGTGTTAGTCTTACTATTAGTGAAAATACCATAAGAAAGAACACTCCCTCCTGACACTGATATCCTCGATGTCCCCATAGGAGGTTCTCCTTCCAAGCAATAACCCTTCCTCCTCCTCCTCCTCCTTGTCTCCCTCATGCCAGGCATGATTCTTTCCAAAGGTAAAGTGCAGGTTAATTTTATTTTAGGTTTACATTGTGGACTAATCATTGCTACTGTATTTCAGGCATATTAGGGACAAAAACTTTCTTAAAATTATAAATAATTATCTTTATATGAATGTTTTTGGGGATATGGTACTGATCATCTGACTTTACATTATTTCCTATGGGAAAACTCACTTTGCAATATGAACAAATCACATGACAAACAGAATCTCAGAATGTATTAAATTCTTGGAACCCAAAATTTTGTGAAAATGAATGTAAAAAAAGTTAAATAAATAAATATTATTTTAAAAAAAGAATGTATTAAATTCATAAACTGAGGTTCTACTGTACTTCTGTTTGATTGAGATTCACCTATAAATGTGTTTCCTTTTCAAAATGATCTTAAAACAGGATGCAAATTCTAAAAAAAAAAAAAAAATAGCCTTGCTACATCTTTGAAGCATGTGAACATGAAATGGCTTTTTGTTCTTTATGAGATATGAAATTGTTTACATTTATTAAGTTTCTATTATTTAATAGATTTGCACACCAACTGCTTTGCTTATTTCCATTTTTTTCAGTAAGAATAATTCAGAGCCTTCCTTTTTGAAAAAAGATACATTTTTTCACTGATAGTTAAGCTTGATTTTGCAGAATATTATTCTACAGACACAGGTTTCCTTTGCTACTTTAAATATCACAATTAATCCTTTCTTTTATTTATCAAGGAAAAAGCACTAGCCTTGCATGATTCATATTCTTTTTCCTGGGTAACAGAAGATTTAGTATTCAGTGTAAAGTCTTAGAACTTGACCACAAGGTTTCTGGGAATGTTAAAGTTGAGGTTTTCCTTGGTCACTTATTTGTGGATTCTACTGATTTATACCAGTTTTCCAGGGGTCCATGAACTTGGATAGCAAAAAAAAAAAAAAAAAAAAAATGCATCTTTATTTCAATATAATTTGTTTCCTTTGAAATTCTTCATATTTTACTTGAAGCATTTAAAAACACTCTGTGAAGGAGGCCATAGAGTTCCCCAGACAACCAAAAAGGTCCATGACACACACAGAAAAAATTAAGCATTCCTGATATTCCACCCTCTGTTTTTAATATTTCTAATTCTCTCTCATGGTTTCTTAAATGTGATAATTAAGCTTTTCATTTTACCATATTGTCTCCAAAGTCCAATAATACTGTGTGTCTTTCCATATTCAGTCTTCAAAGGTCAGTTGCTTCGATATGTAAAAATCTCAAGCATTTTTGTATTCTGTGCTCTTTAGATTTTTGTCCAAATACTCTTTGTCCTCAAAGACAACTTGAGTTGATCTCCCAAGCTAATGAGAGGCTTAGAACAAGAGTCACGGAAAATGGGAAGATTGTAGTTTGTATCAATGAAGCTGATGATACCACAGATCAATCTATATATACTTTATTCCACGTCTGCATTTCTGAGTTACAGATCTACTATTCTTTTTTTTCAGAGAGTTCGCTACCATAGACAGATTCTCCATTATTTGTTTTAAATTATCTGTCCTTATGTTTGTCTTTTCAATTCTTCTTTAAGAGCTTGTTTTCCAATTCTATTATCTATCTTTATATCTTTCTTTAATTCTTGTATTTATCTTAACTATTCTGTAGAGTCTCATGGGACAACTAAGTAACTCAATGAAGGACTTAGGAGTCAAGAAGACCTGAGTTCAAATCCTGCTCCAGACACTAAGATGAGTGACTCTGAGAAAAACATTGAATCTCTTGGTGCCTCTGTCTTCTCATCTGCAAAATGGAGAAAATAATAGGACCTACCTCATAGGGCTATTATGAAGATCAGATGAGTTAACATTTGTAAAGTACTTTGCAAACCTTAAAGCTCTATATAAGTCCTAGTTCTTCCTCCTCCTCCACCTTTTCCATTTTCTATTTAAAAATCATTCTTCTTATTTCATTATAATTTGGAGGGTCTAGTTATTACCTTTTGTACAATGCATTTCTTTACTTTGTAGTCCTTATTTAATCTACTGTGAACACTTTTGGGTCAATTACTTACTTTTTCAGTTTGTTGACATTTCCATGAGGTTTTCCTCGTGATTTTTCTTTTCCCTCTTGGTTTTTTCAAAGGTTATTTTTACCTTATTTGGCTCATTTTTTTCTCTTTTGAGGTCACTGAGGAGGCCAAGGCTTAGATATAACCTCTCACTAAGCAGTCTTTCTCACAAGTGCTAGAATGGTCTTCTGAGATCTATCCCCGTGTCTTACTTTTCTGTTTTATTTATAGTTGTATTTTTGGAATTAAGGTATTCAGTTATCTCTGAGAGCTCATCTTAAAACTCTTGATCTCGTTTCCTCTTAAGTATGTCTAACTGGGAACATATTTTTTCTGGAAGTTTAATATGTGTTCTTCTAAAGTATTTCTGCCTTGCATGTAACTACTAGGTATCATGAATTCTAAGGTGAAATGATTGACATTATTTATCAAAGGATCATAGACTTAAAATCAGAAAGGATTTCAGAGGTCGTTGAGACCAACCTCTTCATTTTACATCTAAGGAAACAGAGGTACAGGTAGGTTAAATTATTTTCCAGGGGTCACATATCTTCTAAGTGTCTGAGGCAGGACTGGAGCTCAAGTCTTCCTAACTCCAAGTCTGGAGTCCTATCCTGTGTAATATGGGCAATGATACTGCCCATCTCCATGCTCTAGACAACTAAGACTTTAATGTTGCAGAACAGGTGCCAGTCTGCATTGGTTGAAGAAACTTCTTCGTTGGGAAATCCCCATACTAATAAAATCAGAGGTTTGGTCTGGTCCAAACATATGTATATGTGATCTCTAGACACACACACACACACACACACACACACACACACACACACAGACATGAAAGACAGCTTGAGAAACAAGAAAACCTGTTTCAGACTCTGCTTTTAACACATCTAGCTATGTAACTCTGGATAACTCACTTAGCCTCTCAGTACTCAGGTATCGAAGACTATGTTCGAAAAGGATTGTAAACTTGCCTCAATAAATGAATTCCTTGAAGTGATTAAAAAATAGGTAAAGACCAAAATACATACAAATGAGAGAGGGAATGTATTAATATAAACGTTTCCTATAAAGACAGTAACTAGTTAATAAGCTGTTCTCTCCAGAGAATAATACCTTGATGGTAATACTCCTCTGCATAAAGCCATCAGTTCCCATCAAGCTGGCTTATTACTGTGCTTAAGCACACTTGGTTTTAATATCAGAATTTTTTATTGGCCTTCCCAACCTACTCTCCAAAATGCCCCTTTCTTCTCTTCTACTTATCTGAATTTTACTTAATTCTTTAAATACTGGATAAAGGCCCACTGTGGCCAAAAAGGCCTGGTCAAAAATGATCCCTTCCTCTTCTGAAGTTCCAGTGTGCTTATTGTCTGTATTATCCATCTAATATTTACCATTTACACCTTGTGAAAAATAGCCTTAACTACATAATAAATCAGGAGTTGATTCTTAACTTTCTGTGTGCCATAGACCTCCTTTGGCAGAACCAAATAACATGTGCGAATCTTAAATACATCAATACTTATATTTCAGTGGAGCTATAATCTCACTGATGTGGATCTTCCCTTCACAGAGGAGATAACAGTGCATCCACATCTTCTATGTGAATATTTTACATGTGGCAGCTAGGTGGCTCAGTGGAAAGAGTATCAGCTCCGGAGTCAGGAAGAGTTTAATTCAAATTTGGCCTTGGGCACCTATTAGTTGCATGATTCTGGGCAAGTTACTTAAATCTCTGTTTGCCCCAGTGTCCTCAACTGTAAAATGGAAATAATAATAGCACCGACCTTCCAAAGTTGTTGTGAGAATCAAAAACATATTTGTGAATGGCATAGCACAGTGCCTGGTCCATAGTGAGCCTTCTATAAGGGTTAGGTATTTATAATTATCATCATCATTATTATGATATGGTTGGGATCTTGTGAATGCTCCACAAAGAACCATGCCATATTCATCGTTGGTATTTTATATTCTGGGCAGATTTACATGGCGGATGAGTAGTCTTATCTGATAAACCTTGCTCTGGCAATAAGACCAGCCTGAATCCTTGATATATTCAAGTATAAAAGGCAATGGGGGCAGCTAGGTGGCACACTGTAGAGTGCTGGGCTTGCAGTCTAGAAGACCTTAGTTCATATCTAGTCACAGACATTTACTAAGCTGTGTGATCTCGGGCAAGTCACCTAAGCTCTTTTTGCCTACATGGTTCAGTGGATAGAGCAATGGGTCTAGAGCCAGGAAAAACTGAATTCAGATCCAGCCACAGACACTCACTAGCTGTGCAACTGTGAGCAAGTCACAACCTCTGTTTGTCTTAACTCACTGGAGAAGGAAATGACAAACTACTCCACTATCTTTGCCAGGAAAACCTCACGGACAGATGATCCACAGGGTCATAAAGAGCTGAACATGACTGAGCAACCACAAATAAAAGCCAATGGGAAAGGAAAGGAGATAACTGCTTCCCCTCATCTCCTTTCTTCCCACCCCACAGGCACAAATTCTTTTGCTTAATGCACAGATACAACAGCTGGGCTAGTCTGAATTTTAGAGGACACTATGAAAGAACAGACTCTTTCTTACTAGAGTTGGGGTGCTTTGTTGATTAGTGATTTTAAGGAGGCTCTGTCATACATTTGTTCCTGAGGACATCCATATCTATCTAAAGTTTGCTGAAATATGAACAAATTCCTAATGACCTGGTTGAATAGGTTTGTTTTTTTCCCTAGAAATGACATGGGGTGACTACACGTCATCATTGTATCACCTTGTGGCTTTGTCTGGCAAATATTATACCCCTAGAATTGCTTGAACAATACGTTTTATGAACATGCCCCAATTTTACCATCACCTACCATTTTCATGAACACCATTATGAGAGAGATAGTTTTGTGTAGCAACAGTCTGGGAGGTAAGAAGATATGGGTTCCCATCTCACTTGCTGAGAACAGTTGTATGACCTCAGGCAAGTCACTTAACCTCAATGTGCTTCAGGTAACTTTACCTACTAAGTAACATACGGACAGATGCCATTCTAAATCTGTGTCACAGGAAGAGAATTATAAAATCAACAACTCCCTAAGTGGAGAATTTCACAGACTCTTCTCGTATTTCTGTATCTCATTTCTTAAGCACAGGTCTTCACTGAAATATATCACAGCTCATTTGTACCCACTTTTTTGCTTAAAGGATACACATTTGCTGTGGGGATCAGTTTGACAACATTGAAATTAACCAAATAATCTCACAAATCAAATTCTGTCAAAGAGACCACTTTCTTTCTTCCATAAAATTCTCTCTCCAACCTCTCATTCATCTGAAATGCTTGTCTCAGCCAGATGGACCGATGGACCACCTGAACGAACTAGAACAATACCCATTGTCCAGGCCCAGCCTTCTGGATGGTGAACCTTAAAGTGATTATAAATTCAAGTCGTACAACTGAAAGGTAACCTATCTCTTCTTAGTAAATGGCTCTGTCAGCAAGTTTACATAAGATGATATCAAATCAATTTGGAAAAATCCCAAACATAAAAGGAAAAATTCAGGGTCTACTAGGGTCTAAATGCCAAGACAAGAACGAAAGAAGACAAAATTATTGAAATTGCTGCCCCTTCAAGTCCTATATTTCTAAATAAATTTTTTAGAAAATTTTCATATTAAGGTATTTATTTTAAAAGTCAAAGCCCAAGAATTTCAATTTTCTCATCAACTAGTCCTGTCACTGAAAATAAACTTCTTCAGGATATTCCTGTTAGCAACAGTAGCACATAAATAAGGTTTTCTAAACAAACATCTTATCTTTTTATGGAAGGAAGTCTATTAAGAAAGAACTGACGTTTTTCCCCAACATTACCAACAAAAATACATTTCTGGGTTCTTTTCCCAGAAACCTGTAAATGATATGTTTCAGGAAATTATTATTATTTTTTTTTTTTTGCAGCAATACTGAAAAACCAAACAGACCGAATTAAGTTCATCTGTACAAGATAAGGATAAATGTGGCTACCCTATTCATTCTTAATTATAACAACAACAGTAATAGTAATACTAAGTAGATTCTCCATGGAAGAGATCCTTATGAAGTGATTAAACAAAATTCTGACAAAAAGTACTGAACAAATAACTTCAATGGATTTTTTTTAAAAAATAAGAATGGAGGATTTTATGACAGCAGTTCAGGATCATTTCACTGTCCTAAGAAAGTACAGAAGGATTATCTGGAGATTATGCAAAGAAATGACAGAAATGGTGAAATTCATTATTCCAGATACCTTAGGTGCAAATCTGACCATGTGACTACCCTAATTGACCAACACCAGACGCTTCCTATAATTCTAGAACAAACACAGATTTCTCATTTTTGCTTTTGCAGCCCTATGCAAGCTGTCTTCATCTATCTTTCCAGGTCCACTGGACATTACTTCTCCACCTGCATTTTGCAAAATAAGATGGTGGAACTCAATGCCTCTACCCTTTTAACACTAGATCTATGATTCTATTAAATGTGGAAACTGAGACTAAGAGAACAGGTATGCCCAGAGACACACATCTACTAAGTATTTTAGATGGGACTGGAATTAAGGTTTTCCTGATCCCAAGTCCATCGTTTTATCCATTATTCCTCTCACAGAAGACATAACTTATTATTAGTATAACAGCAGTAATGCTTTTTAGGTTTCTTCTCATTTTACACTCCCCAAAAGTAACAGATTAAAGTAATTGATATGCTGTCCATTCTATGTTAGGAAGTGGGACATAGAAAAGTGGCTCCAGCCAGTGATTTATTCAACAGACATTTACTAGTACACCAGGCAAGGTACTGGGGGAGACACAGATCAATACAACATATTCCCCTAAGGAACTTACTACATTCTAGTAGGTGTAATAAGCCACATAAAATAACTATAATCCAAATTACTTAAGTGTTTAATAAAATTACAAAGTGACATGAATTTAGGTGAAGCAGAAATAATTCTTGGTTGGTAAAAAACTATGAGGGAAGGTTCCATGGAGGAGGTGGCATCTGTGTTAAAATCTCTCCTTGCAAAACTCTTATTGTTTACAAGGAGAATCTGTTTCTAGGATGAATTTTATGGGATGCACAGTGATAGGGAAAATGAGTCCAGTGTGTGCACTAATGTTTTTTTAAAAAGGGACTTTCTTCCCTATTCAGAATTTCCAACTAATTCTACTAACTGTACACTGTTTCTCATTATAGATGATTTTACTCACTTGCCATGGATAAGAGAATTGAAAAATCAGAGAAAATGAAACTATAATGATGCAGTTATGCATATGCTTCCCATTCTGGAAACGCATCTTATACAAACAAAAAACACCTTGAAGTAAAACTGTTCTTTTTTTTTTGTTATTGTTAAAAAGGAAACATCTTTCCCCCAATAAAAACAAATATTTATTTGCAAATGAGAGGGTTATAAGCCAGAGTAAATGTCATAATGTCATAAATATCTTTCCTCCTCCTTCTCCTCCTGTTACCTAACTAGCTAGATAGCATTTTTATCATACTTTAAGGTTTGCAAAGTGCTTTAAATGTCATCTCAACTGATCCTTACAACAGCTTTGAGAGGAAGGTATTAATATTGTCCTCATTTTACATATGAGGAAACAGGCTCAGACAGGTTGAGTGACTTGCTTGAGGAAGAGGAGGTCACACAGCGAGTAAGCGTCTGGATCAGAATTTGAACTTAGGTTTTCCTGACTCTAAGTGCCATGTTCTATCCACTGGACCATCTAGGTCCCTCTGTTTAATAGGTAGGTAACAAACACCTGACAAGCTCAACAGAGGCAGAATAGTGTTTATAGTGCAGGGGTTCTTAAGTTGGAATCCATTAGGAGATGTCAGGTCAGCAAACTTGGATGGGGAAAAAAATGACATTTTCATATCAATAGAAATGGTTTCCTTCATAATCCTACGTATTTTATTTTATGCACTGTGAACACTATTCTGAGAAGGGGCCAATAGGCTTTGCCAACCTGCCAAAGGGGTCCCATGATACAAAAAAAGTTTGAGTTTGAGTCCTAACTCAGATATCTCTCACGAGAAGTCATTTAACATCTTTGAAGTCTGATGTTATTAGGCAACCAAAGTGAATGGAAATGATACACTCCGGGTGTATCTTAGAAATGGGCTTTTTTGTTCTTTTTTAATTATTTAATCAGAATTGCTGATAAAGTTTTATATTATTTGCATCCAGGTTTCTTTATATGTCAAAAGAGAGCTGAGGCATCATGGAGAAGGCAAAATAAAATTAGCATGAGGAACTTTTTTCAAAAAAAATAAAAAGGCCTTTTCCTTAAAAAAATAAAGTACTGGAGATATAACAAACAGATTTGGGTTGTGAATGTCAAGGAGTTCCTTCAGATTTCAGGGTCAGAGTTCTATGTGTGAGGGTAAGAAGCTCTCTGGGTCACACAGTTAAACTCTACTGAGTGCCAAGCATGCAAGCAAGAAAAAAGACAGAATGGGAGATTTTTGTGGGGGTATCCTAAAAGTGTAATGAGGAAATTGTGTAAAGAATGACCTGAGGGTCAAAGAGATATACCAAGGTTATAATTTAGCCAGAGGTTATATGCTTAAGGAAGGAACTACTACAGAAAAAGGGGTCCTGCAACCAAAAGTAGAGGATCTGGGTTTAAATTCTGGCTCCACCAGTGTAGTCAAGTCACTTGACCTCCCTGGGCCTCAGTTTTCTCATCTGTAACAAAAAGTTTAGATGAAATGGTCTTTGAGATCTCTCCCAATTCTAGAACTCTGAACCTATGAAGACAACCAGAAGTCATCATGCCAAAAACTCAAGGTCAGTCTCTAAAAGTCAAGAGGGTTAGGGTTAGTGACCAACAAGGGTCTCTAGTTCACTTAAAGACCAATCTGGGAATGATAATAAAATAGGTAAAGAGAAGTCTGGAGAATACCAAAAGAGATGATAGAAAGAAGAGTGGAAAAATTCTAACTGAGGCAGAAATCAATGAGTGTGAAAATTTCAGTATATTTTTCATATTTCTTTTGAGATATCACTGCAGAGAACTGAGATTAAATAGTTATAGGTATCATGGTTTAATAGCAAATTAAAACATACATCACACCAAACAGTCTGCTTTCAAAATAAATAATAAAGTAGGTCTCTTGCCCCTAAATGACTCATATATTGTCTTCAGTAGCCAAGAGTCCCACCCGCCCCAATCCCCAACCTACCCAAGCATTAGGAAATCCTGGAGACCGCTGTGTGTGGCAATGTACAAGGCAGACTTAGAAAAAACATTTCTTTGAAGAATTTTTCCCCCATGGCACATTTTAAGTCTTGAAAAGCACTATTGTGGAACAGTATGAAAGACTTCCCTATCCACTGGGAGTTCAGGGTTTGGATGTTTCAAAGAGTATCTGCATGTGATGTGAAGGTAGGGAAAGCCAAAGAAAAGGGGTGGGGGTGAGGAATCAAAGTGAGGGCAGGCATTTATCTTACAGGTGCTTCCTTCAACACTTAATATTTTAGTCACCTGCAAAGAAGGTGTGTTCCTTTGAAGAGGCTAAAAAGGGAGCCCCCTCACTTTTTTTTAAACATTGGGCAGTACAAAAGGTCATTATGTAAACAGACAAACAATTCCCAAGGATAGTCTTGGATTTCTTGAGACTCTGAATCAGCTTTTTTCAAGCTATTGCTTTTCTCCACTTCATTCATTTTGAGCATCTGCAATAAAGATTCATTCCGTAACAGCCCAGGGCATGAGAGCTGTGCACTATTAGGAGTTAATTCTAACAAAATGACTCTGAAGTCATATTGTATAGAAATCAGACTTATACCAAATACTCCAAAGAAACAGCACCAGGACTCCAAATATTCCCAAGCAAAGCAGGGTACTAACAGGTGAGAATAAGGATCAACTCGAACATCTTGAATGGTAAAGGGATGAATTCCTTGCACCATAACAGTTAAACATTACTACATAAATACCACATAGGTAGTGGAGCTGTTAAAGTTATTGGGATGTGTATGTTCACTTCTTGATGCATCTACACTTGTGACATTCAGCCTGACCTCATACAGGTAGAATTACTGTACCACAAGGTTTAGTACTAATCCCTCAAAGAATCCCATTAAGAGGAAACAAACAAGAAAGGATGGAGTTATGGAAAGGCTGATGGAAATAAGCAAATTCAGAGGATCTAAGAGTAAAGACTGGCTAGGCTACATTACCATAAAGGAACACCATACATCAAGAAACTAAAACACGTAAGTAAAAGATCCAGATCAATTTTGATTTAGAGTGAATGCATTCTGGTCCTGTCTAACAACACGATACAAGCAACGATGAAGCCAAACAGAATGACCGAAGAATCACATAGACACCTTCTTACATTCCAGAACCACCACTTCTAGTGTCAAACAATACAGCTTCCCTTTACCTTTTCGGACATCTTGTCTTGACCGATTGCCTCAGTGCTGGGCAATGATGGTGTTGCGGATGGTGTCACTGATGGAGTTGCTGATGGCGGAGGAGGTGCTCTGCGCTTCTTTATGTCTGATGACACTCCTGAGATGTTACTAAGGGAAAGGGATGGACCCAACGTAAGGGAACGAGAATTCACAGATGGGGAGTTGGGTGTTGTTAAGCAGCCCTGAAAAAACAAGCAAGCAAACAAAACCAAAAATGAGTTAAAATAATATTTTCTAGGAAGCTGCATTTTAAAAATCCAAACTATTTATTTCTAGTTAACATTAATTATTTTTATCAGACTTAGAGGTCACCAACCTCACTTCTCCTCCAGAGAATCCAGTGACCATATATTCATCAGGATGACTGGAGATGACCCAGGATGAGGCAACTGGGGTTAAGTGACTTGCCCAAGGTCACACAGCTAGTGAGTGTCAAGCGTCTGAAGTGAGATTTGAATTCAGGTCCTTGTGACAAAGTTATTACTCTTCAGATGTTATGATATAGTCTGTGCCTGGGGGCAGCTAGGTGGTGCAGTGGATAGAGCACCAGTGCAGGAGTGTGTGTGTAGGGGTAAGGGTGGGAGAGGCTCCTTAACACCTACCCAGAGTCTCATCTGGCACATGAACCTTCTTCTAAAGAGTAAGCCCCCAAAGTAAAACCTCACCTCAGAGCATATATACACTTCTCAGAGCCAGACAGCACCACAACCCTGACCCAGTGCCTCATTAGAAATTAACCAAAGGTGTGGGTCTTCCTACAAAACAAGCTTCTCCTAATCAAGCTTCCTTTAATAGGCTCCAGGTGAGGTCTATAAATGCTGGGGAAGATCGTTAACTCTCTTTACAACAGCATCCCTCACCCCCGTGGTCAACAATGAACCTGTCAACTAGGATGTGACCTAAAATGTAAATGGTAAACTCAGCAGTTTAAAATGTTTCAAAGCATACTTTTCCATGAGATAATTTACACAGAATTAACTTGAGATCCATTATAAATAAACCAGGGAAAGGTATCATCACCACCTTCCAAAAGTACATAAATTGCCTCCCAGTGAACCTTCACAATATTCACTTTGATTTTTAAAAGTTGTGAACAGACAACTCTTTCACATGAGTACTGACCTATAAAGAATGAGTAAGAATATGCTAGACTTAAGGTTGTGCTCAAATAAAAGTCATTACAAAGTTAATATGACACATATTTAATACTATGAATAGTCATTTTTGTCCCACATGGTAATTAAGCATAAATAATTGTCCCCTGGACTCTTCAAAGATCTAAACCAGCTTCGTGAAATTCCAGCTCTTCCTTTTACAGAAGGGAGAAGTGTGGCAGAGTCCACTGGCTTATCTAGACTGAGAGCCAGGAAGATCTGGGTTAAAAGTCCCCCCTCTAAACCTTACTACCTCTGTGTCTCCAGGCAAATCACCTAGCCTCTCTCAGCTCCAGCTTCCTCCTCTAGAGAAAGGGGGCAGTAACACCTGTACCATTTACTTTATGGGGTTGTTAGAAGATGAAATGAAAGAATGCATATAAAGTGACTTGCAAATCTTAAAATACTATCTAAAATTAGATATCAGCATCACTGCCTCCTACAGCCAACATGCTGAACGTAAAGTGTGACAGGGATCTCTTCTCACATCTTGTAAGAGATGGCCTAAATTTGAATGAGTACAATAGCTGGGTGTAGGGTTCTGTTCTGTTCTGGTGAGTTGAGCAAATTCAATGGAAATTATGGATATAAGTCCACTTTAGAAAATAAAAAAAATTCTGACAAAATCATCTACCATAAAAGAGTATCATAAACCATGTTATCTCATTCCTTTTGATAAAATGAAGGACGATGGAATTAAATGACATGTTTAAGATTACAGACTAAGGTAGCATATAGGAAATAAATCTTTAAAAATTGTCCACTCCTTACATTAGACATTTTAGAAAGAATTTCACAAATGCTTTCAAATATTCAAGTTCTGCAAAATGTAGATTCTATTTAAAAATATTTTAATAAACAAAATCACATCATTTTTCATGTTTGTCTTATGTCCACTTCTGACATTTGCATGGTAAGGGTGGAAACCCCCAAAGAGATACATAAAGTAAAATTATATATAGACAAGATTGTTTTAGGGTGTAATTACATTATGATCCCACTATATGAGGTCATTTTAAATAACTAGAAGAGGTACAGGATCACTTATCTATAACCAGAAGGAATTAGCCAGCTAGTTCAACCCCTCTTCATTCTGCAGTTGAGAAAACTGAGGTCCAGGAAAATTAAACTACTTAAAAAAATTAGCAGCAAGTGTCAGTGGTGGAATTTGAATCTAGGTCTACTCAAGTGCTTCCCACAACATCATGCTGCCTCCATGTTGTTATATTATGTAATTATACACCCTTTTAATCACAGGGTTATTCTGTCACACAGCTTACCACCTCTTATGAATTTGTCTCACAAGAATGACCCTAAATTGAGATACCCCAATGACCCACTTTAGTCATCCTCAAATCAGGAAGTGATGAAAATCGTAATAATTTTTTATCATTGGCATTTCAACAGTTGTAATCAAGTGTTCTATGGATGACTACCCTACCTTCTTTTATGGGAAAACAACTCCTTAATGTCTCTTATGATACTTTTTTTTTAATACACAAATCATTCATGGTTGGTCATAGTATTAAGATAACAAACTGGACCCAAGATTGAACAGAAAGACATCAAGATATCTGCATTTGGGAAACTAAAAAATATTTTGAAACATTTCAAGCTGCTTTTGTGCTTCAGTTGTTTTTCAGTTGTGTCTGACTCTGTGGCCTCATTTTTGTAGTTTTCTTGGCAAGGACACTGCAGTGGTTTGCCATCTCCTTCTCCAGATCACTTTACAGATGAGGAAACTGAGGTACACAGGGTTAAATGACTTGCCCAGGGTCACTCAGCTAATAAGGGTCTGAGGTCACATTTGAATTCATAAAGAGGAGTTTTCATGACTCCAAATCTGGTGCTCCATCTGCTGTGCCACATAATGATGGTAATGATTCATGAAACAAACTACAATGGAAAGAGTGGATATAAAGAAGTTACAGAATATTGCCAACCATGAATGATTCGTGTTAAGAAAAGTATCCTAAGAGATAGTAAGGAATTGTTTTTACCATAAAAGAAAGCAAACCAGTCATCTATAGAACGATATGCCCAGCCAGACTGTTCCAGTGGTAACCATAAAATATTAAAAGAGCCCAGCTACAAATCTCTAGGATACTTAGTACATTCATTATGAAAGATTAATGGAAAGGCAGACATAAAATATTGTACAAGATAGAAGGGAATGAACGGACTGTGATCAGTACAAGATCATAGGTCTGTTGAAGCACTAGTTCTTGAATAAAAGGATAAAAACATTACGCCAATATACTGCTAACTTAATGAATGAATTATTTATAAAAAATGTGCTACACATAATTTTTGCATTCATTTAAGAATGATGTCACAAAACTCATTTTTCCCCCCATCACTTTGGAAGCACATTGGATGAACTCATTATGAAGTATTTATGATAAGCAGAAGACTCATCTTCCCAGGTTCAAATTTGGCTTCAGCCACTAGCTGTGTGACCCTGGACAAGTCACAACTCATTTGCCTCAGTTTCCTCATCTGTAAAAAATAAGTTGAAGAAGGAAATGACAAACCATTTTAGTATCTTTAAGAAAACCCCAAATGGGATCACAAAAGGTCAAACAATACTGAAACTACTAAACAGAAAAAATAAAATAGATACAAGATTAGGGGGAGTGAAGAAGCTCTGAACGGCCTTGATGAAAAGTGTACAGATGTCAAGGGGCTCGATAATTAATCCACCTTATTATACTTCTGTATTGGTTTAGCGTTTTCATACTGTGTCCTCTACACTATGTCCATGTCCATGTTTTATAAGCTCACTGAAGAGGTCTACACACAGTGGTTCTATTCGAAGTTTCTTCTAAAACACTAAAACCAATTCGATGTTTAATAAATACTTTTTATGCTGCTGAGGATGGTGATGGTCACTTGCACCCTGAGATGAACCCAGTAGCCGAACAACAGACCCTTGAAGAACAACTAAGCTATTTTCTAACCAAAGGGTATAAGCCTGATATACCCATTATCAGTTACCCAGAACTGAACTGGTCTCTTGAACCTTACTGGACTTTGACCAATGACTGGTTCACACATGAGGCAAATCAGTCTCTCATAGGTTTACTAAGAGCTCAGCAAAGTGACGGTGAATTCAGAATACTCGACATTTAGTATTTACTTGTTTATCACATAAATGCTTACTAATATTTCAACAAGAGTTTAAATGCCTATTATGTACCACAAATTATGCTAGAAGTGCCAGCGGCACACCAAGTACCCCACACCAGATTCTGGTGTAGATATCAAGTTCAGATAGGACACTTGAGGTTCTCTTTAATCAATCTCTGATATTGCTTAGACCTTTGAGAAGTTGACTCAGTTGTTTCAATATCAAGGCCACAGGAAAACCAGAGCATAGGCAATATAGCTCAAATGCATCTGTTTTGAAAATTGCTTCCCCAGCTCCCCATTATTACTGTTTCCTTGGTTTTCTCATGACACAAAGTGGCATTTAAAGGTCAGCAAGGAACAGAATGCTGTTTGCCTGCAAGAGTGATTTGGTTTCCTGTTCCCTGTCCACATTGGTCAATAAAAGTTTTTCAAAATGTCAAGTTCTTTTCTTGTAGGGGTATTGGAGCTAGGTCTCTCTTCTATTACATGGTGCCAAAACCCACAGATTTCAACTCTCTATCTTCTTATGCAATTTCCCCACAGCTAATTTTTAAATGAAAATTCATCAATGTGATAGCTTGCAAAGCTAGAGCTCCTAGTAGTAAAATTAATGAGTAACAGGAAAAGAAAGACAGACTATAAAACCCTTTATACTCAGGATGTACAAGAGTTGGTACACATCCAAGTGAACTGCCAGCTGAGTGCTGGTGCTTTATAAATCAAGAGATCCATGATCTTGTTAGTATGTCTACTCACGGCCCCTTCACTCCTTTCTATTTTATTCAATGCTTATCAATGCCTCTGTATAAGCACTATGTACTGGGTCCACCCCTCTGCTGTCAGAGGGAAAAATAAAAAATAGAATTTAATTTCATTCTTCTTTAAACAATATAAAAATGCTTCATAACAGTCACATTTTTGATCTGTATTAAACTCACTTATTAAGTTAGGGAGAGTAGGCAATTCTTCAGTTCTCTGACATTTCATATAAAGGGACTTTATAAAAATGGTGTTCTTCAGAGGACTTCTTCCATTTTTTTCTTTTACTCTGACCACTGGCTGTGGTTAGAACCCTCGCTATGAGCCATCGAAGTAAAGCTGAGATTACCAGGGACGTGCCTATTATTAGCTTTAAAATTCCCCCTTTAGGAAATTGAAGGCTGCCAAGAGTTTTCAGGGTGAATCTTTATCTAGCAGTTTTCTATTCACTGTGGTCTAATAAACAGCTGAAGCCAGCTGACATCTAGAGGTGGAGATAAAGCCCCACTGAGAAGGATATACATACAAATTATGTATATATATACATGAACTTGGGTCCTCCTGACCTCATCTCTTTGTGCTATGCTGCTTCTCATACAAAACTATATGACACAATCTGAATGTAAATAAAAGTACGGATGCTGTTGGATCCATTAATTAATTTTCTTTTGCTTGGATCTTTGCTGTGACCTGAATAATTATGTTTTCCAGAATAAGAAACCAGAAAAAGAAAACTAGACTCAGAAAAAATAATGTGCCTGAAGGGGAATACACATACACACGCGTGCGCGCGCATACACACACACACACACACACACACAAACACACACACAAACAACGGGTACCAGGCTAATTTTTCCATCAATTTCCACATCTCTGTTGTTGCTTTTTAATTACTTTTAATTCACATTGAAATAAGCCAGGAATGTTTCACGTAAAGCTTAGCATCAGACGAAAAGTCACAACCAAGCCTCATACCTAGAATGAAGCTTTGGGTTCTCTTTGAGGGTAGCATACTTGGACAGAAATGTAGTCCTCTCCTTGGACTACAGGTAGGTGATAAGTGAGTGATCTACAGCAAAGCAGCAACGGTTAGCACAGGATGCTACCTCTGATAGTTACGTGGCGGCATCAGACTGACCTGTATTAAACAAGAGTCAGTATCCTATTTTTCCAGGAATTAATCTGAGAAGGGGGTTACCTACTGTCACATCTAGTAGTCTGAGGGAGAGATGGAAGAGGCCACACTGGAGGCTCTTGGAATATCAGATATGGATTTTAGGAATTTTGATTTGTTTGTCTTGCTTTCCCCCCACAAGGGCTTGCTCATGGTGGGTAACCAACAAATGTCACTGTCTTTCATTCTCAAAGAGGAGCAAAATGACCTCGCTATGCAAGAGCCAAGTTTCAAAATGTCTGACTGTGACTGATCAGATCCATACCAGCTCCAAATGCTCTACCACAGGTCCAGCACAAATAGTCTGTGTGAACTTTGGGGGCTGGATACTCTAATCCTGCATTTCCTTTGAGTTGCTTCAATTCTGCTTTGTTCATAGAGCATAGTACCTTCTCTGATGTGGGCACGCCATGCTTAGAGGTCCTGTGCCAGTGTCTCCCATATCACACAATCAATTCCAAAGTTGTTAAGAGAGACCTTGAGCTCAAAGTGTCCTTGTATTGTTTCTTCTGATTATCATGTGAACGCTTGCCCTGAGTGAGATCTCCATAAAACAGTCTTTTTGGCAAGCTTATGTTTTGCATTTGAACAACATATCCTGCCAAATGATCTTCAGAATCTTCCTAAGACAGTTCAAACGGAAGTGATTCAATTTCCTGGCATGGCGCTAGTATACTGTCCAGGTTTCACAGATATACAGCATTGAGGTCAGCACAACAACTCTGTAGACCGTCAGACTAATACCTTTTCTCTCCCATACTTTCCTTCAGAGACTCTCAAACACTGAGCTAGTTCTGGCAATGCATGTGTCAACCTTATTATCAATGTGTACTTTCCTGGAAACTATACTACTATGGTAAGTAAACTTATCTACAGCATTCAAAACTTCTCCATTTGCTGTAAATGATGGTTCCATGTATGGATGGTGTGGTGGTGGCTGATGAGTTTTCTTGGTGTTAATTATTAGGTCAAAATTAGCACAAGCAGTAGAGAATTGATCCATACTTTGTTGCATTTCAGCTTCAGAGGCTGCACTGAGTGCACAATCATCTGCAAACAGAAAATCCTGCACCAGCACTCATCCCTTCACTTTGGTCTTGGCTTGTAGACTTTTCAAGTTGAAGAATTTACTACCGATGTAGTAACCAACAAATAACTGCTGAATGAAGAAAGTGGCTAAATGCATAGGCTTTCAGTAGATATGTCTAACTTTGAGCATCAGTGACATTCTGGTTAAATTCCCATAGTTATCTAATTCATTAATATAAGAGACACTCGTCTAACTGGACCCCAAAGACTACACTACACTAGACATACAGCATTTCTATAAATATGCACTTTTGAACAATACTTAAGGCACCATGTTTTAATTCTATTTCATTTAGTATTTTAAATGAATTTTTTGGCTATGGTACTCTAAATCAGTACAGATTGGTGCATACACACATAGAAATGCAGTACCATGAACGTTCAATAAAAAATGTAATACAAGATGAGGTCTATCATCAATAGTTAGGTTCTTTAAATAGTGGCACCTTGAACCTTGAGAAAATTCACACACACACACACACACACACACACACACACACACACACATCCCTGAAACTCAAACCATATAGAATATATTGCTGTTCAGTCATTTCAGTTGTCTCCAACTCTTCATGATCCCATTTTGGGATTTTCTTGGCAAAGATACTGGAGTGACTTGTCATTTCCTTCTCCAGCTCATTTTTACAGATGAGGAACTGAGGCCAACAGGGTTAAGTGACTTCTCAGGGTCACACAGCCAGTAAGTGTCTGAGGCCAGATTTGAATCCAGGAAGATCAGTCTTCTGATTCCAAGCCCAGTGCTCTACCCACCACAACACTCAGTTGCCCTTGCAGGAGATATATATATATATGGATGGCTTAAGAATATCAAAAAATGAAATACATTTAAAAATTTTACTCAATACAATTATATTTTACTAAGTATTTTTAAAAATTTGAATGATTAAACATGACATTTTAAAAAGTGCTTTCCCCTCAATACCAGATAATCTGCATCTAGAATACACCACAGACCACTGAAATACATATCACACAATTTTATAGTTCAAACTTAGTATTATAGATGAGAAACTGAGGCCCAGAGAGATATTATCCCTTGCCCCAGGCCATATAGGTGTTGCCAGAGCCAGGGTGAGAATCCAGGTCTCCTTATGATCTATTCACTCTAGCAAATTACTTCCCTTCATGGGTTTAAACAAATAATTAGAAAACAACACAAAACACCTAAGAACTCCAGCATTTTTGGAAAGCAGGTGTTGTGATGGGTAGGGAGGAGGGAAGGTGATAGTGGTGGTGGTGAGAATCTCTAGCTTAACTGAATTGCCTTTTCTTCCAAAAACATGGTTTGGCTATCTTCCAAGATATGACCATGTGATGTAAACCAGACCAGACAGACTGACAACATTATCCTTCCACCATTCAACAGGATCAGCTGAGCATGGCAGCATGGAGCTGTCAATGAATCTGACAGCTCCATCTCACTTTCTGGTGGGAAACGAAAGAACATGGTTTTCCATTCCATGGCTGCCAACAAAGCACTAGGGGTCGGGGGCAGTCAAAGTTCCCTTCGCAGAAGGTTGCTTATTAATGGCATTTTTTCTCCCTCTTATTCTCACAGTACAGCCTTTCCTGAGATGGGCATTCCTTCAACTGAATACCCTCTGCCAGCAGGCATGTTATATTTCTGGAATCCTGGGGATTTGCGTCAGTTCAGTTTAAATGGTGGACCTAGGACATAAACACCATGCCAGCTTATTTCAGTTCAAAGTTGCTGATGGGCAGAGAGAATGATTTTACGAATTCAGTTTTCATCGGGAGGTTGATGAGAAACAACTCTCTTGGCCAAGTGCCTTGGTGGGAGTGTAGAAGGGATGGCATTTAAATTCTCAATGAGGAAAAGAATATGCTGAGGCTTCTTGGTTTGGGAGAGATTTCAACCAGGACAATGTTGAATTCCTGCTAACAGTTCCATGCTGTCTCTGATGGTGTTAACGACTACATCAGGCACACTCTGAATAGAAACTTTTTTGGTCATAGCTGAGAGCTTCAATAGAAGCAAACAATGGCCAACTTGGAGCGAATCCATTTTTAAATAATCTTGGAATGCAAAATTTAATGTACTGACTGGACCCAAGGCAGAATACTGTCTTTAGAATCCACACTGCTTCTAAAGGTGAAACCTATTAACATAAACTATCTTTATTTTAGAACAGTTAACAGCAGCAGTTTTAGGAAATGATTAGTTTCTAGAAATATGGGACAACTAGGTGGTACAATGAATAGAGTGCTGGGCTTGGAGTCAAGAAGACTCATCTTCCTGAGTTCAAATCTGGCCTCTGATACTTACTATCTGTGTGAGCCTGGGCAAGTCATTTAACTCTGTTTGCCTCAAGTCATCTGTAAAATGAGCTGGAGAAAGAAATGGCAAACCACTCCAGTATCTTATCTCCTCTGAACAGGATTGTTAGAATCACTAACTTTTGGAGCTGGAAGGAATCATGGAAATCATCTAAGACTGTTTTTTTCTGTTCCCCCTGCTCCATTTAATCACTGAGAATAACTCATTAGCTGGCATAGGGAGCCTATTATTTGTTGTGGAAGAAGTGTGCCTTATTGGTAAGTTGATTTATGCATCCTAAAATGTTAAATTTAGCACTGTACATTTGTTTTCTTAACTGCTGATTGTATAGATCAGAAACTCTCAATCACAAAAGCCTCATCAGTAAACTGTTTTCATAGGACTGGGTGAAAATAGTTTTGCCTGCCTCAAAGTACTATATAAAACGTGAGTTTTTAGTAATATTCTTCTGGGTTGGTTGCTGACACTATAACCTCTTCTGACTGGGTTTGCCAAGATTCCCAGAGGACAATATATAGCAAGGATAGTAGATTCTGTCCAAGAAAGTAGTATTAGCCTTGGATGATAACCAACTACCAATGTTTGAACAACCCCTTCTCCCAACCCTGTCTCATGGCCCATTCACTAACATACATCATTTCATCATAGCCCAAACTCTCTCACAGCATTTCCCCATGCATGATTCACATCTTCTACTAGAACTTATTTTTCATCTGCTTGGACTCGATCTAACTTAGATCTCTTATTCATCTGCTTCTAGCTAGTTTGAGATCCAGTTTATGACTCTCAGGAAACTGGGCAAATATACAGGGTGAATCAAACACTCAAATGACACCTAAGGAACAAAAGTGATTTAATGCACCTTCCAACTTCAGTTTGGAGGCAACGTGGTGCAAGGGAATGAATGCTGAACTTAGAGTCACAGGCCCAGATTCAGAACCCTAGCGTTGACATTTACTATCATTGTGAACTTCATCGAATCACTTGTTGGACTATATGACCTTTGTGATTTCCACAGTAGACAATTATACAGATAATATGTCAACTCCATGCATGGTAAACCTAGGTTCCTCATTGGCAGCTCCCTATACTAAATGGAATCATAGGCCCAGTCCTATCCCATCCTAACAAATTCTTCCTTCATTCTGTCCCATCCATCCATGTATCCATCTCATATTAATGCCTATGATCCAAGGAATCCATTGCCTTTATGATTGAAGGAAGACACCTTCATCAAATTGGAAAGGTTACTGTTCAATTTTGGAAACCTATAGAAGAACTATACTGTATCAGTCAGAGCTTATTCCAACACACCACAGTCTCAAAAAAGAAGTGGAGAGCAGAGTGAGATAGCCTTTGAAGGTTCAATCTCTTATTCTTCTGAAATTTAGGATTTATTAACTAAAACTTGTAGGGTTTTTTCTTTTCCTGACTTAAAATATAAATATATGTGGGTCATCCATACAGGAGATGGAAGAAAGCCAGGGAAGAATTCAATTCACGTTTTGCCTACGATCAAAAGTCACAAGATGGCTAAGTTGTTGGAATTATGTTGCCCTACTCATTCTTTAGAGGAGCTAGATGGCTCAGTGGATAGAGTGCTGGGACTGAAGTCAGAAAGGCCTGAGTTCAAATGTGGCCTCAGACATGTCCTAGATGCATGACCTTGGGCAAATCACTTAACCTTTGTTTGTCTTAGTGTACTGTAGAAAGAAATGACACTTAACTTCTCTCTTGTTCCTTACCTTTGTGGACTTTCTGCACCCTACCAACCTTGCCTACTTGGGTGCATGATACTCTCCTACTCCTAACTTCCGTTGTTTCCTGAACAATGCACTAAAACCAACCAATTAGTTTAGGGAATTGTTTTTTGGTACACTACAAATACTTAAGTCTATTTATATGATTTTTAGTGGCTAGTACTGACATTGAGTCTATGTCAAAGTTGATAAAATCCCAGGTAGAAAATACCATCAGTGACCAAGAGCAGAGAGAAACTTCTGTCAAATAAAATCATCTCAGATTCAAAGGAAACTTACGAAACTACAACAAAAAAACCTTTAAAAAAGCCAAAGAAACAAATACAAGAGAAACTAAATGTCTGTTTTCAGTCATCCTCATTCACCTCATTGATCTACAATGAGTGTAAAATGCTATTAATGAAGGAGTAGCGTGATCCCTAAAGACTTTATAAGGACTAATTTAATACCTCCATGAGAAGCTAGAATTTGAAAATCCCTGACAGAAGGGCAGATGTAAGACACCTGGATTTCTAGAAACTAAATTTGCATGTCAAGTCACATTAAATAGCCCTTGATGATCTTTTAATGCCCTGTGATTTAGTTGCTAGACTGTAGATACATGGCAAAAAGCTTGAAGGCAAATCTTTATTCCCTGGAGCCTTAGCTTGCACCCAAAGGGAATCTTTTCTTTACTTAAAAAATGCAAAGCCATCCTAAGTACAAATCACTGTGAGGTATAATCTGGGGGAGTCTGTCTTCCAGCAGCAAGTAGAAGGGGAAAGGCTTTGCTTCAATGACAGGTGGCTGAAGAGGTTTCTTTCCAGACATGACAGATACTCCCCCTCCTCTCTCCCTGTTTCTCTCATCCGATTGAAGGAGAGTAGCTTTCCAAGAAGTAAGCAGGAATTCTTATCATGCCAGCCCATAACCAGGCAAAGTGAATCAGCATTCTTGACATTCAATCCAGCTTATCTACTGTGTCTGATTAACTCAAATCCAAGGAATAAAAGATTATATAAGAAAGTAGAAACTATGAAAACTATTACTTGTTTTGAAATATACATCTATTTTTCTTACCCTTAATTGCTATATTGTAAGTATGTATCCATGTATTTACTCAGTCTTGGATGAGACTCTATAGCCCAGTGTAATCTTACATGCCTAGATGCAAAGGAATTGAGGACCAGCAGGTATAGGGTGGGAGGTGGGTGCTGGGAGGGGAGGCAATATAATTTTTAGATTAATGGAGCAATGTATGAATGGCTTGTGGTCATCAAAATGTTTCTTTGTAGGGATCTTGATATTTTCCAAAAAATTCTACTTAGTTCCTTTCCTTCTATTGCTTTTATAATATTAGTTTTATTTTGTATTGTTTTACTTCATTAATATCATGGCATGGAAGTAACCTTGACTTTCTGAGAACTATAGCAGAGAAATTCAAGGCCGAGCAGGTCCATGCTGGAAAAACTTCAAATACTGACCCTTTGATAGACTGTGGATGCCTGTCACTAACCTAAGGGAAGTTAAAAGAGATATATCACCTGAAGCTTGGCAACTGGGTGCTAATCACAGTCACTCATGAAGACCTAAAGGGCCTGCCATCTTCACTGGGGGGGTGAAGTACCAAAAATATCTTTTGCCTTTTTTTCTAACTACTTGCACTAATACTTTCCATCTGATGCTGCAAGGTTTTTTTCTTTGAACAACCTACAGCTTACAGATTGTTTCCTACAGCTCTGGCAGGGTATGGAAAGGCAATGTAAATTCTGGTGTTAGGAAGGACTGATTCTGAATGGTGGAGAGGCCAAACAAGTGTTATGACAGGGAAAGAGGCAGCTAGGTGGTGCAATGTATAGAGCACCAGTACAGGAGTCAGGAGGACCTGAGTTCAAATCTCACCTCAGACACTTGACAGTCACTAGCTGTATGATCTTGGGCAAGTCACTTAACTCCAGTTGCCTCATCCTGGGTCCTCTCCAGTCATCCTGATGAATATCTGGTCACCGGATTCAGTTGTCTCTGGAGGAGAAGTGAGGCCGGTGACCTGCACAGCCCTCCCTCACTCAAAATAAAATCAAGTGCAAGTCTTGTCATCATTTCTCTAATGGCATGGTCCTCTTTGGCAACGAAGGATGAACCCACACATCATATGATAGGGAAACAAAGAGGGACAAAGAAAGATAGGGCCAGAAGAAACATGGAAAGGCAATTAACCCAGCTACGAGGACAAAGATACCATAGACCAAAAAGGCTATGAGAAGCTTTTAGGAACTATGGAGCCATATTTGGTGTATTTAAGGCTAACATTCCCTAATAATTTAGCTGTCCCTATGGCTGTAAGGACTTGAAAGACAATAGCAAGTTTAAAAAAGGATGTAATGAAAGTGAAACTTACATTCCCTCCAACATGCAGTTTCTTGGGTCATAATATAGACATATGAACCGTCTATAATTATTATGAAAATAAGAGCATTGGGACTCCAATGTTTGTAACAAGGTCCATGGCAGTAATAAGATCAAAGACTTTGTTTTATTACACCAAACTACTGTTATTGTACCAATTCACAGACTTTCAAAGTTGGAAGCTAACTTAGAAGTCTCTACTGTAACTTGTACCTTCTAGGCCATAACTAGGAAATAGTCAGTCTCAGCCCAAAGATCTCATGGAGGAATGTACACCCTAGAAAGCTACATATTCTACCTCTGAAGAGCTCCTATTGTTTTTTTTCCTTCCTCAAGTCTAAATCTGCCTCTTTAAAACTTCTACCCCAAGCTCCTAGTTCTGCCTTCTGGGGCAAAGAACAAGGTTTTCTCCTCCTTCTATACTCTATCCCTTCAAATACCTGAATAAGTATTTACTTATCACACACCAAGCATGGATTAGATGTTATAGAGCACCAAAGGAGCACAAAAGATGATGCCTGCTAAAAACATTTAAGAACAAATGGGGGAAAAACCCTTTCATACACACATACATACATACACACACACACACACACAGCACAAGAGAGCATTTTACATGTAGATATACACATCCTTGAGGCAGTGAGATGATGTAGTGGATAAGGAGCTGGACTTTGAGTCAGGAAGAACTGATTTGAAATTTGGCCTCAGAGAAATATGTGGGTGACCCTGGGCAAGTCACATAATCTCTGCCTCAGTTTCTGAATCTGTAAAATGGGAATAATATCACCTGCCTCCCAGTCTTGTTGTGAGGATGAGACAATATTTGTAAAGTTCTTATCCTAAAGTGCCATAAAATGCTAGCTATTATTATTATGTACATCTGCTTGTATGGATACATGCTTTGTATGCACATAGAAATATGTTACTATATTACTAAATATAATATCATATATAATTTTAGTATAGAAACAGAGCAGAAGGTACTATGTTATAAGGCATTAATTTTAATAGTACAAATGATGGGCTCCAAAGAACATAAGAGAATTAGGACTTAAAGATGAATAGAGGCTTCTTGAAGTAGGTAAAACTTAACTAGCACACATAACTTACAGTTATTGAGAGTTTTACATGGTTTACTAAGAACTTTTCTCACAATTACCCTGTTCAGTAGGTGGTATGAGTAATATTATATCCATTTTATAGCTGAGGAGACAGGAGTTCAAAGGGGTGCCTATAGTTAAGCAGCTTGTAAACTTAAGGGCTAGTTGAGGTCACAGAACTGAGGTCACAGAAATACATGGTCTCCAACCAGTATGCATGCACATATGCATATATATGTATGTTTATATTTGCAATATGTATGTTTACATGTGCCAAGTAAATGTGGGCACACATACATATATGTCTGATCACAATAGGTGATGGTAAAATATGAATATTTGTCAATATTTTATAATTTGTCAATTTTTTTCAATTTGTTAATATTGCAAGTCCTGATAATTGTATTGCTAAAGATGATATTTCCATTTTGGAATGCAATTTGGAATTATACAAAGAAAGAGACTAAAATGTATACACCCCTTGAACCAGAGATTTTCCTGTTAGGTGTAGACTTAATTCTGGACTGCTTTCCAGAATGTCTGTACCAATACATGACTTTACCTATAATGCATTTGTTTGCTTATCTTTTCCACAGCCCCTCCAAATTTATCATTCCCATATTTGCAATTTTTGGCAATTCGTTGGGTGTGAGAGGAAACCTCAAGATTTGTATTTCTCTAGCATGGTCTCTAGAACATTTCTCTAGCATTTTTCACATGGTCATTAATAATTGGCAATTCTTCTGAGAAACATTTGTTCAACTTTGATGTTAATTGTTTGCAAATGTCCTTTATAGTTTTTAGTCTTCTTTACATCTTAGATGTTATATCTTCATAAGAGACACGTGACATAAAGATTCCTTCCTCCTCCCAATTGCTCCCCTTTCTAACCCTAAGCCTAAAAAAGATTTTTATATTTCCAGTAATTTCCAAAATATCTATTTTATCTTTTGGAATTATCTCTATCCCTTGTTTTGTCACAAATTCACTATCTACAGCTGTAAAAGATATATGTTTCTCGAACTGTCCAAACTACAATCTTCACATATATTTAGGTCATATGTCCATTTCTAATTTAATCATGAAATTTGCTGGTCTAAAGATATGTAGATAAAGATATATAATTTGCCAGATTGAAGTTTTAATGAAATAGGGTGATGATTTATGTTCTCAGACTTATTGAACATTGGGTTGAGTTCAATTATTTCTGATTCTTCCACGTTGTCTCTGTTCCATTAATTTTCTTCTTCTTTTTTTTAAACTATTACCAAATGATTTTGATGACTGCTACTTTGCATTACAGGACTCATCCTGAAAGCTGAAAGTTCTATTTGTCCTAATATTTTTATATATTTTATATATAGACACACATATACATATATAATATTTTATCCTTATATTTTTCTTATTTGTTGCTACAAATGAATTTTGTTATTTTGCTTTTGTTTAGTTTGGCAAAATATCCTTTCAGTAGGATGCTGTGATTTGTATAATATTTTTATTATAGTAGCACAAACTTGAGCACTGAATAATCTCTTGTTTATCTAAGTTTATTCTTTATTTTAGAAGCAAGAAGTACTGAGGACACTTTGATAGACTGATTTCCAGAGAAGCACAACATATTATCATATATTGTTTTTATAAGGTCCTATGTTATCTATACAATTATTATTAGCCCATAACTTTACTCATCATGTCATCATCAAATAGGAGTAAGTTTGTCTCCTCTTTATCTTAATGTCTTTCTCCTGCCTTCTTGCTCTTATTAGCATTTTTTTAGAACATCAAATAATATTGAGGAAAGAGGGCATCCTTACTTTACTCCTTTATTTACTGGGAGGACTTCCAGTATTTTCCCCATTACTTTTAATGCCAGCTTTTGGTTGTAAATAGATAATTTAAACAAATTTTAAAAATCATTTTATACTAATGCTTTGTAGAGTGTTAGCATAAATTGAGTGTTGTATTTTGCCAAAGGTTTTTCCTGTACTTGTAGAAGTAATCATGAAAGTTTGGATTTTTTATTTCTAATCTGATTAATTATGTGAATTATACATCATTTTAATGATGAATTTTCCATGCATTTTGATATGGATCCAACATGATTATAGTAAATGCTATTTAAAAATACATTAGCATCATCTTTTTTAAAAACAGGTTTTGAATTAATTTTCCGTGCAGTTTTTAATCAGGCTGACTTTAAGTCAATCAATTTCGTTATTCTTACCAAGAAAAAGACTTTCAGTTTAAAAAAAAATTATTCTA
This sequence comes from Bettongia penicillata ogilbyi, assembly GCA_023548195.1. Lineage (NCBI taxonomy): Eukaryota > Metazoa > Chordata > Mammalia > Diprotodontia > Potoroidae > Bettongia > Bettongia penicillata. The sequence continues at coordinate 2,100,063 of JAJHZJ010000125.1, read as the reverse complement.
TTGTCTTCTTTGTCTTCTAAATTATATATTTCTCCTATAATTTTCAAGATTTACTTCTTTGGGTCTATTTTGGGTTTGTTTGTTGACTTTCTCATGTTTTAAAATATATATTTAATCATTAATCTGCTCTTTTTCTAATTTGTTAAGGCACATGTTGAGGGATGACCCTGAAGACTGCTTCAGTTGCATTTTAAAAATTTTGGTATGTTATCTCATCATTATCATTGTTTTTTACATAGTTATTCACTGCTTTTATAATTTGTTCTATGAATGATTTGTTACTTAGAATTTCATTATTGAGTTTCCACTTACATCTATTTCTTTTGCTTATGTCCTCTGAATTACTATTTTTACTTGGGTTTGTAAAGAAAATATTTAGCATTTCAGCCTTTTTGGCATTTAGTTAGAATTAGTCTATGTTATGATATAGAGTGAATTTTTGTAAACACATGCCATATGGTAATGAGCAGTATGCATATTCTTTAGTGGTCCCATTCAGTAGATGCAATAAATCTTTGAATTCTTCAACAGTTTTTCCGGTCTTATATTTTTCCTTTTATCTTTCAGTTACCTTTGTTGAGATCTTAGAGAGGAACACTAAGGCTTACTATTATTGTTGTGTTATCATCTACATGGAGGTAGCAGAATGAATTGGAAATAAGAATCCAATAATAAGCTATTTACAAGAAACACATTTGAAAAAATGAGAAACACAAAGTTAAAATAAGAACAGAATCTATTGTGTCAGTAGAAGCAAAAAAAAAAAAGGTAGGGTAGCAATCAATCTCAGACAAAGCAAAAACAAAAGTAGATCTAATTAAAAGGGGTAAGAAGCAAAATTACCTCTTGCTAAATAGACAATGACATAAGATCAATATTAAACATAAGCGTGAAATTCCAAATTCTTAAAGAAAAAGTTAAATAAATTACAGGAGGAAATATATTATGCCAATGGGGGCCCTCAACTTTCCCCTCTCAGAGATAGATAAATCTAAGGACAAAATAAAAAAACTAAGAAGTTAAGAAGAGGAATACAATATTAGAAAAATGAGATAAGGCAGACCACTGAAGAAAACTCACTGGGAATAGAAAGGAATATACCTTTTCCACAGCTATACATGGCACTTTCACAAAAATTAACCATGTATTAGGCATAAAAACCTTACAACCAAAGGAAGAAAAGCAGAAATATTAAATATACTCTTTGCAGATTATAATGCAATAAAATTATATTTAATAAAGGACCATGAAGCATAGATGAAAAATTAATTGAAAACTAAATAATCTAATCCTAAAGAATGAGTAGGTCAAAGAACAAATCATAGAAACAATCAATATTTCCCTTAAAGAGAATGATAAGAATGAGATGACATTCTAAAATTTGAGGAATATAACCCAAAAAAGAACTTTGGGGAAAATCTGTAACTCTAAACAGTAAATAAATGGCCAAAGGATATGAACAGGCAGAGAAGAAACCGACACTATCAACAGTCACATGAAAAAATATCCTAAATTACTACTGATTAAAGAAATTCAAATTAAAACAACTCTGAGATACTACCTTACACACCTATCAGATCGTTTGAAATGACAGAAAAGGAAAATAATAAATGCTAGAAACAATGCGGAAAAATTGGGACACATACATTGTTGGCAGAATTGTGAATTAGTCCAACCATTCTGGAGAACAATTTGAAAATGTGGCCAAAGAACTATAAAACTATGTATACCCTTTGAGCCAGTCATACCACTGCAAGAGTGTATCCCAAAGACAGCAAAGAAAAGGTGAAATGGTCTATTTATCCAAAATATTTACAGCAGCTTTTTTTTTTTTTTTGGTGGTAGCAAAGAATTGGGAAGTGAGAATATGTCCTTCAATTGGGGAATGGTTGAATAAGTTGTGGTATGTGATTGTGATGGAACACTATTGTGTTATAAGAAATGCTGAGCAGCATGTTTCAGAAAAACCTGGAAAGACATATAAAATCATGCAAAGTAAAAGGAGCAGAACCAGGAGAACAACGTACACAGTAACAATAACATTTTAAGGATGATCAACTGTGAAAGTCTTGGGTATTCTGATCAAGACCATAATCCAAGGAAATTTCAAAGGAAAATGCTCTCCACCTCGAAAGTGAGAAGTGATGAACTTGGAGTACAGATTGAATTGCATAATTTTTTTTAAAAAAAACAACTTAATTTTTCTTTTTTTGGCCTGATTTCTTTTGTAGCATGGCTAATATTGAAAGGTTTTTATGACTTCACATGCATAACTGATGTAAAATTGCTTGTCTACCCAAGGTGAAGGTAGGTAGGGAGAGAAAGAATCTAGAATTAAAATTTTAAAAAATGATTGGTGAAAAATTTTTTACAAGTAATTGGGAAATCTATAATGAAATAAAAATACATTTTTAAAAATATGCTTTCCCTTTCCCTTTGATATTCAATATGATATTCCTATGGGTAGTTTTGCTAAATTATTTTGATGCAGTCCTATTATCATAGACTCTCTTTTTCACTCCCCTTTTTGCTGGTATGCCAACTCTTTCCCCTAGTGATTTTATGGTGTTAATTATATTGATTTATTTTTTCTTTCACTTATTTAGGGTTAGTGCTTCTGATGTGCCATATTTGAGCTACCTCTTCTCAATTTCTATGTGTTACATTCAAATGTTTTGCTCTATTCTCCATTTTTACAGATGTCTCATTCTTACAAGTATCAATTCATGAGAGAAACAACATGGGTTGAAATAATGTCCTGTGGTAGAAATTACTCTATTTAATTCCACATGGTGCTACTCCTTTCTCTCTCCCCATAACTGATCAATTTCCCATTGACTATTACATCTCAACTCAGAATCTAGCTGACCTTTAGAGTCAGCAATTCTCTTCTGAAACACAATCATAACAGTGTAAAACTCTCTCAGATCAGGTAGTCTCCTACCCAAATTAAATTTAGAAGCAGATCTTTCTCTTCCACTGCTTCCATATACCTCTTCCCCCATGAGAGTAGATTTTAATGGGATGTCCTCCCCTCACTAGGTCAAGATCTCCTCCTTTTCTTCCCTTAGTTTCAATTCCCTCTCATTCTCTTGGCAACACATCTTGCTGAAAGGTTATATGAATGACCATCTTTGTTTTTCAGTCATGGGAACATGGAGACATCACACATTCCCTTCTGTCCTTTACCTCCTGCTCATAATTTATACACCAATCCATTCTATGACTTTTTCACAGATCATCTAGGAGGATCAGTTCCTCTACATTCACTTCTGTCATTTCTTTAAACTCTGATTATAGAAGTGACTGGGTACTTTTCTAACTCTTAAATGACTCCACTTTATTTTAACCCATTGATGAGTCTTTTTCTCTTTAAAATATACTTCAGACATGGGGGAGATTGGTTTTATTACTGCTCATTCCTTGGTAATTGTACTCGTTTATCTTTCTTATGTTTCCATTTGAGGAGTGTGCAGGTCATAGTATTCTGTTTCCATTTATGTTGTGGGTTTTGTTTTCCAAGGGTTAGGGACTCCTCAAAAGTCTTTTGTTGATACTTCAACTTTTTTCAGTGGTGACTGGGTTCAAGTTTGTGGCGGACATTATTTTGGGATGTATCTTGAGCTCTTTTACTTTTCAGGATATATCATTTCATTTCTTTCTATGATTTTTTATGGATAGAAAAGTCTTACTTTACTTGAAGTTTTATTCCTTTCTGTGGTTTTTTATCAATAAAAAAGTCATACCTTATTTGACGTTTCATTCCTTTATATTTGAAGAACTTTTTTCTGGGCAGTTTGTTGCATGTTATTAAATTTAACCACTAGGATCTTGGAATTTAAAGTATGGACTTTTATCCCTATACTTTGTTTTTAAACTTCTGACCAATTTTCTTGTGCTACTTCCTAGGTTCTGGTTTGATTTGTCATGTCTTTTTGGTAGTTCTATCATCCGTATGTTGTATCTGTGCATCTTGTTTTGAGGTCAATGGTTTTGACTTGTAGAGCTATCGCACTCTCTTTTCATCCTTATTTCCTTTTGCTTTTCCTCTGCCAGCTTTCTTTCCAAATTAGCATTTCTGGCTTTCATGAAGAATTGGTTCACTTTCTGTTGTCTTGTAATATTTATTAGCAGAGTTGTGTACTCTCCTTGAAGACTTATACACATGCTTCTCTTTTTTTTGTCTTTCATTGGATTTCCTTCCCCTTAAAATCTTTGGTGCTCCACTCTGTTTCTTAATATTCTCCTGTCACTCATTTTTTTAAAATCCCTTCTACTCCTTTGATAACACCCTTGGGGTTAAACTGCAAAGTTCTCTCATCCTCTTGCATTTTATTGTCCTCAGTCTTTGCCCGAGAAGCCCTGTGTGATCTCCATTTCCTTTTCCTTCAGGCTGGGTACAGGCTGTGGCCTCTGGCTTAAATCTCTGTCTGGGCTAAATCATTGTCTGCTATTTTCTGCAGGGTTAGGGAAGGATGTTATAGACAGTCCCTATAGCCCTGGGAAGCCCTGACCTAGGGGTTGCCCCAAATAGAAAGCACAACACTTTCCTTCCTCTTTCTCCTCCTATGGCTGGACATAATGCAAAGTGGGCAGAGGGTAAGGTAGACTAGTAGTGTGTACATTCCTATCAGAAATATGGAAGTTGCTTTGTGGAATGACTGAAGTCAGAGGATCATTAAGAATTAATGATCTTTAGTGTTCACTCATCAGGCTTTTACCTTAAAGGGGACCTTAATTTCTTGTTCTGAAGAATCAGCTGTAATTGTTCCTTACCAGGTGCTTAATTTCTCTTTGGTGGTGGTGGTGGCTGTTTTCTGAGAGATAGCAGGGGGCTCAGAGAAAACTGTTAGCCTGCTAGCTTGATCATCACATGACCTGGGAACATTTTCATTGTTACTCTGAAGACCATCAATAAACTTAATATCCTTTAAAAGAAATCCATACACCGTGCTAGCAGATCCTTGGCCGTCTTTCCTGACAACATAAACACTTTACCTCTACGACTTTGTAATTTTGTTTTTCTGCTTCATACCCATACATTCACAACTCCATCAGAATCAAAATACATTTTATCCATTAAAGGTTCTGTGAATGTATTCTAGACCACATTGATAAGATCTGAGCATGTGGGATAAAAGACTTTCCCAGTGACACTTCCTCATAAATTTTGGGTGCACTTGTGATCAGCGCATAATTTTGTACTTTGTAAGTGGTTTGCATTGGGTCACTAACAGAAATGGTGATTCATATTCAAATTTCCCCATCAGGAATACACAGAATGAGTCAGAGGATGGTCAGAGTTGGAAGGGCCCTTAAAGCCACCTACTCCATTCCATTCTTTTGACATATGAGAGAAACCAAGGTCCAGAAAAATCAAAGTGACTTGCCCAATGCCATCTAATTAAATGAAATACCTGGGATATGAACCATGAATATATCAAGCAATAGGAATTATGCATGAAGCATTCAAGACATGTTTAAAGGGAGGAATACTTCCTCTTTCCCCATTTTATTTGAAAAATGAGGAGGTGGAACTTAATGAGCTCTGATAGTATATCATTAAATTACTGGTAGAAAATACATAATGCGATAATGGTCGTAAGCCTAATTTTTACCTTTCCAATTAAAGGTTCCGAAAGTAACTACTTACGGGTGTATAGAAATTTAAGGTTCACAAAGCACTTTCCCCACAACAGCCCTTGATTTTGGCCATGTGATTATCATCATGCTATTTTTACAAATGAATAAAATGAAGCTTAGCAAAGATGCACAGTTAGAACTCCTGATGACATATCTAGGCTGTATCCTACTATACCATTACACCAGGCCTCTATTCAAAAACCTTCACTGGTTTGCCATTGCCTGTGGAAAGAAATCCAAACTCTTTAATCAGTACATTCAATATGGCCCCAGATTATCTTTGCAATCTTGCCTTTCAGTGCTACCTTAAACATTCTCTAGTCTCCAGGTAACACAACTACTCATCCTTCCTCAGGTATAGCACAACTAACTAAACTCAAATCTCATATTTTTCTTTTTGCAGTTAACTATATCTCTCCAAATCTATACCTGCTTAATCAATAAACTTTTATTATGCACTATGTGTCAGGAAGAGGAGCTAGAAGGCTGAGCACATAAAGCACTAGGCCTGGAGTCAGGAAGATCTAAATTCAAATCCAGCTTCACATACTTAGGAGCTGTGTGATCCCAGGCAAGTCACTTAATCTCTGTTTGCCTTAATCCACAGGAGAAGGAAATGGTAAACCACCCTAGTATCTTTGCCCAGAAAAACCTGTGAACAGTACTGTGTGCTATGGGCCACAGTGTCACAAAGAATCAAATACAACTAAATGACTGAACAATAGCTATATGCCAGGAACTATGCTGGGAACTGGTGATAGAAATACAAAAATCAACAGCCATAGAGCTTACATTTCGATGAACATCTGCTAAAATTCTATCCCTAATATTGGTGTTTCTCTCTCTCTCTCTCTCTCACACACACTCTCATTTCTTTCTTTTTTCCTCCTTTCTTTTCTTTTCATATGACATGCAATTTCATGAATTTAAAAGTCTCTCACTGAAGAACTTTATCAATGGATATATTCACATTTTCTTGCATCTTACAGTTTTAGAAAGATACTAAAGAGTTTAAATGAACTGCCTTAGGTCACACAGCTCCTATTTGTCTGACTTGTATAGCAGCATTCTGGCCATGACACCATGGTGTCTCTACCTTCTCCCAAATGTTACTCCTTTTTTAAAGTATTCAGTGACTTAGAAGCACGTTTACCAACTCAACCATTCCAATACTCCCATGAAATATGTGTGTGATCATGGTGCTGCAGATGTGCAAAACTACAAAACCAAAAAAGAACAGCCAACTCATCTACACTGGAATTCTGAGGGTTTTCTATCATTGTCATCTTAATTTTTTTCCTCTTCTGACTCCCAGAGGAATCTTTTCCATGGACTTTCCCCAGACTCAAACAATATAAAACCGTTTGGACCTCCTGAAGAGTCAAGTTCTTTCCTGTCTTTGCCTTGTTGGTTCTTGGTGAAAAATGTGCTATTTCTTTGGACATCCTTTCTCACTGACTCTATTACCTCTTCCTGGACTCATTCATAAAATTTTGTAAAACTTGAGCTGTTAGTCTCTGATCAGGAAAATTTGGACAGGCTCATTCTGTCTCCTTGGTCTCCCCCATGAGTGCATGAGTGTCATTTAGTTCTCTACAACTTACATGTAGTTTACCTTCGGTCTATAGCAGGAAATCTTTCCTGCTTCCTCCTGGCTACTTGTGGCTTCCTCTTCAAATTACCTTTTATTTATACTTTCATAGGTACATGTTATCTCCCTTGGCAGAATATAAGAACCCTAAAGGTAGGGATTGCTCCATTTCTATCTTTGCATCCATGCTTAGCACACAGTAAATACTTAATAAAAGTTTGTGGGTGAACTGTTTTCCAAAAATATGCCCACCAGCAGGATAGGATGGAAGGAAATACAGTTAGTCTTACACAACACGACTATTATCGAAGTCATTTGCAAAACTACACAGATATGGCCTATATTGAATTGCCTGCCTTCCCAAAGGGAATGGGTGGGGAGGGAGGGATGGGGAGAATTTGGAACTCAAAGTTTTAGGAACAACTGTTTAGTATTGTTCTTGCTACTAGGAAATAAATACAGTTAATGGGGAATAGAAGGTCATCTGGCCCTACAGGACAAAAGAGAAGATGGGGACAAGAGAAGGGAGGGATGATAGAAGAGAGGGCAGATTGGAGATAGGGAAAATTAGATTGCTCGGTGTATTGGGGTGGAGGGAGGGGATAAAAAGGGGAGAAAAAATTGGAACCCAAAATTTTGTGAAAATGAATGTAAAAAGTTAAATAAATAAATTTATATTAAAAAAAAATATGCCCACCACTTTCATGTGTGAGGCAACTTCTTATCTTGCCCTAGGAGGTTATCATTAGGGAGGGAAGTTGCCTGACAACTCCACAACACATTGATATTTTTACACAGTATCCTCACTGCCTCATTGATTGGCAGTTCCTTCCCACCACTCAGATACAGTCGCTCTGTGCCTGACAAAGGAGATTGATCGTATTACAAACACTGAACTGAGAAGCAGATCTCTTTCACATTCAGTTTCTTTAAAAATTTTTATATTATGAACAATCCACAAATATAGACATTTCAGTATAAAAAAAGGAGGGAGGGCTATAAATTAAATGATGATAAATAAATAAAACTATATTTACACCTTGCTTTTTAGGTGCATATTAAATTTTTTTTAAACGGTGCCAACACTGCTCTTCTTTGTCTATGTTTCCTACTGAACTAACTTCTACTTTTCTCTCTGTATTTCCTAAATGATCACATTGAAACTCAAGCTCTTCTCCTTCTTTCTTTCCTTCCTTCCTTCCTTCCTTCCTTCCTTCCTTCCTTCCTTCCTTCCTTCCTTCCTTCCTTCCTTCCTTCCTTCCTTCCTTCCTTCCTTCCTTCCCTCCTTCCTTCCCTCCTTCCTTCCTTCCCTCCTTCCTTCCCTCCTTCCTTCCTTCCTTCCTTCCTTCCTTCCTTCCTTCCTTCCTTCCTTCCTTCTTTCCTTCCTTCCTTCTTCTCCCTCCCTCCTTTTCTTCTTTCCTTTCTATATCTGTCCAATTTCCTTTCCCTCTCATCCAAGAACTTCCTTGTAACAAGTATAGTCAAACAAAACAAATTTATGTTAGGTTGTGCAATCCTTGAGGGCAGGCACTGTGTTTTTGCCTTTCTTTGTATCCCCAGGCTTAGCACATTGCCCAGCACATAGCAGACACTTAATAAATATTTATTAACTGAGCAATGATGGCCCTGTCTAAAAATGGAGTCTCTTTCTGAGTCTGTCTACCAAGAGGCAGGAGACATATTCACACTCTGTTTCTTAACCACATGCCATGGTGGGGATTTTTCCCCTTTTCCTAATTAGCCAGCAGGAAATTCCAACACCCAGCATACCTGTTGCAATAGTTGTTTAACAGTCAAGCCTTAGGTATCAACCTGTATTTCTGATCCAGGCTGATAGGCCAAGAGTATATATGACTCAAAGCCCTACATTATAGAGGCACAAGTTAAACCCAATAAGTTTAGTTTAAAACATTTGTATCATGTTGAACTGTTAGAAACCAACAATATGTCCTATTAGAAGAGAATAATTTAAATGGACACATTCTTCCTCCTACGGTCACAAAGAGTCAGCATGGCTTCATCAAGAACAGGTCATGCCGGACTAACCTTATTTAATTTGTTGACAGGGTTACTAAGCTAGTGGATCAGGGGATTGCCAAAGATATAGTTAGCCTACATTTTAGCAAAACATTCAGAGTGTCTCATGATCTTGTGGAAAGATTAAGAGATGTGGGCAAGACAATGGTATAATTTGATTGATTCAGAGCTATTTTAATGACTAAATTCACTAATTGTTCAATGTCACTGGAAAGACAGACCCCAGAAAAGGGCATCATGAACTTCTGCTGGGTGGTGCACTACTTAATGTTTTTATCAATAACTTTAAAAAAGTAACAGAGACAGGATATGACCGAAAGCTGAGATGGCTAGCTAATACACTGTAAAAGGTTCAGGGTTGATAAAGTGTAGATGGAATAGAGGGGCAAATCTAAAAACATGTAATTTAATAGGGCTAACCATAAAGATTTATATGTGAGTTGAAAAATCAACCTCAAAAATAGGATATGGGGAGACCTGTCCAGATAGCAGTTTGTTTCAAAAATAGCTAGGGGTTTAGGTAAACTGCAAGTTCAGTGACTCAACAGTGCGATAGAACAGATACAAATAAAAAAAGTTTAAAGCAACATTCAGTTACATTAAAAAGCACGTTTTTTTTAGAACTAGAAAAGTGAGAACTCTGCTGTAGTCTACCCTGGTCAGACCTCACCTAGAGTGCTGGATTCAGTTTGAGTGTCATGTCAAAGGAGGAAACAGTCTAATCCAAGCTGGAAAGTATTCTGGAGATGACAACCAGGGTGGGAATGAGCCTCAAATTCATGTGATAGGAGAACTATTTGCAGGAAATGGGAATGTATAGGCTGAAGAAGGGAAGACTTGGGGGAAGGTCAGTAGACATTATCTTCAGTTAGGGCTCTCACATAGAATAAGGTCTGGACGGCTCTGCTTGGTTCCATATGGCCAGATCACAAGTAATGTGGATGGATGCTAAGAGGAAATTTTAGGCTTAATGTAAAGGAAAATGTTTCTAATAAAATGAGATACAAATGGAATGGACTATCTTACAAAGCAGTGATTCTGACGTGACAAATGTGTAGATATAATTTGCATGCTTGCACATGTGTAGCCTATATTAAATTGCTACTGTCTCAGGGAGTGGTGGGGGTGGCGGTGAGAGAAAGGGAGAGAATTTGAAACTCAAAATTTAAAAATATGAATGTTCAAAATTGTTTTCACATGCAACTGGGAAAAATATTCAAAACTATATTAAAACATAAAGTACCAAGCAAAGCGCCTGGCACATAGTATTTAAAAAAAAAAAGTAGTTAACCTCAATGGAAATCTGACTACTTTCTGATTAGATTATAGAGAAGATTTCTTGCTCAGGTACTGGTTAGGCTTCTGACATTCCCTTCCAGTGTCGTGACACCATAATACAGCTATCATTGTCTGCTGAGATAGATTTGAACTTGGATTGTCAGCAATCCTCCATGGCAATCTATGCCATGCATAAATGGATAAAACTTGCTTTCTATATCTTTATCCACATCTTTGATTTAAGCCATTGAATAGGACAAAGCTAAGGATATAACCCTTGCTCCAGCAGAAAAGATATCCTTCCTCATTTGTCACTAATCCATTAGTCAAATTCTTGGGATAGTGTTGATCAGCTGGCTATACATCTACCTATTCAAGACGGCCATCTAGCACTCATTTTGCCAACTCACCAACACAGGCACCATAAGAGACTTTGATTTGACAGAGGACACAGAAAAAGTCAGTGGAGTCAATTCTAACACACCAAGCTAGCTTCCACTATAATTCTAGAAGGTTCCTCCAAAATGAATTTGCTTTCTAAAAGGGGTATTCAAACTTTAAAGACACTAATATGAATCTTAGATGTAAATGATACAGGTATTACCTCCAACAATATAGATCACAATTCATCAACTTCTGATCAGCCCAACCTGATGAGGGCTCTCTTCACTTTCTCTCAGCAAAAGAGAAAACCATTCAACTAAACCTTAGGAGAAGCTGAAAATGTATTTTAGTTATCACTAGGAAACACAAAAAAAAAAAGTGTACAAGAACACAGAGATCACTTGGTCCTTAAAGCTCCTTACAGCTTACATTAAAGTATAACTTAAGTCCCAGGATGATGGCAAACTTATTTTATAAGCTGCATCAAAATTATTCCTCAAAATGTTCTCCCTTCACATACAAGGAGATTGTTCTAAGGACTCACTAAAGTAAAGTGGTGCCTCATTGTGGAAACAACATCATATCTACAGTCAGAAGACTCTGGCTCAAAGTCAGACTCTGCCACTATTGGCTAGATGATCTTGGGCAAGTCCTTTAACTTTTCAGGGCCTTGGTTTCCTCAGGGGGTTGGACTAGACTAGGGATTCTTAACCATTTTTGTGGCATGGATTCATCTAGCAGCTTAGTGAGACTTCATAGTAATATTTTTTAAAGCATAAACTAAAATACATAAGGTTATAAGGGAAACCAAATAGACTGAAATACGGTTATCAAAATATTTTTAAAAAACAAATTCATGGACCCCATGTTAAGAATTCCTGGGCTTGATGATCTTCAGGTAGTATGTTCCATCTGGTTCTAAATCCTATGATAATAACAATAACAACAGATAGAATTTATATAGCATCTATCATAGTATTAGGTACTTTACAAATATTCTCTCAAATGAGCCTCAAAACAATCCTGGAAGGCAGGTGCTATTATTATTTCCATTTTACAGATGAGGAAATTGAGGTAAATAGAAATTAAGTGACTTGACCAGAGTTGCACATATACTAAATGTCTGAGGCTGGGTTTGAACTCTGGTCTTTTAGACTGCAGGTGAAGTGATCTATCCACTAAGCCACCTAGCTGCCAATGAACCTACAAGAACTGTCCTTCGAACTATTTTCTAGTGAAAGTGAAGGGATTTTATTCATTCACCATTTCTACCTCACAAACTGATGACCCAGGCATGCAAATATAAGAACCTTACAAGATTATTGCCATCTCAGCCACTCAATAAGCGTTTGTTAAGCACTTGATATGTGCTAGGCTCTGTGATAAGGACAAAGAAAGGCAAAAAACAGTTCCCTGCCCTCAACAAGTTCACAATCTAATAAAACCTTACTCTGAAAAACGTAGACCTGCCCCACTGCTCTGCAGTCATTAACAGCACACCAGATGTTACATGAATTTCCAATAAAGCTTGGCTACATCCCTTCATTTGCATTAATTTCCCCCTAAAAGATATAACCTGCATGAGGCAGTGGAAAAATCAATTTAAAATAGTGTGGGAAGGGACCTTTGCTGTCATAAAATTACCTGAGATCGGAAGTAAGTGAAATATCTTATGGAAATATTTATATCACAAGCCAACCATTCAAACTGTGTTCCCAGACAGACATTACAGGTGCCAGTACTCGACTTAACTTTCCTGATTTAGGAGAGAAGAGATTTTAAACAGGGAATACTGTTTTAAAAGCTTGTTAATTAGAAGTCAAATTAATTACTTTTTACTTAAGTGAGCAATTGTTATTATTTTTAGCTTGGTCAATACAGTCTTTCTGACCCTGTACCCCTGATATTAGAACAAGGTACTTACTTAGCATTAGTTAAATTTAGTTGGCGCCAATATCCACTTTTGCTCCCCTCCCACCACTGCTTCACTAATCTTCTATGCCAGCTGCTCAAATGTTTACATTTGAAGGGCCTTCTCTGTTTGCACAGAAAAGGTCTCTGCACAGTATCTCTCATCTGTACGTTTGCCAGACTAAAAAGAAAGAGAAGCTTGGCTGCTGGAATGGTTGATTAATAGTTTTAAAAGTTCCCCTCATATGTTCTTCTTCTCTTTTGCTCTTGTCAAATCTGTTGCTCTATGACTTTTACAAGACTAACTTGCACAATGCTCTCATTTAATAAATATTTTCTGCTGCAAAGGGCTAGACAGGACATAGGTACAGGATCGGGAAAAATGAACTCCAGGATTCGAGACTAGTTTTTGGACTTTGATGCTTCTAACAAGGACTCAAGGGATCATTTCGTCTCATTTCCTTAGTTTGCCATTTAAGAAATTTAAAGCCAGGGAGACTAGGTGATCAGTCCACTGTCACATAGCTAATTGATGGCAGAGTGAGAATTAGAACAACTATAAAAGAATTAAGGAAGAACGTTTCTGTGAAATGAGAATAATTCAGTTCTCCAAACTTTAAGACATAAACTGGATTTAGGCAAACTGGAGGGGTAAAGTTCTCTAGGGTTAAACTAGAGATCCGATAGTGGGGGTTGAGGAGGTAGGTTACAAGGAGACAGAAACTCCATGTCCACTTTCTCCAGAAACTCTTATTTTCTGAAGGCTGAGTTGGGAGAGCCCAGCAACCTTAGTTCCTACCTACTTACTGTTCACTGCATTGATTCTGTCCTCATCTTAAATACTTACACAGCATGTCTTAGTTGACACCTGTTGATAAGCAGCTTTGGGCTAATATCTAAGAAAACTGAAGATGGTTTTTATCCCCCTCTGTTCCATGACTCTGTATGTTTTGCTGTTTGTCTTATGGATGCCAGATGGGGAAAATGGAATAGCAGGGTATTTCTCTGTGTATAAATGACTTTTAAATCCTCAGATGAAAGGTATTATATAAACTATGCGATTATTATTGGCTCCAGTGGAGGCATCCTAGGATGGAAAGCAAGAACAAGGGTGTAATTTAATTTAAAGGCCAAGAATAAATTTCATCTGACTCAACGAGGTCATGAAGGGCCACCCCAAGAAGATTGTACTATCTTACTTGGCTCTAAAGTCTTGTTATGTGACCTTGGGCAAAACACTTATCTCCTCAGTGTCCCCATTTCATCAGCTCTGAAATGGAGATAATAATATCTCTCTACCACATAGGGATATTGAGAAGCTTAATTACAGTTTGAAATCATCAGATGTAATATATAGCATACCTGTCCAGGGCTATAATGATCACTACGTATGAAGTAATATTTCAAGGACAGAAAATGGCATTAGCAATTAATTCACCTAATATTGCAAGAGGAAAATGCAAAGACTCATTACAATGTGTATAGTAGAAAGATAATGGATTTTGAGTTAGAAGACTTAGGTCTGAATTCCAATTCTGCTATTTGACTTCTATAACCTTGAGTAAGTCATTTAATCTGTGACCCTCAGTTTCTCCCTGTGTGTACTGATAGTTTGGGACTAAATTAACTCTAATACTCATGCTAGTTCTTAACCCTATTATCTTCACAGGATACATTTCTTGCCTCCTATGATATAATCACTGTGTAAAAAGTTTAAAGTGGTAAGCAAATTATATGCTTAATCCTTTGAAATGCAACAATAACCTATGGTCTTCCTAGAACATTGTTTTCAGTGCAGAGGTTCTCCCATCCTCCCCACTCCCACCATGGAAATGTTATTTACAAGACATGTCTAAATTAAACCAGTCTATTAACTTCCTAGTCTTTAAGTCACTTGAAGTTAGGGACTGGGCTATATTCACCTTTGCATCACCCTTTACAACTAGTATAGCATAGTGCACATAGTAGGTGCATAATAAAATGTATTTTGCATGAATTAATAGATTAATTATAAGGTTCCAATAAAAGACAGATATGTTATCTCCTTTTCCCATTGTTCTACTTAAGTTATTTTACTTGTTTTCACCTCTCTAGAAGAATAAAACCTGTATTCTCAACAGAAAGGTACTTCCTTGACAGTAAACTATACAGTGCCTAACAAATGTGCTTTCAGATATCTCAGTTCACCTGCTCAGCTGTCCAAAGATACCATTACTTGGATTTGTTATTCTATCTCTCAGTGCCATGACAGAGTCAAACTACAGTCAGTGAAGTGATGCTAAAATGAGGCTCCATTCAATGCAATGCAACAAGCATTTATTAAACACCTATAACATACTAAATATTTTGCTAGGTACTGAGGAAATGAGAAAAAAAAACATCAAAATAGTCTTTGCTTTAAAGAAGCTTACATTCACAAAAGAAATGTTAACAGCTCTTTTTGTCTATTAAAGCCTCAACTTTAAACAAAAATAGATATGACCCCATTCCCAATGGCATTTAATCATTAAGATATACTAATAGCTAGTATTTATATAGTATTTTAAGATTTTTACACTTTACCACTTATACTTTTTACACTTCAAGCTTTTTACACATTTTAAGCACTTTACAAATACTACCTCACTTGATCCTCACAATAACCCTGAGAGGTGTGTGCTATTAATATTCCCATTTCATAGATGAGAATAATGTTGACTTGTCCAAGGTCACACAGATATTAGGTGTCTGAGTCAGGATTTGAACTCAGGTTTTCCTTATCTCAGGTCCAAGACTATCTACTGTACCACCTCTGAGTTAAGGGAATAGGTAGATTCATTCCTAAAAGATAATCATACCACAATGTATATATGATTAAAACTAACCCTTAAATCACACATGGATGTCAGACTTCATTTACCATTATTAGACAGGACTAGGATTCTAGAATTCTTATTATTTTACCACTTTCCCCATCATCAGAACAATAAACAGAAAGTGGCTGCAGGGAGTGGGGATGGGAAGAAGGTGGCGGATAACATGTGCTTGAGGGATGCCCATGTTACAGTAAAACTTGACTTGGTAGAGTTGTAACTCAGATTGCTACTGTACATTTTATGGCATTTAATCTTAGCTACTCACAGAGCTGCCTAGAATGCACACAAAAGGTATCAAATTCCCAAGTCCCCTCATGATTCATTCCATGAAGCAGAACTCACACTATTACAAAAAATGCAATCATTTATTGGATTTCTAAAAAATCAAGCATTAGCCTCCTGAAGGGGACATCTGCATCATCTCTATGGAGGGAGATAAGGACAACTGAAGTATCCACAGAAACATTTTTTTTAACATTAAATGCTGATATCACTTTAATGTAAATTAGTGTCCCCCACACACTTTTCAATTGCAATCTGCATTTATAAACCTCTTTCAGTTAGTGTAAAATCTTCTTAATCCTAGTTAGTTGAATTGAGGATAAATAGCTAACAATGATCCACTGGCAACTTTTAAACTATCACTAATCTCTCTGTTTTTGCCAATACAACCTCTCCCCACCAAAACAAAACAAAACCCTGCAAGTAAATATCAAACAACAAGCTATAATATCACTAGGAGATTCAAGGTGCAAGTTATAAAGGCAAAACAATACTCTCACCTTTCTTTCCATGCTACGTCCAGCTTACCACCCTCCAAAATTCTTTTGGAAAAGAGAATGTTCCAAATCCACTGTTCAAATCTTAAATCTAATGAAAGCACTTCAAAACATCTTCTGTTTCAAGTCAGTTTCAGTATCTCTTTCAAAAAGGAATAAGCTACAGTGTCCATCACCAAGTCCTACCTGTCAAGCAGCATCACACACTCAAATTGGGAGGCTTCACTGCATACCAGAGTCCGTTCTCTCTGTCTAATTACAGGTATGTGTTACAGCATCTGAAGTAACTATGGTTAGGGTTACAAAACAGTTCCATTACCAATCCTGTTTCAAATTGGGTAGGTATGTGGCAGGGTGGCAGGGTGGAGGTGGTTGCTGCTTTTTGTATGTATCCACAAATTTTTTATGCTTTACATCAACTCAGTTTGGGGGTGCAGAAAGTTAGGAAGATGCAACTGAGTATTTCAATCAATTTTAAGGTATTGACAAATCTCTGACAAAGATAGTCAAAAAATTATTAATCACTTATGTGCCAGGCACTGTTCTGAGTAATGGATATTTACTGCATGCATGTATGTATAAATGCATGTGTGTATCTATATTTATATTTTAAAAGATCATCATCATTTGCATATCCAGGAGACATAACAAGGACACTCTTGGGAACTAGGCATACTATTTATTGAGGAAACCAAGAATAAATACTTTGCTGGCACTTTCCAAATCCATCACTTTGGGGCAAAGAGTTGGTCCAGATCTTGGTCCTTACATCTGCTCCCAATCATCACCTCTCCTCTGAGCTAAAAGAGGGGATTTGACAGAGGACTAGTTAATTTAGATGCATCCTGAACCCTGACTTTGCCACACGGCAGCTATAGGAAGGGTTTATTAAGAGTTTGCAAAGTCTATAGACTTGCATTTTCAGTTTTTAGAAACTGAGTCATCTGAGTCAATGAGATGATGGATATAGTAACAGAATGAGCTGGGAACTCTTGGCACTTTGGGGAGATGCCAGTAGCTCTTAGAGTTGATGAGTGTTGAGACAAATTATTTGCCAGGCATTCCCACTCCAACCAGCACCTTTAGTCTTTGCTTCTACTTAACTACTTAAAATACTTTTTAAAAATTTAACCAATTCATCCAAACACAAAAAATGGTTCTGCTTCTTCTCTTGGGCTCAAAGACAATCTTAAGTGCCTTCTGTATGTACATGTGTGATAGAATATCAGTTCACGTATGTATGTGTGTATATATGTGTGTATGCCTATACATGTATGTACATGTGTGTATAGATCTACAGATACATACTAATTTTGGTACATTCAGGGTGTCCCAAAGGTCTTATGTGTGGTGAAAAGAACACTAGATTTAACTTTTAAAAGCTTTAAACTGCACTAAGACTTTTGGGATACCCTGCATTTATGACATATGCATGTGTGTATTTTTAAAATTGATTTTTCAAATACTTGATAAAGGAACTAGGTACAGTAAGGCACATAAGTAAAAAATAATAACAAGTTTATATGATTTATAATTTGAAGGAAATTCTAATCTAACCCCTTCATTCTACAGAAGGGAAAACTGAAGTTCAGAAAGTTAAATGACTTGCCTCTGGTCACATAGCAACCAGTGGCAGAGCCAGGTTTTGGAATGTGGAGTCTTCTGATTCCAAATTTATTATTCTATTTACCACACATTGCACAGGATTAAAAATATGGTTTGCTAATATTCAAATATCAAGGTAAATAATAAAATACAGGCAATTTTTAGAACGTTCTCTAATAATCTCTGAAAACCAAATTCCCTTTCTCACTGCACTCCATCTGTCTTTGGAAGATACGACATGGAGTCAGGGTTACTGCACCACTGAGGTCTCCATATCACTTGAAGTAAAAAGTATCAGAAACTTCAAATCGATCTACAGGTTTAGAGCAAACACTGACCTTTCCAACTTTCCAGGCAACAGGGCCAACTGCGTAAAGCTCTAACCTTGATGATTTCACCTTTGAAATAAAGTGACTTTGCGATCCTGGGCAAGTCATTGAACCTTTGAGCACCACCAGGCAATTCTCTAAGATGCTTAAGTTATAGAGAAGGTCATCACCCACATTGGTAAAAGGTGTTCCCTTATTTGGAAATTCTCTAAGTGAATATAATTATAGCCCTAGTCCTCTAAGAATGCAGCTTTCCTCTAGAACCCTGAAGAGATTCTGAGGGACTGACACCATGTGAGATGCAAATGCACACAACTGTAAAGAAAGGACATTGGAGCAGGGGCACCTGAGTTCGAACCCAGTTCTGCCATTTAATAGCTGGGTAACTTTAAAGAAGTTACCTGTTCTCCAAAACTCTCTTTCACAATTTGTAAATGGAGATAATTATAGTGGTACTACCTAATGAGCTCCTATCATCTCAGGAGTGGAAGTTCTACCCTGGGATAAATGTGGGAGTCTGGCACATTTCTAAGAGACAGATAAAGTCCAGGGCCCCTCAGGGTTCAGAAGGCTGGCTTGACTGAGGGCACATAGAGAATTCATTCTGAGTTGCTATGGCCTGTGAAAGTTTGGCTTAATCTTATAATAAATCTTAGTTTTGGAATCTTTCCATTT
This sequence comes from Bettongia penicillata ogilbyi, assembly GCA_023548195.1. NCBI lineage: Eukaryota > Metazoa > Chordata > Mammalia > Diprotodontia > Potoroidae > Bettongia > Bettongia penicillata. Next base: position 2,080,976 of record JAJHZJ010000125.1, on the reverse strand, counting down.
TCCTAGGGGCATTACAAACCACCGTGCACCAAAGACTAGGCCAGGTTGATCCAATGTAGGCTAACTCTAGTGTAAAAATATTAACATACTTATTTTGACAATATTTACAGTGATTTCTCATAGAGTGAGAGATTTCATTTTTTTATCTTTTCTTTTTTTAAAATTTCTTCTCTTACCCTATCTTTGTTTCATTTTAGATGACTTGTAAATCAGTGTAGTATCCTCTCTGGGATTATTTCCCAATTCTTCTTAAAAGAGTGGATTGAGTTCCAAGAGAACCCAACTATTTCACCCCCTAGGGGTCTTAGGGAGATGGGACTATTGAGCATGTAAATGATGAGCCCCCACTAGTGTGCTCCCACTGATTATCTAGTTGATATCAATTAACTAGCCAGAGTTAATGAGCTTTTAGCTAAGAGTATTTAAATAAGGAGCTATGGTAAGAGGAGTTGTTATAAAACTTACCTCTATCCAACCCTGCCAAATGTTTGGGGAAACACTCTCCCACAAACATATACAAAGTCCAACGGAAAACAGGCTCAAACTTGAAGAGCATGTATGACAAAGGGATAACTCACAGCTTCCAGTTGTAGGGAAGTACTTTTTATCTTTCTTAGAGCTCTCATGAAAGGACACACATTTGACAGATTCTGTAACTTAAATAGGCTTTCTCACTTTGAAAAGTTATCAGAGCACAAAACATCAAGTTAGGTATATTAATTAGGGTTATGAGTTTTGAAACACTTCTCTTACATAGCTATACCTATTTTCAGTGTTGTTTTCTTTCATCTTTGCTCATTTGCATTCATAAAGTCGTGATTTCCTGGAATAAAAAAACAGGCAAAGAGATGGCCTCCTCTCTCTTCCATCTTTCCTAGATGTCTGTTATATAAAATTGCACTCTTCTAAGCATTACACCAAACCTCAAATACGTTAACATTCATATTTACCTTACCAAGATGAAGACACAGATCCACTGACCAATAGCAACACTCCTACATTCAGTATGATTCTATATGGAGACTGCGTGCTACAATGGATAGGGAGTTGGAATCAAGTTCTGGGTCTACTTTAAACTATCTTTGTGACCTTGTGCAAATCATTTACCTCTATAAGTCTCAGTTTCGTCATCTGTAAAAATTTAGGAGTTAGACTATATGACCTCTAAGGTCCCTACTAGACATGGATCTATGATTTCATGTCATATCTGTAGAGTCACAAAACTGGTACACCCTTCTCTCCAAGTATATGGTTTTCTACTTCATCCATTTTTTATCTAAGGAGATCCTATCGATAAGTTAGATAATCTGGCCATGGGGTGAAGAGATATACTCTTTCCAGTGTAACTAAGAGGAGAAACTGTCATAGTGTTCCTCTCCTGCCTGCCTCCAGCACTTACTATGTCTGTGAATCTGGGCAACACCTCTAGCATCCCTGATCCTTAGTTTCCTCAGATGTAAAATGGGTGAGTGGTTTTTATAACAAGACATGTCTTACACGACAGGTGTGAGAATCAAAAGAAATGATTTACATAAAGCACTTTGCAAACCGTAATGTAGTATTTATATGTGAGTTATTGTTATGATTAATTCAGAGTAAGAAATAGTCATTTTCCACCACTCTGTACTTCATCTTACACCAGAAATCTTTTCATCTTAAAAGATCTCTTCAGCCCTGGATTACGCGTTGTCTTCCCCCAAAGAATATAAACTCCTTGAGGGCCGAGACTGTCTTTTTAAACCTGTCTTTTTATTCCCAGTTTAGCCCAAGGCCTGACACACTGTAAGCACTTAACCAAATGCTTACTCATTGGAAGACTAGCCCATTATGAAATTCCTTCATGACAATTAGCCAGGAATGTGTGGGCTCTGGAAATCAAGTCATATGGAAAAAGGATGAATGACTATATTCTAGAATTTCGCCAGGAATCAAAAACAAGCTTACTGGCATCTGGTCTACAGTCTCCTTTCTATTAGTATTTTAAGTCAGGACATCATACTTTTCCAATTCTGCAGAACATCTTTCAGATCTCTTGAGTTTCTTTCAAAGATCATATGAGTCAATTCTTTCAGTACCTGAAGATGTAGTTCAAATGGACCTGGTGACCTGAACTCAACAAAAGTAGCAAGGTGCTCTCATATCAGGAAATGGAAGAGAGAGAACAGACAATCTTCATCCTTAATAAAGAGGCTAGCTGTTTAATTTAGGGTTAATCATGAGCCACTGATTCCTAGATTTCTATCTTCAGTCCACCCACTGACTAAAATATGAATCCCATACAGAACATCTGAGTCAATGGCAAGGTCATAAATAAAATTTCCAAGGACCTGACATCCACATACTTTGTGACCACTAGGAAACAGTTAATTATCATTTGTAATTCCTGTGATCCTAAAAAAATTAGAATAATGGGAAATTGCATTAAAGAAGTTGTAACATCTACTCAAAAATTAATGATCTGGATACTGTTCCACAAAAGAAAAAAAAAAGAGACAGGATATCATGGTCTAAGAATGTATCTATAGATGAGGTAAATATATTAAAATTGCTTTATTAGATGGAATATATAAGCATATATATGTACATACACATATAAACATAAAATGGAATATACATATGTGTGTGTATATATACATATATATATTTATTAAATAAAATCGTAAGACTTGAGGTGGGAAGAAACATCAGAGATTTAGTTCAATTCTTATGTTACAGATGAGGAAACTGAAGGTCAGAGAGTTGAAATGCCTTGGTCAGTAGTAAGCAGTACAGTCTGGGTTTAAACCCAGGACCTCTGACTCTAAAACTCCTCCCACTATCACAATGCCTCTACTGTAACTTAAGGAAAGAAGTCATGTCAAGCCGCTAAAGGACTTTGCCTCCTAGTTTTTATGTTTTAAACAAATTTCAGGTCTAGAGAGTTCAATGAAATGTATGGACAATTCAGATACTAATTTAAGTCCCTATAGCTGCCAATATAAATGCAGCTTCTAATAGAACAGATATAGGGCATGAAAGGGGGTTTTATTTTTCTCCATAGGTATTGTCTACTGGGGTGGGTTCCTGGATCTCAACTGGGAAAGGGATCCTTAGTTCCAGAAGTTTCTCAAATTTTCTAAGGTGTTTCCTAAATCTTATGGTCTGTGATCTCAAAGAACCAAACTCAGTCTGACCTTATGAGCTGCTAGAGAGAATGGAACTGGTGCAAAAAGATGCACAGGGGTTCCTCTTTCTAATACAGACTACAAAAATCAAACAAGACTATATTTTATCAAAACGATCTCTCTATTCCTGACCCAACTAATATATGGCTAAGTAGCTTTCTAGGGATCAACATCAATCCCTGGGTACATATTATTGGCTACCACAGAAGGATTAAGAAGGTACAACTTGTTTCAATAAGATGCACACATTAGTAGCACATATATTTGTAATAAAAATATCAGGATTTCAGAGTACAGTCCATCACTTAAAGTAACCATCATTCTCTCCATTCTCCATTATCTCCTGTCCACAGTAACACACTACAGGCAAACGTTAATGCATATGAGTTATTTAACTTCCTTTTCGTCCTACTCATGATAAGTAAGTATCCGGATAACATCTGGCTCATACTTATCTTGGAATCTCATTCCCATCTCCCCTGCTGTTGTAACTCTGTCAAATGTTCCCTTTTTGAACCTTAAAAGCAGCACACAATGCCTGAGCATGATTCTTGGGTTTGGATTTTCTACTTTAAAAAAATATGCATCACAGTTAGTGCAATTACATGATATATAATTAGTGCTGATGAGTAATTTCATACATAATGGTATAAATTACCACATTTCTTGCTCAATTTGAAAGATATAGTGGCAGTTTAGAATAGTGGATGAAATGCTACATGGCTCAGAGGAAGGGAATCTTGGTTCAAATCCTGCCTTTGTCTTTTACTTCTTGTGTAGCCCTGGGAATGTCAATCAATCAATAGGGAAAGGTGGATTAGAGAGGGGGTAGGAAACAATTATTAAGCCCCTACTATATGTCAGGCACTTTGCTAAGCACTTTACAAATATGTCATTTAATTTTCACAACAATTCTTTGAGGTAGGTTCTATTATCATCCCCATTTCATAGATGAAGAGAGCAAGGCTGTCAGAGCCTAAATGACTTACACAGGAATCACATAACTAGGAAGTGTTTGAGTCTGCATTTGAACTCAGGTCTTCCTAATTCCAAATCTAGTGCACTCTGTCCACTGAGTCACCTCGCTGCCTCAATCAACAACCATTTGCTAACTGTCCAAGCAATGTGTCAGGTCCTAGGGATACAGAGACAAAATTAAATAACCCTTGACTTTAAAGGAACGTATAACAGGGGAGCCCCATGTATATATCTAAGTATATGCCTACCATATGCAAAATGAATACATGGTCATTTTTTGTGTGATGCATTATATCTGAGGGCATTGGAAAAGGTTGGTCTCATGTGGTCAGAAGAGCTTACTGAGCTGAACTTTGAAGGAAATTAGGGATTGTATGAGTTAGAAGGGAAGAAAGCGTGAATGCTGGGCATGGAGATAGGGGTGGAGGTGGAACAAGAGATGCATGAAGACAGGAGACTAGGACTGTCAGGAGTGAGTATGAAGGATGGCAAGAAGGCCTTGAATGTCAGGCTGGGAAGGTAGCTTAGAGGCCTACGGTGAAGGGGTTTACAAGTTACTTGGCTTCCAATAGCCCTCAGGCAATTCTCTAGATCTTAATGATTAAGTCATTTCTGCACTCAGACAGATCTACTTGGCAAGGGAGCCATTCAACCTCATGGAATCATAGGCCCTTATTGTATTTGTGTTGAAAGGAAGAGGAAGAAAGAGGCCAAAATTGAGAATCGAGATGTTATGGGCCAGGATGCCAGCAGAGCTCAGGAGGTGTGACTTAATCCCTCACATTGCCATGGCACCCCCGCCCAGTACCACTGCTAGCAATGAAGTTGTGGGGCAGACCTTGGGCATTTAGGGATACCCTAACCCCAAGGTGTACTGATGCAGCTGGGGGCCCCTTTTAGGCAATAAAGGCATAGATTTTTGTCAGGAGACCTATGTTTTCATCTCCTTACCTAAGGCTTTTACCTACTTTTATATTCCAGAATTCCTTTTAACCACCTGGGATTCTTTGAACCCTTTGGCTCTGAGTTATCCATTTCACCATATGTGTAACAGCAATTTGGACACAACAGCAACCAAGCTGAATGAAGCCTTAGCTCCTCCATCACAAAGAGTGTCTATAGCCCTGGATAAGTCACCTCACTTCCTGACCTCAGGTTCCCAGTCTGCAAAATGACGGGTTTAAGCTAGACGAACGTCCAAGTCCTTTTCAGCTCTAGCTCTCCATAATACAACTTTACCATGTTTGCTGGTCAAATCAGAGGAGGGTTCTTTTTAAAAAAATTTTTTTCTTTTTTATAAAAAAGAGGTATTAAAGAAAAATTTCCATGTATCTCCTATGCTTGCCGAGTAAAAGAATCAGAGAGAAACGATTATTTTCACCTAGGAGTATTTCAGAATGTATGATTAAAAGCTTACATTTATTTTTCTTTTCACTGAACAAAGTGTAGCCTTTGTTCGGGGGATACTCACAGGCCAAAGTGTTGGCATTATGAAAAACTCCACAAATATCTACAGCCTGAAGCATCTACTATGTGCGGCGCACTGGGGCCTCAAACATAACATTCTACACCATCAGTCATGCCTGCAGCCATGTGATTTTCCCACTATAAGCCTCGGCTCCTGTGAATAATCCTGGCATCATTTTTATACCCTACTTGCTGATGGTCTCCAGACTCACAATCAGAAAAGCAGACAACATGAAAAACTACTTTAATGACTCAACACAGGTGTGAAAAGAAACACAGGACATTTTTTCCTCTCATTAGGTTCCGTTGCCTCACTCCACCCCACCCCCCCCATGTCCCACCAGCTTGATAGGAGCCTTCTATATGATAAGACTTCGACAGGAGTTAGAAAAATCTAAGTTCAAAACGTGTGTGGCTGTACTTTTTAAATATCTTTCCCCCAAATTGATTTATGACATAAACAAGCCACACATTAGAGACACATGTGGTTCAGCACTTGGGATATGTTTTCTTGACCTTGATTTATGAAAACATCAGGACCCCCAAAATAAACAGAGCTAATTTTAGCTCTTCCTGGGTATGACTCTCAGGTTTCAGATGGATTAGTTGTGCTTGTGTAGACACTGACACCCTGTGGCAAGAGCAGCCCACAGCTCCAGCTCTGCCTTGCTAAGCCTTGGAAAAACCAGCTAGCTTTTGTAAATGGTGAAATGTATATAGGTTCAGGGATGGGGCTGGCATTCAGGTCAGCAGGGGAATATTTCAAGTGGGGCTTCCATGACAGCTTATTTTTCCATAACTCTCCTCACAACTCTTAAAAGTATGGTATTCTATTTCTGAAGGATTTCCCTGGAGCACACAATTCCTCACATGTGTCCCTCAGCAATCAATCGACATATTGTCTAAGGTTAAGCCAGTCTCACTTAGAGAAACCAGTGCCCTCCAGCACTTACAAAACTGCTAGGGTGGAATATCTGTGGGAAGCGGAATAAAAACACCTTCCTTTGGGAATATTAACAATGGAAATCAATTCCCAAATGCTAAGAATACTTTTATCTGCAAAAGGACAATGCTTCCTGTTTACAAGATGCCTTTCTATAAGTGTTAGGCTTTTCATATGAATTTTTTTCCCCAACAACCCTGAGAAATAGGAATTTAGAGTTGGGAGGAAGCTTAAAAATAGCCAATTCCAACTTCATTTAAAATGAGAAAACAGAGGCTCAAATCTGTTTAAGCAACTTGACCAAAGTAAGTAGGCAGAGCCAGAATTCAAGTTCAGCTCTTTTAGCTCCAAGTTCAACTTTCTTTCAACTGTACTGTAAGAAAGGTTGGGCGGGGGGTGGGGGGAATTGGGTCATATGTTCTTAAACAGGTTATTTGTTTGTTTTTCAAGATCAAAAGATTATCAAAATTCCCAAGAGATCTCAATTTTAAGAAGGTACATGAAATTGTCATGAATTACAATGTTAGCTAACATTTATGTCCTTTTAGGAGAGAGAACTAAGACAGTAAGCTGGAGAGCAGTTGCTGATGTACACTGATAGAGTTTCTTTATCAGGGGTTCCTAAATCAATGAAGTCATGGGTCTTGTTGTGTCCAGTTCTCCTATGCCCACAAACAATGAAATACTAAAACAAGAGACAGCATGCCATAGTGGATAGAAGGCTGGCCAATCAGTAGGCACTACCTGAATTCAAATCCATTCCAGGTATCTACAGGTTGGGTGTTCTAGATGAACCATCTCTAGTCTCAGTTTCTTAAGTGATGAGATTTAACTTCCAAAGTACAAATTTACATAGGTAGCAGGCAGTTTCCACCAAAGGAGATACCTTCTCTGAAAAAAAATCATTGGGGCAGCCTTAAAGAGAATTAATGTTAATTCTGGGTCAAATGTATGATAATGTCAAGTTGTCTTTCTATGGGAGAAAATGAAAACTTATTAAACACTTATTATGTGCCAGGTACTGTGTTAAGCACATTACAATTATCTCATTTGATCCTCCCAATTATGGGAGGTAGGTGCTGTTATTATCCTTATTCTACAGTTGAGAAAATTAAGGCAGAAATTAAGTGACTCTTCCAAGGTGACACAGATCATGTCTGAACTTGAGTCTTTCTGATTCTAAGGCTCAGCACTCTGTGCACTATGGTACCACCTAGTTGCCTCACAACTGATGCATGTATAATTTGTACAAACCCATTGTACAAAGAGGATCTGTGCTGGAGGTGACACAATTTTGAGGACGTTAAGAGTTCAGTTCTCAAGAGAGCTAAAAGATGAACAGTCATAAACATCTGAGAAAAAACCCACAAAAAGTCAATCTAGTCAAGTTCAGTCTACCAACTCATATGCCTACTTTCTTAACTCTAAAAATAATTTATTAGAATAATATACACACATTCAAGGGCATTTTGATGTAAACACGAGAAAGAAACAGGCAGGCTTTTGCAAATTATTTCTTATGGCAGACATCTTATCATATAGCAGACTAAAATAAAATCTACTAGCATTTTTTAAGGCTTACTATGTGCCAGGCACTATATGAAGTCCTAGTGATATAAAGAAAAATAGTCACTGCCTTCAAGGGGCTTACACTGTAATGGGGGAAAACAATAGTATATAAATTTATGCAAGATACATACAAGGTAGATGGGAAGGTAACTTTAAAAGGGAAGGCTATAGGGATCAGGAGAAGGGAATAAGCATTTATACCACAACTACACTGCATCAGGGACAGTGCTAAGTGCTTTATAAATAGGTTTTAAAGATATTTTTATAAAAAGTCTCCTATAAAAGGTGGTCAGGCAAACTAAGAGGCAGCAGTGAGGAGGGCAGGCATTCTAGGTGTGGAAGACAGCATGTGTAAAGACAATAAGAGAAGAAATGGAGGAACATCAAGTGAATCAGTATGTCTTGTCCATAAAGTAGTGAAAAGGAGGAATGTATAATAAGTCTAAATAGATAGAAAGGGACCAAGATATTTGGATTTAAAATACCCAACAGAGGAATTTATATTTGATCTTAGTGGTAAGAGGGAGAGAGTGCAGTTGAGTTGGGATGTGACATGGTCAGACCTATGCTTTTGACAGCAATGTGGAAGACAATCTGAGTGGGGAAGAACTGAGGAAACGAGTTCAATTTGGAAGCTACTACAGTGATCTAGGCCATTGGAAGATGAGGTGACAAAGGCCTACATCTAGGATTATAGATAGCTATGTAAGTGTAGAGAAGAAGACGTATACAGGAGAAGTTGTGGTAGAAAGAAGATTTGGCAACTGATCAGATACATGGGGTAAGAGTGAGGAGTGAGGACAATACATGTCAGTACTGGGGAATACAGAGAATACAAGGATGCAAAACATTTCTTATTTGTTCATTATAAAATAATTATTTCATTCAACTGAGCAAAATGAAGTCTTAAGATAATGAAAAATTATTTGTTAAAGAAAACAAGTAACTTTGGTCATACCCATCCATTTCAAATAAGGTATAAAATAGGAAAGCATGGTATATACTCAATGTGTTTTTGTTATGGATGAAGTCTAGTACAGCCCAAATGGAAGAGGGATTCTCTCTATGGATGGGCAAGTTTTCCAGATGATATGTTGATTGCAACCAGTCCTGGCACACTGAAGGACCTTCTAGATGAGATCCACAATAACCCAAAAGATATTGATTTAGTTAAGCAGTCAGGAAAAATCAAGCAGATGAAGAGTGTTTAATGTCCAGGCATGAAGTTATATGTACAGTGCACTGAGTTGGTCCAACATCTTATCCCAAGAATGCTGTAAGAGGGCCCAACCAGCGTGTTTGACATTATAGAGGCACCAGGCTAGAACTAGAGCAGTTCATTTACTATTCATTTTCTATTCATAGATCTCTTGGATCAGGGGTGGGGAACCTGTGGCCTCAAGGCCACATTGTCCTCTAGGTCCTCAAGTGCGGCCTTCTGATTGAATCCAAGCTTCACAGAACAAATTCCCTTAATAAAAAGATTTGTTCTGTAAAACTGGGACTCAATCAAAAGGCTATATCCAAGGTTGCCCACTCCTGCCCTGGATGATATCCTTTAAGGCACTTCTCACACACATCATTATTTATAATGTACTTCAACTAATTTATATCCATCATACATCTTCCCATCAGCCTTTCAGTGACTAACACTCTGTACCCTTGCTGTGTCCATGTCACTTAGATCCTGAGTTCACAAAATTACTCAAGTAGAGCAGTACCTTCACGCTCATTTTAAAAGACCTAAGTAATCTCATACAAGTTAGAGAGGACACTGGACTAGGAGTCAACAGGTCTGGGTTTAAGACCCAAGAAGACAGAATAGTACAGTGAAAAGGCAGTCAAGAGGACCATCTCAGACACTTAGTATATTTTCTGATGTGGAAAAGGTTATAACCTCTCATCAGATAGATGACTTTTAGGATCTCTTCCAGTTCTGCATCAGTGATCCTATAATCTGTCATAATGAGGGAAACTTTGGGCAAGTCTTTCTTTCCTGGGTCTCATGTTCTCTATAAGTAAAATGAGAGGGTTGGAAGAGATAATCTCTAAGGTTGACTCCAGTTTAAATATTCTATTATTTAACTATGTTGCCCTTAAGTCACTTAACCTGTCTTCCTGAGTTGCATATTTCCCAGAAGAGGGCTAAGTATACCATCTGAAGTCACTCAGATAATTCACTCCAGTATTAAAAACAGCCCAACTTTATAGACACCAGGTCATCCACTTAATTTTCTTCCTACTAGGGAGAAAAAAGAATGGTTCCCGAACCATGCAAGGACAATTTATATCATGAATAAGGTGCATAAAATCATATGGGAAAGGATATTCCAAGTGTTCATTTAGTTATAAAAACATCACCACATTACAGATTAACACTTAGGTCATTTGTAATTTTTAACACAGATTATATTAATGTATATATACAAGGCACTTTGAAGGCCCCTAAAGATTCTCTTGGGTTTAACTGAGCGAGCATTTATCAAAGCACTATGATATGCCAGATGTTTGAGATATGAAGACAGCTGAAGCCCCAGTCCCAAAGGACTGTATATAACTCAGAGTGAGCTCATTCTATTGACAAGGGAAGTTTAAAAATATAAAAAAAATGTAAGTATATGCTTGAACCAGCCCAGATTGCAGGCTTCAAAATTACATGAAATTTCAAACGTAACAAGAGGTATTTGAGCATGTGCTATTTACAAAATTCAATACGAATCTTATGCTACTGATTATTATAATAAAGATCTCTACCTATAATTATCACCACATATAATCAGTTATAATTATCACAACACATAAAATCAGGTTGTCACTTTGGGATGAGAGCAAATGAAGTCACAAACAGCGATGCAGTTAGACTGAACATGCCTACAGAGAGGAGCTATCAAATACTGGGGTTGCACATCTTGGTAATAAAATACAAAAAGTCTGCAAAATTCTTTATTAAGTTTGCATTTCTTATAAATAATGTACAGAATAGAAGTTCTTAATCTAGGAGGGTACAGATCATCAAGGGATCTGTGGATAGATTTCAAGGGATCCTTGAACTTGGAAGGGATGACCTCTCACTGAAATTTAGCAATTCCTTCAATTATTTAAAAACAAGAGAAACTGTGAAAAATTGGCTTTGCCAGACTACAAAGGAGTCTATGACACACGTAAAAATTAAATCTCTGGTACTGAAGAAGTAGTTTGGGAACAGGATTCTTGCCCCTGATATAATAAGGTCCTAGGACCTTCCCTAGCTAAGGTCCTTATTCATAATGATGGAGTAAACTTGTAGTACATGATTCCTCTTTAGGGATAGACAACCATTATGATCGTCAGGTTTTAAATATATTTAGCTATTCTGTAATTGATTTCCATCCTCTTTGTTTCCAGCAGGGCTGACTGCCTAATAATACTGTCTACAGAAAATACTGCCACAGCTACAATAGTAACAAGAAGATGGTTGCCCCCATCCAGCTGTTACTTCTATAATATAGTTCAAGATTTGAGTCTTATGTTTAAACTTACTTTCAAATGAAACAAATCATGTTAGGAAACCTAGCCCTAAGATAAGCCAAGGATAATGTCGGTTTCTAAATTTCCAGTCTTGACTATGAAATATAGAATTCCAATCAAACAAGAAGCTAATACATTTCATTAAAATAGGGCAGTGTCAGAATGGGTTGAGAAATGTCTGTCTTTGCTATGGTTTTCATGAAAAACCTAAAATAACGTGGCCCAAGTACATGAGAGTATAAATGGATGGAGCAGTGAAATAAATTAGTCTTGTACATTGTAATTTTACACTTTTCGGAGTGGTACTCTATGACTGAGTTTCTCTCAGGGGAAAGAGTGGGAGAATTCAGAGGCACACATAAAAAATAAGGATGACACTTGAAAAAAATTCAGGAATTCAAAGGAGATTATAACAACCTGGTGCACCTGTCAATAAAATCTGAGGGCCTCCCCAAAAGACTTTGCCAAGGCCCTGCCAACTGAGGCTGCTATAAATGGCAGGACAATTATGATAAAAAATAAAAAATTATCCCTTATTTGGTGGTTCTGTCTACATGATGCCAGACACACCGGGTTCCTTTTGTGTTTTGGTGCTATGATGAAACAGCCTTGCTCACTCTTCTTTGGTGAAAGTTCTCTCTATGCTTTAAAATGGTGCTATAGAAATGTAATATTTATTTTCATCCTACAGATTTACGTCAACACTACCTTTTACAACAGTGCAACTTAAAAGTACATATGATCATTTACTATAAAGAAATAACTTACCTTTAAATGCTTGTTACTGAAAAGTATCTGACTGGGATGACTGACAGTATATAATGAATCACTGATTTCTTAAAATGTTTTAAAATAAGGAAATGTTCTAGTAAGACAACTATTTTTTACTAGCCTTAGTAGAACTCCGTTTGGAAGAAATTGCATCTAAATGTTAATGGTTATGACTGGAGACCTCAAGAATCCCATGCTGATGTTTCCCCGATATATTTATAGTCCCAGTCTCTCTCCTGAGCTATAATTCTGTTCAAAACAGAATTCATTCTTTCCACCATAACCTCCCCTCTTCCAAACTTCCTTATTTTTATTCATGGAACCACTAGAATCCCTCCAATTACCCAAACTGCAGCTTCAGAGTTATCACTTAGTTTTCCCTCACCTTTCATCCCCATCTAATCAATTGTCAAGTGTTGTCTATTCCATCTTTACACCTCTAGCACATCCATCCCCTTCTCACCATTTACAGTCATTAAACTCAGTTCAGGTCCTCAGAACTTCCTGCCTGGACCACTGCATAGCTTCCTAAGTGATATCCCAGCCAAGGGTCTTTCCTGTTTCCAGTTCATCTTCCACAGTGCTTCCAGAATGGTATTCCTGAAGCATAGGTCTGGCCACATCACTTTCCTGCACAAAAACTCCAATGTGTGTCATAACATTAGGTTCAAATACAATTACCTTTGTTTGCCACTTAAAGCAATTCCACAATCTTGCCTCCAGCCTACCTTTTTCACAGTCTCTCTCTGGTTCAGCCAAACTGTCCTTTTTGCTGTTTCTTATCCCCAAAGTTTCATATCTCCAAGCTTTTACTGACAATACCCCACTATGTATGGAATGCAGTCCTTCCCCACCTCTACTTCTTAGAATCCCTATTTTCCTTCAAAGCTTAGTTCAAATGCCACAACTCTGAGACTTTTTCCTGATCCTTATGACTTCTGCATTAGAAATTACGTTGTATTCATCTGTGCATATTTTGCATTTGTTTGTTTGTGTACATACTATCTCTCTTCAATAGAACATAGACTTTTTGAGGGTGGGAATTCTTTCATTTTTGTGCTTATATCCCCAACACCTAGCACAGTGCCTGACACAGAGAATTCATTTAAGAAACGCTTTTTAATGATGGGTAACTAATCTCACTGATGTAGGCATTCTTTCTCTATGTGTGTGCATGCATGCCTGTCTTTCCTGATAAAAAGTAAATTCCTTAAAAGAAAAAAGTAAATTCCTTGTTTTACTTTGGCTATCTCCAGCACCCAGCATATTATAGTGAGTATTTAATAAATGCGTGTTGATTGACAGATTGATTGCATCCTCTGTGGTTCTTGTTCATGCTTTTCCATAAAACCTCCAAGAACCACACACAATATAGAGATTTTCCTCTTGATCCTCAAACATTTCATGGGTTCCGGTGCCCTCTTGCTCTTGCCATATGATCAGCATACCACCTTTTCTGATTACATTTCCTAGATGTTATCCTTTATGCAATCAAACTCAATAAAGCTAGGTTTTGATTGGTCCAAATAATAGATACCATGAAATGTCTGCATGTATTCACATTCATACCATTCAAAATTACAAAAGCTTTGTTGTTTTCTCATTTTCAGTCACATCCAACTCTTTGTAACCACTTTTGGGGTTTTCTTGCAAAGATACTAGAGTAGTTTGCATTTCCTTCTTCAGCTCATTTTACAGATGAGGAAACTGAGGCAAACAGGGTTAAGAGACTTGACCAAGATCACACAGCTAGTGAGTGTGTGAGGTTATATCTGAACTCAGATGTTCCTGACTCCAGATCTGGCACTCCATTTACTGCCTAGCTGCTCCAAACAACAAAAATGTATAAGTACATAAAACATGGTAACTGGTTCCAGCCCAATGGAATTATGCAATAGAAATCTGAATAATGAGGTCACCTTCTGAGTTTGCTTATTTGTACTAATTGGGACCCAACTATCAATAAGTGAAACAAGGAAAATTAGATTTCCTAAATGGGCAATTATGAACTGGCCAAGTAACGAGAGAAGGATGGGGGAGGAACATGCTCATAAGCTGAAACTCACATACCCAACAACTTTCACAGTTACTTTAGGCTTTCATTTCCATTAAACGTAATGAATAGAACCTGCTATTCCAAAAATACTTCTGAATCTTCCTGACTCTAACATAGTTTGGACAGGTCAACAGGCCAACAAACCAAGTGTTTAGGTCTTTTTGTTAAAGAGTTACACAACCAGAGTGATTACTGATGACACTGCTGAAAAGTTAACAATATAGGGCAGCATGTGTGTATGTGTGTGCTCACATGTATGCCCCTATATGTGTATAGTGGGTACCAAACATGGATATTTTAACTTAAGAACCTGTAGCATAGATTATGAGGTGAGCTGTAACTTCAATTTCCTTTTACTCAATTACAGCAGCCAGTCCTATAGGGATGGTTAGCTATAAGCACCTACTAGCAGGGTTAGTACTCACATTAAAGTTCTTTTCAGTAGTTGACTTTAAAATATCCTCATCACTGTCCACTCTTAGCATCCCATGCTGCTCAGCCTGGAACACAAGTAAGTTACCCATAAAATCAGGTGAAAAAAATTTTAAGACCTCAAACAATCAAGTAAAACAATCAGCAAAAACATTAAAAGTCCAAGAGTCCCAAAATCAATAAAAAGCCAGATTCTCTTGTGGGTTTCTTGGGGACCAGCTATGAATAAAGGGTGATGTTACAGATACTGATATCCCCAAAAGTTAGGGCACTTACTTGGTTAATGTATTAAAATCCTGAACCCAAGATTACCGACCCTTTGGCATCTGACTGTATTGCTTTCTATTTTTTCTTCTTTGCACATAAAGAAGTATCTTACTTGGTTATGAGTTGGACTAGATGTCTCTGAAATTCCTGAAATTTCTTTTGTGGCTCTTCTGACTCTGGAAACTTTTTCAGGGAGAGGGGGGATTTTTTGATTTGTATCATCTTTCCCAAGAGTTTAATTATCATTGACTGACCAATCAAGGTTTCAGTTTTTCTACATTAACATAGATGGAAGACAAATTCAGTTAAGAAACAAACATGTATGTATTATATGAGTTTTTTACTTAATTTTTATGACTTAAGATGGTGAATTTAATGGATCTTTTCATTCAATTGATCCTTTTTTAGAAGAGACAAAGGGATTGCCACATCATGTAAAAAACAGCTTTACTCTTGGGGCTACAGTTTTTTTTTTTAAAGAAAACTTAGACACTTTATTTTGTAAATTACCTAAGTTTCAAATCTTCCCTTAAAACCAGCTCAACATTTCAAACCAAAAAACAAAAATACTGGTTGGTTCAGCTGAAGAGTTTGACTACTTTTAGCATATGGTCCATTTTTCTGATATTAGGATATTGAAAAGTCTCATGAACAACTCGTATCACTACACACATGATGAGTGTATGTTATTTTAGTAATTACAATGACATAGTATGAGGATTAATGGTGCCATAGCTACTTAAAAAAAGACACCACATTATAGAACCTTTTACAAGAGTGGAATAAAACAAGAGAGCATAAGGAAATTTAGGGCTTTAGTGAAAAAAAAATTGGCTGATCCATCTAAGAGTGAATTTTCCTAGTTTTGCTACCACATTACTGATATAATTGTGGTAAGATGAGTAAGGTTACAGAAACTCACCTAAAAAGCATGGAGGGAGTTGTAGCAGTTAGAGGATTGACCTTACAGCCAGGAGACTGGGGTTTAAGCCCTGAACTTTCCTCTATCTAGTTATGTACCTTTGGGCAATGTGAATTCATTTAAATTCACTGAACCTCAGATTCAATTCTTCCACTTGCAAAATGGGGATAATATTTAAACTCACCACCTGATGGTGAGTTGGAGCAAGTGTTTTGGAATTCTGAAAGCACTCTAGAAATGTAGGTAGTTAAACTGAGATATTGGATCCAAAGTGCTTTTAAACTTTCCAAGTGTTGTATGACTAAGCTATGACGATTAATATATTTAACCTTCTTTATAGAGTGCAAAATATTTTTTGCTCACCCAAAACCAGTCAACACACATACACAAAAAAGACCCTGATACAAAACAAGAGAGTAAAAATAGTAGGAAATTGAGGTGTAAAGGGAAGGGACCAAAGAATCCAAACAGCAGGAAAAGATGCAACAAACGAACAGAAGGCGACTAGCATTTAGATGGTGCAATACAAAAGCAGAAGTATGCTGAAGCCAGCTTGAACCAGCTCACAAAAACTGAATGGGAAATTTTCAGTGTGAGTATTTACACCTTGGCAAAGGTATAAAGCAGGGTTCGATTTGTTTTATTGATCGTCTAAACTTAACGATTTGTTTTTTTGATCATCTAAACTTAAGACTGATAGAGATAATGTTAATCATGCAAATTAAATTTGGAAGGATGTTTCCTTTACCTTTTTTTCTCTAAAAATCTAGCTGTTAAATACTTAATCAATACACTGTTAGTTATATGATTTGCAAAGCACTTTATCTATACTATCTTATTCAATCACGACATCAATCCTGGGAAGCAGGTATTTTTAAACATAACCTTTACCCATTTTACAGATAAAGAAACCAAAACCAAGAGGAGTCAGGTGACTTGCTCAGGGTCACACAGTTAAGGGTCTAAGGCAGGATTTGAATCCACTGTGACACCTCTCTGACTCCCACTCCCTCCCCACACCCAAAATGGCAAATGAAGGTTGATTCACTAAAAGTAAGAGCAATTCTAATGAAAGAAAAGTCACAAAGTCACAATTCAAACAAAAATAATGATAGAAGAAAAATTAATTATTAAGTTGTTTTCTTATTATTATGTCACTGTTCAGGCATGTCTGACTCTCTGAAACCCATCTCTCAGTAGAGATATAGGAGTGGTTTGCCATTTCCTTCTTCCATTCACTTTACAGATGAAGAAACTGAGGTAGGCAGGGTTAAGTGGCCACAGTCACACAATTAGTAAGTGTCTGAGGCCAGATTTGAACTCAGGAAGATTAGGTCCGGTACTCTATCCACTACGCCATCAAGCTGCATCTTAGCTAATTTGTAAGGAATACCAGAAATACTGCAAGTGGAGAAAGCAAAAGAGAACTTAATAGAAAGATTAAATAAATATTAATTTTTAGAAAATTGTCTTTGCTATCCCTTCAGTTCTCTTCATGCCGTAGTTATTTCTCCCAAAACAATAAGTCAAGAAAGCATTAATAACTTTGAACAATCCATAAATGATACCACAAAATAAATGTGTTCCTTACATAACAATTAAATCAATTTTCTTCTATGAGACATCTAGTGTGTGAGCATATTTACTCTGAAAGGCTTCCCAATGATATTCCCAAAATATCAAGTTTAAAAATATGTAATATTATAAAGAAAAATAAATTATATAGGCTGTATTCCACATGACAGTGGAAGGACTTAGTAGGGAAATATACTTCACGAATCAAATTTATAAGGTCAAGAAGATCTAGGTGTCAGGAGCTGAGCTGGTTAAATTCTCCTTCCAGAGGTGGGGAACCTGTGACACACTGGAGGATCTAGAGGGCCAGAGGTGGCTTTGAAGCTGCAGATTCTCCACCCCTGTCCTTGATGGCTGGAGTCAAAAATCAAGGTCTCTGGAGTGTTGTGGTCATGTTTCACAGTATAAAGAGAAGGAGGTGAATCTTATACAAGTTCTGTTCTAACACAAAGGTGAAAAATAAGATTTTTTTCAGACCTGGGGTTATTTCTAAAATCATACATGCACTGATCTGTAAGTCACACTTTACAAATTAGTGATAAGCTAATGTATACCTCAAGGAATTCATTTTCTGAAAAGTAAATACTCTTTTTGAAAATAAGAGAATATTTGACACACGATGTCACTTGTGTCCCAGGAAAAGCAGCTGAGTTATTACCTTATTGCTTCTTTTACTGACTTTGAAAAACCCCAAAAACTTCTTCTTCTCTTTGTCCACGACATCACTGCTCAGTAATTTTCTATAGGTTTCTGAAAATAATGAAATTGGTGACAGTTATTTCTCACTGGAAAATCTTGAAGATGTAGGACTTCAAAAAATGTCAAGTTTTTATAACACAAGTTTAAGAGAAAAAGAAAAACATGAAACACCAAATGCTATTAAACGAGCCTAGCTTCCATTAATAGTTTAGTGATAGCCGTCTGCACCCTTAAAACTCTATTTAGGAATAAAGAAAAACCTAAGGGGGATATTTTTCCTTGCAAGTTAGACATCTTACCAAATTTTTAAAGAAAGGCATTTTGGGGATAGGTGGGTGGGGGTGTACAGTGCTCTGAATAGAAATTTCTCAGGCCCTAAGGACTATAGGAGCAGTGTAATAGGTGCCATGCTTCAGGAATTAAATATGGGATCAAAGAGGCTTAATTATATGAGGTACAACAACACTTTCTATTTGAAAAAAAATCTGTTCTTCAGTTGAGAGAACAACACTAATGGTATCAGAAAGTCTGAAATTAGAAACTTTCATGACCTACATTACCAGATCCATTACAAATCTCTTCCCTGATCTCCTTTGGTCTGGGCAGTTTTTCTTCCATGATTATATTCTCTGGTGGGCTCTCTCTTTCTCTCTCAGGAAAGCAGGGGAAAGATTTGCTTCAAGTATCTTCTAGCTTTTGTGCATCATACTTGGATAATCCTTGTAAAAGGAACCACATTTAAAAATCTAAGCATTCCAAATTCCAGTTGCCTTTGACTAAAGATTTTAGCTATCCAGACTCTCTGGATATTATTATCTGATATTCTCTCTAATAATGTCAAAGGCATGTACAAGTCTTATCATTAACGTTAGTGTTAAATGTGCGCAACAAAGATGCCAGTATCTAGATTGGTAAGGCAAAGAACCTCTAGCTATTCCAACAGGTAAGCTGGTTAAATTCTCCTTAGACTCTGATGGCTGGAGCTCAAATCAAGTACTTTGGAGTGATGAAGACAGGTTCTCCATTTTCATATTTATGCCATTTTATAAAAATCCCCTATTAATTATGTATATATTTCACCAAAAAAAATCAAACCTCTATATTGTTATAGATCACACTAAAGTGCTTTTTCAGTTATCATCATCTGAGTCTCACAATTATCGTAGGAGGTAGAAGAGCAGTTATTACTATTCCCATTTTATTGATGGGTAAACTAAGGCAGGCAAGACCAAGGAAAAGGAATTGGCTTTCCTTGCAGGCAGCTTGCCTCTCACTGCATGTTTACTGCAACCACAGCTCTAGCCCATTGGTTGGAGATTATTATGTTATAAACTAGGATATTGAAGAGGCTACCTCCCCCAAACAAGGTGAAGAATTACTTTATTCCTGTCTCCTCACTCCAGAATTCATGCCAACAGTTAGAAGTGTTATGGGCACACAGGAACAAGATTGTTAGCAAAGTCAAGGTTTATGAACACTCAAGAGAAAAGATAGGCTGAGGAAAACATGTACTTTCCTAAAACCATTATCTGAATAGCATTAGATTAATGTTTTCAGTGAAAGCTCCTAATCTCAGATATCTATGTACAACTCCTCAAGGAAGTCAGTAGTCTTTACGTAAACTCACCTAAAGGAAAAAAGTTAACTTAAATTCTAATAGCTCTTTCAAAGTTCTTTGATCACAACCCTATCCAAATTCTCCAGGATACACAAAGACAGAAGAGCTGTGTCACACAAAAATTTTATGAAATATAAATTATACTAACATCATATTGGAATTGTGTAGTTGGAATTATTGTTTAAAAAAATCTTTAATTATTGTATTGGCCCAGTAAGTATAGGGAAATCCCAGTGAGGAAACTCCTACCAATACATATCTGCCTCTCTCCAGCAACTTGTAAGCTTAAAGAATTGCTTGGAACCACTGAGATTGCATCTTGCCCATCATGTGTTAGAAGTGGGTCTGGACAGCTTTTCCTGATACTGAAGGCTACTTCCTATACCCTATACTATGCTTCCTCTCAAATGCAAAATAACTGTATTAATTTCAGAAGGCAGAACAGTGTAGCGGATCGGGGAGAGGGACTCAAGATCAGGAAGACCTCAGTCTAAGTCCTCCTTGCTTGTGTGATCACAAGTCACTTAACTTCTTTGTGCTCTAAGTACCTATCTAAGAGTAAGTTATAGAGAGGGTACCAAGCTGCCTTGGTAGAAAAAGGTTTCACATCTGCGAGTTTCCTATGCCAGAGAAGTCACAACTTCATTCTTCATCTCCATTTTGTCTAAATACAGGATCAAAGTTTAGAGAGAGAAGTCTTACAGTCTTAAAAGTCTAGCTCAGCCCTCTCATTTTAAAGATGTGGAAAACTGAGGTCCAGACAACTTAAATGACTTCCCTAACATCACAGAGTATGTTAGGGTTATCAATGACTGGCATATAGTAGGCTCTTAATAAATGTCAATTGATGAATCAAACTAAACATGTGACTTTTTAAAAATTGGATGATACATTATGTAGTTCAGGTCTATCTACACACACACACATACACACACACACAAACACCACTCCATCTCTCCACTCCTGACATTTTCACTAGTCTGAAATGATATCCTTCCGTATTTCCTGGCTTCCCTAACTTCCTTCAAGTCCTAGCTAAAATCCAACTTTTTCCAGGAAGCCTTTCTGGATCTCTCTTAATTCTACTGCCTTCCCTTTGTTGACACTTTCCAATTCATCCTGCATATAGATAGCCTGTTTGCAATCTGTCTTTCCCTTTAGATTCTGAGTTACTCAAGAACAAGAATTGCACCTTATTTTTCTTTGAAAATCTGTCACTTAGCACAGTGCCAGGTACATAGCAGGAGCTTAACAAATGTTTACCAACAGACAAAATAATTACCATGAAAGCACACATCTTTGCTCACCTACCTCCATAGAGGGTCACCCATTTATCCATCTAAAGAAATTACCAGTGGGGAAGGATGGGATGATTAAGGGTTAGTCTCTTTAGAGAAAGGAGATGACACCAGGGGATCAAGGAGTCAGAAGGCCTTTTGGGTCTGGGTTATGCCCAGCAGTAAAGGCTCACTTACTTTCTAGCTCCAGAAACAACATATATTTCATAATGCAAAAGATATATTGCTCTATCCCCATAATAACCCTCTGCTTGATACCCTCCCCATATCTACCAATTGCCTAAAACTCCACGATGTTCTGACCTCAACTAAGTTAAAATCGACTTTGTCTGTTTTAATTTAGGTTGACAACTTTAGCTCCAGAAGGAGAGGTGCAATATGGGAGAAAGTAACTTCAGATTTTCCTTGTGGAGTCTGAAATGGCCATACTGACCTAGATTTCACAGGACATTCAATATCTAGGAAACTGCAGACATAATTAACTGTATGGAGTGAAAAGTACACTATTATATACTTGTATATTATTAATTCAAAACTGATGGTAAATTGAAGAAGGAATAGTCAGAAGGGTTAATTTTTGCTCCGTATATGATAAAATCCAATCCAGGCCACCCTCAATGAGCATTTATACATACAGCCTTGGTCACTTTCCTGAGTTTCAGTTTTTCATCACCCACTGCCCATCAGACATCTTCACTGGATGTCTCATAGGCTTCTCCAGCTCCATTTCTCCCAAACTTTCTCCTCTTTCTTAAGGACACCTCCATCTTTCCAGTCTTCTTTCACTGGAAGCTTTGATTTACCCTCAAAAGACCTAATATTTACATTCAACATATTCTGACTACTTATACCTGTCTGTCCCAAGAGAACAAAATCTCCTTAAAGGCAGGGTTGATTTCAATTTTCCCCCCAATACCTAGCAAAGTGCCTGACAAGTAGACTGTAGTTAATAGTGGCCTGCTGATTAACTGTATGCATATGAAAGTAACAAAAACATTGTATAATCAAGAGTTCTGTAACTAATTCAGAGTGCTCACTTTCCCAGTGAATTGACCTGAATTAGTGAAGAGGTAGTTTATAATGCATTTTTATATCTGGAAATTCACAACTACCCTTAGGTTGACACAAAGCAATTTTGTGTGTGTGTGTGTGTGTGCGTGCGTGCTTGTGTGCATATGGTTAACCAGGTTCTACTTTTTAAATTGGTGAAAATGTGTGAAAGTAGGAAGATTAACTGTGGGCTAGGCATGCAGCATTGACATTCACTATGCACCCACAGATTACAGGGTGCTTTTACTGAGACCAGAACCATGGTTTTCTTTTTGGATCAAAGAATTTTAGTACTGGAAGAAATCTTACACATCCTCATTTTAGAGACTAGGAAAGTAAAGTTTTGAGGGACAAATGACTTATTTAACTTACACACAGGGAATAAATAGCAGCCCCAGAATGCAAACCCAGGTTCTCTGCCTGTAAATTCAGTCCCCTTTATGTTACATCAACAGGCCTCTTCTCTCCTTTCCTAAAGATATTTCTAAAAAGCAATCCTGAGTCATCCCATAGGGCAATACAAGATTTCTCTGTGACTTCAGTATTCCTTCAGAGGTGGCATTTTAAAAAATCAGTTATGAATAAAGAAAACTAACAAAGGGATGAGTGCAAAATACGGATTAAAAACTCATACTAAAACAAAGTAAAAAAAGTTGAAGACCAATGCACTCTGAGCCAAGAAGGCACAAAGCCCCATTTACAGCAACAGTAGGTCTTATGTTGAAAACTGATCACTTATTTTGCATGTATGACCTGGGCCCTGACCTGATGGTTTACAGCTACTTGGTGGGGATGGGGTGTCAACGATTCATGACGTATTCATTTTCTAAGTCAGTCTCATTCATAAATAGAAGTGATCACATAGCAGATTTCCAGAGAATGAATATTTCCCCCTTTTATCTTCCCTCCCCCCAAAAGGAAATTAGGGAAGGATGTAATCAATCATGATGCAGTTACAACACACAATCCTCCTCCCACTCCCAAATCCACAGGTACTATAAACTGTCTTATTAAATCATGTTCCATTTTACACAGCCATCCCCCAAATACTGCATTCTAAAACAGAGGCATAGCCATGCAAAGCAGATGCTAGAGAGGGATCAGCTGTACCTCGATAGATCAGAGAAGGTTCTGATTGAGTTTTGGTCAGAAGAACTGGAAAAAGTAGCCAAAGGGAAAACAAACAGGGGAAAATAGTTAAAGAATAATCATGAAAATCATGAAAAATAAGACACACAAATAATGAAAGCAGATTACAAAGTGCTTTACATAGATTTATTTCATTTGCTCTTGGGAAGGAGGTGTTACCTGTACTGTTAACTTTATTTTACAGAAGAGGACATTGAGGTTCTAGGGGCCAACTCTATGTTCGCAGAGATAATAATTGTCGGAGACAGGATTGAAATTCAGATCTTTCCAGGTTTCAAGTCTAATTAATCTCTTCTCACTCCTACGTTGCCTCTCCATGGATGTACTAACTCAAAAGTATCTGCCTCCATTACAGCTACCTCGACAAGTCTTTGTTTCTTAGGTTGATTTCTCAGCTGCTAAGAATTTTTGTACCAGCAGAGGGCAGGAGAGCTTCTTTTTTGGGGTGAGTTTGAAATAATTTTCAAACTAAATCCCAAAGCATCAGGAAACCAAAGAAGGATCAATTAATTCGGTGGTAAAGTGATCATCCTAGAGGAACTCTCTAGAATATTCCCCTACGCAGCTGCAGATCTGGGAGGGGAGCTCCCAAAAATGTGAATCATGGAGGGAATGGGCCACTCAAATGGATCCAAAGCAGTTCAGTGGTAGTCTGAAATAGGAAAGGAATTGGGGGCAGGGGCAGGAAAGAGGGAAGGAAAGACCATCTAAAAAAAGAGCAAGGAAAATCCATCCTCCCTTTCTTCTGTGTTTGGCACTGTTTGTTTTGTCTCATTACCATTGAAGGGTCGAAGGCTTGTTAGCCAAAAGGGCAGGGAATCCCTTGGCAGGAGGTGTGTACGCCAGTAATTTGGCTGTTTTACCTGCTGAGTGGCAGGGCTATGTTACAGGAAATCTTAAGGTTAGAGAACAATTAAGTGGCAGAAAACCAGTTTCCTGGTAGAGTGCTCTGCATTTATCTTTCAAACAACATCTGGAATTTCATCATCTCACTAACAACCAAACTCACGTTTCCCTTAACTTCTCTGGTCCTCGGTGACTTATTTGTACCATGATGGGGTTAGACTAGATGACTTGCAAGGTCTTTTCAGCTCAAAGTCCTATGACATATAACCACATCATGGATTGGAGTATTAGAAATACTCATTCAAATTTAATAAGTATGTTGGGAAAAAAATCAAATCTAAACTCCAATACTGTTCTCAAAATATGATTTTTTTTTAAAGTTTCATTTTAAGGAAGGAAAGCCTATGTTCCATATTTAAGGCATTGTTTTTTTTCTTTTCTCGGGGGGGAGGGTGGAGGAAAAAAGAAGAAAAAAAAGGGAGGAATCCAGGCCTATGATTAAGAATTTTCTCATTCTTTTTTTCCTGTCCTCCCTTTCTCTGATTTCTCTGTGACATAGAGAATACTTTCTCTTCTTAATATCTGCCTTCTCCTTTGGCTTCTCAGATATATCTCTCTTACTGAATTCTACCTCTCCTTTCTGTGTCTATCACTGGTTTTTCCTCCTGTCCCCAATATGCTGACCTGGGCCCTCTTTCTCTTTCTATATTCCATTTAGAAATCTCATTTATTCTGCTAACTTCAAGTATCCCCTCTATGAAGTTGACTCCAAATCTTAATCTCCACCTTCAACCTTTCTTCAGAGTTCCTACAAATGTCCTCTACCTTGGATATCTTACTAATAATTTCTCAAACTCAGCATATCTAAAAACTGAATGCCTCATCTTGCAGTGTAGTGTTGCAATGGATAGAGCTGGGATCACAAGAACTGAATTCAAACCCTGCCCCAGATACTTTAGTTGTGTGAACCTTCAGGAAGTCACTTAACCTCTCTCAGTCTCAGTTTCATTATCTGTAAAATGAGAGCACTGGATTCAGTCTCTAAGGTCTCTGTCAGCTCTATATCTAAGAACAAAAAGATTTTCCCCACCCAGCCCTACCATCTCTCCGAACTCTAAATTTCTGTTATTGGTGCCACAGTCTCCCAGGTTCATAAGCATGCGTTCATATTTCACTTTCCATTCCCTTATCTCTTAATCTTATAAATTGCTAAATCCTATCCAATCTGAATTTACAATCTAATCTTTCCTCTCTACTTCCATTTATAGCTACTCTGGTTCAAGTCTAGATTCTTAAAATAGGCAAGATAATGAACTAATTCTTCCTGTCTTCAGGATATACTCGATTCATCTTGTCATTCACATCATTTTTGGAATAAACTCACTCATATCCCTAGTACCTAGAACACTAATTGTCATGATAAGAACTTGTTGATCGAGTCTTAAGTCTTACTAGCGTAACAAGGGGTTTGGGACTTGCTTAGACTACTAAGGACAGTGTTAGTCATATGAAAGATGATAGGGACATGATTCTGGGAAAAGGGAGTATATATGGATACTCAGTGTATCCTACCCCAGTGTCTATCACTGGCTTTTCCTCCTGTCCCCAATATATTGACCTTGACCTTTCTCCAGAGTTCCTACAAATGTCCTCTACCATTGCCATTGAACTCAACTATATAATGTAGGGTTTCTTTTCAGGTGGAAAACCTCTCCAGAGAGAGCTTCAAAGCCACACTAAGGTGGGTATAGTTGGCCCTCTGGGAGTTTTGGTAATAAAACCAAACTCCTTCTGAGCTACTAATCCTATTGAGTGGCTTTCCTCCCACTTTTCTAGCCTCATTTTCTCAGTGAGTGTAAACATTCCAATATACTTTTTCTTTCTTCCTCCCCTATCCTATTTACACCTTATTTTTCCTTCTCAATTCAATTCAGCAAACACTTTTGGAGTACGTTTTGTATGAGGTATTCTGGGGAAACAGAATTAAAGTGCTATTCCTGCCCTCAGGTTTTCAGTTTGGTACAAACCATTTCTTCTAAACGCTGGCATCACATGATCACAGCATGATGGAGATGATTTAGTCCAACCCTCCCATCTTACAAATGAGAAAATCAAGATCCAGAGAAGTTCAGGAATTTGTCCGAGTTGGGAAGACTCAAATGAAAGCTGTAATCAGTAAATAAGGGATGAATTGCTCACTTTGTAAAGGGGTTGGTGCCAGAGACAAAAAACTATAATGCAAAGAGGAATTTATAATAAGAAATACATAAAGTTGCCTATCTCTGATCTCCTTTGGAAATTGAGGGGAGTAGTCTCTCCTTCTTCTGAACTTGATAGTGCTCTGTGTATTCTTCTCTTACCAACACATTCTTCCAAAGAAGTTGTTTATTATTTTCCCCATGATTCATACCCCAAATAGAGTACAACTTTAAGGCTGCCCTGATACTCATGAAATGTTAAGTGACCATGAGGAAGGCCTCTGGTTCACTGGTCAGATCTCTCCATGGAGGATAAGAATCACACAAAAACTGGAAAGGGGCAGATGAGTTTCAATCCATACCACTGGAGGGAGTGAGTACCCACATCAGTCCCAGGGAAAACTTGCAGCACAGACAAAAGTATTGTGATATTTCAGAAGACAGAGAGAGTATTTCCCAACAGAAAAGGTCTCAAGTCCCTTAAGTGCACAAAGGGAGAAGAAAATATCTATGGCCAAGGCTAGGAGATGTGGTCTGAGTCAGAAGGGTACAGTAAGGACTGGAAGAAAGCAAATAAGTAAATATCCACTCCACCCTCCTCCCAGTTTAGGATAAAATTTCATTCTTTGTAAAAAACCAAAGTGATCAGCATTGCCTTAAATAACAAACAAATAGCATGGTATGTCATAGATGATTGCAGATATGGTGTTACCCAGAGATGGGGCTTAAAGTACAAAAAGCAACCTTCCTCTCACCTCTTTTGTTGTCCCATGCATAGAGTTCCTTTATGCCCAACTCATTCAAGGACTTTGAAAGCTCCAGCTCCTCCCCGGCAATATTATCCCTTAAGAGAATAACATGCTCAGGGCTGACTTCACATTTTGCACAAATAACTGGGAGAATGTTCTGCAGTGGGACATCAGGGCTCACTCGTACTACAGTCTTCTGCGTTCGCAGGTAGTTCACTACCAGCCGCACAGACTTCTGAAATAGAAATGCAGAGAAAAAGGTGTAAACATTTCCCCATCCCCAAAAGCATGTGAAGTAAGGTAGACAGACACCTATTGGGCCATAATGCTTTTGCTATAAACCCAACAGGTTGGTGGGAAATAACACTGCAAAAGGGAGGTGCTGAAAAATAAACCCTTCTTAGAAACCCTTCCATTAAATAACAAGGTCAAGTGACAGGATGGCAAAGAATTGACAGCTGAGAAAGAACTAAAAATTCAGCGCCAAACATGCACACATTGCTATGGTTCAGCAGTCTGATCATATTTGTACTACATAGGTTCATGTAGACTTATGAACTCAGTATGGCTTTAGAAAACCCTAAAAAATGAGGCTATCAGGAATGCTGTTTAAGAATGTATTCAGGCTCAGATTCAATCCACCTCTGACTCTGTCTAGCTGAGATTCCATCTGGCCCGCTTGTGAATACAAGCGTCACAAATGCTTAGGCTCCTTAAGAGGCAACCCAACTTGGCAAATCTTTAATAAACTTTGTTTTCTTTAGCTTTAAGAAGGCTTGAGTCGAATTCATTTGAGCATGACCCAGACTGTTGGTATTTTGGGGTTCCATTCACCCCTCAACTCTCCATTTATGGTTTCCTGACCAGGAAAGCTGCTAATCTCAAATTCTTCTGCTCAGACTGGAAGTCTGCCCCAGATATTAGGAGGAAACTGCAGAAATTGGCAATGGGACCCCAAACACCTCAGGCCTAGTTACTGGAGATGGCCTTCGGAGTCTTTAACAACAGAGACCTCATTGCAGCACAGGAAAGAGAGCGAAGGAGAAGGGCCAGGGCCAGGGAGCATGCTCAATTCTTGGCTTCTGCCCTGGCCAAGACAAGACCCAGGGAGCATCCCTCCAGGGCACCCCCTTGGAGGAAGGCTGGCTACTTGGGCAGTGAGGAAACCTGCTTTCGTTGCCACAAGGAGGGTCACTGGTCCAAGGAGTGCCCCTCCAGGGTGCCCCCCCAGAGGGAGCCCCAGGAACCAATGCCTGTGGTTCCCCAACCATGCCCATGTGACCAGGAGGGATATTGGAAGAAAGACTGTCCCTCAGGACGGAAAAGTGGTGGTGCTGCTGCCCAGTACCCTGCCCTCCAGTCTTCTCAAGACTTGGAACAATGGGAAAGCCTGGGTGCTGGCAGTGTTCCCACTTTCTCCACCTCTCTCACCAAGCCCTGGGCAAAAACAAAGGCTGAAGAGCGCAAGCCTTCAACTCCCAGATGACAGCCCAGGCTATATACCAAACTCCGTCTGAATCCAAGGTCTCCACTCCAGCCCATTGGACCTGGCACTGCCCAGGTTCTAAACCCTTGAATAGGACCCATCAAGGCAGGGACAGCTCTATGACCCTTGCCAGCAAGAAGAAGTTCCAGAAGCTGAGACCTTTGTCCTTTACCCCAAAAGAATTTGGGTTCAATCTGTTTGAGGGGGGGAATGATGGGGTTCAGACTCTGGGAGCCTGCTTGAGCTCCCCTTGAATCTTCCCACTTAATCTAGCCTTTCTTACTCAAATCCCATTTGTTCGGGCAGTCTCAGGGAAGCACATGGGCTTTCATTATCATTTCAGGTCTCTTGCACTCCCCACCCTTGATCCCATCAAAACCCCATTTCCCCAGGTTGCCCATCACTCCCATCAAGATCTGTATCCATTTCCATACTGCCCCTATCAAGATCTCTGGATTGCCCCACCTGCTTCCCACCTAAGTGCGCCCCCTAGTCTGCCTCATGATAGCCTCCAGGTGTTTCCAGCTTTTGACCCTCCTAGGACTTCTCCTCAAGACCCTTCCTAAACCCTTCCTCCCATCACCCTGGACTACCAGACCACCCCCCAGATCCCTCCTATACTCTTTTCTGTATTTAAGTCCCACTTTGCCTCCATGAAGGCACTCAGATTCAATCCAGCTTAGACTCTGTCTAGCTGGAATTCTATCTGGCCCACTTATGAATACAAGCGTGACAAATGCTTAGGCTCCTTAAGAGGCAACCCAATTAGGCGAATCTCTAATAAACTTTGTTTTCTTTGGCTTTAAAAAAAAAAAAGAATGTATTCATATATGTGTATCCATTTATCTGGGTAGGGCTGTATATATGCAGATGTGCATGTATATATAAACACATGAATAACTGATATGTGTACATATATATATATATATATATATATATATATATATATATATATATATATATATTTCTTTAATCCAGAAAATAAGATTAAAGTAATAAGAATCAAGTGAAATCAAGAAACCTAAGCAACTACTTTGATTCACCTGATTCTCCAGGTTCATTGAGAACTGAATCAGATCAAATAATTCGAAAGACTCACCTAGGCAAAGCTACCTTTGGTATCACCATCTTCATAGTGTTAAGACAATTAACTAAAACTTTAAGTCTCAGGCCAACTGCCTGTAGCCAAACATTGTGAACAAAATATATTCTATTGTGAGAGTTTCCTCAACTGTTAAATGGGGATAGTAATAGCACCTACCTCCCAGGCTTGTCCTGAAGATCAAATGAGAAAAAGCAAGTAGCACAGTGCTTGGCACATGGTAAACACCAAAAAAATGCTTATTCTCTTCCCCCTCCCTTCTCCTGAGTAGGTCTAATAGGAAGGACTTAATTCCCAATTTCTTTAAGAAATATCCCCTGAAAGATAAATATTAGAGATGTGGGAGAGTCACTAAAGCAATTGCTTTCACTAAAGCAGTATGCATGTGAAAGATTTTTTTGAAAAATAGTAATTACTATTACGAAAAAGACTAGACTTATTTTCAATTAGCAACAGAAACGTAAATTAAATTTCTTACTGTTAAAATGTAATCTAAGAGGGGTGGAGCCAAGATGGCAGATTAGAAAGACTCACGTATGCTAGCTCCGAACCCACAGCCCATATATTTCCTGCGGGAAGAACTCCCCACAAATTCTGGATCACTGCAAGGCGCGCAGAAACACAGTAGAAAAGCTTTCCGTTCCAGAGAGCCCTGGAGAGCCGTCCCCAGGGTCCATCACGCCCCAGAAAGTGGAACACACCCCTGCCCTGCCCTGGCTGGGCGGTCCCAGAAGAGCAGATCCGAGCAGGCTTCAGGGACCGAATTTCCAGCAGCCGCAAAGGTCCCTTCACCCACAGATGCTACAGGTCAGTGAGAGAGATGTCTAGGCTGGCTGAGAGGGGGGTGGAGTGTCTCTGTGACTCAGGCCCCCTCGGGAGGCAGCGGCAGAGGCAGCAGCGGCCGGGACACCTGAGCAGGCAGGATCTTCATTACTGAAGGTCTCTGCATAAACCACCTGAGGGAACTGAGACTGGGAGGTGGCCCTGCCCCCACCCACTCCATTACTGAAGGTCTCTGCATAAAGCCCCTGAGGGAACTGAGCCTGGGAGGCAGCCCTGCCCCCACCTGAGCACCAGAACTTAAGCTCACATTGAATAGAAGCCACACCTGCCGCAGAAAGCCCATTTGAATCTCAGACCCCAAGCACTAGCTGGGCAGATCTAGGTGGGGGTGCAGAGGAATCTCAGAAGTCAAGTAACTGGCTGGGAAAATGCCCAGAAAAAGGAAGCAAAATAACACCAGAGAGAACTACTTTGATGGGGTGCAGATGTTCCCACCTTTCAATTCTGATGATGAGGAAATATTCTTACCATCAGGAAAAGACTTGGAGGGCAGGGCCTCTGTATCCCAGACACCCCAGGTGGATGTCCAGTGGGCTCAGGCCATGGAAGAGCTCAAAAAGGATTTTGAAAATCAAGTTACACAGGTGGAGGAAAAACTGGGAAGAGAAATGAGAGAGATGCAAGGAAAGCATGAAAAACAGGTCAATACCTTGCTAAAGGAGACCCAAAAAAATGCTGAAGAAAATAACACCTTGAAAAATAGGCTAACTCAACTGGCAAAACAGGTTCAAAAAGCCAATGAGGAGAAGAATGCATTCAAAAGCAGAATTAGCCAAATGGAAAAAGAGGTTCAAAAGCTCACTGAAGAGAACAGTTCTCTCAAAATTAGAATGGAACAGATGGAGTCTAATGACTTTCTGAGAAACCAAGAAATCACCAAACAAAACCAAAAGAATGAAAAAATGGAAGAGAATGTGAAATATCTCATGGGAAAAACAACTGACCTGAAAAATAGATCCAGGAGAGACAATTTAAAAATTATGGGACTACCTGAAAACCATGATCAAAAAAAGAGCCTAGACATCATCTTGCATGAAATTATCAAGGAAAACTGCCCTGACATTCTAGAAGCAGAGGGCAAAATAAGTATTGAAAGAATCCATCGATCACCACCTGAAAGAGATCCAAAAAGAGAAACTCCTAGGAACATTGTGGCCAAATTCCAGAACTCCCAGCTCAAGGAGAAAATCTTGCAAGCAGCTAGAAAGAAACAATTCCAGTACTGTGGAAATACAATCAGGATAACTCAAGATCTAGCAGCTTCTACATTAAGGGATCGAAGGGCGTGGAATAGGATATTCCAGAAGTCAAAGGAACTAGGACTCAAACCAAGAATCACCTACCCAGCAAAACTGAATATAATACTTCAAGGGAAAATATGGTCTTTCAATGAAACAGAGGACTTTCAAGCATTCTTGATGAAAAGACCAGAGCTTAAAAGAAAATTTGACTTTCAAACACAAGAATGAGAAGAAGCATGAAAAAGTAAACAGTAAAGAGAAGTCAGAAGGGACTTACCAAAAGTGAACTGTTTACATTCCTACATGGAAAGACAATATTTGTAACTCTTAAAACTTTTCAGTATCTGGGTAGTTGGTGGGATCACACACACACATGTACACACATGCATGCACACACACATGCACACACATACAAAGACAGAGAGCACAGAGTGAATTGAATAGGATGGGACCATATCTTAAAAGAAATTAAGGTAAATGGTGAGAGAGAAAGGTAGGGGGAGGAAAGAGGGTGAAATGGAATGGGGTAAATTATATGTCATTTAAGACGCAAGCAGGAGACCTTTTAGTGGAGGGAAAAAGAGGAGAGCTGAGAAAAAAAAACAAAAAACAAGAAGATTACCCTCATCACATTTGACTAAAGGAAGGAATAAAATGCACACTCATTTTGGTATGAAAACCTATCTTACAGTACAGGAAAGTGGGGGAGAAGGAGTTAAGCAGGGTGGGGGGGATGATGGAAGGGAGGGCAATGGGAGGAGGGAGAAATTTGAAGTCAACACTCGGGGAGGGACAGGATTAAAAGACAGAATAGAAACAATGAGGGGCAGAACAGGATGGAGGGAAATACAGTTAGTCTTACACAACACGACTATTATCGAAGTCATTTGCAAAACTACACAGATATGGCCTATATTGAATTGCCTGCCTTCCCAAAGGGAATGGGTGGGGAGGGAGGCATGCGGAAAATTTGGAGCTCAAAGTTTTAGGAACAACTGTTGAGTATTGTCCTTGCTACTAGAAATAAGAAATACAGGTAATGGGGAATAGAAAGTCATCTGGCCCTACAGGACACAAGAGAAGATGGGGACAAGAGAAGGGAGGGATGATAGAAGAGAGGGCAGATTGGTGATAGGGAAAATTAGATTGCCCGGTGTACTGGGGTTGGGGGAGGTGATAAAAGGGGAGAAAATTTGGAACCCAAAATTTTGTGAAAATGAATGTAAAAAGTTAAATAAAAAAATAAAATTAAAAAAAAGATGTAATCTAAATAGAATATATAATGACCTTGTAAAACTAAAATATACACACAGAGTTCCACTATTCTTAATACCCAGATACTAATTTTCTAAAAATGTATCAACTACAAACGATGCTCCAACTTTATGGAAAACAGACTTTCTCTTAAAATCTAAAAGTCACATTCTGATGAGTCAATACCCCTGAAGGTGTTTATTTGGATAGGGAAAACATTCCTAATAAATAGAAAAAAAGGGAAGAAGGAAAAGGGACAAAGTAAGCCAGAGGGAGATGAAAGAAGTTTAGGAATCTTGACGTTTATCTGTTTTCCCCTTTTTTGAGTGATGAGACAGAAAATAAAGGCTTTTACCTTCATCATGTCCTCTTACCCACATTATTTCAATGTACCATGTTGTCACAGTTGGCTTCTGCTCTTTGATGGCAACACTGTCTCCATTCCATGGCCCATTTCCAGTAGTTAAAAGTGTGACACTGAAAAAGCAATAACCTTTGGCCACAAGAAGCATCCCCAACTTACCTCGGGCAACTTCTGGACAACCGGCTTGCTCTTTTCTTCAGGGACTTTTTCCTTCAGGAATATGGTGTGTACATCAAGGGTCCCTATCAAAGTATTTGGCTTAAAACTCAAAGGCTGTTGGGTCTCTGAAGACCTGAGCTCCAGGGTATAGTGGGCTGGATTTAGGTGATTCTGGAGGCACAGCTCAACCAGCAGGTCCATCATGGCATGACTGCAAGGTTAAATAACATTCATGGTTATTAGGAGGAGCTACAACTTCCCTAGACTTTAGTACAGGAAAAGAACAACTACTTCTCTGGTCTTTCTTCTAACCTACTATTGCCTGAAAAAGTCTGAAGCAATAGCTTTCAGGAGTATAAAAATTAGCTTTCAGTTAAACAGTGGCAATACCAATAAACATTTGAGACAAGCTTTCGTCCTGGGTATGTCTCAATTTGGGCTATTCTGGCATGAATAAATCAAACACTACATAATTTTCTATGTTGCTGTTAAGTCGTTTTAGTCATGTCCAATTCTCCATGACCCCATTTGGGGTTTTCTTGGCAAAGATACTGAAATGCCTTGCCATCTCTTTCTCCAGCTCATTTTACACTTGAAGAATTGTGGCAAACAAGGTTAAATGACCTGTCCACACAGCGAGCAAGTGTCTGAGGCTTAATTTGAACTCTGGAACATGAATGATCTTCTAGACTCCAGGTCTGGCACTCTAACCACTGAGACACACAGGCTCCCCAACTATCTACTATGTGCTAAGTATTAGGCTGTTGCTTGTCCTTCATTCTCAAAGAGGACCATGAAATCAGGAAGGTGACTGCATGACTTACAAGTGAATTGAATTTAAGTGAGGGAGGGCTGGCAAAGTCACCAGCCTTGCTTTCTTCTCTGGAGCCATCTGTGTATAGCGGCAAGTCACAGATCAGGACAACTGGAGATGCCCCACCCCCACCCCACCCACGAGTATCGTGTTAGAGGTTAAGGGGCAGCCAGAGCAAGGCAGGGAGAGGACAGATGGAGTGTTGTGTCTAAGAAAGAGCAAGAAAACCAGCCTTTCTGGAATGGAGTAGGGTAGGGCAAGGATGTAAATAAAAGCTGAAAAGGTAAGTTAAGGCCAGGTGGCCAAGTCTTTAAATGCTGGAGTTTATTGAAAATAGAGTGACATGATTAGACTTATACTTGAGGCAAACCAACTTAGTAGATGCATGAAAGATGTACTTGAGGCAAGTAGACTAATTCTTAAATTCTTGCAATAGTCCAGGCAAGAGGAAGCTGTTTGAATACGGAGCAGGGAGTGAAAACAAGAGAAGCTATGCAGGAAGAAATAACAAAAACTGGTGACTGTTACATGGTTTGGAAAGACGGAATGAGAAGTCAAGGAGAAGGAAGATACTATGACACAGGGTGACTTATACTAACTTTACTTGGAAAGGGATTTGATCACTGTCCTGCATCTTGGATCATACCTCTTAAAGCTCACTGTAAGTTTCAAGGTCACCTGAATGGAAGTGAGCAAAGAAGTGACTACAAGCTAAAGAAGGATGGGTGGGGTTCTCATGGCAGGGATAAACATCTAGCCAATATGCAAAAACAAATGAATGGGTCTCAGTATTCTTTAACCAGGAACGTGGTGCAATTGTTGGGCACAACCTTTTATACCTCGGACCTTAACACAGCATCTTGCTTGAACCTCCCTAATGTATGTGGCACCATATGATCTTGTATTATTTTAGACCTGCGTATATGTCATATCTCCCTATTAGCTTAAGTTCTGTGAGAATTGGGAACACACTATAAGTGCAATCTCTTATTTCAATCAATAAGTAGAAGAGAACACTAGCAATGTTCCAAACAGAACAGGTATTATTTTACAAAGACACTCTCTGTCTCCTCCCCCCCAAACACACACACACACACACACACACACACACACACACACACACACACACTGAATGATTGAAATACAATCAGAGTTTTGCTACAGGTATTTCCATTCACTTGTTCAAGATGGCATAACTGATTTTTTTTTTTAAAGTTAATTCGGGGGGGAGGAGCCAAGATGGTGGAGTAGAAGGACTCACGTATGCTAGCTCTGAACCCACAGCCCATATATTTTCTGTAAAAAGAACTCCCCACAAATTCTGGAGCAGCACAAGCCATGCAGAAACACAGGGGAGGAGATTTCCATTCCAGAGAGCCCTGGAAAGCTGTCCCCAGGGGTCTGTCGCGCACCGGACAGTGGAGCCACCCCTGTGCTGCCCTGGCCGCGTGGCCCGAGGGGAGCAAATCCGAGCAGGCTTCAGGGACGGAACCTCTGGCGGCCGCGAAGGTCTCTCCACCCACAGGCACTACAGGTCAGTGAGAGAGACTTCTGGGCTGGCCAAGAGGGGAGCGGGGTGTCTCCATAACTCAGGCCCCCTCAGGAGGCAGCGACGGAGACAGGGACAGCAGCAGACCCAGGCTCCCGGAGTAGGCAGGAGCTCTGCTCCACTACTGAAGATCTCCGCATGAAACCCCTGAGGGAACTGAGCCTGGGAGGCGGCCTGCCCCCACCTGAGCACCAGAACTTAAGTTCACATTGAATAGCAGCTGCTCCTGCCACGGAAAGCCCTGAGGCTGGGAAGCAGCATTTGAATCTCAGACCCCAAGCACTAGCTGGGCAGACCTAGGCGGGGGTGGAGAGGAATCTCAAAAGTAAAGTAACTGGCTGGGAAAATGCCCAGAAAAGGGAAAAAAAATAAGACCATAGAAGGCTACTTTCTTGGGGAACAGATGTTCCCGCCTTTCATTTCTGATGAAGAGGAACAATGCTTACCATCAGGGAAAGACGTGGAGGGTAGGGCCTCTGTATCCCAGACACCCCAGGTGGATGTCCAGTGGGCTCAGGCCATGGAAGAGCTCAAAAAGGATTTTGAAAATCAAGTTAGACAGGTGGAGGAAAAACTGGGAAGAGAAATGAGATGCAAGAAAAGCATGAAAAACAGGTCATTACCTTGCTAAAAGAGACCTCAAAAAATGCTGAAGAAAATAACACCTTGAAAAATAGGCTCACTCAATTGGCAAAAGAGGTTCAAAAAGCCAATGAGGAAGAAGAATGCTTTCAAAAGCAGAATTAGCCAAATGGAAAAAGAGGTTCAAAAGCTCACTGAAGAAAACAGTTCTCTCAAAATTAGAATGGAACAGATGGAGGCTAATGACTTTCTGAGAAACCAAGAAATTACAAAACAAAACCAAAAGAATGAAAAAATGGAAGAGAATGTGAAATATCTCACTGGAAAAACAACTGACTTGGAAAAGAGATCCAGGAGAGACAATTTAAAAATTATGGGACTACCTGAAAGCCACGATCAAAAAAAGAGCCTAGACATCATCTTTCATGAAATTATCAAGGGAAACTGCCCTGACATTCTAGAAACAGAGGGCAAAATAAGTATTGAAGGAATCCATCAATGACTGCCTGAAAGAGATCCAAAAAGAAAAACTCCTAGGAACATTGGGGCCAAATTCCAGAATTCCCAGGTCAAGGAGAAAATATTGCAAGCAGCTAGAAAGAAACAATTCCAGGATTGTGGAAATACAATCAGGATAACACAAGATCTAGCAGCTTCGACGTTAAGGGATCGAAGGGCATGGAATAGGATATTCCAAGAAGTCAAAGGAACTAGGACTAAAACCAAGAATCACCTACCCAGCTAAACTGAATATAATACTTCAGGGGAAAATATGGTCTTTCAGTGAAACAGAGGACTTTCAAGCATTCATGATGAAAAGACCAGAGCTGAAAAGAAAATTTGACTTTCAAACACAAGAATGAGAAGAAGCATGAAAAAGTAAACAGCAAAGAGAAGACATAAGGGACTTACCAAAGGTGAACTGTTTTCATTCCTACATGGAAAGATAATATTTGTAACTCTTAAAACTTTTCAGTATCTGGGCAGTTGGTGGGACCACACACACATACACACACACACACGCATTCACACACACGCACGCATTCACACACATTTACACGTGTGCGCGCGCACACACATACACACATTTACACACATACAGAGACAGAGAGCACAGAGTGAATTGAATAGGATGGGACCATATCTTAAAAGAAATTAAGGTAAATGGTGAGAGAGAAATGTAATGGGAGGAGAGAGGGTGAAATGGAATGGGGTAAATTATCTCTCATTCAAGAGGCAAGCAAGAGACTTTTTAGTGGAGGGAAAAAGAAGAGAGCTGAGAAAAAAACATGGAAGTTTACCCTCATCACATCAGACTAAAGGAAGGAATAAAATGCACACTCATTTTGGTATGAAAACCTATCTTACAATACAGGAAAGTGGGGGAGAAGGAGATAAGCAGGGTGGGGGGGGATGATGGAAGAGAGGGCAATGGGAGGAGGGAGCAATTTGAAGTCAACACTCGGGGAAGGACAGGATCAAAAGACAGAACAGAAACAATGGGGGGCAGGATAGGATGGAGGGAAATACAGTTAGTCTTACACAACATGACTATCAGGGAAATCATTTGCAAAACTACACAGATATGGCCTATATTGAATTGCCTGCCTTCCCAAAGGGAATGGGTGGGGAGGGAGGGATGGGGAGAAGTTGGAACTCAAAGTTTTAGGAACAACTGTTGAGTATTGTTCTTGCTACTAGGAAACAAGAAATACAGTTAATGGGGAATAGAAAGTCATCTGGCCCTACAGGACAAAAGAGAAGATGGGGACAAGAGAAGGGAGGGATTATAGAAGAGAGGGCAGATTGGAGATAGGGAAAATTAGAATGCTCGGTGTATTGCGGTGGGGGGAGGGGATAAAAAGGGAGAAAATTTGGAACCCAAAATTTTGTGAAAATGAATGTAAAAAGTTAAATAAATAAATTTATATTAAAAAAAGTTAATTCAGATACTTAAGTAAGTACCTACTAATATCAGTATATGCAATATTTAGAGCTTAGATAAGAATACAGAATTATAAGCATCAGACCTACTATCATAGAGACCACCTAATAAAAGATCATTTTACATACCTGATAAGTAGCATCTCCAGGATTAAATTTTATGGCATGTTTTTTATTTGGACTCGAACCATATTCAAGGCTCAATCCAGCAACATCTTCAGATGCAAAGCCCTTCCTGACCCCCTTCTTTGAATCATCTTAAAGTCTAAAATATTGTATTGTCCAGTAAAACGTAAGCTCTTTAAGAGCAACGTTTCATTTTAGTCTTCGTTGCCCCGACACCTCACAAAGAATTAGTGTTTAATAAATTTCAGAGAAGAGAGAAGCAGTTTGGTTTAAAAAGCAGCCTTGGAACCGAGTCTTGGGTTCAAGTCTAGCTTCTGACACATATGGGTTTTATGACCCTTGGCAATCACTTGACTCAGTTACATACAGAGAAGGTGCCTACCTACATTAGTAGAAAGAACTGCCCCATCCAGAAATTCTCCAAACCACTGGTCTAGTCCTTATCCCTAATAATCGCTTCTGTAACTAAATTATACACATTTTGTAGGTTAATATTTTTACACATGTAGCGATAGCAAAGAAGACTAGATGAAATACTTGGCTTGCAATCAGGACTACCTGAGCTCAAATTCCATCTTTGGTTCTTATGTGATGTTGAACAAGTTATACAACTTCTTTGTACCTCTGGCAATTCCCTAGAGCCTTCCTACTAAGTCACAGATAGACTACAATCTGTGTGTGTGGAAGGATGACCTACACCTATAGCTTCTCACAGTGATCAAATTACAGAGCTTACAGGTACTTGGGAATCTAATAATATATTAATGTGGAATTTAATATAGACTATGTATTATATATCTGATCTATACACAGTTTACAATTCCTTTTACATACTTTGATGAGGTCTATATGGTCAGCAGATCAACAGTCTACTTTTGTTAAATGCTTCCTATGCCAGGCACAGTGTTTTAACTGCCAAAGATACAATGAAAGGCAGAAATATGGCCCCTGCCTCAGGGAGAAAGGTAATATAGAGAAAGGAATAAAGTATTGATATTAAATGCAGTTATCAATGTATTAAATTTTGTGAGTAAGGTAAAGTACTCTTTAGATTCTAGTCCTAGACTGTCACAGAAAGTAGAAAAAATTTCAGGAGTGTCTCATTCCTATAACCATAACATGAATAATTCAAGTCAAACTCATGAGGAACTCAGCATGAGAACCTCAGGAGAAAATGCATCTAAAAGTCTAAGCATAAGGAGAAGAATGACATGAGAAAGCAGAATCAGATGTTTGCCAACTGAAAATGGAGGCCCCAATTCCCGTTTTTATAGCACTTTACAAGTAATTTCCTCACGATTTTATGAGGCTAGCAGTATACCTATGACTATACCCATTTTACAGCTGAGGAAACTCTCTGAGGGATCAATGGACTTCATCATGGGAATGCACGCAACAAGTGTCTAAAGTGGAGTATGAATCTAAGTTTTCCTAACAGCAGACTCCTTCTGCAATACCAGGCTACCTTCTTGGTGATACTGTTCTACTTAGATGCCAGGTTTGTTATAGCTGAGGCAAGTGATTTCTAAACCTCCTGGCATAACATAGGTAACATAAGTATGGTTAGGTGGAATATAAAACAAATGATAGCAGAGACACAGCTGAGAACCAACATGGGCCAATAACTGTCATTCTGTCCCATGACTACAAAACAGACCTTTAACCTTGGCAAGACTACACAAAACTTCTCATGAAGGAGTCCAGATCAGAATAGAGAGGAAAAAGAATTGGAAGAATTAGAGAGGCGGTGGGGCACATTGAGAAAGTACTCTGGATTTAGAAATAAGAGACTGGGGTCAAATACTAGATTCATCACTTCTCAGTGGTATGAACTTATGCGGCTAACTCATGATTGCTCTGGTGCTCTGCTATCTCATCTGTGAAACGGAGTGGGATGATATAAATGATCTCTAAGGGCCCTTCCGGGGGCAGATAGATGGCTCAGTGGCTAGAGCTCTGGACCTGGACCTGAAGTCAAATCCAGCTTCATATATTTACTAGCTGTGTGACCTTGGTCAAGTCACTTAATCGCTGTTTGCCTACAAGGCAGTTAGATGACTCCATCAACAGAGTACTGGATAGAGATAGGTAGAACCTGAGCTCAAATCTGACTTTAGATACTTATTACTTGTGTGACCCTGGACAAGTCATTTAACCTCTGAAAGAAATGGCGAACCACTCCAGTATCTTTGCCAAGAAAGCCCCACAGATCATATGGTCCATACAGTCATGAAAAGTTGGACATAACTGAATGATTGAACAACAGGGGCCCTTTCAGTTCTAAAAACCCATGAAATGGGAAGCTGTCCTCTCCTGTTAGCATAATAAAGTGCTCCCTTATTTGAAGGTCATCATTATTACTAATCAAAGGTTGCATGAAGCAAAAATGTTTCATTTCCCCATACTGAGTTACGTCCATCTCCCTGGGAATATGGTTGAATTTTGCAAGGCATTCCCAGAGTCTGGTGAGGACAATAGGCTAATAGAGTCAGAACTCTTGCACTACTAAGAAGAATTCTTCCAGAACCAAGGGGAGAAGACACAATCGATAGCACCCCAGACATATCTACCTTAGATGGTCACTGTACCCTCTACAGCTGTTATAACATTCATTACTAGCTGTGAGAGCTGTCAAAAGACAAATTAAACAAGATTAACGTTATTAAAGCATTTTTATCTCCTAGACTTTACATTTATGGGAACTTGTTTGCCTCTATAGCCAGAAATAATTTTCATTTTCTTTTTTTGATCTGATTTATTTAAATGATCAATTTCTTTCAAAAGATATAAAAAATGATAATTAATGGCTAGTCAGCATTATGTTGTCAGTGA
The DNA here is from genome assembly GCA_023548195.1 of Bettongia penicillata ogilbyi. Classification (NCBI taxonomy): domain Eukaryota; kingdom Metazoa; phylum Chordata; class Mammalia; order Diprotodontia; family Potoroidae; genus Bettongia; species Bettongia penicillata. The sequence continues at coordinate 2,039,422 of JAJHZJ010000125.1, read as the reverse complement.
GGTAATAATAATACTGATCAGAGCATCCCAGATTAAGACTGAGAAAGGAATTTGCTAGTCCTGGAGCCCAAATAAATTCCTCCTCTTACAGATGAGGAAACTGAGGCCAGGAGGTTAAATGATTTGCCCAGCACCACACAGATAGCAAGGAACAGAAACAGGGTTTGAAGCAAAGTCCTGTAACTTCAAAGTCAACGTCCTTTCTGTGGTCCCATGTTGCCTCTCCCATTTATATATTTATTAATTCAACAGCATTTATTGAGCACCTACTGAATGCTACACACTGTCACAATTTAAGATTTATAAAAACATTTTTATCATAACCACCCCAGAAGCCAAACAATATTAAGTGCCGGTGTCCTAATTTTACAGAAGATGGTGGGATTCAGAGAGGTTTGGACCTGTGCAAACTCATACTACTAGTAAAGATCATGAAACTGTATTGTGACCTCATTTCTTTTAACTTCAAACCTAGTGCTCTTTCTACCACAGTCCACTATGAAAACAATGCTACCTACTCATTTACAAGTCTTTGTCTAAACAAATAAAGTTCTTCAAAACAAAGGCATGTGACAAGTGTTGTACAATTATAGGATCATAGATTTAGACCTGGAACTGACCTCAGAAGAACTGACTTGGGGGTGTTAGGTGGTACAGTGGGGAGAGTGCTAGACTTGGAGTTAGGAAGACTTACATCCTGCCTCAGACATTTACTAGCTGTGTGACCCTGGCCAAGTCACTTAATTTCACTTAGACTCACAATTTCTTCATCTGCAAAATGGGATAATGATAGCACTCACCTCACAGGACTGTTGTAAGGATCAAATGAGATAACACAAATAAACTTTTGTATGCCTTAAAGTACCATATGAATGCTAGCTGAATGTTAACTAATTATTGGAGGTTGTTCAATCAAACCCTCTCATTTCACAGATGAGAAAACAGGCCTAACCTGAAGGGTTAAGTGACTTGTCCAAATAGCAAACAGAAGGCCTGGATTCAAACTCAGGTCCTTTGACTCCAGATCTTGGACTCTTTCCATGATATCACTCTTAGGTGTTACTTTCTATGATGCTAAATATAATTTAATCTACTGTCATGTCCCTTAATGTATAAAAATATCATGCAGATTTTAAAAAACCTATCAGTAGTTAACCTATCTAAATAGTAGATATGCCATTTTCAATTTTTCAATATAAGAATAAACAGTGAAGGGTCAAAACAAAATTAATAGAAAGACGTGTGTGTTTGTGTTTAAATTCAATGGAAGACACCAACTATATTAAGAAATAAAGTCTTATTTGGATTTTCATCATGAAGTGCATGTAAGTAGATTCGGCAAGGTTGTGATGGCAAATTACAGGCTCTGACAAAACTTTCTGAGTTGGACAGGCTTCAAGGATGGCCTGGCGATGAACTTTTAAGTTTATTATTCAAGGACCAGTATGGCTAAGTTCCATGAGGCTCATCAACAGATGAATCCTTCTCCCATCAAGTGACTGAGATTTTTCAGCCAGACTATCATGAAGACTGTTAGATAAATGGGGGAACTGGTTTCAGATTTTGGTTGAAAGAGGAAATTCCCACCCTCATAAAGTCCTGAGTCTTTAAAATACTAGATAGAATGTCCAGAAAATGGATTACTAAAATATTACTGGATTATTGTGGCATTTCCTCAGAGCCACAACATTGTTAGAGGAAAATATGACCTAGAATCCAAAACTGAAATCATAACGCAAAGTCTTAGATTTAAGCAATATAATAGGAAATATAATTCCTTTTGAAATCTGCTTTTATGACAAGGAAATCTAGGTCAGTGAACTAGTAGCTTATAAATAATCTTGTTCAAGTTTCATTTATTTCACATTGGGTTTTCTGCAAGAAATAGTGGTGCTTTCAGAAAATAACTGAGAAGTCCATAAAATTTATCCAGGATGAAAAAAAGTCTCTAGTCTTTTCTGCTGCAATATGTGCATATGCAAAAGTGAACTTAGATCACTCAAGGATAAATAAGAATAAGACAAATGAAAAAGAAAAGTTCTTAGCTGAGCAATGGTTAAGTTGATGAGCACTTATTATGGACCTACTAGGTGCCAGACACAGTACTTAATGACATCACTCCTTTCAATAGGAAATCAGACAATTCTGCTTCCACATCTCTCAGAAGCCCAACCTTCCTTTTCTCCACCTCATACAGCCCATTATCACCTCAACTACTGCAAAAGCCTCTAAATGGATCCCTCTACCTCCAGTCTCCTCTATCACCAATTTATCCTTCAAAAAATACGTCAAAAGAGTCTTGATAAAGCACAGGTCAGGCCACACTAGTTTCCTGCCCTGGAATTTTCAATGCATCCCTTTATAGGATAAAATGCAGACTTCTCATTTTGGCATTGACAGCCCCTCACAATCTGAATGTAGCCTACCTTCTCAGATTTACATTACTCTGCTTGATGCCTTCTAGTCAAACTGGCTTAGTTACTGTTCTAAAACATCATTATTCCACCCTCATTTACAAAGGCCATTCCATCTGGTATGCATTTCTTTCTCATTGCCATCTCTTAAACTTCTGGTCTTTCTTCAAAGGGCAACTCAGGTGCCATCTCCTATGGAAGGCTATCCCAGCCTTGTTAGTGGTCTGTCCTGACTCGAATAATCTTGCTTTCATTTTTCCATAAAAGCTGTATTCCCCCAATAGACTCAGCTCCTTGAGGAAAGGAATATTTTTTTTATTACCTTTGTATCTGCAGAACTTTGTAAAGTGCCTCCTTTAAATAAGTAGGTGCTAAATAAATGCTTACTAAACTGAATTCAAGTACAAAAAGGGGAAAAGGGGAAAGGTAAATGGAATCTTTACCTGCCCTTTAATAAATTTACCATCATTTATACCTTATACAAATATAAAATGTCCTTATTCCCATCTCCTAGTGTGTCGCCACTCCTCTCCTATGCTCAGATTTTGATACCCTTAAAAAAGTAAACGAAAAAAATTAAAGGACTTCATCACACAAATATTTGGATTAATTTATAAACAACACGCAGGAAACATAAAATCTATTAATGCTATAATCTCTGTTCTATCATTCTAAGGATTAGCAGCAATTTTGAAACATGTAATTAGAGGGAGGTGTGTCTGAAAGGGGAGACTCTGGGATCCCTGGAGGACTTGCCACACCTTTTTCCACTGTAGAGAATAAACCTGTCGTGGCCCAGAGCAGGCCAGCACGGAAGGGTTTCCAGTGTTGGCGGAGTCATAATTTATCATGTGCTTGTTCTGCATTGGTTGAAATACATCCTTCTGGCCCAGTATCTGCTCCATGTGTGGCTATTAAACTCCATTCTAAATTGGCTGGAAACCAACAATTATGGCTGCTACTTTCAGAGTGCTATATGTATTACATCTGGCACTATTTATTACATCCTTGAATGGACCCAGACTAAGATGCAATTCTAGACCTCACAGTAGGGACTGGGGAGTTTACAAACAGCTGGATGAAGAGAATACTCATATACCAGCAATGTACCTCCTCTAGCTTGGCAGCCAAATTCTGAAACACATTTTAAAAGTCCATGACAGAAAAATTAAACTAGCAAAAATAGTTTTTAAGACATGTGCCTTTCTTACTGGAGAAGAGAGGAAAAAGGAAAAGGGAAGCAGAAAAAGGGAAAGGAAAAGGAAGAGAAAGTTCTGAGTTCAAGTTCCACCACTAATGAACAATGACGGTACATTAAGCCAAACAAATTGTTACCAAAATTTCCACAATGGCCATATCCAAAAATTTTTATCTCATTCTACAATTTGAGCCCATCGCTTCTTTGTCCAGAGATGCAAAGCATGGATCATCACTGCTGACCTAGAATGGTGGTTGGTCATTTCACTGATCATAATTCTTAAGTCTTTCAAAATTGTTTATCTCCACAAAGTTCCTATGGGACAAACGGTTTTCCTGGCTCTGCTTATTTCACTGTGAATCAGATCGTAAAGGTCTTCCCAAGAGTCTCTGAAACTATCACTTTTATTATTTCCTACATCAAAATAATTTTCTGTTACATTCTTATATCATCATTTCTTTGCAGTAAGGGCCACAGATATAGAACAAGAAAAGATCTTAGAGGCTCCTCAAGTGCAGCCTCCTCATGTTACAGATAAGGAAACTGAGGCCCGGAGAAATCAAGTGACTCTCCCAGGATCATATACCTAGTAAATACCTGAGGCAAGATTTAACTTAAGTAGGACCTTTGATTAGCTACAGGACCCATATTTTCAAAGTCTTTCCAACTTGATGACATCTGACATAAAATAATTTGTACAAAGTTGATCTTTAATGGCATGGCCTTCAGGAAACCAGTATCGCCTCCATTCCATAATAATCATTAACAAAACAATTTAATACAATTATTCATTCATTCATTCATATTTTTGTTGTTTGCTTCTCCCCATTTTAACCTAAAATGGTAACAAGTTAGTTCACTAATGAAAATACAATTACGATCAGTTACTACAGATGTAACTACATCTAAGAAAAGGAGTGTGCCACAATCCAGACTTAGAACTAAGATAGGAGTAATTACTCCATAATCAACCAATAAGAATTTATATGTTAAGTGCCTACTTCGTGCCATCCAGTGGAAGGACAGACATTAGGAATGAGAAGGCAAAATTCCCTTCCTTTAGACAACTCACACTGTAGTGACAAGAGACAACGTATACATACAGGGTTATATATAAAGAGTCACTGGTTAAGTGGGAGAGGGGGACACCAGCAACTGGTGGTTTCAAGAAACGATACAGGATTCCTTCAGGTAGCATTTGTCCAAATGTTATTAAAATATATTTTCATATGTGGAGCTTCAATTTACAGACACTATAGCCGTAGCAATAACTTATCAAGTGAACAGTAGCTGTATAGCAGGCATTCATCTCCGTCTCTTGCAGACTGGTTTTCAAAATGATAAAGTTCGCACAGTTTATAGTAAGTAAATGAAAATGCCATCTTCCTAACTATAAACCATTTCTTTCAAGGACTCGAGTGTGAATGGAGAAACCACTCAGAAAGCTGGCTGAAGCAAAAAAGGATGCTCAGATTGAACGACCGGAACTCCCCCAAGAGAAAAAGAGCGATGTATCAGACATCCACTCAATCTTATCAGGGATTTTTTTTTTTTTTTTTTACAGGTAAGCACTGGTCAGCGCTCATGCTGCCTGGTGTTTCTAAAGTCAAATATACTAGTGACTTTTTAATGAGTATTGATTGGTTTCCTTCAGTGGGCTTGTACTGGATCACTGGGTAAAAAGCAGACATTTTCAAATTGAACAATTCAATTTTTACAAATATTTATCAAGCATTTACTCTATGCACTAGTCAGCGATAGGACCTGAGGATGAAAGATTTTTTAAAGTTTATATAGTCCTCATACTTAGGAGCTTATGATTTTATAGGAGATCCACAAATAACTGGTACAAATTGGCATATTAAGTACATTGATAATTTTTTTTAAAGGATGAGTACTGCCTTTATTGAGGAATTTGTATTTCAGATAGATATTACATACAAAGAAATACTTCGATATGTACAGGGATACCATTCCAGGCAGAGGGAAACACATAAATTTGGAAGAGGACAGACCATGATCAGTAGTGCAAATATGGTATATACAAGGGAATTATTTGAATAACATAGAAAAAGTAGTTTGAAGCCAAACCATAGAGGACTCAGATGTCTTAAGAAAGTAGTTTTGCAGGTACCAGGGAACCTCTGAATGTCTTTCAGTAAAGGAATGATGTAATCAGATTTGCATACTACATTGCTTCGGCAGCTATTTTAAAGAAGCATTGGGCAGGAAGGTGATAAAGTGGGGAAACTAACTTGGAGGCTACTACAGTACAACGATAGTACACTACGGTAAAGGAAAGAAAGAGTGAAGGCCTACTTCAAGGTGCCAGAAGGAGGAGTTAAAAGGAAGTCACAAAAGAAAAATATCCTGGAGGTAGAACAGACAGGATCCAGTAACTGGCTGGATAGAGAGGGTGAGATATGACTGAGCTTTGGGTGATTAGGAGAATGGTGAATCTATCAGTATAGACAGAGAAGGTAGGTCAACAGGATCATATTAGGCGAAAAGGTAACTTTCTGGCATCTACTTCCTTTCCCAGTGCCTTTGCATATACTATTCTCCTTGCTTAAAATAGTCTCCCTCTTAACTTTTGTCTCAAGGACCACCTTCTATCTGAGGCTTTTCTCAGTCACCCCAGTTACCAGGGCTTTCCCCTAGGTTATCTACATTTGTACGTATCATATATACACCTGTTCATGTGCACATTGTCTCTCTAGCTAAAATGTAAGTTCCTTGAGGGTAGGGTCTGATTTTTACTTTGATTTGTATCCCCAGCACCTAGCACAATGCCTGTGTGTTTGATGCTTTAATAAATGCTGCCTGAAAAAATGCCACTGAATTTGCCAATTAAGTCATTAATGACTTTGGAAAGGATAACTTTAGTGGAATGTAAACAAAGTAGTTACGTCATCAAACGAAGGACATCTCCAGTCATCCTGATTTACATGTTGCCACTGTACCCAGATGGTTCTAGAAGAGAAAGGGAGGTTGGTGACTTTGCACAGTTCTCTCTGACTTAAAACCAGTGAATTTGCAAGTCATAGCACCATCTTCCTGATGTCAAGGTCCTCTTCAAGAAGGAAGGACATGATACCAAATGACTGAGGAGAACTAAGAACCAAGGGGATCAAGAAAACTACCTAAATGATGCCAGAAAGGAATAAAAATGAATAAATTATTCATCTTGCAAGATGTTTGTAACAATTTTCATTTCCTCTTATTAATTCCCAATTTTTCCTAGAGAATATCTTTCATTATCAGTTCTATTTTCATACTGAATTTTTTGTTTTTAAGTCTCATGTTTTATTGGTAAATGCCTTTATACTCTACCGTTTTTAAAAATGGAAGCAATGCACTGTGCATTAAGATTACTAGAAATAAACAAACTGCAGATAGCTATCATTATATTTGCATTTTTACTCTATATTTTTTTTACTTGGTTTTCTAACTAAATTTGGGGTTTCTATGGATACAGTTTAAGAAGAGATGGGCTAGGTAATCTCGAAGGTCCCTTCCAACTTGAAAACTAGAGAGACCAAGCTACAGCAAGTTAACAATCCTTGCAAGACGCTCTTAAGACAATACATCATCGCCCTCTCATTTCAGAGTCATTTTACTTCTCATTTTAGAATCATTTCCAAATGACTCTGGAAATTTTCCCTTCTATAGCAAGTCATTAATCACACGTAACCGCAGGACTTCAGATTCCCATAGCAGCTCCTCCTGAAATATCTCACCCCAAAGAATATGATAATCTTTTGCATCAACTTCAATATGTTCCTCTATTAATACTTTATTGCTTTGTTATATATGACAATTGAAAGCAAAACATCAAAATGCATGTGCGGTTTTAACTGTCCACATCAGGATTATGACTGTATGAATGATGGGAAATCTCTGCCTTGCATTTGGGTTAGCCTTCAGGCAATTACTAGGAAAGGATCCTATCCTCAAGTATAATCTTCAACATCACAAGCTCTCCAAGAACAATATAAGACACAATGAGATGACTTTTAAAGGTTAAAGAGGTGTTCAGGAATATTGAATAATTGGTTGATACCTTTAAAGTCACAAGTATAAAGCATTTCAAGTTTCATGAAAAAAGCCCCTCTTCAGGAAAAAAAATTAAAGTAAAAAAATCGATATTTAGGTGAGGATTAAACTGTGTTAGAATAAGGCACTGATAAAAGGTGATAATTTCTTCTAAGTATCTGAGTGAAGATATATAACAAGAACTCAAGAACTCTTTTCGCTTAGATTTTTGCTAACAGATGCCTACTCTCCATCTCTTTGGCTCTTCTCTCCCTTTGCTCTTTTCTGCTTTAGCATTCATTGTTCCTCTCTTTTCCCTTTTCTTTGTCTCTCTCCACTTTCCTGCTCCAGTCCCCCTCTTGCCATAAAATATAACAGAAATCCTCTCATTATTTCATACACTTTCTAAGGTTTCATCTCTACTATTTTATTTTTTCAGATCAGTAGGTGGAATTTTCTCTCTAAAAACCTAAACTGTTGCTTTTACTTCTGTCTGTCTCTCTTCCCACAAGTCTTCATGGCATGAAAATGACTCTTCCATCTCAAAGGGGATACTAAAGGAATACAAGTTCTGGCAGGTCCTTCAAAGATGTAAGGACTTTGAATGGGACCTTGAATATAAGTCTGTTGAGAACAATGGGGCATAGAGGATAATGTAAGAGTCAGAAAAACCTTGAGTTCAAACATTCTGACATTTCTCAGCTGTGTCACCTGAACCTCAGATCCCTTCTCTTCAAAATGGAAATAATAACATCAGTGATATCTACTTCACAGTGTTGCTATAAGGCTCAAATGAGATAATATGTGCAAAGTTACTAAGCAAATTTCATAGAAATTTTATAGAAATGCCATAGAAAAGGAAGTGGCCACCACCGTCGTCATCATCGTCATCATCATCTTCATCATCATCATCACTGTTACCTAAGTTTAGAGAGGCTCATTACAAGGTTGGCCACACAATGACAAATTTTTAGCTGCAGCAAATCTCTGTAACGTCTAAGTTACAGACAGGTTCTATTCTGCCTCAGTGGAAGGAATATGTCCATAAACAGAATCACAGGTGCTTTAAGTATTAGAATATTTACTTGTGCATGACCCTCAATTTATTTTTATTCTTACTAGCCAGTGGCCCTCAAGGGATAAAAAAGCTTCTCAACCTGTGGGTTAATATAATTCCCTTAAAAAATTCTAACATGAAACTGTTTATAATAATTTGTTTAATAATTTGAGTTTTAAAGGATAATTGAAAATTACCTTATATCTATTTATATATAATTTCTATAAACATCCATATCCATGTACATATATACACATATATGTGCATATGTTTGTATATATACATACACACAGATTATTTGTCTCCCTTACTAGAATGTAAGTTCTATTTCACTTTCTCCTCTGAATTCTCAGCACCTCATACATAGTAGGCACTTCCTAAACACTTTTGACCAACTGGATCAATTACTAAAGTGAATTTTAGCCAAATCACTTAAGATGAGTTATATAAGCCACTTCCCAAGCAGGGGAGGGAATATGTATTTAACTGGTGCCTACTGTGTGCTGGGCATTGTGCTAGTGTGATCCACTTTACAAATATCTCATTTGATCCTCATAACAATCCCGTGAGGGAGGTGCTACTATTATCCTTATTTTATATCTGGGGAAACTGAGGTAGGCAGAAGTTAAGAGACTTGCCCAGGGTCACATAGCTAGCTAACAAGTGTCTGGGGCAGAATTACAATAATAATTAAAATAATACTACCTAACATTCATATAGCACTTATTATGAGCTAGGCACAGTGCTAAGAGCTTTACACTTATTCCCTCATTTGAATCTCACAACAACCTAGAAAGCAGGTACTTGTATTATCTCCATTTTACAGTTGAGGAAACTGAGGTAGGCAGAGGTTAAATGACTTAGCCCAGAATGTACAGCTAGTGAGTGTCTGAGGCTGAATCTGAACCCAGGTCTTCCTGACTCCAGGCCCAGAGGTCTATCCACTGCTGTCTCCCAAAATACAGGATTCAATTCCCATCTCTTCCCCATAAAAGTCACTTTTCAGACAGATTTCTTATAAAAAGCTGAGACAGTTCTCCTAATTTTTAACCGTCTTGACTAGCTCACTTTCTTTTGAAAGCTCATCTTTTATTTTTGAGACATAGGGCTGAGAAACCTATCGTTTTGAGTTATTTTATTTGACAAAGACTATAGAGTATATATCAATGGACAGTAAGATCAGCTACTACCACCATGATGGCGATGAGGTCTTTCATCCAGAATGAGTTCAGTATTTCAGATTTTTGCAGGAGCTACAACTAAACACACAATGTGTGCATGGCATCAGGTACTTTCTGAAGGAGAGTCCTGGATCCTCAAAAGCCTGCTCCCTATGTTGACCTACACCACAGTGGAAGGAACACAAGGGTCAATTATACCTGAACAACAGGTTTCTGGTTCCCCTGTGGATTTCACTGAGAAAGGAGATTCTCTCACCAGTTGTAAACCAGTCTATTATTTCCCATAAAGGCTGGGATACCCAATGACCTCACACAGTCCAAAGATACCTGAGGCCCACAGAAGAACCCTTTGAGTTATATGAGAAGTAGGACATAAAATCTCTTTACTGCTATAAGGTGTCACACTCAGAGATTTGGACACTCAAGAGAAAGATCCACCGCATTACAAAGGAGATAACCTCTCCTTCCATCTTCTCTTTTGAAATGTATTCCAGATGCAGTTGATTATCTACATCAAAATGATATTACTCCCCAAACTCAACACATTTGCCTTTCTTCCCCTAAAGTTTTCTTTCAGCATAAGCAGTTGTCTCTCCAAAGACACTCTCTTCTCATCTGAGCTCCACTTATGAACACTGTTAGATGGACTCAACAAGTATTCAAGTCAGTTCCACCAACATTAATTGAATAGTTCTTATGTGAAAAGGTAAATAGGCTGAGCACTGGGGGGCTAGTTCCCACAGTCAAGGCATCTTGTGAAGTCAATAATGCCACTTGTGCAAGGAGTCCAAAGCAAATTTCTTAAAAATAGCTAGAAAAACTGCCCTTCCTGTCTAATTCCTCTGTCCCTGATGACCACACAAAACTGTGTAGAAGTCTAAGATGGACTATAGATTTCATTTATATTATACATCTGGGCAAAGGAATTGCCCAAACCCAAAATGCATACACATTTAATATTATAAAAGCATCAGTGTTGAATTCCTATACATTTTCTTTACAAGTCAGCAATGATGAGTGGACAGAATATGTGTAAAAGGAAGGGGATTAAATTTGTTTCACTGTTGTCATGATCAGGAGACGAAGTGATTGGATAGAGTCCCATCTTCAGAATCAGGGGTAAACTTAAGTAAAAATAACTGCTTCACTTATTAGATGTCTTGCCCTAGGTACTCACTTGACTTCTCTCATTTTCAATTTCCTTATCTGGAAAATGGGGATGATAATAGCACCTAGCTCACAAGGTTATTTTGAGAGTCAAATGAGGTAATACAGGCAAAGAGCTTTGCAAATATTAAAACACTATATTAATGTTAGCCAATATTGTTATTGTTATTATTTTATCAAGGTTTATGTGTTTCTACAAATCCCACTGATTAAAAAAAAAAGAAAAGAAAAGAAAGACTATAAGATGCTTCATGCTCAGGAAAAAAATTCAAAATTGCTATTTTAAACATGGCACAGGACTCTGCCTCCAGGCCAGTCTTGTATTATTAAACAATATGACATGTAAACTAAAGCCTGAAGCAAAGACAATGCTGACAAGCCAGCAGAATCTATTATCCTCACAATCTGCTAGAGGTGGGCTGTCTGTTGCTTGCTTGTGAATCACTTTATCAGTCAGGAGATCTTGGGGAAGAGGTCATCCATGCTTTCTTCTTGATAACTTTGGAGAACGAGAAATATTTTTTTGAAAGTCTTCCAACAGTCTCTCTAGTGTAACATTCTGATTCAGTTCCAGAATTCTGAGTTCTATAGAATACCATAAAAACTCATTACAACAAAACGTACACTCTAAAAAATATGCTTTAAGGTAAATTTTTTTTATTGTGAGGATAAACATTCTGCCCAGTTTCCAAACTATGAGACTTCTTTAATTTATAAAGGGAGGAGCATTTCATACAAAATTTAAAAAGATATAGGCAACATCATTAGCACTCTTCCTGACTCTGTGGTCAGTATTCCATCCTACATCACCTAGTTCGTCAGTTCAGAGTCCTATGGTATCAAAAGAGCACATCAATAATTGTTCTGAAGCAACACGATTTGTATTGAAACAAATAATCCTGAAGTTCTTTCTTACCTAAGATTCTCAATTCAACAGAATTTGTTCAAGTCCTTTGACTCTGGAAATAGACTTTGATTAAATGTTGAAACCATCTGTAATTGAGATTTCCTTTTGTTTTTGTTTCCCCTCTCTGTTCAAGTGGGTGTTTGACCCAAAAAAGTTATACTGATAATTTTTTCTTTTTTTAAAATAAATTTTTACTGATCCTTTGTCTTATTTCAACTAGATTATGACTTTCTAAATTCAACAGATTATCAGTTTAAGCCAAGAAAAGTTCAAATTAGAAAAAAGTACGTAAGATAATGAATAATCATGGCCTTAGAGCTATTCGAAATGAAATAAAAATTTAAAAAGATTAAAGACTGACTTTCAGTAGAACAGTCATTCACACTTAAATCATGTGCTCTAAGTCCCTCATCCTGGTACAGTTCAGAGAAAGGTAAAAATTTAGTACTGAGAGTCTTGTACAAATAGATTAGACTCTATCCCTTGTGAAACTACTCTAAAAACACTTTGCATTTATTTATGTTATACTTATTTTATGTTTATGCTTACTGTACCCCAGTAGAATATAAACTCTTTGATGGCAGAGATTATTTCATTTTCATCTTTGTGTCTCCATCACCTAGGCACAGTGTCCTACACATAACAAGTGCTTAACAAATATTTGTATTGAGTAATCTTCAAGGAACTGTCCTTTCTAACCTTGAATTTATCCCTAGTCCAAAGGCAATGAAAATTAGAGAAGATTGGTTTTCAATCGTTGAGCATTAATGTCTGTGAGCTTAGAGTTGGCAAATAGGTTCCTACTGGAAACCGAGGCCCTGCACTAGTCCAAAAGCAGGAATTAATCCCTACTCTGATCTAAAATCTCCTTATTTCCCATGGGTTCACATGACCCACAGACAGGGGTAGATAACACAGATCAGTTCCAGAAAAGAACTGATTACACCTCAAGCCCTTGTATGTAGAGCAGTGGCCATGGGGCTGGGCTAACTAGTCAGGGGGTTGTTGACCTTGTTACATCCTCTTTCTTATTCCAAACCAAAAAATTCAAGGACCTACAAACTCTTACCTCCCATTGATAGCACTTTTTATTTCCAATCCATTGGGTAAAACCACAGTGACATCCACCATGCTGCTCTTCAGGTTTTCTTTCATGTTGACAAGGTTCTGTTGAGGCATGATTCCCAAGTCTCTGTTTGGTTTCTGATCACCGTGGATGTTCGGAGTTGTAAATGGCTTTCCAGGAGGAGGAGGAGCCCGAGCTTTCACCTTCCTCCTTGAAAATAGAAGACAATGAAAATATTTCAGCAATTTTATCTTTTCTCCTAGTTATAACATATTTTTCTTATAAATACATATGAATAAATTTCAGATCCATCTTGAGAGCTGTCTTTTATGATATTGTTATCATAAAATAGTCTTGTTCTCACTTTGCATCTACATTAATTCCTACAAGTCTGTCCAGGTTTCTATGAAACTATCCCCGTAGTCATTTCTCATGGCATGACATTTATAGACCATATTTGGTTTAGTCATTTCCAATTGATGGACTACTCCATCGGTGTTCAATTTTTTGCCACTATAAAAAGCTGCTATAAAATATTTTGGTACACATAGGCTCTTTTCCTCTTTTCTTTGAAGATCACAGATAGGATTTGCAGCCAGGACTTTGGAGGTCATTTGTACTGACCGCATCACTTAAAAATAAAGAAACCAAAACTTAAAATGTTCCTGAGTTCAAATCTGACCTCAGACACTTAACTAACTGTGTGACCTAGGCAAGTCATTTAACCTTGTTTGTCTCAGTCCCTCATCTGTATAATGGGTTGGAGAAGGAAATGGCAAACAACTCCTGAATTTTTGCTGAGAAAACTCAAAATGGAGTCAAGGAGAGTCAGACAAGACTGAAACAAATGACCAACAACATACTGCTTCTTTCACTTGTCATTTTTGCGTTGATATTTATGCTAGATCCTTCACTGAAGTCCTATTCCAATGCCTTGTCTTGGCACAGAGGCAATCCCAAAACTAGTAGAGTACACAGGCCAAAGAGATTAAAGCCTCAAGTAAAGTCAGATGGCCCATTGCATGGGTCTGTCATCCAAAGATGAGCCATAGGACAGTGAGAACAGCACTGGACTGGGAAATAGGAAGGTTGGGTTCTAATCCCAGTTCTGACACTAGCTAACAATGTGGCCCCAGGAGCATCATTTCCCCTCTGGTTCTCAGTTGTCTTATCTATAAAATAAAGCTTTTAGATTAGATGATTTCTAATGTTTCTTCCACATCTGACATTTTCCTTCTCTCTGAGGCATCTGGCTAATACAGTAGATAGAGCACTATATCTGGAGTCAGGAAGACCCAAGTTCAAATTTGACTTCAGATTTGACACATTTGACACAAATTTGACACATTTAGCAGTGTGATCCTGGGCAAGTCACTTAACTTTATTAAGTCTCAGTTTCCTCATCTGTAAAATATGGATAATATCAGCACCAACCTCTCAGGTTTGTTGTGAGTTTCAAATGAGATAATAATGATAAAGTGCTTAGCACAATGCCTAGCACATAGTAAGCACTACATAAACATTATCCTGATGATTATGAGGATGAAATGAACTATTTGTCAAACGCTCTACCAACTTTAAAGTACTATATAAATGCTAGCTATTATAAAACAAAGTTAGAAGAAGATTGTTACCAGATGGGCTAAAAGGTGAAACCTGTTGGTTATAAGCAGCAACTCACTAATATTATCAAGGTCCACAGAATCTCAGAAGATGGGAATTCAAAAATCTAGTTCAACCTGTATTTGAAGCATGAATTGCTCCCCTACAAATGCCAAACAAACGACCACCTGAATGAAGAGCTTTTTAGCTCAGCTTGTTTAAACCTCTCTTGTTTTACAGATGCAGAAAATGAGGACTACAAGGAGTGGTAAAGTTACTCTCCTTAGATTATGTTGAAAAATGCTGGAGAAACCAAGACCAGAATCCACATCTCCTGAATCCTAGATGGGCAATTTTTCCTATTACATCACGTATAAAAAATACTTCCCATTAATTCTCAAAGAATTATGCAAATGATTTGCAAGAATTGCAAAGAACTATTTTAAAAGTGTTTGTTTATTATTTCATCCTGTGGTAACAACTTCCACATCTGCTAAGGAAAAGAACCAACCTATTTTACAGGTAAGAAAACAGAGGCACAAAAACAAAAAACAACACTAGACTTGGATGGAGTAAGAAGAACTGCATATAACTTCTTAGCATCTGTCAGATCCTAGGCAAATCATTAATCCCCATCCCTGTGTCTTAGTTTTTCTCATATGCAAAATGTGGGGGGGAGCACTGAACTAGATGACTACAAAGTCTCTTCCAACTTAAGCTAAAATTCTATGAATGAGTCAACCCAGTCATACAATTAATTAGTAACAGTCAGGACTAAGACTAGAGGCTAATGTTCTTTTTCTTAATCCTCTGAAAGAAAGAGTAAAAAATAAATTCTAAAATAATTCTTATTTGATTTGAAAATATTTTTTAATTATGCTGATGTACCAGCCTGGTCATTCATTGTTCTAGCTATAATAATGATAATGTCAACTTTCTAAATACATGAATAACAGTTGCGGGGTGGGGGTTTGCAGCCCAGAAACATGCCAAATTACATTACCTGTAGCAGATTACAAATAAGTTAATATTTGTTAGAAATTGATTCAATCAATAAATATTTATTGAGTGCCTACTGTATATAGAGTTCTGAACTAAGTTCTATGGTAGGAAATCCTTTTTTACCACTCTCCTGTTCCCACTGATAATCATTTAATATAATTTTGGACAGCCTGAACTAATCAATCAGACTCCTTTGCTTTGTTCTAAAAATGCCCTTTTCTGTCTCAGCAATTTCAAAGATCCATTTATGACAGAATGCCTGCAACCAGAGTGGTGTGGTTTTTTCTTATCTTGTGTCACAGAGACATATATTATACAGAGGAAATTCACACATCCTGGAATCATAAATTCCAACTGATACTACTTTGTTGATTGCCTTGTCTCACTAAATTTACAACTTGTTCATCTAAGAAAGTTCCTTTCTCATGGTAAAGTGTATTTAAGCCTCATTATTCTTGCATCAGATAGTCAGAATTTTCTTCTGGCTCCGTGATCACATAATTGCTAACTTTAAGGGAATAAACTGTGTGCATTTAGCCTGTTTGCCTTTTCTTAACCAAACTTTCAGGTCGACACCATATATCCAAAAATCACTAGCTGTAGTTGATATTTCCCTCTCTCATCCACCCCTTCTTTTCCATTTCCACCACTTCCCTTCACTTTAGTACAATTTATTCCCATACTCTCTGATTCTAACCAAGGTCTATCTTTGCAATTTCTAATTTATTTGACAAACCAAATCAACCTTACTAAAATACCATTTTGCAAATGCCACTTTTTTTTAAATCAAATTCTCAAAACTTCTGTCATCAGCCTTCTTTTCTCTCCCTCTCAGAAATCTGCTTTACTCCCATTGGTTTGATTTGGCAGATGACTCATACAGTCAAGCTCACACAGACAAGCTCCATCTCCCATGGTTTCAGTTCCACACCATTCTCTCTGTATGTCTTGTCCTTCAAAACCTACCTGCTTAAATGAAATGCTTCCAAGGAGGACCCAGTGAAATACTGTATATGTATGGAAAATTTTGCAAACATTTAAGTGATACATAAGGGTCAACTCCTTTTCCAAAACCTGTAGCTCTCACTAATCACTCCTACCTCTAAATTTGGGATGCATTTACTTATCTACTCAGGTCATTAGGCATTTAACATATACTATTTGAAGTATTTGTCATATATGTGTGTGTATATACACACATATACATATCTGCTGTTTGTAAACATTATATATATATATATATATATATATATACACACACACACACACACACACATACACATGCATGTATATATACATACACATTTTTTTTCGATGTGGGCAAGGCCTGTCTCATGTTTGGCTTTCTGTCTCCACTGCCCAGAACAGTGTCCAGCACACAGCAGGCATTTGATAAAGGTTTGCTATCGATTCACTGGTGTACAGTTTGGTATGCAAGATTTGTGTAGGATACATACTGATGGGACACAGCCTGTTGGTATCCTTTAGGGGTTATTTCCAGCAGGGCACAATTTTTACCCACACACATATCCACCCACTGAGAGTCCACAATATTTTCCTTATGAGAGATGTTCCTTAATTGCTAAGATGACTCCTTTACTCTTTTGTCTTCCTCTCCTTATGTCTTTCACTCTACATCCATACTGTTTTACACATAGTAAAGGTTACATCAGTCACATGGATGCTCACTGTTTAAATATGCTTGGGGATTCTGTGGTAGAAACACCAAGTATTCTCTCCTAGAGATAGCTACAAACACTTCCTTTCTACCTTCAGAGTACAATTTTATTGCCTTCCCACTATGCTAACTATTGCATTTTAAATTTATCATCTAATTTAAGCTTCCCAATAACCCTGTAAGATATAATGCACATACGATTATCCTTATCAGTGGAAAACTGATGCTTGAAGACTTCAATTGACTAGTCCAAAATTATACTACTAGTAAGGGGTCCTCTTCACACCCAACCAGAATCCTTTCTGAATCCAAATCCATTGTTTTTTATAATTCGCTGAACTCCCAGGAACTGGCTAAGGGTTGGGCAAATTGATGTTCAATAAACAACACTAATTAATCCATTAACTACTTAGGGAAGGAATTGCTCAGAATTCCATTGTTCTCCTCTCCATTCTACCAATTTATTTAGTGTATATTCAAGGTGCTAAATATGTTTTCCGATACAATGCATTAACGAAATTAAGCAACTATTATGGAACGGATTAAGTCATTGATGATTCACACTGCAAAAGAGCAGACATTCAAAATGGCCTGTAGGATTCTTGCTAATTAAGATGATACATTTGTTAAATAAAAGGCTGCTGGCTTGGCACTGAGAGAGATTCATTTTGTGCCAGCCTAAATGAGTTTTTTATTGTTGAGTTAGGATTAAGAAGTTTGTGAGCATAGATAGCAAAGGAATGATCTTAATGCTCATTTTATGAGAGGCAATTCTTAGTACATCAGGGCCCAAGCTAGATTTCTTCTGAGAGATGCCTATGAGTCTGTCTGGAATTTTCTGGTGAAACAGAGAAAGGGCTAATAAGAAAGTCCTTTCTTGCCTATACACACCCAAAAAATGAGCACAAAACGCTGCTAAAGCATGTTCAGGATGCTTTGATGAATCACTGGAGAATTAAATGATATATTCGCTATTCCCAAGAAGTTTTTTTTAAAAAATCTGGGTATGCCACTCCCAAAAGTTATTTATAAAATAAAAATATTTCTGCTCTCTCATGTTACCAGTCTAGAGAAGTTGCTGGGAACATTCCTTAAACTGTCACACTTGTCTAGGTGAAGGGTCTGGTCCATATGTTAGTTATATATTTGTGTGTGTTTGCACATTAATAATAGCCACATTGATACAATTCTTTTCAGTTTTACAAAGTACTTTCCCTCCCAGATTGATTTTTTTGGAGGGATAGGTAAAAGAGGCCATTCTTTGCCTCATTTCTTAACCTACCCTCAATCACTGAATGAGCATTGCCTCTGACAAACTAAGACATGGGAAACACCTTAGCTTAAAAAAAGACCAAGATCTTTCACTGTATCCAGAGTCATCTCCAGTCATCTTGGTCTACATTTTGACACTGGACCCAGATGACTGCAGAGGACAGAGTGAAGCTGGAGACTT
Source organism: Bettongia penicillata ogilbyi (assembly GCA_023548195.1). NCBI lineage: Eukaryota > Metazoa > Chordata > Mammalia > Diprotodontia > Potoroidae > Bettongia > Bettongia penicillata. The sequence continues at coordinate 2,020,662 of JAJHZJ010000125.1, read as the reverse complement.
TGCACTGCCCTGCCTCACTTAAATCCAATTCACTGGCATGCTATGGCATCACCTGCCTGATGTCATGGTCCTCTTCAAGAAAGAAGGATAAATAACATCATTTGTCACCTTTGATCCAAACAACCCTGTTAAATAAATGCGGAAGATGTAAATATACCCATTTGACAGATCAGGAAACAGGCTGACAAAGCTTAAGTGGCTTGACAAAATACAGAAGTAACAAGTGTCTGATGGGAGATTCCAACTCAAGTCTTTGTAAGTTTAGCATTATTCATTATTCCATAAGGAGACAGCTTACAGCATGATCAACAGAGCCTTGACATTTCCAAAATTGGTTTTCTACCAAGACCTAGTGGGATGTTTGAGCACTATTAGATTCACTAAGAAAAAACAAGAAATGGGATATGCATATTACATGTGTGTTAATATACACATATACATGCACAGAGTACACTACACTTAATAGCTACCTGAAAACCAAGGCAACTAAAGATCCACAATTCCAAATACCAAGAAGTTCGATGCTGTCTAGATGCTACAGCCACAACCCAAATGAAAGTCAGTCAATAAACATCAAGGGCCCAAGGAAATAGTAAATCACTCCACAATCTTTGCCAAGAAAATCCCAAAATGGGGTCATGAAGAGCCAGACACAACTGAACATCAACTCTTTGCCAAGCCCTGCAAGTGCTTTAGGATAGTCTGAGTACATCATTGGTTTGCATCCATGCACCAAACCCACAGATCAAAATAATAACATGTGTGCTAAAGTGCTATCACGTGTCAGAACTTAAAATCATGTTATTTCTTTATAAGGAAAGTAAGGCACACCCTGAAAACCAAGGATGCAATCAGTACCAATCCATTTTAGGAAATATAAATCAATGGAATGATCAGAGAATTTATCCTAGATTCAAGATTCCTACTTGTCTATGATGTTATTCCATCTTCCCCAGGTACAAAGGATCAGAGATAACAATTGCTTAAGCAAAAATGACTAAGAAACCTTTCCACCGCCTTCCTCCTTTATGCTGCTGATCTAGAAACAAAATTCAACCTGGTTGCTCAGAGTGCCTGCAACTCTCCCACTGGAAGCCAGAATTGCCACAAACCCTCCAAAGAACACATGGGAATGATAATCATTCAAATAACATGCTTCCAGTTCCAAGCGTCATCAATTTTTTTTTCTTACTATCATCATTTTTATTATAACCATCAGTGTTTTTAGGCTTACTTGTCTACTCAATAACAGTGCTACATTAAGCCAATACATGGGGAGCTTCAGGGTTTTTGAAACAAAAGAAGACTCTGCCCCTGAGTGGGAATAGGGAGCAACCTGGCTTGAGAGCAGAGTTTCCAGTCCCTGGAATACCTGGAAAAGAACTCAATCGCGGTCTCCCAGTGGACGCAGGTGCTCTCTGCAGTTCATTTTTCCAAGAGATGTTTCCTTTTTTTACTTGCATCCCCAGTTCTCCCTAGCATAGCACCTATCTAGTATAGTATTTAAAAAAATTGTTGATTAAGCTCATGAACCAGCAGCTCAGGGGAGAAGCTTCACACAAACAAGGGCAAGGGAGAGAGCATAACTATCATCCACAGACACAATCGCCTGGCTATCTTTAGATTAAACTGGGGTGCACAGTGGGATCTGGGGATAGATTTCAGGAGATCTGTGAACTTGGATGGGAGAAAATGATAGTTTTGTTTTCCCTAATATCTCACTCAAACTTAGCATTCCCTTAAATTGTGAATTAAACATACATATTATTCTGAGAAGAGGGCAAGAGGCTTCACCGGAATGCCAAAGGGGTCCCTGATACAGAAAAGACCAAAGACTTTTGGTTTAGGTGAAGCTGGGACAACAGCAATAGGTCTTGTTACCAGTATGGGTAGCTTTCAGTGGCTTCTTTCATCTCCTACCCTTGTTTGGTATGTAAGAATGTTCTGAGAGCTAAGGTAGTGGGCAGTTAAAGACATGAGGGACTCAAGTCTGCTTCTGAACTCCAGAATTTGCCTTTTCTTTTGAGCTGCATTAGGGAGAGCAAATGGTCAAATAGGTCTCAAGATATCTGACAGCCCATCCTTCTACCCTCTGCACCAAGGAAGGGGACTAGAAAGAACTCATCTTGAAAAATCCTGACTAGAGAGCTAATAAATAAGAAAGGCAGTGGGAGAATGATAAGCCATAGAAATACATTCCCATGTTTCCTCACCACTGCCAATGCCAAAAGATCTGATCTGTCTACCTTAAAAAAGATACCTGAGAAGCATGTCAGGATGATTAAAAAACATGCATGTGGAAAGCTACTCTGTTCAACTCTCAATAGAAATCTGTATCCACTGAACCAGTACCTTTAACAGACTTCAAAAATTAAGCGAATTAATCATTACCTAAAATTAAGAGACTTAACGATTACCTAAAAATCAGCTATGAGCTGAACCTGTGATTTCATTGACATAAGAAATGTATTGATAATGGTAATGTCAATAACAGCTAACATTTATATAGTGTTAAGTTTGCAAAGCATTTTACATATGTTATCTCATTTGATATTCATGACAATCTTGGAAAGTGGGTACTATTATTTTCATTTTGCAGATGAGAAAATTGAGGCTGAAAAAGGTTAAGTGACTTGCTCAGGGTCACATTTTTTGTGTGTCTGGTTATTGTGTTATTATATATATTATATTATATTATAATATATTATATATAATATATAACACATTATTTTATTATATATTATATATTATATAAGGTTATCGTGTGTCTGGAGCAGGATTTGATCCTAAGTCGTCTTGACTCCTATGTCCACCTCTATATTTCAAAGTACCACAGATTCCTGGCAACTCTGCAACTTTCAGTCTTACAGATTTGCCAAAGAACTGAGAAGTGACTCCTCAGCATTATGTGTGAGAGCAGGACTTCCTGAGACCAGCGCTCTACTCATTCCCCTAGGTCACCTGTAATACTGTGCTTACACAGTTACTTTTTCCAGAACTACCTTCTTCAAGGGGGGGAGGGGAGAGAGAGAGATACAAAGAGAGAGAGAGAAACAGAAAGAGAGACAGAGAGCGAGAGACAGAGAGAGATCTCAAGGCACTATCCAGGGTTCTTTGTAGGGTGTTATGACTAGTTTATCTAATGGCTCCAAATTCCATCGAGGTTTCTGTCTTTATTTTAACCTCATACTCATTGGGAACTAGTCCAGCCACCACCTCAAGAATATTTTAATTATTATAATATATATGCTTAATCTAGTCACATGGTCTCTCTTTTAAATCTTAGCTACTGAAAGATGTGAAGAGACTTACACAAGCTGATGCAAAGTGAAATGAGTAGAGCCAGGAGAACATTGTACACAGCAAAAGCAATCTCGTAAGAGATCAACTGTGCATGATTTGACTTTTCTAATCTATCAATAATCTAAGACAACTCTGAAGGACTTATGAAAAATGTTATCCATCCCCAGAGAAAGAACTGATGGAACTGGAATACAGATTGAAGCATACTTTTTTCCCTTTATTTTTCTTAGGTTTTTATTTTGATTTGTGTTTTCTTTTACAACATGACTAATATGAAAATATATTTTGCATGATTACATAAGTATAACCTATATCAAATTTCTTACTTTCTAAATGAGGGGGTTGGGGAAGAAGGGAGAGAATTTGGAACTCAATTTTTAAAATGACTGTTGAAAGTTGTTTTTACATGTAATTGGGGAAAAGAAAATAAAGATTAAAATTAAAAATATTAAATAATGTTAAATATTAATTTATTATATTGTATAATTAAAATAATGTCATATTAGTATTTTAAAATTAAAAATAAATATCAAATTAAATAAATCTTAGCTACCCAACCACCCACTGTCTCTCCATGGCTGCTCTGGGAAAGTTGGGCACCTGTCTCTGTCTATTGCCTACTTTCCATGAAATCTCATCTCCCAGCAGAAGACTCAAAAGCGAGAGAAGAAGCTCCCTGAGGACAAAGGGCCATCTTTCCATACTTCTTTCTATTCTACATACATAGTACCTATTACAATGTCCATAAATATCTGCCAATTTGACTCCATTTGGGAATTGCATAATGAGACCTAAAGTGAAAATAAAGTTCCCTTCATGTAAATATGCTTTGCTGATACAATTTTGAGAGCAATATCCAGGATAGTGGTAGGCATATATGAAGATTAATCAGTGCTTTAGAATAGTGCAGGATTGACACCAAAAATGCAGGAAAAATTCAACACTGAGGACGTTAGACTAAGAATGGAAAAAAAATTGGATGATTTGAAAAATAGGTCTTATGAAGAAATGATAAAATGATGGGCCTGGAAACAATCAAGGAGAGGTGGGGATGATCTGAATAACTAAATGCTAATAAATGAAATCCATCTACAGATGCAACTTGTTTTGCATTAACAATTTATACAGAAAGAATGAGTCTCTTAGAGTTAAACTAAGGAAATGGGAACTAGAGTTAGAACCTCCTTTTATTAAATATATCAGACTAAAACAGAGGTAGAGGAATATTCTTTTCTGGAGATTCATAATAAGGCAGAGTATTAACGTGTGTGTGTGTGTGTGTGTGTGTGTGTGTGTGTGTGTGTGTGTGTGTGTGTGTTTAAATCCTGCCCTGTCTGGATGTTCAGGGGAAGAACCAGCCAACTGGAACAAAAGTTCTGTGCCCATTCTCCACAACTTTCTGTCAAGTGCCAAGGCATTGTCATATATGTGCCCAATCTGGCTACACAAGAGCATTACTGGGTGACCTGAAATATAAGCTAAATGCAAAAGACATGGTAAAGCACCAGGGAAATCCCACTAGGTCTGCTTTTCAGAGTACTGTATAAAGCAAAGAGCAAAGGACTTCTAAGGGGATAGGTCCAGCTCTGTAGACAGGTGGTGGACAAGGGAGAAAAAGTGGAAGAAAGGAGAGGAAGAGAGGGAGTGAGGGGAATAGAGAAAAGGGTGAGGACAGAGACACAAAGAAAGACACAGAGGGAGAGACAGAGAGATAGAAACAGAGAGAGAGAGACAGAGAGGCAGAGAGAACATCATCTTACTAAGGAATACCCTGTTTCTATATGTAGAAGTTCATGTGATTTTTTTTTTTTTTTACCTAGCAGGAGACTAAACTGAAACTCACTTATCACTAAAATCCTAAATTTTCCTAAGGAGAAGTTCAAACAGAAGACTTAAGATGATAAGTTAATTTGAGTTCTTTGTTGCTTGAAATAATCAGTGAACAAGATGTGGCAAAATTTCAGGCCAGCAAGCATTTATGAAACAACTACTCTGTGCCTGTCCCTAATAATAGCTAGTATTTGTACGGCCCTTAATGTGCGCACAATGCTTTACAAATATTATCTCATTTGATCCCCATAACAATCCTGTGAGGTAGGTGCTATTATCATACCCATTTTACAAGTGAGGAAGCTGAAAGAAGTTAAAGGACACACCCAGAGTCAAACAGCTAGGAAGTGTCTGAGGCAGGAGTCTATCTCAGGTATTCAATTCACGTTGCCACCTAGTTGGCTCCAAGGGCACTGTAAAAGGTGAGAGGACTAGAAAGAGGGGCGGGGGAAAGCAATTCTCGCCTTCAAGGGGCATGCACCCAAATCATTAAATACAAAATAAATACAAAATAATTTCAAGAAAATTAAGCACTAAAATGTGGAGGAGTGAGGAAAAACCTCTTGCATTTGAGCATAGTAGTGAAGATGGGATGCCAAAAGGCAGAGGTGAAGGGCATCCCAGGAAAAAGGCAAAGGAGAGAGAGATTACATTTTGTGTACTAGGGGACAGCAAGTTGGCAACTAGGCTGAAACACTGAATGAGAGGGTAAGTAGCAAGTAATTAGCCTGGAAAGATGGGTTATGAAAGGCTTTAAATACAAGGCTGTAATTGATTTCTAGAGACAATAGGGAGTCACGGAAGCTCCTTGAGCAAGGGAGTAATATGGCCAAAATATGCATTTGAGGAACATCAATTACCAGGTTTTAAAACAACACACCAGAAATAGAATAAACCCTGGATTTGGTGTTAGAATACCTGTCTTCAAATTCCAAAGTCTGCTGTGAAATCCGGTTATCAGGCAACTTTCTTCTCACTGGGTCTCACTTTCCTCATTTATAAAAGGGGGGAATCAGATGATCACCAAGTCCCTTTCCAGTTGTAAATCTTACCATCTTCTAAACTTGGGGCCCTGAAGACACCAGCTTAAAGCTCTTGCTTTTAAGGTAAACGCAGAGTCTCAACACAAAAAGAGGTAAAAGCAACAATCTTTGAGGCACTCCCAGCTTCAACGCTGACGAGTTCAATTCCATTCATGACTGCTGATCATAAACTGTTATTAACTCCTGACATCAGGACCATTTTCATTCCAAACCAAAGGGCAACCCTCCTTTCAATAGCTGGATAGCTTCCAGCTCATCTCTTTCCTGGGAGTCACCAGAATGTTTACTGTTTGGATTATTAAAACCTTTTGCACCTTTCACCTGCCAAATAAGGAGGGAGCGGCAGGGTATTCACTGAACTAGAAGACCAAACAAAGTCTCAAGGAAGATGTAGATTTACTCAAAACAATCTAAGAAATACTCCCCAAACTAATGTTTTACAGTTAAAATGTGGTCTTCTTTAATCAACTTCAAAACAAAATTTCTTGAGATATTTCCCAAAGATATAACAATCATGTAATGATAGACTTTGAATAAAAAGCAAAATTCTACGCCAAATACTTGTATACGAGAATGTCTCATTATCCAACCATGCATCAGATCTGTATTCACACAAGAAACACCTGAATAGACAGAAAGCTGAATCCCACAGCTATTACTCAACCACTGACACAGTTAGCCAAGAACTTCAAAAGTGTGGATAATTTACCTATCTACACTCATACTGTACCCAAGCATGAAGGTATTCATGCCCCACTATCAGATACAAACAAGAGCTTGCACATTGTTGGGCATTACCTAAAAGGATATCTCTTTCCTGAAACAAGTGCTAATATACTAAAGTTTGAACAGTTTTAGCAAATGAAATGAAATGGAGATGATGAGAAAACTTACTGGTTCACAAATCACATGGTAGCGTTTTCTCAAGTCCCAAAGCTGCCCTCCTATTTCGCGGGCCCTGAGATCCAGTTCCTCCAGGAGGGAAATCAAGCTGTTTTCCTATAGTGTTGTAAGTGGAAGCCAAGGAGCTAAAGTAAAGAATGAATCGTTCCTTGTCCTCTACCAGATTAAGAACTCAAGGAAGAAGTAGGGCAGTGAGAAAAAGCCAAAGCCCTTTGGCCAAATCAAGCTTAGTTATTTATTAATAAAGGTGCAATCTGATGCAGCTCAACCAGTCCTAATCTCACGACAGAAACTGTGCTATGCAACAGAAATAAATTAAATGTTTTCTTAAGTGGTCATATACTTTAAGTAGACCTCACCCTGAGTAAAAGGCAGCATGAGAAATTAGAGAGGAATGCTAGACCTGGAGGCAGGAAGACCTAGGTTTAAATCTTACCTCTGAACTTCCCAGTTGTGGGACTGTGGGCAGGTCACTTGACAAGCATCAGTTTCCCCATCAATAAAACAGAGACAATAATTCCTGCAATAACTGTATTCCAGTCTTGTTCGAATGAGGTAATGTATTATAAAATATTTCACAAATTTATAGTAGTACTTAGTAGTGAGTTATCATTTCCGTTACTAAGGCACTTTAGTGAAAGATACTCCAGTAACTGAGAAGGAAGAAAACAACGAAGGCCAAGTCAAGCCCATTTTGTAAAGTCTTTGGACAGGTGGCGAAGAAGCCTATCTCAATGGTGGCTTAGTACTTATACCCCTCTTGGCTAAAGGGTGGCACAAAGGTGGAAAACGGAAGGAAAGAAAAAGAGACAGAGAGAGAGAAAGAAAGGAAGGAAGGAAGATTTTTGTTTCTGAACTTCCCAGTTGTGGGACTGTGGACAGATCACTTGACAAGCATCCACTTCCCCATCAATAAGAAGGGAGAAAGAAAGAAATTATTAAGGTTTTGGTAAGAAATTGCAAGGCCTGTGTTTCAAAGACCAGTCTGACCATCCCAAAGAGATAACATGGTTACCCTCCTCCTCAGATAAGGCTTTTAAAGGTTTCACCAAACACTGAAATCTAAATTTTTGCCTCATACTAAAGACAAACAATGAAAATCAGAGATAATCCTACATTGAGAGAGTAACATAGATTATGCAAAGAAAAAAATGGACATTATTATTTAACTTGGAATGATATACATTTGTTGGAATCACAGGCCAAAGAATGATTAGGTAGTATTTGGGATACAATCAACTTTTGAAGAAATATGTCTATTTGGGGGAAAACAGTTTGATTACAAGAGTTAATTTTCTTGTTTAATTTATTTAATATTCCAGACATTTTAAGCATGGATAAAAATTCCTAGAGTGTCAGAGACCAGAGCTTTGCCACTAAATAGCTGAGAACCCTGGTCAAAATCATTGTCCCATGAGTTTCAGTATCCTTGTCTGCAAAATGAGAGGAGACAGATTAAGTCACAGGTTGCTAATGTGAGGGAAAATAATTTGCATTTTTAATAAAAATATTGTGATAATTGTATTTCAATATAATTGGTTTCTTTTGTAATCCTATATATTTATTTTATGCATTTAAAAACAATTTTCTGAAATGAAGATCATAGGTTTCCCCAGACTCCAAAAGGGTCCATAATACAAGAGCCATTGGAATAGAGGGTCTCTAAGATACCTTCTACCTTTTATCCTTGATTTTTGATCTTGGAAAAAAGAAAATAATTCATGTAAGTTTTATTTGGTGAGTCCTTTCAAATAGCTCTGTGAAGTCAGTTTTATTTTTGTTTCCATGTTACCAGTAATCACTATGCACTTAAATGTTAACAGAATCTGAGTTTGCCAAATTGTCAAATGTCAACCTTGTATTGTTTCTATAGATTTGGAGAGTTAGGGTCTTTTTTTTTTTTTGTATCTGTAGTACTTAGCATAGTTCCTAGAATGTAGGAGGCACTTAATAAATGTTGGATGATTGATTATATCAATATAGGACACTCACAGTATATCTCTAAACTCTCACTATCAATGTAAATCTGCAATTCATCTATAACCTCAACCGTCTCAAAGAGCTGCTTGTTTCATTGAGTTGGGAGCCAATCAAGGTCCCACGCCAAATATCTGTCAGAGACAGAGAGGAAGGCCAAATCTTCCTGATTCTAAGACTAGGCAACACTGTGACACATGGCGCCTCTCTCATTTTAAGATATATAATGTCCTTCAGAGTAACTGCTATCCACAATCTGACTTCCTATTAGTTTATGTTCTTGTTGACTGATGTGATTTAGCATTTCTCTCTGATGGAGTATTTCTTCCCAAAAAAACTAGAGTACACAGGCAAGATGAAGGTCTCTCACTGTCTGTATTCATTTGGCAATGTATTTTTTCAAGTTATTGGACTGTATGCATTTGCGACTCAACATAGCACTATTAACTCTCCTAAACAATGCCATCAAACAGCACTATTTTTTACAATCGTGTGTAAATGGTTCCGTTAGAGGCAATAAACTTCAAAGGATTCTGGCTGCCCCTCTACTCCAAGGGAGGAGATGCTACAAAAACAAAGCCTTCTAGGGGACCCGGTAACAAGCAATGATGTCTGGTGGATTTCCCCATCCCTAGGACAATGAGATCATAACAAGTGATGAGGTTAAGTGGACTGCACCATTGCTGGGGAAAAGTCCTTTAACTCTCTAGCCCTGTGGTCTGCCCTATTCTGGCAGTTATAAAAAATCATCTAATGTAATCAAAACTATAGCTTTTACAATTGTTCTGTTACAGTTAGTACAATATAATAAAACACCGTGTCAGTTATCTGTGCATATATATATACCTTTCCCTCTGTTTGACAAGCTCATTAAGAGGGGGTGCCTGTGTCATACCTGTTATGGACTCTCCAGGACATTAGAGATGGCCAGTTGGTGCAGAGGATACAGAACTACGCCTGAAGTCAGAAAGACATGAATTCAACTTGGACACTTACTAGCTGTGTGAACCTGGGCAAGTCATTTAACTTGTTTGACTTAGCTTCTTCAACTGTAAAATGGACATAATAAGAGCATCCCTCTCTCTCAGGAATTTTGTAAAAATCAAGTGAGATAATATTTTAAAGCACATGGAATTTAATTATATAAACATTATCACTATTATTGTCATATTAGCTACTTAATAAATACTTTGGACCTGAATTAAATTTGTGATTTCTTTAACAAAATAAGAAACAGAGACCTGCTTAGCTTAAAAAGCATGAGATGATCCTACTGTTGGGATCCTTGCCCCCTCAATCAAAAGACATAAATAAGGATCTGATATAGAGAAAGAGATAGATAGATAGCAAAATACTCAGAGCAGCATTGTCAGGGATAGTAAAGAACTGAAAACCAAAAAAAAAAACCAAAACCCGTAAGTTGCAAAATGGTTGAAAAAAAACTATGGTATAAGAATTAATGGATTCTCATGAAGTAAAATAACTGAAATAAGGAATTTAGAGAAACGGGGCAAGATTTATATGGAGTGGCAAGCAGAACCAGATATGTATATAAATAAGTAGGGCCAAAATGACTATAACAAAATAAATGAAAAGACAGGGAGCTTGAACTGGAAGTAACAGAAAAATCAAAGAAGGTCTTGGAATAAAGATGATAAAATACACCTTATTTGGACCCTAAGGTCCCCTCTAGCACTAGATTTATGATGTGCCTGGAAGAGGCAAAGGACTTAGCAGACCCAACAGGGCAGAGATTGTCAAGTAGTATCACTGTCTCAAATGATTGTGACTGTTCTTTATCACATGGCAGAGTTCAACTTGGAAGGGAGGAATGTTCTCCCTCCACCCAAATGACTGTGATATTAAGGTGAAAGGCAACAAAAATGCGTATTTTTAAGCAGTGAAGGGCATAGTTTTCACCCTTTATGATTGTTCATGGTAGATGAGGAAGCAAAAAAAATTTGTGGTCACCTCCAGGAGGAAAACTAAGACTGCATCCTTGGGTAGACAGAGGAAAATGGTAGTAAGGATGAGTGAGTGAGTCTGATCCAACATGCCACACACAGAACAAGGGCATCTTACTGGGGGTGAGAAAGGCCTGGGGAAAATGAAAGCTGTCTCATATTCCTTCTAATAAAGTACAAAAGGAGTGGATGCCAAAAGCTAACAGAGATTCCAAAATTAAAACCACAGAACAATGGTTAAGCTAAAAGTGTTCAGCTCTGAAATGCATTACGGCTCCTAACTGATAAAAATAACACCACAACAATTCCATTCGAGGTTTTATTACTATTGTAAATAACTGAAAGGCAGTGAAATCTGATGAGCCAGTTTCTACTATAATCAGTAACTGACTGAACACAGCCTTCAAAGTTTCTCAGCAAAACTAACCCAGCTTTTCTTCCCTACCCACCAATCCTCCACCCTCAACTCACTTCTACAGTCATGGTTTCTGAGGAACAAGGATCAATATATTGGAACAATTGATGTTTTACATTAGAAAAACTTCATTTTAGAAATTACTGTCTGGTTGAACAATGCAGTTCTTTACAACATGTAAATAATCCATAAACTGCTTGCTTTCAAAAAATCCTATATCCAAATTGTTTACTTGTAAACAAGAGAGAAGAAATGTAAGATTTAATTATTTTGAGATGATTTGTCATAGTTAAAAGAGGGAACGACTAGATATAATATGAACACAATAAGAAAAACATTTCATTCCCCCCCAATAGTATTTCTCCCTCTACTTGAGGCTAGCAAAGTTGATGCAGCCAAGCTTCCAAAGTAGACAAAAAAGCCAACAGAGAAATCTAGTTGAAATCGTTGGTTTATTTCAAAATAAAGGGATTAATTGAGGGGCACCTTTAATTACTCAGCTGAAAACATGACATTCAATCTTCTAGTCTAGTGTTTCTCAGAATAGGGATTAGGATTCCCAAAGGAATCATGGCAACCTGAGCCTAGGCATCCCAAACAGTCATAGAGTTGTAGCCCTAGGGTTGTGGCACTGAAAGGTAAATTGATTATTTATTATGATGAAGGCCTCTTTCCTCCTTTGTTTAAGTTTTTGCATCCGGTTCCTTCTCTTTGAATGCCATAATGACTGTGGGTGTGGCTTCTATAGGACATGTTTGGTTGCTGCAGCTAGAAAAAGACTAACTTTTATGGGAAGTCTGTGGGATTAAAAAGTGGACGAATCATAGGGGCTGACTTTGTATGCACTCCCTGATTACATAATCTACCTTGGCTTGGCAGAGAAAAATACATTGCTCTTATAGATGGTACAATGGATAAAGCCCCAGATCTGAAGTCCGGAAGACCTGAATTCAAATCCAGTCTCGGATCTTAGCTGTATATTCTTGGACAAGTCACTTAACCTCTGTTTGCCTTAGTTTCCTCACATGTAAAATTAGAATAACAATAGCACCTAGCTCTCAGCATAGTTGTAAGGATCAAATGAGATAATATTTGTAAAGCACTTAGCATAGTACCTGGTCTATATAGCAGGTGCTATATAAACGTTAGCTATTATCATCATGCAAAAGTGAACTTGGCAGGAGCAGATTTTTCCCACATTATGACAAAAACCTAATATTTGTATAACACTTCACTGTATATAAAATGCTTTCACATATATTATCTGACTTTGCTGATAAGGAAACTGTAATATTGTAAAGGGTGAAGTGATATATAAGGCATCATTTTTTTTCAGTCATAAAATGGAAACTGACTCATTCCTTTGATTTCCATTAATCAACAAGAATTTCTAAATCACCCATTATGTGCTAGGCACTGGGGACTTATGGAAAAACTATAACAGTCCCTGCCTTCAAAAAAATTTCATTCCATGGGAAGGATTGTACATACAGTTCAACGATCTTTAAAGTGGGGATGGTAGCATACCATCTACAGTTAAAGAGTGAGAAGATAATTCTTAAGTCTCATTCTAACACTGAGGAACAAGCAAGAGTTTATCTCCAATATAATTACATCACCCTGGTCACCTATTCTAGCTCAGCACTTCACCCAGCTGCCCCCCAGTATAGGCTTCTAGTGGCTGCTCCAGTATTAGTCCTTCAGGGTATAACCTAACAGGCACCTAAAGTAACTGCAGAAGGAAAAATCCCTATCCTGTTCCGTTCTTTCACATCCTCCTCACCTCATCATTATCATCATAAGATAGCATTTATATAACATGTATACACATTTCTATAACATAGACATATGTAAGGATTTACATTATGATACACACAGATTACACAACTTATAAATTGTGTAATCTGTGTATATTATAATGAAATATGTGTATATATGTATGTGTATATGAATATATATGAATATATGAACATATATATATATGAAATATATGTATATAAAGTATAACACATACATTTCTAAAACTTAGATGTTTACAGAGTGTTTTACATACTCTATTTCACTTGATCTGCACAACATATATAAAAAATAGGTGCTATTATTTATCTCCATTTTCAGAAGAGGAAATAAGAAACAGATATAAAACGACTTGTATAGGGTCACACTGCTAGTATGCGAAGCAGGATTTGAACTAGGAATTTGGAACTAAGAATTTGAACTTGGAATCTTTTTGATTCCAAGTCTAGCATTTTATATATTGTGCCATCAAGTAGTCTCTCCAGGGTCACCTTGGGACTACTCTAAATACAGCTCAGGGGAAAGGCTCTGCACTCAAGAGTAAGATCTCCTTTCCACCACTCACCCACATACTTTTTTTCTCCAGTATAAAACAGACTCACACAGTATGTACAGACATGGTTGGATTACTATCTGTATCACAGATTTGATTTTATCTTCCTCCACCCCAAACCCAACTGTCTTTAGAACTTCTGCCTTACTTTTGAGGATACCACCTCCTTCCCCATCACTTCTTAACTTCAATATCATCCTCAATTCCTCCCCTTCCCTGACTCTATTATCACCAACCACATCAGGCAATCCTCATTTCTACTAGCATACCTTAGTTCAGGGCTCTAATTTTCTACTAAAATACTCTAATTTAGAGTTCTAGTTCTCTACTGACATACCTTAGGTTCAAGGTTCCAGCTGTGTACTAACACACCCATGACCTGTAGTCTGAACTATTGCAGTATCTTCTTAAAGTCCTAACTGGTCTCTATCCCTCCTCTAATCCATTCTCCTTACAGCTGCCACTGTGGCTTTTCTATATAACAGGTCTGACCGTGTCACTCCCGTCACTCAGTAAATCACAGTGGCTCCCTACGAACCTCTCCTCCTTTGACGTGCATACTATCCAAATTTCTCACCCAATCTGAACTCTGGTGGTTTATCACGCACCTGCCAACATTTTTGTTCCTTCCTCAATGAGTTCACTGTTTGCTTCAGGCAGTTTTTCTGACCTCACCATTTCATGCCTTCATGTGAGGGGAGAGCATAAAGTGCTGTTTCTGTATTTATACCCCCTCAAATGTCCTAACTTCTCACTTTCTTGACTGATTCCAAGGATCGATTCCTCTACTCCATGGAAGGTACTCACAGAAATGGTCATACCTTTGTTTTCACCATCACCCACAAGAATTCCACTTTCATGTCCACGATATCCTTCCACCACTGTCTCTTCCCTCATGTCTTTTCACCCCATCACTGTTCTTCAGTGTCATCATAACCTCCAGTCCCTCTTCCCCCACCCCATTCTTTCCTAAGCCTTCACCTTTGCACGGGTTACACAATGGTATCAAATTTTCGATAGAAACATAGACCACTAATTTATATCTAAGCTTCCCTCTGAGCTGCATATTGACTTAGTATTAAGACGTAATATGAACTAAGTTTTATTGTATTCTCATCTATCTTGTTAAATATTTCTCAAACATTTTAACCTGGTTTAGGCAGTGTAGTGGGTATTGAGAGTGTTGTGGGAGATGTGTTTAGTATCTCTGGGCTACACTCTCCAATCCCCACTGCTCCTTCCCTATCTCAACCCCGTGGCGAACCAGCTTAACTCAACATCTACTTCCAGCCATCATTCTATTGGCCCTGGCCTAATTATGCCTTGTCAAGCCCCACACTGGATTACAAAACCATCTACCTTCTTCACTCCTACTCACAAGATACTGAATGGAGGTGGAGGAAATCATAAAATCACGCTGCCTGAGTCTGCTGCATATTTACGTTACCTAATCTAAACTGGAATAAAGAAAACATTCTATTGCCCTCCACGTATCACTGTGCATTGCTGTGTGGCTGGACTAATTCCCACAGTAGCTGTTGTGCTTTTTAGGTTCTGTCTCTTCCCAAGACTGTTTTGGTCTGAGGTCCCTAAGACCTCAGCTAAGGACCTCATGTCAATCTTCCCCCCAAAATATTCCTCCTCCTTCTTCTGGGGCTTTATGTTAGCTGGCACTCTTGCCTGGGATGATCTGCCTCATTTCTACCTTTTCACTTCCCTGGTTTTCTTCAAGATACTCAGATTACCTTCACCTATTCTGTATATATCTAGTTATTTATACGTTATCTCCTCCACTGCAATGTACACTCCCTGAGGAGAGGGGCTGTTTTTGCCTTTTTTTATATACCCAGTATGTGGCACAGTTCCTGCCACAGTGTTAGTGTATAATAAAGGCTTGCTGACATGACTTGAGCATTTACTAAGTGCATATACTACTTTCCAGGACTGTGCTCCCAGGGCTAGGAATACAAACAGAAATAAGCAAGACAGTCCCTGACCTCTTATTTTCTAACAGGAGGAAGATAGCCTGTTTGTGTTTCTCCTTCGTTTTTGAAAAAAACCATGACATCAGAAAAATGATGACATGATAGCACACATAGGATAGAGGTGGGCAGGGAGGAATAATATAGACAGGGAAGTCAGATGGAATGGTGATGAGCATTGTGGACTGACATTTCTTTTCCAACAATGGTGGTAGGATTGATCACTGTTCTCATGCTATGAGTTGGAAAGGGGGCATGGAGTATGTAAGAGATGACCTGGAAATAGCATGGTAAGTCTGAGATCAAGCAAACTAAAAGTGATTGCTCACTAATCAGAGCTCAGGGTCACAGAGAAAGGACCTTGAATTCCCAAGGGAGGAAGGGAGCTATAGGCCCTATTTTTGTGTTTTATCATACACACTCACACGTGTATGTGTACAAAATGACTAATACAATAGTATAGATATAATTTCTTTTAAAAGTTAATCTCTATATAAACACATTAAAATTAATAATGATAGGGTAAGTGATCAAAAAAATTTGTATTATCACTTGTGCAGTGGCCCAAATTTGAAACAGGAGACCTTGATATAAATCTCAGTCCTGAAATCCATGAGACCATGAGCAAGTCACAACTTTTTAGACTCAGTTTTCATACATATGAGTTGTGGCAAGGATTATCATTTCACCTATTCTCCCTGGACCTTGTTCTGGAAAAAAATTATATCAACTGACTCCATATGGCTCAGAAAGGATGCTACCATGCATTGTTTTTTCACATAATACACTTCCATTTAAAAATCTGACAAGGAGGAATTCACTCAATCATAAAAGCAATTACTGTGTGCAAGAAACTATCTTCCAAATAAAGTATCAGTTCCTAATACTTTCATTTTCTGACACTTTACCCATCTGTCTTTCACTTACCTGGCCAATCTTATTTCAGACATACTCTACCTTTCAAAATAAACTGGGCTACTTTCCATCACTCATTTTAACACTGTTTTCCTATCTTTGGATCTTTGATCATGAGGACCCTCATGAATGGAAAGGACTTCCCACACATCTGGTGAAATCCTTCCTTTCCTTCAGGTACCCAATTAAGTTGTCACCCCTCACCTAACCTCCCAATCAAAACCTACTTCACCACCATAAAATGTCTCTGAGTACTGTGCCTTGGCCTCTCCAGTGAGCTTTTCTCATTCTTCGCATATCATAGTCATTTTCGTACACATCTTTTCTTCCCCAAATAATTTTCAAGAACCTTGAAAACAGGGCATAGATATTTTACAGACAGATCTTTGATATTCTGTGGCTTGTACACAGTAGGTACTTTATAAATATTGCATCAAGTATTTGCTTTGCATCTATATTCATTGCAGTGTTGGGCTTATTTTAAAGGTATTTAACAAACATTTCACAAAATTATTTTTAATATAAAGTAATGCTTATAATTACTTTGTAATATATATTCCTATATATGAGCTATAGCAGCAGGACATAAACAATTTTTTCTCATGTAAATTATAAGGGTCAAATACCACATTCTTATTTATAGGAATCCAGTAACATGTTTCCAGGTAAATGAAGTTCAACGAACTCAGATATGCTAGCTTCCTAAGGGGACTGAACTTTTCAGTGGCAAATTATAAGAGATAACTGAATCAAGAAGATTTATTTTTATGAGTTCAAATCTGGCCTCAGATAATTACTAGCTGTGTGACCCTGGGCAAGTCATTTAAGCCTGTTTGCCTCAACTTTCTCATATGTAAAATGAACTG
The DNA here is from genome assembly GCA_023548195.1 of Bettongia penicillata ogilbyi. Taxonomy (NCBI): domain Eukaryota; kingdom Metazoa; phylum Chordata; class Mammalia; order Diprotodontia; family Potoroidae; genus Bettongia; species Bettongia penicillata. Next base: position 2,003,114 of record JAJHZJ010000125.1, on the reverse strand, counting down.
AAGAAGGAAATGGCAAAACACTCTAGTATCTTTGCCAAGAAAACCCATAGAACACAACTGAACAACCAAGATTTAGGGGTGGGAAGGGACCTTCAAGCCCATCTAGGACAACTCACTGGAGAAATAAGGGGCAGAAATCACAAAAGCAGTAGCGGAACCAACTCCAAGTCAAATGGTCTATTACTCTATGTTTCCATCTTTTGTGATCTGTGTATATGTTTTAAAACACACTTGGGGCCCTTATGTAACCAATGTGGGCATAAATGTACTATATACTTTTATCAGCCATGCAACATAATTCTATAGTTCATATGATAAATAACTATAAATTTTATCTTTTTATCTGCAACTAAATCCTAAGCTAGTCATCGATTTCTATATCCATGAAGGCAGGAAACTTGCCTTATTTAAGAATTTCATGAAAGTTGACTTCAAATTGGTTGGGCTCGTAGAGTCTTGTTAGCTTCATAAATTCTATATTTCTGGACATGTGAAGTTTCTGCTAAACTTCAAATGTATTCTGACCTATTGACTTCAGCTCTCTAATGAAGTACTCACTCTAAAATGTGAGCTGGCACTTTTATCTGGTTAGGCCCAAGACCATCTCTTTAACTTACAGTTCTCTAATCAGAACCAGCTCTGCCAGGATTGGAGGGGAGGGATGGAGAGGAAGCAAGGAAGAAAGGAAGAAAAGGAGGGAGGGAGAGGGGGAGAGAGACAGAGGAGGGAGAAGGAGAAGGAGAGAGGGAAAGAAAGAGAGAGAGAGAGAAAGGGGGGGGGAGGGAGGGAGGAATGGGTGGAGTGTTGTTGTGTAATAGCTTTAGAAGTATTGAAAAGAAAGAAATCCAACACAAATAGCCAAATGTTTAAAAAAAAAAAAGGACAGTCAGAGAACAAATTTCTCACACTGGTGGACATAATAGAAATAGTAGCTGAGGTTTGCAGGCCAAGTGGCTTACGCTGGATTCTACATACAGGAGCTGATGCTGGGCTTAGCAAAGCCTTGGGAACAAGCCAATGGGGTCAGAAAATCCAAGAAAGCCCAAATCAATGGGCAGAATACGTCACTGAGAGAAACTCTGTCATGTCAGTCCCTAGTCCCTTTATTCTTTTTTGTTCCAAAATATGACAAAAGGGACTGGAAAAAGAAAGCACAATGAGCACCCTGTCTATGGTATCTGTAACCCTAGTCTACCTGCAGAGTTTGCCTTCTGTTTCTGGGTAATGCTACCTTGCTACTGGCACAATCATTTCTAAACCTGTGATCTTTCATCGGCAATTTCGATCATAGAACTTCTTTTCATCTCAGGAACTACTAGTTGGAGCATAATCTCAGCTTGGGTCCCCTTATTAGTCAAACAAGTTCTTTTGAGGGAGAAAGGGAAGGCAAAAAACTCCCTTTTGAACAAGACAAAACACATTTTAAAACATAAATAATTAACAACATTTTTCCAGATATAGATAACAACAGTCCCCAGTCATTATTTCGTTCAGTCATAATTTAGTAAACACCCACTTGTGTTAAAGGCACTGTGCTAGGCAAGGCTAACTCTGTACAAGCTGTCTGCCTGTAATGCTTTCTCACTCGCCTCAACTTTACCTCTTAGAATCCATAGCTTCCTCCTTCAGGGATCAGTATATTTGCCACCTCCTATACACAGCCTATTCTGAACCCCCAGCTACCTGTGTCCTGTGCCACAATTAAGTTTTACTTACTTGGTTAATATTTTGTGGTTATTTATCTAGGTACATGATGGTTCTCTCCAATAGAATGTTGGTATAGACATAATAAAGCAAAGCAGCCAGAATGCTAGACCTGATTAAAATCCTGTTTCCAATATCTACTAGTTTTATGACTGGGTAAACTACCTGAGCTCTCTTGGCTCGGGTTCAATATCTGTACAGGATGAGGAGGGCTGGACAAGACGACTTCTAGGGTCCTTCCCAACGCTAAAGTTATGAGCCTACTACATTAAACACTTATTAAATATTTGTTGAATGAACAAATGATACAGAAATGTAACAAGGTGGTTGCTGCCCTCAAGGAAATTATAATCTAAGAGATAAGTAGAGAAATGCCATTTGATTCGCCACTGAATAAGAAAGTTAGTCGGCAAGAAATCATAAAAAACCTAATTGGCAAAAAACTAATGGTTCATCAGAATTTAGGTTAAACCGTTTCCTTCTACCACAGCTCTACCCACATAGTGTTATTGCAGCTCAAAATGTTTTATTTTAGGCAGCTAAATGAGGTCAGGACCGATGGCCTTTGTATCTCAAATCCACCCTTAATCTGTGTGATGCTGGGCAAGTCACTTAATTTCTTTCTGCCTCAGTTCTCTCAATGGTAAAATGGGGAATAATAGCACCTGCCTCCCAGGGTTGTTGTGAGGAAAATGAGCTAATATTTATAAAACACTTAGAAGAGTACCTGGCACATAGTAGGCACTTAATCTTTCCCTCCTTCCCTCCTTCCTTTCTTCCTTCCTTTTTTTCAGCTCCCCTCCCCTCCCTTTCTTTTCCCCTTTTTTGTTCACTGGTGAGGAAGAAGTGACCAGAGTTCAAATTAGTGGCTACAGAGACCAAATCCTAATTACTAAGTCTTACACTGGTCCTTTCAGTCACAATAGGGCTATAGGAGCAAATAAAACTACTGTAACTGCACCAAGGTTAGCAACCAGATAGCACCAAACTGTGACTATTCAAATTATGCACTCTAATATTTGCTGACCTGATTTTAATGACTTGTCTGGTCACCAAGGTTTTCTGGAAGCTGTATAAACTTAATTTAATATGCAAATGTAAACATCACCCAGGGTTGCTAAAAGGATAAAGTAATATTTCTAAAGTATTTTGCAAACATAAAACACCATAAAATGCTACTGTTGTTATGCTAATACTTTTTCCCTTTTCTAGTGAAAAAAGAAAATTAAGATTTCCTGTTACTTCCTCTATCACTTAGAAAATAATCAAGTGAAAAAAGGAGCATGCAGAGTTAGCTCTCCATGCCAGATGTCCTAATTAAGGGGAAAAAAAATCCAGAGCTCTGGTTTTCCTCATTTTCAATAAGTAACTTAAAGAATGCCAGAACAGTAAGAGCAATGACGATCCATCTTGGATGATGTCTCTTTTTACAGAAGAAATGGGGACCACAGAGGTAAAATGATTCACCTAAGATTGCATACCTAGTTAATAGTCAGGATTATAACCAGAGTCTCTTGTGGTTAATAGCAGAGTCAAGGGACTTGAAATCCTTGAAGTTAATGGAAGAGACAAAATTATAACCTGAGTTTCTTCCAGTAAGTGGCAGAGCCAAGATTATTACCACAGACTCTTATCATTAATGAAAGATGTGGAGCAGCGAATAGAGTGCTGGGTCTGAACTTAGGAAGACTCATTTCCCTGAGTTCAAATCTGGCCTCAGATACTGGCTAGTTATATGACCTTGGGCAAGTCACTTAACTCTGTTTGCCTTAGTTTCTTCACCAATAAAATGGCCTGGAGAAGGAAATGGCAAACCATTCCAGTATCTCTGTCAAGAAAATCCCAAATAGCGATACAAAGAGTTAGATATGACTTAAAACAATTAAAAATAACTGTAGTCTCTTCATATCTGGTCTGGTGCTCCTTCCAATATGCCACACTGGCTCCTAGTAGCCAGACTGCTCCAGTGAAACTTCCCAAGGTAGCACTTTGCAGTTATTTACAAACCTACTCATTCATTACTTAACGAACACCCACTACCTGCAAGGCACTGTTCTCTATCACTCCCACTTTAACAATATAGTGAAAGATGTCTCAGTTTTCAAATGGAATATATTTTTGTGTCACAAAGAACTGTACCATAGCAACTAAATTCCCAATGCTCTGTTCCAAAACTAATCAAGGCAAGTAGGTTTCATCACAGATTAAAATGCTTATCAGTCCAAAAAAAAAAAGTTCCTCTTGTTTTTTCACTTCATTGAACAAGGGTGTGGGCTTATATTGAAACCTGACAAACAAGCCAATGAACAGAACACAATTCCATTAATTTTGCCACTAATTCATGTGAGGTATAAGAAAAATGTTTGCATTGTTACAAGAGAGATTTTTATATAAGAAACCTCCATACTATATTTCAGTTCTATGTACTTTCAATAATAAAGGATTCCATGGAACCTAGACAAATACTAGGAGGGACATTAAAATATACGTATTGGTTTTGTTCTCTCCTTCCTAAGTTTTCTGCTCCAGAAAGGAAATTCTGTATTCATATTTAATACTTGTGGCTTGAATGTCATAGTTTATTTGAAGCTTTTATCCAAGGCCACAGTTTAATTTACTTTGTATGCAATCTCCATAACAACTAAAATAATGGTAGGAGAGAGGAAGGAGAACGTGAAAGGTGCCAAAAGGAAGCCAACATGAGACTTAAACAAGTTGTATAGGTATTGCCTTGGGTGCAGTCATCATCTGGTGTTTCATAGTAAGATGGTACCTTTTTTTTAAAGTGTATCTATTAATATCTAATCTTACTCTGCCAAAATAATTTTCCTAAAGCACAGGACCTACCTTTCTTTGAATCTGTATTCCCAGAACCCTGAGAAGTGCCTAGATCATAGTAGGTCTTAAATAAAATATTTGTTGATTACTCCGCAGACCATTACAGCCATAAATATGTGTTAGAACCAGTCCTTTTCATGACAGCCAACTCTTGTCTACACAATTTTAAATCAGTCTCCTAACTGGTACTCAAAATATGTTCATTTGCATTCAATCATAAATATCTTACAGACCTTATTCAGACACGTAATTCCACTTTCTATGGTCTCTTAAAAATGTTAATGAACCAAAGGCAAGTAAAAATGATGTAGAAACACTCTGAACACAAATACAATAGCTGAACTATTAGAGTTTCTTAGTGATGAGATGCCACAGCTGCTATTAAGAAACGATATTATTACAGCTTCAGTATTATCTTTTATAATTGCTTATTTGCATCATGAAATTAACCATTCTTGCCCAAGAGTCAAAGAAATGAACTAATTTTTTTTTAAGCCAAAATGCATTCTTCAAATTGAAAGCATTAAAATAATCTAGGGACACAGTGCTAATTAAATGAGTAGTTTTTATTAAAAAAACCAAATCAAGAAAATCAAGTAACTTACCAACTAAAATTTATAAATGGACTTTTAAAATCCAAGTCAAATCTAATGTGAGAAACACTCTGTCTTATGTAAATGAATGCTTTTTTAAGCAACACATTTTTTCAGGTAATCAATTTGGAACATGCCTTATTATAAACCCATGTCTTTGAGATCTATTACATGGAACTATGGTATTAATAATACTCTCTTATAATGAGATTTTTAGTACTTCAGGGACAGAAATGCATTTTGAAATGGATGCAAGACAAACTTGCCTCATACTGGCAACATGATATAGTATTATATAATATTAAGAGTGGTAGAACTGGAGTAAAAGGAGATTTGGATTTGAATCCTAGCCCTGTCACTTATTTCCTGTGACCTTTGGCAAGCTCTCTGCATCTTGGTTTCCTCTCCTATAAAACAAGAGATTGAATGAGATCTCTAAAAGCTCCTCCAGTTTTACATCTATGATCTTATAAATTTTCCTTTATGGTGAAAAGTGTTAGCGTATGGCTCAAACTCTCCACTAATATCAAAATCAATTAAGCACTAATTATGTTAACTCCTCCAGGTCACTGTTCTTATGAGCAGTGGCTGAGATGCTACGTATACGCTTATTTAATGATGGAATGATCAGGGTATCCGTGAGCAACATTCAGGTGAGGGGAGGCCGGATGATACTGGGCAAAAGACACGACAATCCAGGACCCCAGTGGGGGATGACAGGCTGGAGAATAATTAGCATTTGGTTAGTACTGGTAAATTAACAGTGGCGGCTAAAGTGCCACCAAGATCCAACATAAAGAGCATTATTTCAGTGTTGTTTAGTAGTTGCAAACTAAGACTTGGTCCAGAATGTTGTTGCATGACTACAGTTTGTAGCAGGGTTGGGTTTTATTCTGTTTAATCCTTTAATCCTTTCCCATGACTTGTGTGGCTGTCTTGGGCTACAGGGAGTAAGATGTGAACCTGATGGGGTAAGGCCTGTCTTTGTGTGTCCCTCTGAGGAGACTGAGTCTCTGCAAAGTCCCTCTGGTCTCATCTGTCAACAGACTGTGGAAATGAGGGCGAAAGTCCATTACTATCACTTGGAAACTATCCAAGAAAGCAAGACAACAAATATTTGTTGAAACGCCCTGAACATCTCTTCCAACTATGGTTATCCATACAGCACCTATTTTGTTAGTTAAGAATATGAATGCCACACTATCCAAAAATCAGGCCGCTGCTCCTTACCCGCTATCAATCCAATAAATATTAATTAGTTATCCACTATTTGCAAGGCATTGTTACAGGATACGGTGGTATAATAACAAATTTTAAAAACAGTCCCTGCCTTCGAAGAAATTACATTCTACTGAGGAAATACAAGAAAACAGCCAAGTATATGATAACTGGAGGAGGGTAAAATACTAACAATGAGGAGCTCAGAAGAATTCCTGCAAAAGGACATTGGAGAAAAGGAAGATTCTCAGAGCAAAAGATGAAGAGGCAGCATTTGGAAGTAGCCTGGGCCATGACCATTTCATGGTGAGAGTCATGGAATGAATGCAAAGTTATCTGGGGGTGGGAGTGGGTTGGAGGGGAGGGGAGCAAATAGGCCAGTTTAGTCGGAATGAAGAGTATGTGTGGGGAAGTAATGACGTGAAATCAACCTAAGGAAACAGGCTAGAACCAGAGTAGTAAGGATTTCAATGCTCAACGAGGGACTCTGTATTTTACTCTAGGAATAACAGAAAGCTACTGAGGTTCTCTGGCAATGAAATGATATGGTTAGACTCATGCTATAGGAAAATTATTTTGTCAGCATCTGAAGGACAGTTTGGACAACAGAGAGGCTGGGAAATAGGAAGACTAATATGGAAATTATTACAGTGGTTCAATGAGGTGCAATAAGAACTGGAGTGATAGGAGGGAGGGGGATGATCATGAGATAACAGCATAGGTAGAGTCAAAAAGCCTCGGCAATTGAGGTATCCCTCACTATAATTCACAAGGGTCAGGGGGAAGAAAGACACCAGTTGTTTTAAGACAGCAAATACTTCCCTTTTCTGACACAGCCCCATACCTCTGCCAGAGTTCGTATTAATAATAGATTTTTTTCTGGGCATTGTTATTGCACAGGGCAGGTGTGTTTATTGATGAACAGAAAGCTAGAGAGACAGACAGATAGCTAGATAAAGCATTCACTATGGGCCAGAAATTGTACTAAGGGACTAGAATTCCTATGAGTGTTTGTCCTTCATTGCCGAAGAAGACCATGCCATCAGAAAAATAATGACATGACTTGCACTTGACTTTGTTTTGAGTGAGGGAGGGCTGTGCAGGTCACCAGCCTCACTTCTCCTTCAGAGCCATCAGTGACCAGATATTCATCAGAATGTCTGGAGATGACCCAGGATGAGGCAATTGGGATTAAGTGACTTGCCCAAGGTCACACAGCTAGTGAGTGTCAAGTGTCTGAGGTGGGATTTGAACTCAGGTCCTCCTGACTTCGCACTGGTGCCCTATCCAGTGCACTACCTAGCTGCCCCTACTAAGTATTAGAATGACATAAACAAGAAAACAAGACAGTCCTTATTCTCAAAAATCTAACATGAAATAACAAAACAGAAAGGGATCTAGAAAGCAGGGGAAGGCAAGATTACATACATACTGCATGAACTTTTAGATGAGGTCACTGGGTTGTTATTTTTGCTTAATTTTTTTACTTTATCTCAAGGGGTGGCAGTAATCTGGAAATGTTTAGAAAGTAAAAGCCAAACATATCAATAAAACTTTAAGAAGAATAATTTTAGATGTTGCCTCACCTTACTCTTGTCCCTTCAAATTATGAAAGGGAAAATGCCTTGATCATAACTAATAATAGGGGCAGTGACTGAAGTCAGGAAAACCCAACCTCGAATCCAGTCTTAAATACTTAAATAACTGGGTGACTTTGGGCAAGTCACTTAGCCTCTGTTTCCAGTTTCTTCAGCTGTAAAATAGGATATTTCACCTACCTTTCAAGGTTGTTGTAAACATCAAATGAGATATTACTTATAAAGCAAGTTTTCACTTAGCTATCTGTGGAACAACCAAAACTTGGTCAATGTCCTCAATCAATAGACAAACTCCTTTGTAAGGTCAGAAGCAGGCAGGAGAGCAGTAAACAACCCATTCTGTGTCATGGTTTGAAGGCTGTTCTAAGTAGCCTTTTCCTCAGAACTATCTTCCCCACTGCTTTAATATGATCCCTAAAAATTACATCATTAAAATATACCTGGGTTAAGAGACTGAATGATTAACTTAACAGGGACTGTTGAGGCAGACTAGTTAGAATGGGGACAGAGATACTCTGAGTGGCCAAAAAAGAAAGCACCTGGTACTGGGCAGGCCTAGAAAGGCCCAGAAGTAGAAAGGGCCCCTATAAGAGAGATCAAGATACACGAAAGGTAAATGAATCTACTTAACAATTCCGCCAAGAGCTAGTTCTGATTTAATTGTTGTGCAGTTATTTCAGTCGTGTCTGATTCTTTATAACCCTATTTGGGGTTTCCTTGCCAAAGATACTAAAGTGGTTTGTATTTCCTTCTCCACATCATTTTACAGATGAGGAAAACAGGGTTAAGTGACTTGCCCAGGGTCACACAGCTAGTAAGTGTCTGAGGCCACATTTGAACTCAGGAAGATGAGTCTTTCTGATTCCAATTCCATGGTTTATCCAATGAACCACCTAACTGCCCTCTGAATTGTTTTCTTTCCCTTTTTCTTATTTAGGAAGCATTAGAATGAAATATAGTATAGGTGAGTGTAAAAGAAGAAATACAATAGTAGATACCACATTGGCAAGAGGAGGGGAGAAAATACTTAAGGAGCTGGAACACCTTCTCTAGTAGCTCTGCTCCTTACCCAGGAAATGAAGGGGTTTTCTTTTGTTTTCTAGTGTTTTTATAGCCTGCCCCTCCCCTCTTCTTTCACTACCACTGAGAAATGAATGCAGGTGGAGTATCAATTAAGGGTGAAAAATAAATCTTGGCGCCAGACTTAAGGGATGGTCAACAATCTCCCAGCATTACTCAATCAGGGATACGGTTACCTTCCCCAAAGGGCTGGAAAAGCAGTTGGCTAAGGGGATAGGGATGGTCCTGTGGCTCTCAACTGACCACACTATCTTGACATGCTCCATGACTTCAATTTCTTATCCATGTACAAGGAAAGATTTCCAACTCAGTGACAGCAATGCAGCTAAATAAAGAGACCAGATGGCACATCTACATGTAAATATAATTTTAATATATCGATCCAAATGTAAAATGCTGAATGTAATGTTCGCTCCTCTAGTAGCAAAATGGTTTACTTAGAAAATTACATTAGGATAATGATACCTTACAGAGGCAGCTACAGACTCAGGAGGAACTGGGTTCATATCTATGACACTTGCTGTGTAAACTGGGGAAAGTATTTTGGTGGGAGAAGTTTTCCACACCAAGAACTCTCTAAGTTCATTATGAGATCGCATGCCATAGTGCTTGTCTAATTATGTCTTGCAGGATTTACAGTTTTCAAATTACAAGTCACATACTTTTCAGTTTTTAAAAAGTTTATGAGTAAAGGACTGTTTATCTCTCTCAGTATGTAAAAATACCATATTTCTGACCCTCTTCCCCAACCACTCCATTAGCAAATATTTCAGCACCTAAAGCAATGCAGTTAAAAGGAAAGGATGCTTATGGGGATTTCAAGAATTGCTTGCCATGTTTAGTAGCTTCCCTAGGTCCAATCCTTCAAAGAACACACATATAACCATTTCCTTCAGAAACAAGTACTGCCTATTATGGGATACAATCAAGATTTCAAAGTGGGCTGGAGGCACTGGTGGATGTGGGAGACTCTAAATTCCTTACACCTCTCAGCCAGTTGACTTAATCCCTCTCTGAGATTATCTAGCAAACCACACTGTTTGGATTTTCTCCAAACTCATCTCATTTCTCCAAATCACATTTTCCTCCTGTTTATTGTTTATTATACAACAATCTGCCTCACTACTCTAGCTCAAAATTAGATGTGAAGAGTGAGAGGACTGAGCTAGGATTTCCACCATTTGCCATGCTTACAAATTCACCATTATTACTGTCCCTTGCATTTTTTTTCTGATACCACTTCCCTCATTCATACCCTTGTTATACCTTGCCTAGCTTATTCCCAGTCTCCTTGGTCAGCTCTCCTTCTTACTTTTTCCTAATCCAATTCATCTGCTACACTGTTACCAGATTTATCCTCCCATACATTGGTTCTAATTACAGAATCATAGAATTTGAGAGCTGGAAGGGACCATCCAGTCCAACCCATGTACAAAAGAATCCCCACCATATAACATATGACAAGTAGTCATTCAGTCACTAGTGCGCAAATCCAAAACAAACAATTCAGTTAAGTTCTTCCTCACTTTTATGGTACGTGAATAAATCATTCCACTCCCTTACTCAAAGTCTGACAACTGTCCTTTGCCTAGAGTATGAAGCTCAAATTTGATAATTATGACAATACAGTCATAATCTAATTTTCCAGGTTTCCACTCTACATACTCTCAACCCAGGGCAAGTCATACGATTCACTGTTCTCCAAACACATCCAATGCTTTCTTAGTTCTCAGTATACCATTCCCTTGGTCTGTAATGCTCTTTCACCATCTAAATTCTCTCTAATCAATAATTATTTAGAGCATTTTTTCATGACTATAGATAGCTTTAATTTCTTCCTCTGAAAACTGCTTGTTCACATCCTTTGACCATTTATCAGTTGGGGAATGACCTGTATTTTTGTAAATTTGACTCAGTTCTCTCTGTATTTTAGAAATGAGGCCTTTATCACAGATACTAGTTACAAAAATTCTTTCCCAGTTTTCTGCTTCCCTCCTAATCTTGGTTGCATTGGGTTTGTGCAGTCTTTTCAATTTAGTGTAATCAAAATTATTTTGTACTTCATAATGTTCTCTGTCTCTTGTTTGGTCATAAATTTCTCCATCCATAGATCTGATAAACACACTATTCTTTGCTCCCCTAATCTGTTTATAGCATCAGCCTTTATACCTTGATCGTGTACCTATTTGGACTTTATTCTTGTCTATGGGGTCAGACTTGGGTCTATGCCCATTTTCTGCCACACTATTATCCAGTTTCCCCAGCAGTTTTTGTCAAACAGTGAGTTCTTATTCCAGAAGTTGGGATCCCTGAGTTTATCTAACAGTTGTCTTATCCTATCTTATACTGTGCTTATATATGTATACATCTTACTTCTCTTACTAAGTCATAAATTCCTTGAAGATGAGAAATGCATCTTTTTTGTATATGTTAGTCTTGGGGTAGTAGACAGAATGCTGGACTTTAAAATTCAAATCCTAATTCTGAAATTTACTCATCACAACCACGGACAAGTCTCTTAATCCTTCTCAGTCTCAGTTTCCTCATAAATATCAGGTAAACAATAAATACTTCTTAAGTGAGTGATATGTGGCAAAATGTAGGACTAAAATTAGCCAGACACGTCAGGTATCTTTTATATGTGTATGTGTGTGTATACATACATATTTTTATGTAGACATATATCATGTATCTGGCTAATTGTAGTTTCATGTTTTGTATGCAACATATTCACAGTCAGTCCACCTAATAATCTGGCAGGGTTAATAGCTCACATTTTTATGATCTTCAAAGTTTTTTCACCATATCTACTCATAAAGTACCTCGTAAGGTAAAAAGAATATCACATGGATATCAGCCAAATTCCATTGGGGGAGTGCCTTCAGGATAGCCATTTCTTACTTGGCCACATTCCTCTGGATTTCTCCATCATGCCCCTCTACCTCCACCCTGACTCTTCACTTTCCAACCCCATTCAACTTTAAGCTCCTTGGGAAAGGGAAATGTCTTTCCTTTTTGCTTAGCACAGTGCCTGGCACATGCTAAGCACTTAATAAATGTATATCGGAATGACTGACGTCTCCTACAAAAATATTAAAACTTTCACCTCAAATTTGATACTCATGACAGTTACTCTCTACAAATGAAAAAACACATACCCACAAATGAAACAATTAAGCATGTCTAGATATTTTAAAATGGAATGACTGAAAATAATCTGGATGAGTTTAGAAAGTATTTCATTCATCTTTGTATCACTTATTATGAATAACATTATGTAATGCACCATTAAAATAGCAATATGTACATATATATATTCACACACACACACACACACACACACACACACACATGTTCCAATTGTAAGAGCCCATTAAGAATTTGGCTTAAAGACTGCTATAAATCTGAATAATTAGAATGATTTAATCAAATCTCAGATTACTATGCATTTCTCTCTATAGAAAAATCCATTGTTGGCATTCCACCTGTCCCTCAGGGTATCTTGCTATGTGAATTTCAGTACATGTAGTAACAGAGCAAAAGGGCAATGAATGTTTCTTTTTCCATCAACTGGCTGGCCTTTAAACAGGATGGCATGGACCTGGATCTCTGCTTTGTCCAAAACGATTCTACCCATGTGTCATATAGAAGAAGCAGGAAGAATATGACACAATAAATATTTATTCAAACAGCATTCCTTCCTTCTAATGTTCCCTTCTCACACTTGGACCTCCTCCCAAAACCTCTACCTGAAGAACCTGTTATACCTACATCCTCCACACTGCCATGTCAATCTAACTTTGCCTCTGTAATCCAACCATGTGACTTCTGCACTATTTATATTCTTAATTTACATCTATCTTGTCCAGGTAAGGAGTAAATGAGGAAGAGGATATAAACATCACAGCCCAACCTAGAGGTCCTGGTTTGGGTCATATCACAGAATTACATAACAACTATAAAACATATTCAGTGCTAATAAAGACACAAATCAAAAGGAAAATAATTTGCTTCTTATATAATAGGGCTAGTTTTGATTTTATTTTTAGTCACTTATAGGAAACTACTTGCAAAACTACTTGCAAGTTTCACAGAGACCACTGAAGAGTTGTTTCTTGTAGCCAGTTAATCTCAGCATATCTCATAAATAATTTCAACTGTCTCCAGAATAGGTAACTCCATACTCTTTATCTATATTATCTCATTTGATCCTCAAAAAAGTCCTATTGACGTACCGAGAAAAGTAGGTGGGATTATCCCCATTTTACAGATGAGGAAAGGAGCTCAATTTTTATGCAATTGGTTGTCTTTTAAAAATTAATAAATTTTCCTTCCAATATACTTGCCAGTGAGAGTCATGGGAATTCTTATTCTCTAACTGGACAAATCTGTCCTAATTAGGTTCAAAGGAGCACTTCAGGGGATGTTTAAATGAAACAGTTGGGAAAGATCATTTTAAGAGACTCCTACAATCTGCTTTATCCTTGCAGTTATTTGGGAGGCAGAAGCTAGTTACTCTGGCAGACAAGGAAAATCTCTCCTCAATGTTTGTTCTTCCTGCAGCTTTAGTTTGCCTCCCACTTTATTAACATTGAAGGTTTGTTCACGTGTAAGATTCTTAGCAACAACCCTGTCTCTTGGAGGTTCAGAGGAGGGAATAACTCTACCCATTAATGGAACCAGCTCCAGCTAAGATTTTATTCCCTTGGTTGATACCAGATTTCAAGTGATGTAGTCATTTTATTAATATGAGGTGACAAGACAAAATACTCCTTACCTATGGAAAAATGATTTTTAATGTCACTGAGGGGAGGGGAGAATCTATTTAGGCCATGGAATACTTAATAATAGTAATATTATAATAAATAATTCAATAACAATATTTAATAATAAAAGAGGCTATATTTTGATGAGCTCTCTATTTCCCTTGGCAGGTCAAGTGTTTTGCAATAGTTGCCTAGGTCTCCTGTCTTTATTCTTGTGCAGAATTAATAGGGAGATTTACTGATTCTAATTTGGATATAGGAATAAATAAATTGCATTATTTAGTCCCTGCCACTACCCTCTACTCTCTTCTTTCCCAACCACCAAACAGTTTTGTTAAAGGAAAATGCCTGGAAACAAAAGGATAAGAGAAGTCTGAATGGCAACCTTTTGGTGACTGTGGTTGAACTACAGAAGGCTAGCATGCTGGTTTGTTCTTATTCCAGAAAGAGTAGAAAGTTTTTCTCTTAACACTTCAGCTGACGACAATGATAAAGAAAGGGTAGCAGGATTGTGTGTGTTTGTTCTTCATTGCCGAAGAAGACCATGCCATCAGAGAAATGATGACATGACTTGCACTTGACTTTGTTTTGAGTGAGGGAGGGCTGTACCAGCCTCATTTCTCCTTCAGAACCATTTGAATCCAGTGACCAAATATTCATCAGGATGCCTGGAGATGACCCAGGATGAGACAACTGGGGTTAAGTGACTTGCCCAAGGTCACACAGCTAGTGAGTGTCAAGTCTCAAGAGGTGAGATTTGAACTCAGGTCCTCCTGATCCCTGCACTGGTGCCCTATCCACTGCACCACCAAGCTGCCCCAATATAAAATACAACACAATAATGTCGAAAGAGTAGTTAAGAATTCTATTCTCATTCCCCCTCCTCCTGACCACTACCACTGAAAATCAAACCAAACCAAACAAAAAAACCAACAATCCCTTGGCCAGGTGCGATCAAGTTGCCAACAGAGAATGAGGCCAATGTGGTTTTCCATGAACAAATCTGCTTGAGTATCTTAATTAACCCATCTACAAAATTCCACAATATCCCCATAATTGAGGACATCACCTGCCCTTACTATACCTCAACTAATCAGAGTATAGAGCCCCCATCACATCCTGAAGACAAAAATATTCATGTGAAACTACCAGTAACTCCAATATGCAAGTCAAAGGTTTAAACAAAGACATGAAGTTTAGCCATCACTTCACAAATAACTTGCCAATGTCTTGCATCTTTATAAGGTGTCAGAGAATCTGAGAGTTGGAAGAAAACCTCAGAATCTATGCAGTCCAAACTATATATGAATAAGACTCTCCTCTACAACAAGCAGTCATCTAGCCTTTGCTTGAACACCTCAAGTAAAGAGGAACCTGTTGCCTCCCAGGACAGCCCCTTCCATTTCTGGACAGAGCTCCTTGTTATTATTGTGATCGACACATGTTTATGTAGGTGATACTAGGTGATACTAGGCTTTAAGTATGCTAGCTCATCTGATCTACACACGGCTTTATAAGTTTAGGATTTTTTTTGTTTGGGTTTTGTTTTGGACTGGACCTCTGATTTCAACAACAGTGAACTCCAAAGAGAAATATCCTAACACAGCAGAGAGACATGTCTCTTATAGGATTTTGCTCAGGGTTCCAGAGCTAGTAGATGTCTGAACAGTCGGCTGAGACCAGGTCTTAGGGGGCTTTACTGTTTTCTTTTTTTACATCGCGTCTAACTCTGCTTCCATGCAACTACTGCCCATTATTGCTAGCTCCGTCTTCCAAGTGAAAAGCCTTTAAATATACTTGAAGACAGCTAACGCGTCACCCCCTTACGTTTTCTCCAGATCCCTCTATGGCACGAACTCAGGGCTCATCATTCAATAACGCAGAGGTGGTCTGACCAAGGCACAGTCCAATAATGCTATTATCTCTAACATCTAGACCAGCGTTGCATTAGCTTTCTTACCTGTTACTCATCACAGTGAAGAAAATAAGCAAAGTTTTGATGACTAAAATGTTCTTGTATTACTTTGCTTTAAAAGCTTAAATCCAGGAGGATCTCTGAGGTGAGGGAGGAATGGAAGGAAGGAAGGAAATGAGGGATGAAATGAAGGAGAAAAAATAACAAGAACTCTGCTATTTTCTACTCTTACAACGACGGTCCAAGTGCCTTGAGCAAGGTGCAAGATGGGACTAACAGTGACCTTAAAAGCTGTACCTGGAGTGAAAATTGACTAGTTCCTTACTTTTAAAATTTCATAATGATTTTGGCAGATTGCTTGAGGACAAAGTATAACTATGCCTTCATTCTATGGATTTTAACAGGATGAAGAACATAAGCTCTTTGAGGGCAGGATTATTGGTTTTCATTTCTGCCTTTGTAGGAACTGCTAGATGGCACAGTGCACACAGCTCAGCGCCTGGCCTGGAGTCAGCAAGACTCTTCTTCTTGAGCTCAAATCCAGCTTCAGACACTTACTAGCTGTGTGACCCTGGGCAAATCACTTAACTGGTTTGCCTCAGTTTTCTCATCTATAAAATGAGCTGGAGAAGGAAACGGCAAACCACTCCAGTATCTTTGCCAAGAAATCCCCTAAAAGGAGCCATGAAGAGTCAGACATGACTGAAACATGACGAAACACCACCAAAACCCCACTGCCTGGCATGGTGACAGAGGCATTTAATGAGCACTGAACTGAACTGTGTGGGAATTAGTATTTAGAGCTAAGAAAGTCTTAGAACCCCGCAGTTTACAAACAAGGAAACCAAAGCTCAGGGGTAGGAAGAAGCAAAGGCAGAATTAGGAGCCCAGACTCTTGCCTCCAAAGCCTGCAAGATTTTTTTTACTATGGATAAACTGCATCCTATCTCACTCCTTATTTAAAAAGTATAGTATAATCATGAAGACTATATGAAATATTTTGCTATTAGAAAAAAAAGTTCTTTTACTATCCATAGCTATAGAAAGTCTAATTAAAACTAGCCAACATAAAGAGGATTCCAACCTTGATTCTACCTGATTCATGCAATGACAGGAGTATGGGCACCGGAAACCAAGACAAGTGTCCAAAAAGTGTACAAGAAGTCCATGGATTTGTCTCCTAGTAGTTAGGATACCAGGAAGATGTCCAGAGAGGTCGTGGATCTGTTCCCTAACGGAAAGGAGGCCAGTAAATTGACAGAGGTCCAGGCTTCTGTCCTTAAGTGGGCAAGAGGTCAGGAAGATTGTGCTGAGGCACAGCAGAAGATGACCTGGAATAGGGAGCAAGGTTTTTCAACTATCACCTTGTAAGGGATACTGTAGTTAGGGAAATCCAATATTGGATACATACATCTAGCCAAAAGTTGGTCAGTAACAAGCTGCATCTAACAAGGTTAGTTACACCTAACAACAGAAAAAGGTAAAATTGGTTTTGATTCGTGTTGCTTTTGCATTGCCTTTGAATTCCACCGCTACACAAACATCTTAATTCATATAATAGATATGTTTATTACTAAAAAGTTGAGAGTAAATCAGGTTTGTATTAATCAAATTATATTTATGCATGTGCTACAAGTTTATTCTTTTAGAGAAATCAGGTAGCAAATTATTTCATAAAAATATCAACCATTAATTTACCTGGAAAAGAAGCCTCTTGTAACATGAATAAATTGCCTGTTTTACAGAATAAAATATTTGTATTATGAGTTTTTTCAAAAAAGGGTGCATTTCTTTCTCTTTGCCTGCCCCCTCCCTTTCTTTTCATGCTTTTTTCATCGGGATCTGGGCTCTCATTGAGGAACTTAGTTTTATCAACATATATCAGGACTCCTCTGCAATGTAAGACTTATGAGTAGTCTAAGGGCACCAAAAGGTTAGGTGACTCACTGGAATCACACAGGCAGTATATGTCAGAGGAAGAATTTGAATCTCAATCCCCTTGGCTCTGAGGTGAGTTCTCCAACCACTACCACAAGCTGTCTACATCTTTGCCTACCTCTGACTTCAGTACACACCTCTCTGGCTGTCTCTGTCCCTCTGTGCCCTGTATCTTTCTGTCTCTCAAAATCACTCTCCATTTTCTTGCCCTGAAGTTTCTTTTCCCTGTACCAGATGCTAGGTTACTAGGAACTCATGTGACTAAAAGCATTTTTGAAGAGAGAACTATGTTCTTTGAACCCTTTAATCCGGGACCTCCTGGCAACTGTTGTTATTACATGTGAACTCTGGGTCCATAAAATCCTACTTATCACAAACACTTTACAGTAACCACTCAGCTAAAAACAGATCACTTTTTACTTTTTAAAATCATTTATTGCCACTAAAACACATCCAGGACAGGGAATGTACTATATTCCATAGGAGTCAGGGGCCAGAACAGCCAAGAGAAGAAGCCAAAAGAGGATACGCCGAGGGGGTTACAGTAGGGAGCAGAAGGGGGCAATGGGGGAACCATGGATGATGATGGAATGGAATGCCTCAGAGTATGATTCCCCACTTTGCTCTGGGAATTCAAAGAATTAGATCTGTTCCTTATCTTAATGGTCATAAAACTCCCAGGTTTGGTGACAAATGTTATCATTGTCCTCTTATTATAGGTAAGGAAGAACCATCAGTGGTAAGCCATTCTGAATGGTAGCGTCAATGGCACTACTGACATCCTTTGTCTAGGAAAAGAAGGGAGGGAGATAGCCTGGGATGGGGTGGAATTAAAGGTAATGATAACTACCTTCAAGTATTTGAAAAGGTGTCCTCTGGGAAAGGGCTATTTCCAGAAAGCAGACACAACTTAAGGTGACATGAATTTGGGTCTAAAAGAAGGGAAAAATTTCTACCAATTAGTGATCCTAAAACCCTTGGCTTCCTTTAAGTCCCAACTAAAATCCCACTTTCTAAAGGAACCCTTCCCCAACCCCTCTTAATTCTAGAGCCTTTCTTCTGTTATTTCCTTATCTGTAGCTTGCTTTGTCTACGTTTGCATGTTGGTTTCCCAGTCAGATGGTAAGTGCCCCGAGGGAAGGTACTACCTTTCGCCTCTTTCTGTATTCCCTGCACTTGCCACAGTCGCTCTTATGCCTCCTAGGTAGGAGGTGCTTACTAAATCTTTATTAATGATTGCCTTAAGAGACAATCTGCCATCTTTGGAGATATTTAAGCTGAGACTTAACAGATGAAAAATTGACCTAGATGACTTTTCATATCCTTTCCAAACAAAATTCCAACATTCAGATGAATTTTGTTGTTCTGGGGTAGGTAGCACAGAGGTGTAATTGGAGTTAGGAAGATTTGTGTTTCCATCTATCCTTAGGCACTCATTAGCTGTATGACCCTGAGTCAGTCATTTAAACTTAGTCTGCCTCTGATGCTTCATCTGTAAAGTGGATCATAATAACAGCATCTTCCCCCCAGGGATATTGTGAGGGTAAAATGAAAACATCTGCAAAGCATTTTGCTCAATGCACTATATAAATGCTAGCTATTTGTGTGGGGCTTTTTGGGGAGTCCTGGATAGTGGTTCCATTAGTGCAGGGAACTCCTCCAAGATACAGATCCTCAATTCCTTTGTATCCCTAACAGGGTTTGTATTGCCTGGGGGGACATAGTTAAATATCCCTCAGGAAGACAAGACCTGATCCCCAGGGTATATGATAAACCAATAGAAGGGTGAAAGACAAGCCACATCTCATTTTTACTTCCACAGCTATACAACCACACTGCCTCCCTCTTCCACTGTTGTGGTTCAGTTCTGTCAGTCATGGCCAACTGTTCAGGACCCCATTTGGAGTTTTCTTGGTGATGATACTGGAGTGATTTGCTATTTCCTTCTCCAGCTCATTTGACAGATGAGAAACTGAGGAAAACAAGGTGAAGTGATTTGCCCAGGGTCACACAGCTAGTAAGCATCTGAGGGCAAATTTGAACTCAAGAATAAGTCTTCCTGACTCCAGACCCAGCTCTCTATCCACTGTGCTACTTAACTGCCCCTCTCCCTCTTCAGTACATGCTCCTAACCCCCTCCCCCCCACTTCTGGATGGGTGTTGGCACAAGAGAGTTATAACCTAAATTAGCCACTACTCAGAACAGCTGCTCAGATGCCATTGGAAAAATTCTACTTCCCCTGCCCCGCCCTGTGCCACCTCATGGGTATCAGGGTAGGGTTCTATGCTTGAAGAAAAGCAATGATGAGAGTCCTGACTCCTCCCTTTCCATGTGGGACAAAGTGAGTCATGTGTGACCAGCACAGCATAAATGAATGGATTTTGATATGGATTATAGAGACAATTACATTATCTTTCTTCCCAAACCCACTCATTTTCCAAACTTTCTGATTACTGTCTAGGACTACCATCCTTCTAGTCACTCATTAGGGTCACCTCTGACTCACAAGGTCACAGGTAGAGTTGGAAAGGACCTCAAAGGTCTACACATCCAATCCTCTGGTTTTACAGATGAAGAAACTGAGGCCCAGGAAGTTAGATGACTTGTCCAAAGTCACATAGCTGGTAGACACTAGACCCACTTATCCTCACCCTATATTCCTATGTGTTCTACATCCAATCAGTCAATAAACATTCATTAAGTGCCTTGTTTGTGCTCGGGACTAGATTATGCTAAGTGCTGGGGATACAAAGAAAGACAAAAGACAGTCCATGCTCTTAAGGAGCTTACAGTCTAATGGGGGGAGACCATATGCAATCAACTATGTACAAATAGGATCTCTCTCTATATATATAAAATACATATGTATACACACGCAAGGCACATATGTGTATACACACATATATATGTATATATACGTGTTGAGGTCCAGGGTGGAGTGCGGGTTGACATGATCAGGATAGACCTTGGGGTTGAGACTGTGCTCATTATCATCCAGAATGGCTCTCCATGCCCCCCAGATTCTGTTAACTCTGTGAGACAAAGAATTACGGAAAACAAGGAATATGTAAAATAGATGCCTCCAGGCTCACAGTCTGACTGATTTAATCACTAAGGTGGAGACAAGCAGAATGTCACATAGACTTGCAGTTTCTGTCTATAAATACTTGGACCCTCAGATCAATAAAGTGGAGTTGGTCTATCATCTCCCGCCTTCCACGTCTTTTTTCTTCACCACATCACCGAACCATGTAGGGACGCAGGCCGTCCACTGCATATATGTATATGTGTATGTGTATACATACACATATATGTATATGTATATATGTGTGTGTGTGTGTGTGTGTGTGTGTAAATACGACAGCTAGGCTGCACAGTGAATAGAGCACTAGGCTTGGAAACAGGAAGACTCACCTTCCTGAGTTCAAATCAGACTTCTGAAACTTACTAGCTGTGTGACCCTGGGTAAGTCACTTAACCTTCTTTGCCTCCATTCCTCATTTAACAAAATGAGCTAGAGAAGCAAATGGCAAGCCACTCCAATATCTTTGGCAAGAAAATCCCAAATGGGGTCACAAAGAGTCAGACGCTACTGAAATGAATGAACTTTTAACACATACATACATATAGTTGTATGTGCATGTGTGTGTATGTATGTATATGTATACACATACATACACAGGATAAATTGGAGATAATCAACAGTGGGAATGTACATTCATTACACATCTTCCCTTTCTCTCTACTTAGCACCCTTCTAGTTCAGACCCTCCCACCTCTCATACAATGGTACAAAACAGCCTAATTCATCTTCCTGCTTCAAACCTATCCCTATTCCACTCCATCCTCCAGCCTACTGACAAAATAAATTTCCTAGAGTGAATATCTGACCATGTCATCCCCTACTGAGTACTCAATAAATTCCAGTGGCTGCCTATAAACTCTAGGATTAGACATTATTTCATTTATTAATTTCTAGTATCAAGTGAGTTTTCTAAATGTGCATAATTAATGGTTCAATAGTAGGTATTAAACGATTTATAAATATTCGCTTTTTGGAGGGAGGTGCATACTCAAAAATGTTGGGCCGATGGGGTGAGCACTGAAAGAGTTTGGAGGCCATTGACCTTTGGGAACTACCTGGGGCTCACAGAGGTTCAGTGACCTGCCTGCGGTCATAGAGCTGACCAGATCTGAATGTAGGACTTTGTGACTTCAGTGCCTGTTCATCATGTGTTCTGTCTGCCACGCTTCCTCTCCTAATTTTGCTTGGCTTGAAAAATAAAATACATGTGTGAGTAACCTAGAGGAATACTACTAATTGGTTATGACCAGACTGTCATACTTTTACTTATCCCATACTAAATTTGCCTTCCTCGTTTTCCATGGGAGAGAGTTTACCTATACTGGGCCCTTTTAAGCCACAAATATTATAAAAAAAAAAAACAAAAACACCTCTTCTTTACTGAAAGGTCACATTGACTTATGGCAAGCTCTCTGAAATTTAATTATATTAATAACAATAATAAAAGCTAGCATTTACATAGTGTTTTAAGATTTGCAAAGCACTTTACAAATATTCTCTCATTTGTTCCTCACAACAACCCTGGGAGATAGGAGAGGAAACTGGATATGTTTGAGGTTAAGTGCCTTTCCCAGGTTACCACCTTGCAGCTAGTAAGGTCTGAGACTAGATATGAATTCAGATCTTCTTGACTCTAGGTCTCAAACTGAAGAACATGGGAGCGAAACAAAAGACAGGATGATCTACAAATTTGATATTTGTAGTTTTTCATCCAGTCATTATTTAGTTGCGTCTGACTCTTTATGAACCCATTTGGGCTTTTCATGCAAAGATACTTCAGTTGTTTGCCATTTCTGTCTCCAGCTCATTTTGCAAATAAAGAAACTGAGGCAAACAGGGTTGTGTAACATGCCCAGGGTCACACTGCTTATAAGTGTCTGACCAGGGATTTGAATTCTGGTCTTCCTCACTCCAGGGTTAACACTATCCATTGCTCCACCTAGCTGTCTATTGGTAGTTTTAATAACAGCAATTTCCTTACTAAGTCAGAATGACAGCAAGGCCAATGAACTAGTATCAGAGAAAAAGCAGAAGGTACAGAAAAAATCTCACCTTGTGTACATTTCTACCGTAGAAAGAAATAAGCCAAGAAATGCATAGATGTTTCTGACACTGCCTGGCTCTTAGCCAGAAATACTGGGAAAGTTGAAAAAGAAAATCAGGCACTCAGAACAGATGTTTCTGTCATTACTGGTGTTTAGGTAACGAATTCAAGAGATCGATTCAACTCCAATGGTTACCATTACACATCCATTTCCTAAACAGATCGATTCCTATTTTTAATTTTTATTTCAGCATTGTCTCCCTTAAAAAGACTTCTAAAACATGCTCTGGGAAGATGGACAACATAGCAGAGTGTATCAGTTTTAATATAGCACTGCTGGTTCCATGGCATCTATCCAAAATGAGTAACAATACCCTACCCTCCCCACCAAAATCTGAGTGTTCTCAAGACAAGTCTAGCTAGAGTTTGGTAGCTTTAAATGTGTTCTATTTCATTCAGTCTTGGTCATCCTATTAAACTACGAAAAAACAAATTCTGAATCTACATATACTGGAATGAGCTTAAGAAGTCTTAAAACTGAAAATGACTGGCCATGAACTGCAGAAAAGTCCCAGTGTATCTGTTCTTTTCTGAGTCATCTTTTGAAAGCTAACCTCCAGTATCACAAGCAAGCCATTGTGCATGAGAAAAGTGCACTGTTTATATCACTTCAGCACACATAATAACTCTTCAGCAGAGTCCAATTTTAGAACGAGACAGACGCAGTAACATGAATTTACAACCGTGCTAACAGGGTGATGCTTTCTGACTTAGAACCATGAAGAACAGGAAAATGAAACATCAAGGAGGAAAAAGAGGCCTACTATACCAACATCCTCCTGAGGTTAAAGATGCACATGTAATCACAAAAATGCAATAAACCACTAATGGTCCCTCTGTGTTTATCCTGTTCTGCATTTAGGCACAATCTGGAATTGAATCACAGTTTACCACGTACAATTTTAGTGCTTCATGGGTATTAACTTATGCCACATTCCCACAGCAGAGGAGCTCCTTAAATTGAAACACTTCAAGATGTAATCAGACTTCTGCAACACACAAAAGACTGAATTTCACAGTTTGGTACATAGACCACTACTCTGCTCAATAAAACAAAGGTGTATCTCATTTTGTAAGACTGAAGTTCCAAAAAGTCTGCCCATAAGACTTAATGTTGAATCTTAGTGCCTACCTGATTTCTACCACAGAATTAGAAATATGTTTGGGAATATTTAAGTTCTAAGAATAACACTTCACAATGAAGATAACTTTTTAAAATGAGACTAATATGAGTATGAGTCCAAGTACAAAAGGTCAAGCAGGGATGGGGAACCTGTGACCTCGAGGCCACATCGGGCCCTCTAGGTCCTCAAGTGTGGCCTTTTGACTGAATCCAAACTTCACAGAACAAATCTCCTTAATAAAAGGATTTGTTCTATAAAACTGGGCTCAGTCAAAAGGCCACATCCGAGGACCTTGAAGGTCCCATGTGGCCCCAGGGCCACAGTTTCTCCATCTCTGACAGGGGTATGAATCTCAGTTTGGGACTGAGAAGTCCTGGGTTCAAATTCTGGATGAGACCCTTTTTGGGGGCCAGCTAGATGGTACATTGGGTAGAGAGCAGGGCCTGGAGTCAAGAAGACATACCTACTAGCTATGTGACCCTGGGCAAGTCACTTAATCCTGCTCACCTGCAAAATAAGCAGGAGAATGGCAAATCATTCCAGTATCTTTGCCAAGAAAATGCCAATGGGGTCATGAAGAATTGGACATAATTGAAAAATGACTAAACAACAAAATACAAAAGAAAAACTCAAAAGTTGGGAATTTGGGGGGGAATATTTTAACCCAATGATCTAAAGAAAAGTAACAAAATTCAGCATTAAAAAGGTATTCACAAACCATTAAACTTTTTTTTATCTACTTTGTATTGCACTAAAATGTATTTCCAATTTAATAATGTAGACTATCAAGGAGAGAAGAGTAGATACAGGAATTTAGCTTTAAATTTAAAATTTCAGAATATAATTAATCAATATATCAAAGGACACCTAAACTTCATTTTTTTCCCACAAATGAAAGGTCACTTTGCTTTGCTAGTGATATTGATTGATTTTGATAATATGGTTTTGGTTGGTAACAGGGTGCCTCCAAAACTAAAAGACAAATGCTGCCCCCTCCCCCATTTAAATTGAGAAAAATTAATGCTGCTATTTACTATGCCAAACAAGGATGGGCTAGTGTGATCAAATAAAATTATCTATTGACAACTTTTAGAAATACACAATTCCCTCCCCCCAGATATTTTAAATTACCAAAGACGTTTCACAAGTGGAAAAAATTCAATCTTTGCTTATTTTTCTCTTGTAAAATATCCTTGTTAACTTAAAACAGTTTTGAGACAAGGTTATGTATTGGAAATGAAGGCTTAAGAAACTTTTTTTTTTAATACTAATGTATATCTGACATCAGTCATTCATTGGCCAAGACTGGGAGACTCAGAGAAAAGATGATCTGACTTCAAATTCTGTTTCTAAGACTTATTGTGAATTTAATTGCTTTAACCTGAGCCTAAATGTCCTCATCTGTACAATGAGGCTGATATATGTAATACCTTGCCCTGAGAGGCACCTTAAGGAGGCCACCTACACCAATTCCTTTGGTATGGAAACTAAAATTCAGAGAGGTAGTGATTTATGCAACACGATGTAGAAAGGTAAGCAGTTAAGTGTCAAAGCCAGAATTCAAACCCAGGTCCCCTCTGCCTGAATCCAGTTATCCCTAGACCCACTGCATGACTCCCACAACTTTTCTTCCCCAGGCTAAATATCCCCAGTGATGTCAGCCAATCTTCAAAAAGATCTAAATGTTTTTATAATGGAAATATAAATACATCAAAGTGGTTGAAGCTTCAAGAGATGCACCAAAGCATTAACTATTTCCATATATCAACTATATTTCTATAACTGTTTGCTTTGCCCAGTCCATATTTACCAATTCAAGAAAGGACAGCATTGATTCACTTAGCCTACGCTATCACAGACACCATTCTATATACTATTGGTGAGGTCACATATACTCCCCCTGAAGTCCCAGGCTGTTGAGGAGAGAAAGAAGGGAATGAAATAACACAGAAGACTCCAGTCTTCAATGAACTTATTTTCAATACAGCTGAATTCTACAGATGATTTTAATCACACAAGAAGGTATGACAATTAGCATAGTGAATGGACCTCTATATTTCAAGTCAAGAAGACCTGAGTTCAAATCTTTACTGGCTGAGCAATCCTGGGCAAGCCCTTAACCTCTTTGCCTCAGTTTCCTTATTGGTCAAATAAAAATAATACCAGTACCTACTTCATTGGGCTGCTGTGAGGATCAAATATAATATACGTAGGCAGCTAGATGGGATGTAGCGTATAGAGACCTGGCCTTGGAGTTAGAAAGATCCAAATTCAAATCTCAGACGCTCATCATCAGTGTGACTCTGGACAAGTCACTTAACCTATTTGCCTCAGTTTCCTCATCTGCAAAATGGGAATAATATCCAATTTCCCGAGTTGTTGTGAGAATCAAATAGGACAATATTTGTCAAATACACTGCAAAGCTTTAAGTACTATGTAAACGCTAGTGCTGTTGTTATCATTATATAAAATATTCCACAAGATATAAATGCTAGCTACGATGTTGCTACTGCTGAAGTACCTCTTTACTTCCAATTAGTCAAATCAACAAAACTATAAACCAAGGACAACTAAAAGTCCTCTCTATGAACACCACTAGCTAAAACATTTTGGTGGAAAATGTTTTGGGTATATTTTACCACAATTTTGTAGGTTGTAATGACTTCAATTGCTGAAAATATGGCAGCTGTCAATGGTTCTGCTTTCCTGGGCCTTTAGCAAATTTTGCAGAACCCCAGGAAACAATCTAAAATGTCTTCGATTCCCTCTGAAGAGTTTCCCAGGAGGTGTGTATTCTACCTATCATCCAATTCCATTCTCTATCCAATCAGATAGTAAATATGGCACCCTAGACCCATGGGGAAAAAGCTGGTCAAACCAGTCTTTCTGTGCCTTCCTATGACTTCTATTGCTATCTTATCAGGATAAGTCTTCCATTGTCAGTGAAAAAGAAAAACATTTGGGACATCTCAATAACCAATGGACCCACAGGTTCTAATTCACAAAATTTTAAGGAATTGTTCAAACATCTATACTGCTAAAATTCAAAGTGTTCCTCTTTATGTGTCTTTAAGACTGTCTGACAAAGGCATGTGTTTTTTTAAATGACAGACTTAATATCTCTGACCAACCCAATGATCACTCATAACTTCTAGGAGACTAATGATGAAGAATACTATCCAATCAGCAAATATTTATTGCGTATCTACTATGTGCCAGGCCCTCTGCTATGTGTTGGGGTTACTGCCTTCAAAGGAGATCACAATATAATGGAAGAGACAGCAGGCAAACCCCTGACAGAGAGGTGATGTAAATGTACATAATGAGACACACATTTGTGGACAAGACCAATGTGGACTTTGTTTTCCTTGAATGCAAATTCATTACAAGAGTTTTGGTTTTCTTAATTTTTCCTTTGAGGATAAGTTGTAGAGAGAGAAAATAAATGCTTATGAATGTTTAGAAGAAGGCACGTGGATGGATAGCCATAATTCCTGACACTTGTGAATCCTTTGAGCTGGATGAGTATGTGGGCCAATGGTTTATAGTCAATCACATCCTCACCTTAATGTGCCTAAATTAGTGATTTTTAAGTTAAGCATATTTTTATTTACTATAAAGTCTGTATCAGCCTTTCCCTTCTCTAGCTACTTTTGTAATTGCATATAAGGATGAAATTGTCTGTTCCTTGGAATCATGTGATATTAGACAGAAGTACAGAAACTCTAGAAGTATAAGGAACTATAGACGTTATTTACTCCAAAAGGAAACCCAGAGATTTAATGACTTGTCCTGGGTCACAAAACCACTGTACTGTAGAACTCTGACTAGAATTCAGATCTCTCCTATTCAAGGCTCATTCCACTAGCCACTGCTGTAGAATTCTGACCGTACAACACGGATCTTTTTATATTTTATAATAATGTGCTAATATAGTAGCTACTTGTTCTGTGATTGGGAAGCAATTCCATTTCAAACAAGTTCATGTAAGCATTCACCCCATCATGAGACAAATCACAGAAGCAGCAGCAACACTTACTGTCACTGAGAGGTAAAGTCTGTGAGCCCTGGGCACAGCTGTACACCCTAGCCCATAAGATCTGCTTTCAGCTAATCCACAGGTATTATCCAGGGAAGCAAAACTTGGCCACATCCACAATCACCCCCAACTACTAACTGGACCAATGGGCAGGAAAACCCAAGAGCCCTGAGAATAGCAACTGACCCTAGACCACCAGCCCTATTTTCATCGAGTTTCCAAAGCCCTTGTCCCGAGAAGCAACTATTTCTTTCTTCTCAGCCTGCAAAACTTCTGACAACTTAAAAGAAAAGTTCTGACTATCTTAGACCTTGGCACTATCAAATAGTTGAATATAAGACAAAGATATGGGTTTTTAATCAATGAAAATGACCCCAAGGAAGGTGTATTACATCTGCTTGGCTACTGCACCATAAGGAACATAGGGCCTTTCCCTCTGCCCTGCAGTGGAACTTTCTATGGTATACCAATTAGGATGTAAACTCCTTGGAGGGTGGAGTGGGGAAGGTTGCTGTCTTGTATCCCTAGTGCTTAGCACAGGGCTGTGTATGAAGTAAGTACCTACTAAATCATTCCACTGTAATTTAGACAGTTTTTACTTCTACCTTTGTGTTGCCAGCACCTTATAAAGTTCCTTACATATATAGTAGGCATGTAAGAAAACATTTGCTGAATTTAATTGAGAGTAAGAAGGTAAAAATTATGCCCTAGGACATCTATTTCTTCCACCTAAATCCAAATGCTTCTTTCAGCAGCTAAATCTCGAGGGCTTCCACTTTCCCCTGCTCAACTGACAATGGCTGAGTACTCAATGAAATCATGTTTATTTTTAAACTTCCGGAATACAACGAAACTAACTTCTTTAATGACTCCTGAGAAAAGCTTTTGGGTAATCTTTCCACTTAGCTGCAACTTCTTTACATTGTCTGCTTTCTTTTATAAAGAGAAAGTTAATACAAATGTGGTTCAGTTTCTCAAATATTATATCAATTCACTGGCTGAGGTATTAAAAAGAGAGCTCAAACTGCCAGCACTCAATGTTTAAAATGATATTCACAAGCAGTATCAAAACTGATTCATAACACCTACCATACTCTTTTCTGCTACCATAACTCCAAAAATGCCATGTGACACCAAGGATTGTTTTGTATTTTTGATCTATATTTTATAAACCATCTTAAACTGTTTCTGTGGAGAAGATGAGCAGTTTTGGATTAAATGATAATGCAGCTAAAGGGATCCATGACTACTCAAATGCCAGAGTCAAGGAATAATTGTTAATGGTTCAGTGTCAGCATGGCAGGTCTGTAGAGGAGTAACCCAAGGACCTGTGCTTGGTCTTGTGCTGTTTAACATTTTATCAATGACTTGGATAAAAACATAGATGACATTGTCTGCAATCAACTTATGACTGGGAGGGATAGCTAACCATAGAAGACAGAGTCTAGAGTCTCTAGACTAAACTTAGTAAGATGTCATTAAATAGAGATAAATATAGAGTTTTACACTTGAATACAAAAAAAAAAAATCAACTTCACTAGTATCAGGTGGAATAGCAGAATTAGCAAAGATGGTAAAGCAGAAGTGGTTCTGAAGGAATCTGGTGATTTTAGTGGACTGCAAACTCATGGACGGACTAGCCCCCAAAGCTCATTTTCCCCGAGACTGCATTTTAAGAGAGGTAAAGCTTCCAAGAATGGGGAGGTAAGTAGTCTCAGTGGATTCTGACCTCATATGGAATAATGTCTTTAGTTCTGCGAATCACTATTAACAGACACTGATAAAGCTAGAGAGTATACAGAGGATGCCGACTGGGATGGTGAATATGGATGATGATGGGTAGAAGGAACTGGGCATGTCTAATCAGAAGAAAAGAAGACTTTGTTCAAGTATATACATGGGCTATCATAAGAAAAAAGGAGGATTGGCTTTCTCCATGCTTGTCCCAAAGCTGCTCAGCATTAAGTCCAACAGAAATATGGGGAACTCCTGGGAACAAAGGGCCTCCAGGTTGCCTGAGGAGGGCATACCAGCCCTGGCCAGAAAAAAAAAGTAAGTGAAAGCTTCCATGCACATCAATACTGGGACCAGCCCCCTCAGGGACAGCTATACTCCCAGCCTGGGAAAGATAGGGAGACCCAGTCTTAACAAACAAACAAAGAGATGAATGAATGGATGGATGGATGGATGAATGAATGAAACAAATAAAGGAAACAACAAATAGAAGAACCTTTGAAACAACGAATAGAAGAATCTTTGTTTCAGTTAAAAGCTTGAGGTTATGGAAAGAACTATGTAATTTCCTAAAGGGAATCTAGGCTACTCTCCTCCTGTTCAGTTCTAGGCTCTGCTCAGTGTCCATTGGCTAAGCTAGGAATACAAAGACAAAATGAAACAAGAAACCCTTCCCTCAAGAAGCTTACCTTCTACTGGAAACTTAAGGGAGTTTTTGGTATTGTTTTTGTTTTATGTGTTGAATAAGCCATGCTTATAATATTTGTTTGTATTTACTGGAGCTCAGAAGTCACAAGAAGCTTTAAAAGAAGCAGTGACACAGAAAACTTTTATATTTCAGTTACTCTGAGGCTCCTAAACCTTTTTTGTTTAACAGATCCCTTTGGTAATTTAGTAAAGAGTATGGATACCCCTTCTAAGAAGCAGTTTTTAAATAATTGGAGGAAATGCTCAATTTCGGTCAGAGGTTAGGGAAAAGAAAGATGTAATTGATTTCTGTTTGAGCTAAGAGACCCCCTGAATTTTTTCCAGAAGCCCTTGGTTAACTGCTGATTTAGATCAAATATACAAATTCAAGGGTGGAAGGAGGGGATTCTACTGCTTTGGATTCGATTCTATAAAATGAGGAGGCACATTTCCCATCTCCAAGCCTTGACCCACATTCTCAAAGATTTCAACAGCAGGGCAGATCCCCTGCTCCCACTTAAGCAGAGTAGCTTGAGTGTGTTAAAAAAGAAAACAAAACCCACATGCCTGGAACTGGACTCTGCAATCAGCTCATAAATACACCTCCTTTCACCTAAACAAAGGGTAATTTTTCCATTCCCCGGGCACCTTTTACCTTACTTTCTTGGGACTTAAACTTTCTATTTACGATTGTTGCCCTTGATGAATTTGTGAAAAAAGAAAGTAAATAAGTAAAGATGACCAGGTTCAGGTTCAAGACATTTCTGTTCCTCAAGCCCTAACAAATAAAAATCAGTAAGATCAAAGATTTAGAGCTGGGAGGGACCTTGGAGGTCATATAATTCAGACTTTCATTTTATTGTTGTAAAGATTAAATAGCTAGTCTTTACAGTATATATATATACACATACACATATATATACACACACATATATATGTATATATACACACACACAATTAGTATATACAATTAGGAGGGCAATTACTTTTTGAACAATTTAATTAAAGCTAATGGAAGTTTTAGGTCAAATTTATGGGAAAGAAGAATTGTAAACATATATTATAATATACTAGGGTCCCTTGTATAATCATTTTTATATATACATTGCTGTATAAACACAACAAATTTGTGGTAGAATTTTTGTATTTTAAATGATTATAAAAACATAAAACCTTCTGTTTTTGAGAACATATGCTCCGGAGGGGATCTCCACTGGCTCCTAGCACAATTCTCTACACAAAGTACTTAATAAATATTCTTTGGATGGTCATATCTACTCTAATGCTATACATGCTGTACACCCCATTTCCCATCTGGGATGTCTTTGCATTGGCTGCCCTCTGTGTCCAGACTGAACACTTCTATCTCATATTCTCTTTAAGATAAAAGTTAATTTGTGCTTAACCACTTTATGGTTATGTTGTACAGATTTATTAGAAATTGAAGTTCATTCTTTGAACTTGTATCCCCAGTACATAGTTCAGTGTGTAGAGCATACTGTGTGTTTAATGAATATTTATTATGTCTATACACACAGAGCTTTAATAACTTAAAACGGCACTAGGATTTTTGGGACACTTTATCGTGTATGTGTGTGTGTATTAGACAAGTGTACATATGTGTATGGTATACATGTCTATTTCATTAGAATATAAATTCCTTGTGTACTGGGATTGTTTCCCCATTTAAACCTGTATCCCTAGCTTGGCATATAAAGCACAACCCCAATGATAATGTAGTTATTGTGAGAAATTTCACTTTGTGAACTGATTTCCTAAAATTAATTAGTGGGAAGAGTAATTCCTGCAAATTCTAAATAACACATCAAGTAAATTTCCAAGATCTTTTCCCTTGCTTCCAGTATCAACAGACCTTTTAAAGTATAAGCTTTAGCTATAAACTACATCACTCAACTTTACCATTAAATTACAAAAATTATCCTCCTTCACTGTCTCCAAACACCAGAAGCTGCAACTGCTTCCTGTCCTTATACTATCTTATTTTGTAAAGGCTGGGGCAGTGAAAGAGAAATCGTTTCCTTAGGAAACGTTGCTTAGTTTTTCTTGATAGCAAATTGATGTTCACAGCTGAAACGATCTTTCTCATCAAAGAATCTTTGGTCAACAAGCAACAAGGGGCCTTCTGTCACCACTTACTAAGGATGTGGCTAGGGGCAAAGAAAATCTCATATTGGTTTAAAGTCAGACTCCCACAGGATGTAACTAACATTCTCTGTGGGCTGCTTTAGGCTCCCTGGAGCCAGGCTTCATGGGGTCAGAGGAATGCCCAGGAGCCAAAATAATCCTGCACATACTCTGACTCGCACCCCTTCTTGAAGCACCTGTGTTGTCTTAGACACACTCTTGCCAAGAATAACTCTGGGCACCTGTCTCTGGAACATGCAACTGAGGCATGTAGCAAATCAGACTGCTTCAGAAGTGTGGCCAAAGCTGCCTTTTAAAGTGGAGAGAGAAAATATTCACTTTTTAAAATCCTCTTTTATTTTTTAGTCAACCAAAAAAAAAATATATGCTATCTTCCTCCCATTCCCTTTTGAAACACACACACACACACACACACACACTCCACAAATCCTTGTAACAAATGTGCATAGTAAAGCAAAACAAATCCCCACATTGGCCCTGTCCAAAAAATATACATGTCATTCTGTACCCTCTCTGCCAGAAACTGGGAAGCAAGAAAACATTCACTTTACTCTGGCACTCAGTTACAGCAACCCACAGGTAGAACCTGAAGCTACAAGACAGGGAGTAGAAAAGGTCTGGCAGTTTTTGGAACCATCCCTGGGAAGCAGGAGCTGGAATAGGTGGAGCTTTGCAGGCAGGTGAAGGCTGCCTCTCAAAATACTTCCCTTAATTATGGGTGATGTTCAAAATTCTTTTCTAAAAACAACAGCAAAAAATCCAGAGACCAGTTTCTTTCACTATATCACTGGAGATGGGCCTTAAAATGTTAATACGTTAGAACTGAGGTATAACTATGATTTAAATTCATACTAAGAGACTGATTACAGCTCTTTTTCTATTAAAAGAAATTTTCATAGAAAGAAATATTAATAGTAATTTTCATAGAAAGAAAGCACAAAGGCACCAGGAAACTGTAAATGTGGTTGGTAGGAAAGGGGAAAGAGG
The DNA here is from genome assembly GCA_023548195.1 of Bettongia penicillata ogilbyi. NCBI lineage: Eukaryota > Metazoa > Chordata > Mammalia > Diprotodontia > Potoroidae > Bettongia > Bettongia penicillata. Next base: position 1,969,536 of record JAJHZJ010000125.1, on the reverse strand, counting down.
TGCAGAAAAGGGAACCCATAGACTTCTAGAGCTGGAGTCAGCAAGATATTTAAAGTATGGATGTTCTTTGAAACATCATCACCCCTGGCAGCTTTATGACTATGATTTACAAGGTGCTTTTTTCTAAGCACTGGCTCCTTCAGATTTCACATCACCTTGTGAAGGAGGTAGTAGAGGCATTACTGCCTCCCATTTAATAAATGAGAAAGTTGACCCTTGGAGAGGATTAAATGACTTTGACAGCCAGTTACAACTGGAGGCAGGATTTGAGCTCAGGTATCTTCTTATTCCAACATTTCTCTGTATTTCATTCTACCCTAGAACACATCTAAAATGGGTTTATTCAGCCAGTGCTTGAAAACCTCCAGAGATGAACACACTGCTGAGCAGATCCTTCTCCTTCCCTTATGCAGAGCTGAAACTATCTACTGGACTTAGTTCCAGCCTCTAGGGCCAAGTCAAACAAATTAAATCCCTCTTCCAAAGAATCTACTATGTTGTTAATGAGTATTTCCTCCACTGGTATAAATTGCAACCCACACTACCTTCCCACCTGTCAAACTCTTGTCCATGACCTGATCTGATCTTGTCTTAGGTCTCTTGATGTTGCAAGGATACAAAAGGAGCAGAAAGTTTGACCCATTGGATAGCCCTTCAATGGTCCACCTCCTTTCCTAGTCATCTATTTTACTGTCAATACCATTTATCCTTCCTCCAGACTATCTCAGTATTCTCAAAGTGTGGTCCAAGAAATCTCAAGGTTCTCAAGACCCTTTCATGGGGTCTACATAATATTTTTACAATACATAGTATTATAAAAATGGTGATATTTTTATAATATTACTAAAAGGTTATTTGCCTATTAAAATACCTCCATTTTCCACCTACATCTCTATATAAGGCCAGATGTTTTCCATACACTTCAACCAAAATAATATAGTGCAACAGATTAAATGCAGAAGTAGACAGGAGAAGCCAGCTAACTTCTACTAAGCTAGACATTAAAGAGATTTTCAAAAATATGTAAGACAATACCACTCGTTACCAAACATTTTATTTGGAAACTACAAGAATTTTTCATATACATATTAACATGTTACATTTTTCATTATTTAAATGGATTAATAAATATTTCAAAATTTAAAAATAAAATTATTTTCACAAAATATAAGATATTTATTTTAAACTACTAAAATAGTTTAAAATTTAATTAAATTTTATTTTACTTATTTTCTAATACAGTAAATATCAATGGAGGTACCATAATTTTTATTTTTTTTATTATAGTAGCTTTTAATGATAAAGATAGCTAGATGCTTTTAAATGACTGTAGTCTTTTAAATTTTTCATTTCTTGTGAACTTTTTTTAATTAAATTTACTTATTTTAAGTTTTCAACATCGTTTCCATAAAATTTTGAGTTCCAAATTTTCTCCCCATCACTCCCCTCCCTATTCCAAAATGCTGAGCATTCTAATTACCACTACCACCAATCTGCCCTCCTTTCTAATATCCCTCCCTTCCCTTATCCCCATCTTCTCTTTTGTCCTGTAGGGCAAGATAAATTTCTATACCCCATTACCTGTATTTCTTATTTCCAAGTTGTATGCAAGAATAATACTCAACAGTTGTTCCTAAAACTTTGAATTCCAATTTCTCTTCCTTCCTCCCTCCCCATCCATCCCCATTGGGAAGGCAAGCAATTCAGTGTAGGCTGTATGTGTAGAGTCTTGCAAGACTTCCATAATAGTCATGTTGTATAAGATTAACTGTATTTCCCTTCATCCTATCCTGCCCCCCACATTTCTTCTATTCTCTCGTTTGACCTTGCCCCTCCCCAAGAGTGTTGAATTCTAATTGTTCTATCCTCCCATTGCCCTCCCTTCCATCATCCCCCCCACTCTGCTTATCCCCTTCTCCCCCACTTTCCTGTATTGTAAGATAAGTTTTCATACCAAAATGAGTTTTTTTCCTTCTTTGAGTCAAATGTGATAATTACGCTTCATATTTTCCCTCTCACCTACCCCCTTTCTCCCTCCATTGGAAGGTCTTTTTCTTGCCTCTTTTATAAGAGATAATTTGCCCCATTCCATTCCTCCCTTTCTCCTCCCAATATATTCCTCTCTCATCCCTTAATTTTATCTTTTTAGATATGATCCCTTCCTATTCAGCTCACCTTGTGCTCTCTGTCTGTGTGTGTGTGTGTGTGTGTATAATCCTACCAACTACCCAGATACTGAAAAAAGTTTCAAGAGTTACAAATATTGTCTTTCCATGTAGGAATGTAAACAGTTCAACTTTAGTAAGTCCCTTATGATTTCTCTTTCCTGTTTACCTTTTCATGTTTCTTCTCATTCTTGTGTTTGAAAGTCAAATTTTCTTTTCAGCTCTGGTCTTTTCATCAAGAATGTTTGAAAGTCCTCTATTTCATTGAAAGACCAGTTTTTCCCCTGAAGTATTATACTCAGTTTTACTGGGTAGGTGATACTTAGTTTTAGTCCTAACTCCTTTGACTTCTAGAATATTATATTCCAAGCCCTTCAATCCCTTAATGTAGAAGCTGCTAGATCTTGTGTAATCCTGATTTTACTTCCACAATACTTGAATTGTTTCCTTCTAGCTGCTTGCAATATTTTCTCCTTGACCTGGTAACTCTGGAATTTGACTACAATGTTCCTAGGAGTTTCTCTTTTTGGATCTTTTTCAGGGGGTGATCTGTGGATTCTTTCAATATTTATTTTGCCCTCTGGTTCTAAAATATCAGGACAATTTTTCCTGATAATTTCATGAGAGATGATGTCTAGGCTCTTTTTTTGGTCATGGTTTTCTTGTAGTCCTATAAATTTTAAACTATCTCTCCTGAATCTATTTTTTAGATCAGTTGTTTTTCCAATGAGGTATTTCACATTATCTTCCATTTTTTCATTCTTTTGGTTTTGTTTTGTGATTTCTTGGTTTCTCAGAAAGTCATTAGCCTCTATCTGTTCCATTCTAATTTTTAAAGAATTATTTTCTTCAGTGAGCTTTTGAACCTCCTTTTCCATTTGACTAATTCTGCTTTTTAAAGCATTCTTCTTCTCACTGACTTTTTGAACCTCTTTTGCCAAATGAGTTTGCCTACTGTTAAAAGTGTTATTTTCTTCAGCATTTTTGAGTCTCCTTTAGCAAGTGGTTGACTCGCCTTTCTTGCATCTCTCTCATTTCTCTTCCCAATTTTTCCTCCATCTCTCTTATTTGATTTTCAAAATCCTTTTTGAGCTCTTCCATGGCTGGGGAACACTGCATATTTATTTTAGATGTTTGGGATGCAGAAACCTTGACTTTTATGTCTTTCTCTGATCGTAAGCATTGTTCTTCATCATTTTAAAGGATGGGAGAAGGTATCTGTTCACCAAGAAAGTAACCTTCTATAGTCTGATTTTTTCCCATTTTTTGGCATTTTCCCAACCAGTTACTTGACTTTTGGGTCCTTTGTCAAAAGTAGAGTATACTCTAGGGCTCTCTAAGATCTCAGTTCCTCCAAGGTAGCACAATCAAGAGTGCACACTAGTCTGGGAGCAACAAGAAACTTTTGTGTCCCGAATCTGTGAATATTAGTTTCCTCTCCATGACCACCTGGCCTCCAGTTCCACCAAGCCAGCACTGAGAGCTGAGATTCAGATAAGTTGCTCAATTCCTCCAGGAGCATCAGGTGGGGGCAGGGCCTCTACACAGGGCTGAGGTAAGAATCAGCTGCTTAGTCCCCCAGGGGTTTTAGATGCAGCCTGCTGTGGGAGCTGCTGTGGCCCTCTGATGTGGCCTCTGCCACCACTGCCCGAGGCTGAAGCTATGGGAAGACCCTACTCCCTTCTCGACCAGCTGAAAAGTCCCTCTCACTGACCTTTGGTGCCTGTAGGTTGAGGGATCTGCAAACTACCACTACTATAGCTAGGGTTTTTGCCCCCAAGGCCTGCTCAGGTCCTCCTCCTGGTGCTGTGCTATGTGGCTGGTCTCCACTCCATCTGGTGCAACAGACCTTTCCCGTTGGCCTTTTAGGTCACTCTGGGCTGGAAATCTCCTCCACTGCGTTGTTCTGTGGATTCTGCTGCTCTAGAATTTGTTGAGCTCCTTTCTTTACAGGTATTTTATGGGCTGTGGGGGAAAAGCCAGTGTATGTGCACTTTCTGCTCTGCCCCCTGCACCATAATTTTTAAAGAGTATAAAGGGATCCTGGGACCAAAAAATTTGAGAACCACTTCTGTACACAATTCTTTGTTGGTAATATGTCACAACTTACTCATCACACCCATCATGCATCTCTTTGTTGCCCCTGAGGGACAAGCATTATGTGTGTGCTTGTGTGTATACATCTAAATAAATAAATACATGTATGTGTATATATATATACATATATATGTATGTGTGTGTATATATATATATATATATATGACTAGTCATAATAGCATTTTTGTAGCACTTTAAAGCTTGGAATGTACTTTATGTGTATTCTCATTTGAGTCTCACAAAAACTCTGGGAGGTAGGTGTTGTTTTGATCCCCATTTTACAGATGAGGAAACTGAGGTCAAGAAAAAGAAACTTGCCCAGAGGTCAGAGAGCTTCATATCTGAGGCAGGATTTGAATTCAGGTCTTCCTAACTTCAGCTCTAACCCTGTAAGCACTTTACAACCTCACTGCCTAAACAAGAAGAAGCGATGGGACTCAGACTTTACTTGAAAGATACTACTTTTAGTTGTTTTGCTTTCCCTATCCAAAAGCAGGGCCATTGACAAATTTGAGAAGGCTTGTCTAAAAGCCACACTAGAAAACCTGTCTTCCTATACGCTCTTTATACGCTAGGCCCAGTCAGGAGTGGAAGGGTCCTTGTTTATTTATGGTCTGCCTCAAGCATTCAGAAGGCTGTAAAGAATAAACATATTTCAGTACATCTTTCTTGGGAAACTGCTACTGCTGCTGAAATCTATTCTGAAGGGGCAACTGTGGTCTGGTGGAATGGGCACTGGATTTGGGATTCAAAGAGTTAATCTAAATTCAGGCCCCACTATTTATTAGCTTTGCTTTTTTATTAACTAGTAATTATCTCCATTATATACATCAGCACTTGATTATATTCCATTTGGCATTTTGCCTCATGTGTAATTACTTAATACGTGCAAGTTATTTTTTTAAATACCCAAAGACTACCAGCTCCTCAGGGGCAGGAGTCCTGTCCTGTTTCTTTTCAAATATTTGCTGAATCAAAGTTGTAAAGGTGGGGAGTAGAAAACATGATGAGTCAGAAGAATTAAAAAGTAGAGAAGCAGGAATAAATACAAGGGATCTGTGGCCACTAAAAGTGCAGCTTAAAAAAATATCCCAACCTATCTCTGTCATTAGCCTTATAACCTGAGAACTGATGCTCATGATGATGATCCTTAAATGTCACTAAGTGCATTACTGAATGGATGGAAGATTTACTAATGTTCTTTATTAAAAATGTGAAAGTAAACTAACACAATTTTAAAGGAGGGGTCAACTCTACAGTACATTTCAAGGGAACACAGGAAAGACATCCACATATATGCATGCAATCCTTAGCCATACATAGGCACATATAATTTGGCCAGCAAGTTTGTAAATAAAACCAAATATGTACACATCGTGCTGTAAGGTGTGCAGGGTTCAGGGTATCCTGAGAGCTTAAAGCTGCACTAAGACTTTTGGGACACCTTGTGAATCCATATATGTATGTCTCTCTATCACTATATGATCTTCTAGCTATATAGAGATGCACGTGCACATACATACAAATAGCATACATAGAAATAAAACACATTTATCTATAATTATTAGCAAGTTATATATCATATGTATATAGTACATGTGTACAGTACACACCTATACTGTACAGAAACTACATGCATACACGTACTCATATTTTGACATTTCCCTAGGAAAACATTCAAAATATTTTTTTACAGTAGCTAGCTTAGAGAACCACCTGGCTTTCTTGTCCATTACCACCACCAGCATTCATATAGCAAGGTACTGTGATAGCTGATGGTGATATAGCAATATAAAGAAAACACCTGCTTCTATTTGATAGAAGTAATAAGACACCATCATGGCCTAGTTATGTGGAGTGAGGGAGTTTCAAGGACAATTCTAAAGTCGAAAACTTGGAAAACAGCAAAAGAGGCAAGTGCCTTCCACAGGAATACAGAAGTTAAGACGTGGCAGTTGGGGAGTGGGGGAGGTGACTTCCATCTTGTACATCAGAGGTGTCAAACATGCTGCCCCTAATTTTCCCCAATGTGAGTACTATGGGAACCAGATTAAAATATAATTGGAATATATTTAACAAAACAAATTAAAATATAAAAAAACACAAATAATATGTCACTCAAAGTGAGAATGTCATAAGATCTTAGTCTGAAAGGACCAAGGTCTCACATTGCATCCTGGGCCATCTTCAGACACAATGATGATATCAGGCCACTGGACCCAGATGGCTCAGGAAAAGAAAGTGAGGTTGATGACCTTGCCTAGCCCTCCCTCACTCACATCATGATGTAATGGTCCTCTTCGAGAGCTAAGGACAAACACAACAACCTGTGTAAAATAGAGGGAATGAACTAGGTCTCCATGATACTTCCTAACTCTAACTTGATGATCCCAATATGTATATTTGTAAGTCATCTGAATAGAGATCATTGAAGCCATGGGAGCTGATGTGTGTGCATTTTTAAAGTGTACATTTTGTCACAGGTGACTGAAGAAGCCACTGCTATTAAAAAAATATCACCTCCAAATAAAGGTTAGCAAAATGAATAAAGTTCCTATTGTACAATATATTCACTCACCTACTCTTCTATAGGTTTATCAAATCTCAAGTCAAAATCTTAGCAAAGGTGAGACTATGGGAAAATATGATAAGGATAGATGAGTAAAAGAAAATTAAATTCAGAAACCTATTTTACAAGCACCACATCTAGACAGAATTAGGCCCCAGTGAACCTTGGTGTGTTTGTCCTTTGCTGCTGAAGAAAACCCATGTCACCAGAGAAATAATGACATGACTTGCATTTGACTTTGTTTTAAGTGACAGAGGGCTGTGCAGGTCACCAGCCTCACTTCTCCTCCAGAGCCATCTGATTCCAGTGACCAGATATTCATCAGGATGACTACAGATGACCCAGGATGAGGCAATTGGGGTTAAGTGACTTGCCCAAGGTCACACAGCTAGTGAGCGTCAAGTGTCTGAGAGGTAGTTCCCAATTTGGCTGCCAAAGGAAATGTAGTTATAGCCAATTCCCATGTAAGACATCTTGGATATCCTACACCTGCCTTATCCTACACCTATTTATTCCTCAAGAATTTCTTCCAGTATATAACAACTCTCAGAATCAGGAAATTTTCCCAAATAATAGCATCTGAAGTAGTTCAGGAGTTTTGAGGAAATTTTTCATTATGCATCTTTAGAAAAACAACACTCTTCAACTTAAAGTTTCAACTTACTTGGAAAGAAAAATTAAAAAAAAAACATTCAAAACAGACTTTGATTGGTCAATGCCATCAAATACAAACATTTCGTAAATCTTCAAAATTGTTTTTTTCCCCTTGACATTGTTGTTACTATGAATTATCCTCCTGGTCCTGCTTACTTCACTTTGCATCCATTCATACAAATCTTCCCAGGTTTCCCAGAAACTATCTCTTCTATTATTTCTAATGACAAAATAATATTCTGTGCTATTATATACCTCTTTAGTAATTCCTCAATACATAGGTATCCCTTAGTTTCCAATTCTTTGCTATAACTAAAAAAAATGAAGTAAACATTCAAAAAATTTCCTACTGTATGAGGATTGGTCGTCAGGGTTCTTAACGTAGCTTACTGACAAATCTATCCAGACACATGGTTCTGCTTTTAGAATAAGGAAGAGAAAGCGCATCAAACACTTACCTTCTAAATTAAGTATGAGTCTGAAAATGCCAGTTATGTATGTGATTATGTGCATGTGTGTAAAGACATATACAAACAGACACACATATACTTAGTGTGTTTCATGTTTCTAAATAAACCCAATGGCAAAAGAAAATTACCACCATCATATTTGTGAATTAATTTCATCAATGTGAAAAAATTTCAGCATATCTAAATCCAGATCCAAAAATATTTCTGACCTAGTGTCTATGGAACTTAAGAACCCTGTAAAATCTATTTCAGAAATTTATTTTTACAAGTGGCATTAAACTGTCTGAGTTCTTGCTTAAGTTTTATGGAAACACAGAATATAGCCTGTTGTGATGAAATTTAACACAGCTAGAAATCTGGATCAAGTGCTATCACCTAGGGAATCTGGTGAACTTTAAAACAGAGAGAAACTGTACTTGGAGCATTGTCAGGCAGATAAAGAGTTTCCTTGAGGGAATGATGAAGGTAACACAGCAAGGGAAGCTTTGAACTGTTACATGTCACCTACACCAAAGACACTATGTCTCTACAACTCTGTCTTGGAAAAGATTGTGTCTTCTGGAATCAAGGCATACTGGAAGCTATCCTGGACAGTGGAAATAACACTGCACTGGTACTAGAGAGACACAGATTTGAGCTTTGGCTTTGGTCTTAACTGTGTGACCTTGGATGGGTCATAAAACATCTCTGAGCTTCAAGTTCCTTATCTGTAAAATGAGATTACTAGACCAAACCACCCACAGGTTCCCTTTGATCAGCTCTTTAAAATTTCACGTATAAATGCATACAACTATGTGTATATTTACATATATTCAATATATACAACGTAAATACATGTTGTAATGCTATACAGGATAGGCTCAGGCCACAAACTTAAATTTCAAGGCTCTTTGGATGGAAATTTGACCTTATCTGTCATGTACAATTTGGGATATATTAGTGAAAAACAGTGAATAAAAAAATAAAAGTAGCTTCCGTTTTGTCCATTAGTCTATGTGCCTTCATAAACTAGTTAGACCTATATGGCAATATTTCCACAGGCACTGTGGTGGGGTGCCGGGGTGTACCAATAGCAATGGTATGATGTAGTAGAAAGAACCTTTAGCCAGAAAAATCTGGTAAAGACCCAACCCTATCTCAGATTAGCTATGGGGCACACAGCAGGTACTAAATGAATGCTTATCTCATTTGGACAAAACCTTCTTTAACTTAATGTAACTGAAATTATCCATTTCATATCAAACTTTGCTCTCTAAATTTTGTTCATTCACAAATTATTTGCATATCTGTAAGTCTGGTGGGTAATATGTTCCATGTTCTATTTCTTGTAGTATCTCTCTTTATATCTGTCATGTATCCATTTCAACCATATCTTGGCATCTGAAGTAAGATATTGATCTATGTCCAGTTTCTGCCATACTGCTTTCCAGTTTTCCCAATTTTTTTTTACCAAAAATGAATTCTTATCCCAAAATCTTTGCATCTTTTCATTTGCAAAATATGAGTTTATTTGCTTATTTGCTGTTGTAAATTTCATGTAAATTAAAATAAATTTAAAAAAATAAATTCATATTTCTTTATTCTCCACCCCAATGATATTCACTTCACCAAACAAGACAATGTTGCTATAGTGAAGAAGCTTTGGAGACCATTAAAACGTGAACTACTGACTTTGCCAGATTATGTGGTGGGTTGACTGTGAAAAAGTTGATACTGCCAGCTGTACATGCAATCTCAACTATAATTATGGTTGGAAAACAAATAAACAAAAATAATTTGACACAGTAGATAGAATTGTGGACTTTGGAGTTAGGTAGGATCCTAGTTTCAAATCCCAATTCTGAAATTAATTATCACAACCACAGACAAAAGTATTTTAATCTCTCTCAACCTCACTTTCCTCATATGGGTATAACGATACGAGCAATACCTCTTCCACATTAGGAATGTTCTTTGCAAACTGCAAAGCCCTCACTAATCTATACTTTTCACTCATACATGACTTTGATGATATCCTTAATTTTAGTTCCCCTTGTTTGCCACGTGCTATTATCTGTTCATATCCAACACATACCTCTCTCTAGCCCAGTGCTTGGCATACAGTAGGTACTACTTAATGCCAATTATTATTAGGCTAGAAACAGAAGTCCAACAAGACTAGCAAACAGATGGGATACCATCTGCATCACTGGAGAGAAGACCTACATCAGTGAGAATACAGATACAGTTGGGTACTGGATATAATGTGAGTTGTCATTACTCAGAACTTACCCCAGAAGGAAGGGTTCTAAATCTAGGCACTGTGAAACTAGGAAATAACTGGTTCTGACAGACCAGAGTTCAGCAAATTATAGTCCAGCCTGCAGCCCATTTTGTCAGCTAAGTATGATTTTTTATATTTTTAAATATAATAAAACTTTTATTTTAAAATATGAAAACCATTCTTAACTCAGGACTTACCAAAAAAACTGACCCCCCCAAAACAAAACATGTAGTTTGCTAACTAACCCCTGCTAAACTACTGCATGTAAATGTATGCAATAATCATGGATGCAGAGGTTGGTCTACCAATTCAGTTTAGCAACTAGATGGTGTAGTGGATATGTTAATGAGCTTCAAAGGAAGTACTGAGTTCAAATCCACCATCAGACACAACCTGGGCAAGTCACTTAACTTTTATCTCCCTCAGTTTCCTCAAAAGCAAAGTGAAGGTAAATTATAGTATCTATCTCCCAGAGTAATTGTGAGGCTCAAATGAGAGAATATTTATAAAATGCTTAATACAGTGCTTGGTATATAGAAGGTACTTAAATCCTTTCTCCCTTCCTTTTCCAATTGGCCAATGAATAAGCAGCTAGAATGGGACCAGAAAGAGGAAAGAAGTTCATGAATAGAGAACAAATTTGGTTTAGTTTTCTTTTAATGTAAGCATCCACTTTCTGCAATCCTGCTTGGTCTCAACTCCACAAGATGACTCTCTCAGGATTGTTTGATCACCAGAAACCTTATCATGTTGTTTAATTCAGTCTTGGATATGACAAGGTATGGGCTCTGCTGCCCTCCCCTTTGAACTTTTTCCTCATCTGTTCAAGGGCTGGAGAGAGGAGCACTCAACCCACAGTGGAGTTCCCTTCCTTTAAGGAGGGCAGAACCTGGATCTCAACTTAATTCTTTGCATCTACAACCCTGCTTAGTCTCAACTCCAGTTAACAAGATAGCCTCAGCACCAGGCAAGTCCATTTCCCACCCCCTCCTCTTCCGGTTCCCTCATATGTTGTCTTTCCCCATTAGCATGTAAGCTCCTCAGGGTCAGGAGCTGTCTTTCTTTTAATTTTTATATTCTGCATAACTGGCACAGTCCCTGGCACATTGTAGGCACTGAATAAATGTTTACTGAAATGAACTAAAGCCAGATCCCATTAAAAGGGACAACTTACCTATCCACAGGAAGGAAAGATTTAAAAAACAGAAATGTGTAAACATGGACAAAGAAGTCTAGCTACACTGGAGAGAAAGTAGTTTCAACAAGCTAGTGACCTGAAGGGACCGTGGAGCTTATAGAATCCAAACTTTCATCATGCTAATGAGGTAACAGAGGCTCTTCAAGGTCAAGGACTTCGGGCAAGGTCTTAGAGGTACTTGTTTGCTTTTACTACATTCCCTTATCCCTTCAGATGAGAAAAGAAGGAAGCACTAAAGATTAATATCCGGAGGCTAAGAAACAGGAGCCTGATCAACGAAATCCAAAGCAAGGGAAACAGCACAGAATCCATTTCGAGGGCATAGCCAGATATGAGCTCAGGCAGGAGGAAGTCAAGTGGAACGCGCTAAGTGACCTGGAGTTGGTACTAAGGTGGAGGGTCAGAAGTACCTTTACAACTCTGTGGACCTGTCACCCTTTTCCTCCCTTAGAGGACCGACCACCTTTGTCTCCACCCCCGACCCGGAAATTTTCTCAAGTGATGCTCTGTAGCAGAGTCATAAGGAAGGTGATGGAGGTTTGCTTCTAGACAACAGAATTTAGAAGGCACTGAGGTCACTCACACTCTTTGAGCAGCGTAGAAACAGCTGAGCTTATGGCATTTAGTTATCAAGAATAATTACTTAAAAATGGAAGTTACCAGATGCTTCCTGCTTTGCTTACTGCAAACCACATGAGCTACACAACTTCTACACCAATAATAAAGCAGTTTCAGTGTGAATGAGGGTCTTTCCACTCAAGGAGGTCACTATCCTGAGGTCTCAGTCTACCTTCCACCCCAAATGAATTTGTATTCAAAAGTTGATCTGAAGGAAGTTTTTTTTAAAACATTTAGTGCATTTTAGAAAGCTTTCCCCAAGTGCAAAAAAAAACTAGTTACAGCTCTACTGCTCAATCATAAACCACCTAAGAGGTTTGTTATTCAGTTCTGTCCAAGTCTTTATGACCTTCTTTGGGGTTTTCCTGGCAAAGATACTGAAGTGATTTGTCATTTCCTTCTCCAGTGGACTAACAGAGGTTAAGTGACTGATCCAGGGTCACACAGCTAATGAGTGTCTGAAGCCAAATTTGAACTCAAGTCTTCCTGACTCCAGGCCCAGCACTCTATCCACTGAGTCATATAGCTACCGCCTAAGCTGCCTATTGGATTGTTATCATGGAACAGGGGAAGGGAAAGAGAAATATAGGATTAAAAACCCAGGAGCCTTTTCAACTCAGGGCTTCATTCCTTGACTATTGGAACAGAGTTCTAATTTGTCTTTCTGCTCCAAGTCTCCTCCTCCTTCCTTCACACTAATTCTTCCTCCAAAGTGCTGTCCCCAATCGATATTCCTGAAACATAATTTTGACCATGTTATTCCCATTCTCAAGAAGTTTCAGTGTCTACTAGACTTCCTCTAGGATAAAACATAAACTCCTCTGTTTCACATTTAAAGCCTTTCACTGTCTGGCTCTAACCTATCCTTCCAGACTTATTTCCTATTACTCCCCCTCACACATTCTGCAGCCCAATTAAATGAGTCTGTTTGCTCTTCCCTGTAGATAATATTCGATTTCCTTGCCTTGTTGCTGGCTATCCCCCATGGCCAGAAATCTTTTTTCCTCTTCATGTCCAGCCTCCTCCAGAAGGCCAGCTCTCATGCCCTGGTCATTAAATTCTTTCTTTCCCGCTCCCTTTGTATAACTTTAGAGAGATTTTGTCTTTCCCTATGCACATCTTGCTGCCTTTAAGCACTTGTGGAGGCTAAGAACCTGCCTCTGTATCCCCAGCTCCCAGAAGAGTGGCTTGCACATAGACAGAGCTTAATAAAGACTTGTTAAAATGTTGAACTGAATTCACATCTACCTTGCTCTACAGTACTGAAGGTGCTTAAAGAATGACTATACAACGTTTTGCTTGATTTAAGTATTCCAGTTTAAAACAAGGAATCCTGTGTTCTAAAAAGCTACATTTTCCACAAATTTGAGTTAGGGACTGGTGCCTCAGAATCATGGCAAAATTCCCAGTTATGTATCCAGTTTCACAGGATTCCTTGTTTTAAACTATATTTGTCTCCTCAGATAGTGATCTCTTATAGTTTATTTAAAATACTTAACCTAACAATATTGAAAAAAAAAACAAAAAAATAACCCATGTAGCTGAGGAAACAACTAGCTTGAGCTGGTCATTCTTTTATGTTGATATGAGGTAAGAGAGGGCAGTTGTCAGAAGAGGAGAGAGGAAAGACTGAAGAACTGGACTGGAGTCTGGCTTCTGCTGCTTTCTTAGGTGGGTAGCCCTGCACAATGACTCCATCTCTATGATTCTTCAGTTTCCTCCCACTAACGTAGGAAATATCTGGAGTGGTCTCCTGTTCTTTATAAATTCTATTATCTTAACTCAGGGTGAGAATAAATCTATTCATTGGATCATGTTCCAGATCCTGAAAGATGGAAATGCCACTGTCAACAGGTGAGGGTGTCATCACTTCCTGGTACCCTCCCTCTGGCCACTATTCAAATGGGCAAGGGCAAGGTGGATAAAGTTCTAACTTATCTTTTATTTCATGGGTCTTCAATTTATCTGGACAAAGTCAATACCAAGCCTTCACCAAACACAGAATTCCATTATCCACTGCCTTCCCCAATCTACTAGTTCTACCTGACCCAGTTCCCTTGTCTTTAACTACTTTCACTTATTCTTTAATTCTATTCTGCATTTGCTAATATATGATAAATAGGCATTGTTTCATTCTTTGTATTTGTGTCCCCAGAGCCTAGCACAGGGTATGGCCCACTGAAGGAGTTTAACGTATGTTTCCTGATGTCTTTTCTTAGCCTTCTGGCCTCCTTGGCTCTCTTCGAAGCACCCCTATGGTGGCACCAGAAAACATCATCACAGGGAAAAAGCCAAGAGTTCAAGCTGAGGAAAAAGGTCAGTGTTATTTTAACATAAGTAAAGCTAAATAAATGATGCTTATGCAATACATCTGATAGCCTGGAGAGGACACTGAGAGGTTCTCAACACTCCACTAGAGGACTTCCTTATCAATTATGTGTGATCTAATCCCAGGGCTGGGGTACCTCTTGACTTTGGCTTTTTTTCTTACAACCTTGGAGCAAGTACTGAGTGGTAAAGCCCACAAATGTTTAACCTAAGCAAACTGCCGTCATCTCACAAAGAACAAAGATAAAGCAGTCAGCTGCCCAGTGTTGAGAGGACTCCAGTCTGAAAGCTAAGGACACTGACACCTCTAAGGATCCATACTAAGTAGCAAAACTAAGTTATTCTTTCTTAACCACAGAGACAGGATTCACACTGGGAGTTCCATGGATACAGGAAACTCTTTTTGTCAGCATGGGTCAGCACCTCTTCAACCTATATGCTTTAAAGAGAGTTAAGTTATAAATACCCAAATTAACTATAAAGGATATATGAAGAAAGACACTATCAATATCCAGAGAAAGAACTGATAAATAGATGTAGAATAATTTTACATATATATGCATCTATGTGTGTGTAATGGTAGCCATTTCTGGGAGGGGGAGGAGTAAAGAGGGAAGAAAAGAAAAAGAAATTTATATGATAATTTTGTTATATTTTGCAAGTTGTGCATAGCAGATTTGCTGTCATTTTTATTGTACCATGTTATGGAAATGCTTGTTTTATTCCATTAATTAAATATCAACAAACACACACACACTTTTTTGTTTTAAAGAATTGCCTGGGGAAGTGAGGTGGATAGAGCACCAACCCTGGAGTTGGGAGGACCTGAGTTCAAATTTGACCTCAGACATGAGGTCATAGCTGTGTGACCTTGGGTAAGTCATTTGATCCCAATGAGAGAGAGACAGAGAAAAGCAGAGAGAGACAGTGTTGCCTAGAGACAGGTTAGTCTGTATGTGTCAGAGGCCAGACTTAAACTCAATTAAAGATTCTTCCTGACTTTGAGGCTGACTCTGTTCCCTAAACCACAATGTAGAGATGAAACCTTTATTTCCAAAATCCATTTTGCTATTTGGGTGAGGGGTGGGGAGAAGAAGATCAGGAAGTGGAAGTGCTATGTATTCATTCACAGCAGTGACAGCAGAAAATGATTTCCTCTCACCTCCATAGCTTAAGTGAACTGCAAGGTACGACAGAGAAAGTTTCACCGGGCACACTTGCCTCAGAACCCAAACTTTTCTTCCTTCTGTCTTCCTTTCCCAGTCTCACTACCTTCCCTCTTGCCTTCTTTTTCATCTCCTTACCCTCCCCCACCCCCACTGTGTAGTATATGCTTCCATCCCTACTCCTGTCTCTCAGCTCCTCTCTATACTTCTATTTCTGTCTCTTTTCCATTCTTCCCCCTTCTATTTCCTTTCCTCTCTCTTTTTCTTTCATCCATAGCATAATATAGAATCTAAGTCCCATATGAAGCTAAAGTCTCTAGTTGCATTTATTTACTAGTATTTTAGACTGCCCATGCTTGATTTTATTTAAGGGGAAAAAAAAAACCAAAATTCAAAGTAACATTTTACTCCCCTATCTCTGTTTTTGCTTTGAGATGGTTACCTTCAATAGAAAAAAAAGTTTCTGTTCTTGCTCCATGATTTTGTTGTCATTCTCATGTGGCAGAATGCACTTGAATTTATACTCTGTGTTCACTTAATTATCAATTAATCATGCATTGTATTTCATCTCCAGACATTTTTATTGACTGTCCCTATACCAGCAATACTCTTCCTCCTCATTTCTGCCTCCTGGCTTCCTTCAAGTTCCAGCTAAAATCCCACCTTCTATGCAAAGCCTCTCCTGATCCCTCTTAAAGCTGGTGCTTTACCTCTGCTGACTCTAACTTCTGTATCTATCTTGTTTCTACATAGTCGTTTGCATGTTCTCTCCCCTATTAAACCGTGGACTCCTTGAAAATAGGGACTGTTTTATTTTGTCTTCCTTTCTTTGTATTCCCCACCCTTAACACAGTTCCTGGCATGTAATAGGAGCTTAATAAATGCTTATTAACTGTCTGCATTGCACTTGTACTCTGGGCTCTCAACGCATTTTGAAATATATGACTACCCTAAATCTTCATCTGAAGAAATCAGAGCGTGAGTGTGTCTCTTTCCTCCAACATGATAGGGGAAGGTCAGTGACAGATTATTTATTGGTCTCTTTTAAATGCAATGCAAGTTACATACCCCCAGAAAACACCGGAACAGAATGTGACCTATGGAGATGATGGGGTCTGCAACTACCTCTGTGCTCAAGTACATCCTCTGAATCTTAATTCTCCCAGTGATTCACAAATACAGTTGAATTGAACACCCATGCACACTCCAGAAGAGCAAACTTGATCCCAAGGCCAACCTCAATGGAAACAAGCCACATGTCACGACTCGCAGATCAGAGTTCTAATGAGCAACCTCATTTAAGGTCATTCATATACCTCCTCTAACACCCACAGACCTATATTTAGGCACAAGGACGACTGTAGATGTTGGAACCACTGACTCCTGTATATAGTCATTTTCATAAGCTTTTCTTCCAACAATGAATTTCTAAAAACAACTAGCAAGGTTAAGATGGCAAACATCAGAACCGGAGACAAAAATGAAATCTTTAGTGGGTTTTCTTCATATGTTGACAATTGAGAGGTAATTGGCAATTACAAGAACAGCCAAGCCTACCCACAACATCTTGGGTTTTACTTTATGTAATCCATGTAGGCTAGTTACATGCTAGACATTCTGATTTAACTACACACCCACACAACATACGACCCAAGGAAGCACATTTCTCGGCAGTCATTTGTGGTCCTGTTACTAATGATACAGCTGCTGCTACTCTCAAATTACCACCAGATCCCGCCCTGTGTCCTAACCCAGCAATGGGAGGATGACAATCACGCAGGGCTTGGGTTTTTTTAAAGCAATGATATATTTAGAGGCTGTAAGACACTTTATGTAAAAGGAAGTGAACATATTGCAAACCCACCAGAAGTTTGCAGCTTCTTAAACATTATCTATTAAAACTGACATGCTTCTGACCAGTGTGTTAACTCCTGGAAGGTTTATGGAAGAAGCTAATTTCACTGATAAATTCTACAAGACTTTTAAGAAAGAAATGAACTATGGGGCACTATCTGATAAACTTCTCTAAAATATAATATTACCTTTTTCCTTTCAAGACCTAATTTTTAAAATTACATGTGGAAATTTTTTGTTCTATTTTTCTACCATATTGCATTAACATATGGAGATAATCCATCAACCCTGCCAAAATTATTTAAAACTAGTCTTTTTGTACATCAATTCACAGAATTTTTTTAAGGCCCTAGACAATCTATTCCAGGGCTGCCTTATTACACATTATTTTCTTTCTCAAAGGTTTTGTCGTTCAGTCTTTCAGTTCCGTCCAGTGACATTATGATCCCATTTAGGGTTTTCTTGTCAAAGATACGAGAGTGGTTTGTCGTCTCCTCTAGCTCATTTTACAGATGAGGAAACTGAGGCTGACAGAGTTAAATGACTTGCCTAGGGTCACACAGCTAGTAAGTGTCTGAGGCTGGATTGGAACTCAGGAAGATAGACCTTCCTGAGTCCAGCTCTGGTACTCTATCTGTTGTGCCACCTATCCAGCACCACCAATACCTCCAAGGTTTAATGAATATGAGGGAAGGAAGTAAAATAAACAAGAAAGACAGCATCCAACAGATAACTGGTCAAAGGAAAGAAGGAAGAAATTCAAGGTATCAACAACCACAAGAAAGAATGCTCCAAGTCACTAATTTTTAGAGAAACTCAAATTAAAGCAATTCTTAAGTTCCATCTCATACCTATAAGATTGGGAAAGATGATAAAAGGGAAAAGAAGAAAGATACAAGTTGCGGGGACAAAGGGGAGGATCACTGTGGAACAATGGGTACGTTCTTGTACTGTTGGGGTCATCCTTTCTGAGGAACAGCATCCCCAAAGCACTGAACTGTGAATACCTCTCCATTCAGTGATGCCATTACTAGGCCTATACATCAAAGAGATCAAAGAAAAGAGAAAAGGATCTATATGTACAAAAATATTTATAGTAGCTCTTTTTATGGCAATAAAGATCTGGAAACTAAGAGACCATCCTTTTCTTGGGGAATGGTTATCGAGGCAGTATGTGAATGCAATGGAACATTAAGTGAATGATTTTGGAATAAGAAATGAAGAATGAAATTTGAATAGACTTATATGAACTGATTCAGGGTGAAATGAACAGAACCAGGAGAACCATTTATACAACAACAACACTAAAAACAAACAAAAAGTTTGAAAGACTTAAGAACTCTGGTCAATACAATGAATAAACTCAGTTTCTAGGAATCAAAGAGGAAGCATGTCACAGACACCTTCTGACTGGAGATGGACTCAAGGAGGATGACATATATTTTTGTACAAGGCAAACATAGAATTTTGCTTATATGCATTTTTGAAATAAGGTTTTGTTTTCTCTTGTTGTCTCCCTCCTCTCTCCCCTCAAATCATGGGAAGTAGGAGGACAAATGCTTCACCGAAAAAATAAAGAGATATAGGCAGAAAATATTTATAGTTATAGGGCAGTGAGGTGGTGTAGTGGATACGGAGTCAGGCCAGGAGTCAGAAAGACTCATCTTCCTGAGTTTATATCTACTCTCACGCATTTACTAGCTGTTTGCCCCTGGGTAAGTCACTTAACCCTGTTTGCCTCAGTTTCCTCATCTGTAAAATGTTATAGAGAGAGTAGATATATAACCCTGGACAGGTCACGTATAACTTTGACAGTCTCAGTGTTCTCATCTCTAAAATGGGGACATAAAAATCGCTGTTGTTGACACAGTAGCTGTAAAGATGAAATGAACTAATAATAGACTCCTCTTTACAGAGATATTATACTATATACCGGAAGATTAAAACTTAGGGTAGGAGGGGAAATGAAGATGGATCCATACAATACTGAATTTGTAGTTGGAAGACCTAGGTTTGAAGTGTATGGGCTTAAACCTCTCTTGGCTTAATTTTCAACATCCATAAAAATTAAGGTCATTATTACATTGGAGTAAGGTATATCTCTTTCATTAATGCTCTACAAAGACTCAAGATGTAACTTATATCATTCCCTCATTTCCATATGCACTTTCTCCATATATTTTGATGCTTTGGTCACTACAACTTGCAGCAATGCCACAACAGGAGCAATGTATCCTCCATCAGGTAGGTGGCACAGTATAGAAGAGCCCTATACTTGAAGTCTCGAAGATTTGAGTTTAAATCCTACGAATGATTCACTAGCCAGATGATCCTGGGAAAATCACAATGTCTGTCAGCTTCCTTATCTGTTAAAATGTCAGTTTCCTTATCTATATAATTGGAATGAAAATAACACTACTTACTTGCCAGGGTTGTTGTGAGATAACATGTGCAATGCATTGCAAACTTTAAAGTGATACATACACATAATTATTATATATTTAATTGTTCTATCTCCCAATTTCCAGTTTAAAAATTTCCAAATATTAATACTTCAAGGAATCCATCAGTGGTTAGTGATTTCATGAGTGTGACAGCTCCTTCCACTTTGTCGGGTAACAATCCTTCCATAATTTAGCAGGCTTTCTTAATGTGAGGCTCACAGAATTTAAGTGACTTTTTCAGCATCACAGGTCAGGGAGAAGATTGGAACTCAAGTTTTTCTAACTTCAAGTCTAAAACACTAGACACCATGCCATGCTGTATCTGCCCAAATTTTAGTATTCATATAGATGGGGGTGGTGTCTAAATATTTTATGTGTATATCATGGATCTCGTCAACAATCTAGTTAAGATTATAGACCCTTTCCCAGACTAATATGCATGGAATAAAATACAAAAAAATTACAAAGAAATCATTTATATTGAAATAATTATAAAAATATTTGTCAATTTTGAAAAAAAAGTTCTTGAACTTCAGGTTAAAAGTCCTTGATACAGATAGAAATTGGTGTAAAATATCTACCCTACTTCTCCTCTTTTTGCTCACAGGCTTTTATGCCATAATAGACAAAGCCACTGCATTTTATGAAAGCATATACATATTTTTTCTTAAGTTAACAACCCAAGATAACACACTTGTTCAAGCTTCAGGAATGCTGTGGAAAGAAAATTTGATCTGTAAAAATATCGTGCTTGTGAACGTGACATGTTGTTTGTTTGTTTCACTGTGAATAACTATTTTATAAGAAAGACGCACGACAAGTTTTAAGGTGCCACAGGAGGCAGACAGGCTTTTGGGCCCCGTTGGGCTGGGGTTTGGTCCATCCTGGCCCCTTGTCCTTGGGTTTCTGAAGCCCTGATTCCACCCTTCTCCTCACTGTCTGTGAGTTCCTGGAAGCCCTACCCCCTAACCCCCAGGTCCTCTGAGACCTGCCTGGTGTGTGGGTCCCTCCAGCTAGCAGGATAAGCAGCAGCCATATGTGGTTAGTTCATTTGACTAGTTCTGGCTGAGCAGCCTGTGGTGACTGGAATCTTGTAAAGGCAACTGTAGATGTTGTAACTTTGACACCCAGAACCACTGAGGCATCAAAAGAACCTGCAAACTGGAAATGTGTTTCAGCTTTCTCATCTTGAAAGAACCTTCTCAGCCCTTTCAGCATATGAGAAAGTATGACTCAAGAGCAATGGAGAATGGAAACATTCTTATGTTAACCCCATAATCCTTGTCACTTTAGAAAGGACCAGCTTTTGAGAATCATCAGTATGAAAAGGGAGACAGCTTTGACACAACCAACCCAATGGCAGGCTATCAATGGTCAGCCAGGCCCAGTGCCTCCTTGTATGAAAATCCCTAGTTCTTCCTCTCTTAAGACTAAGGGAATCCTGGTCCTTGATGGTACTACTAGAGTTGGAAAAAGCTGGAAGCTTTTGGCAGAGAATTGGTACTATCTGGGTCCTCATGGCCACACATTTTGCAAGACATTCTTGTCTTCCCTTTGGGCTCAGACCTCCCTTCCTGAGAGGAAAGCTGCCACAGGAGTGGATGGCATAACAGTGCTGGCCCTTGATGGTACTATTAGAGTTGGAAGAAGCTAGAAAAACTTGTTGTCAAGACTCCCTGTTAACAGACTTGACCCTATACTATAGTAAAAATCCCCATCAACCCTCCCCTCCTCCTGACAACCTGCCATGGGGCAGGATATGGTAAGGGTGTTCCCTCCCTCTTCCCCCTTCCTATCATGCTCTTTGACCCCAATGAAGTTTTCATTTAGTTGAGCCTTTCTTTCATATTAAGGTAAGCCCCATCCAAAGAGGACTACAGCTTTCAGTAGACTGAAAATCTGTGATGCTGCAATAACTTAATAACATTGTTCAAGAGCTTACCTTTAAAAAAAGATGTATGACCCTTAAGATCTCACTGATCACTTTTAGCCAGGAGGAAAGACAACATGAAATCTTGAGCTTTCAAGTTTTCTCTTTTCGAAGCAACTCTTTCTGTCCTAAGGGAAATCTATCTGCCTGACATGTAAGCAAAATTCCATCTCCATGGGAAAAGTCACCCAATTCCCAAAATGCTTTGAAAGAGGAGTAATCCAAGGAGAATCCAGGAATGACCGTCGAGGAGCCTGGCAGATGAAGGATTACTCTCAACTCTTGAGGGCTCCATTCACTAACCACAATAAGGGACAGGAAAACTCTATTTTACCACAATCTGACATAATGAATTTACAAATGAGACTTGTTTAAGCAGCTTTAACCTTTCTTTGAAGATTTTCAAAGTAAACTTCCAGAGCTAAAATTAGGATCATGGAATTTAGAATTCAAAGGGACCACAACAGCTAACCCATCCAACTCAATCATTCTACAGAGAGTGATCTTCCCAAATGATACAAGTGGTAAAGTAGAGGAAGGTGAACAGAAAAGAGAGGAAGCATTTATAAAGCACCTACTATGTGCCAGACACCATGCAAAGAAACACTACTAAAAATATTATCTCATTTGATATTGGGAGGTAAGTGCTATTATGATCCTCATTTTATAGTGAGGAAACTGAGGCAGACAGAGGTGAAGTGACTGGCATAGGGTCACACGGTTAATTAGTATCTGAGGTGGGATTTGAACTCAGGTCTTCCTGGCTCCAGGCCCAGCATCTCATTCGCTGCCCAAATAAGCAACTACTTGATACGCTGCACTGCTTTGTTTTTGTTAATTAAAGAATTTGTGCCTAAGGCATGGTTTTTTTAGATGGTTGCTTAATATTAAGGGTACAGCGTGTGGTCTACAATGTCAATATTTTAATTTAATGAGGCTAGAAGGAAGACAGACTGTGCAAATATAGTAGAATAACGTGGTTTTACTTGACTGGAAGTTCAACAGGTCAACAACTGAACATGGTTACTCCTCCCTTCTCTCCTTCCCCTCCCCATCCCAAAAAAGAACTGAATGCAGTCTTAGGAAGGATTAATAGAAATACAGCTGCCAGAAGAAAGAGGACAATAGCTTCATTGTATTATGCATTGGTCATAATGTATCTGAAGTATTAGGCTCATTTCTGGGGGCTATGTTTTAGAAAGGGCCATTCACAAATTAAAGGGTATCCAGAGCAAGACAGCAAAAATAGTGAAGGGGACTGAAAAACTGTATCATGGAAGAAAACACTGAAAGGAACTGGCAATGTTTAATATGGAAAGTAGAAAATATAAAGAAGACATCACAGCTG
Source organism: Bettongia penicillata ogilbyi (assembly GCA_023548195.1). Taxonomy (NCBI): domain Eukaryota; kingdom Metazoa; phylum Chordata; class Mammalia; order Diprotodontia; family Potoroidae; genus Bettongia; species Bettongia penicillata. Next base: position 1,946,432 of record JAJHZJ010000125.1, on the reverse strand, counting down.
TTGCTACATATCTGAAAGGTTTTCACATGGGAAAGAGGCTAGATATTTTATGAAATTTCCAAGAACCAAAGAGAATAACAGATTTTATCCCAACTTAAGGAAGAACAACCATTAGAGCTGTCCAACAATGGATACTATATGATAAATGAGTTCTCTGAGACTGGAAGTGTTGAAAGAGCAGCTGGATATCCCTTTGGCAGGGAAGGCAGTAATAAAGTAGATTCCTGAAACTGGATAGAAGACTGAACTGGATTATCTTCCAACTCTTAAGAGTCTGTAATTTACTGTTTATGAAGACCAAGATACTTGTTATTTCTTTGGCGTGAAAAACTTCCCTTGTCAGTCACCACCCGTCTATGACTTACTAGTGGAACGGTACAGAATTTAAGTGATTTGCCCATGGTCACATGGCTAGTGTCAGAGGTGAGATATGAATACTGAACTTCTTGACTCTAGGTTCAGCATGACATCCACAATGCCAGCTGCTTTGTGTACTCTACCTGTAGAACAGGTTCTTAATCTGGGATATCCAGACCCCCTAGAGGTCTGCAAACTTACACATGAAAATATTTTAATAACTATATTTCAGTATAATGATTTCCTTGTAATCCTATATATTTTATTTTATATATTTAAAACACTATTCTATGACTGGTCGTAGGCTTCAGCAGATTGCCAGAAGAATCTATGACACATACAAGGTTTAAGGACGCCTGATCTACAAGCTAACTCTCTCCTTAGAATTCCAACAGAATAGTTTCCTCAGATATGTAGCATTCAGTATGGCTCCTTTAAGTGCTTTCCTTAAGAGAGCCTATATCCAAAGAACCTCATGGCCATGGGCATTACCCATGCCACAGGTGGTAACCGACTAAGCAGCTGCTAGTATGCACAAAAGGTATGTTCCAAGGAAGCCTTGCATAAGGGCTAGAGTTACAGGTCAAGGCACGCTGGGAGAAAAAGTACTGACACTTGTCTGCCTTTCTCATGCTTTATGCTTCCCTGCAAACAGCACTTTTGTGGGCTTTGTGGCAGAGTTTGCTAGCATATCCCTTCCCTATTCTGTTCCCTAATAAATTAGGTATAACAAAAACATTTAGAAATATGGTGAAGCAGTATATGAATCTCATGTGGAACTATATTCCTATGAAGAATGTCAAATGAAAAATTCCACAGCTACCCAAATTTAGTGGTTAGGATGATGTCATATACATGTATGTGTTTATGTATGTGTACTGTTAATGGTTTTTTTTTTGCATAATGGGAAGATCTTTCCCATTCATTAATAGGCCTATGTGAACTGCTTGGGTCACATGTAAGTCTGAGTTACATGAGTCTGTGGTGGCAGGAGTTTGTCAAAGGGGTATAGCAAGAAGGGTGGAGCAGAGCTGAAAGGAAGTTAGACACATCAGTTAGAACTGAGGGAGAGAGAGGAAGCAGGCAGTGAGCTGTGAGTGTTTGTGGGAAGGCCCTAAAAGGGGTAAGGCTTGGGGATGATGGTGTCACCTGCATTGTTACTGTGTATAGATTTCTTTGTTGCTATAATGGATTTGGCTCAGCTTTCTGGTATTTGAACAAATGTTTTGGTTCTGTCTTCCATGTGGAGAGTCTATCATATTTTGCAATACACCAGCATATTCATAGTCACGTAGGCACTGTGAATATCACAGTGGTGCTACAGCATGTACATCCAAAATTGTGAGGACCTTGCCTCAAAAGTCTCATTTTGAAAAAAAATTCGAAATGATAACAATCAAGCTTTCTTCTCTTCCTCAATCATCATCATCATCATCATCACAGTTACAACAACAACAATGGTAACGATACATTATCCCTCAAAGGCACATAAAAAATTAATGGTAGTCTAATTTATTACTTCCCAAAGGTATAGTCCAGGATCCCACTGCAGATGGACCACAAGGCAATAGGACTTAGTGGGTAGAGTTCTATGCCTGGAGTCAGGAAGACATGTTCAAACCCATCCTCTGACACTTCCTAGCTGTATGACCCTGGGCAAATCACTTAACTTTTGTCTGTCTCAGTTTCCTCAACTGTAAAATGGGGGAAACAACAGCATCTACCTCCCAGGGTTGTTGTGAGATCAAGTGAGATTATAATGCTTGTTCTCCTTGTTCCTCCCGCTGTCCATCCACATCTCAAGTTATTAGTTTCTCATTGGGAGAGAAGAGAAACAGATACAGTTAGAAGAAGATACAATACGAAAAAGAGGAAGAGATAGGTTTAATTCTGATTGCCATCACTAAATCACCATGTGGTCTTACAGCCTGTATGACTGTCCACACGGACATAGCAGCAACATTAGCAAGTGACATTTTTGAGTATAGAAGTGACATTTATGAGTATAGAAGTACTTTACAAACAATTCATTTAATCCTCATAAATACTGTTGATACAATGCTAATTTTTCAGAAGAGGAAATGAAGGTTTTGAGATTATTTCATTCATGGTCATAACAGCTAGAACATGTTTAAGAAGGAGGATTTGAACCCTAGTATTTCCTGATTCCAAGTCCCTGAACTCTCTCCACTCAACCATATAACTAGCTCTCTGGACCCTCATCTATGAAATATGGTTGGATTAGCTAATTTCTTTAAATTATAATTTCTATGATTCATGACCTGTTAATGAGGGGAAAAAAAACACTTAAAGGAAATTTCAACATATTCATAAGGACATTGCCTCAAATTTAGTCAGATATTGGAAAATATGCTTTGCCATTACATTTTAAAATTACATTTACACTTATTTTTCCTTAGAAAAAACTCAACAGTACATACAAATGTAAGAATTTAAGAAATAGCATACTGGATCAGATCAGCGGTTCATTCAGTCCAGCAATCTATCCTTAGTAATGATCCCCCAGAACATCATCTTACAGATTTTTTTATCTTAGGTTGAGTCACACTTGTCATGGAATCTGCAAATTGGGTCAGCCATGTAGTATTGAAAACATGGTAGCATATAAGGAATGCCTTTGGAGTTTGAACCAATTTTGCTGTGCTTCTTTTCCTGCTCCCAACCTCCCTCAAATGAATCACAGCTCTCATCTCTCTTCCTGTTATCTCAATATTATCTTTACTAACTTTCTGAACAAATTTTTAAAATTACTATGTGATACAGGGCAACATTACACAGTAAATCATGCAGTGGATAGAGTGCCAGACTGGAGACAAAGACTCGTTCCAAGTTAGAATCTGACCTCAGACACCAGCTGAGTGACCCTGGGCAAGTCACTTAGCCATATTTGCTTCAGTTTCCTTATCTATAAAATGAGCTGGAGAAGGAAATGGCAAACCACTCCAGTATCTTGGCCAAGAAAACCCTAAATGGGGTCGTGGAGGGTCAGACACAACTGAAAAACGAACAAACAATCATATCAACACAGGATAACATTATTGTGCCAAAGTTTGGAGGAAAAATGATGGAAAAATCGTTGTTTTCCAAAGCCATCCTGTCAGTTCCAGCCTTACTGATAATGCTCTCAGTTAGACCCACCACATCTCATACTTATTTATGCTGTTAGAACAGACTCCTCCTTCTACTGGTTTCTCTGCCTATCATCTTCCCCTTTTTCAAATGATCTTCAATATTGCTTCATACACTAAATTTTCTTTTTTTTTTTATCTTTCAATTTATTTATTTAACTTTTTACATTCATTCTCACAAAATTTTGGGTTCCAAATTTTTTTTTCCCCTTTTAGACCCCTCCCCCCCACCCCCAATACCCCAAGCAATCTAATTTTCCCTGTCTCCAATCTGCCCTCTCTTCTGTCATCCCTCCCTTCTCTTGTCTCCTTCCTCTTTTCTCCTGTAGGGCCAGATGACTTTCTATTCCCCATTAACTGTATGTCTTCTTTCCTAGTAGCAACAACAATACTAAACAGTTGTTTCCTAAAACTTTGAGTTCCAACCAAATTCTCCCCATCCCTCCCTCCCCACCCATTCCCTTTGGGAAGGCAGGCAATTCAATATAGGCCCTATCTGTGTAGTTTTGCATATGACTTCCCTGATAGGCGTGTTGTGTAAGACTAACTGAATTACCCTCCATCCTAACCTGCCCCTCATTGTTTCTCTTCTGTCTTTTGATCCTGTCCCTCCCCGAGTGTTGACTTCAAATTGCTCCCTCCTCCCTTTGCCCTCCCTTCCGTCATCGCCCCCCTTGCTTATCTCCTTCTCCCCCACTTTCTTATACTGTAAAATAGGTTTTCATACCAAAATGAGTGTGCATTTTATTCCTTCCTTTAGTCAAATGTGATGAGGGTAAACTTGTTTTTGTTTTTTTTTTTCTCAGCTCTCCTCTTTTTCCCTCCACTAAAAAGTCTCCTACTTGCCTCTTAAATGACATATAATTACCCCCTTCCATTTCACCCTCTTTCCTCCCACTACATTTCTCTCTCACCATTTACCTTAATTTCTTTTAAGATGTGGTCCCATCCTATTCAGTTCAATCTGTGCTCTCTGTCTCTGTATGTGTGTGCATGTGTGTATGTGTGTGCGCGTGCATGCATGTACATGTGTGTGTATGGACCCACCAACTACCCAGATACTGAAAAGTTTTAAGAGTTACAAATATTGTCTTTCCATGTAGGAATGTAAACAGTTCACTTCTGGTAAGTCCCTTAAGACTTCTCTTTGCTGTTTCCTTTTTCATGCTTCTTCTCATTCTTGTGTTTGAAAGTCAAATTTTCTTTTCAGCTCTGGTCTTTTCATCAAGAATGATTGAAAGTCCTCTGTTTCATTGAAAGACCATATTTTCCCCTGAAGTATTATACTCAGTTTTGCTGGGTAGGTGATTCTTGGTTTGAGTCCTAGTTCCTTTGACTTCTGGAATATCCTATTCCGTGCATGTAGAAGCTGCTAGATCTTGTGTTATCCTGATTGTATTTCCACAGTACTGGAATTGTTTCTTTCTAGCTGCTTGCAAGATTTTCTCCTTGAGCTGGGAGTTCTGGAATTTGGCCACAATGTTCCTAGGAGTTTCCTCTTTTTGGATCTCTTTCAGGTGGTGATCGATGGATTCTTTCAATACTTATTTTGCCCTCCGGTTCTAGAATGTCAGGGCAGTTTTCCTTGATAATTTTCATGGAAGATGATGTCTAGGCTCTTTTTTTGATCATGACTTTCAGGTAGTCCCATAATTTTTAAATTGTCTCTCCTGGATCTATTTTCCAGGTCAGTTGTTTTTCCCATGAGATATTTCACATTCTCTTCCATTTTTTCATTCTTTTGATTTTGTTTGGTGATTTCTTGGTTTCTTCGTAAAGTCATTAGACTCCATCTGTTCCATTCTAACTTTGAGAGAACTATTATCTTCAGTGAGCTTTTGAACCTCTTTTTCCATTTGGCTCATTCTGCTTTTGATAGCATTCTTCTCCTCATTGGCTTTTTGAACCTCTTTTGCCAATTGAGTCAGCCTATTTTTCAAGGTGTTATTTTCCTCAGCATTTTTTTGTGTCTCCTTTACCAAGGTATTGACCCGTTTTTCATACTTTTCTTGCATCTCTCTCATTTCTCTTCCCAGTTTTTCCTCCACCTGTCTAACTTGCTTTTCAAAATCCTTTTTGAGCTCTTCCAAGGCCTGAGCCCACCCGACATCCCCCCTGGGATGTCTGGGGTACTGAGGCCCCCGCCCTCCACGACTCTTTCCCTGATGGCAAGAATATTTCCTCGTCAGATCCGAAAGTCGGGATCATTTGCATCTGTTCGAAAAAACTCTGTATAGTCTTATTTTTCTTCCTTTTTCTAGGCATTTTCCCAGCCAGTTACTTGACTTCTGAGATTCCTGTCCACCCCCGCCTAGATCCACCCAGCTAGTGCTTGGGGTTTGAGATTCAAATAGGCTTTCCGCGCCGCCCACCTGCTAATCAATGTGAGCTTTAGTTCTGGTGCTGGGGTGGGGGCAGGGCCACCTCCCAGGCTCAGCTCCCTCAGGGGCTTTATGCAGAGACTTTCAGTAATGAAGATCCTGCCTGCTGCTGGGGGAGTCCCGGGCTGACCACCACGGCCTCCCCACTGCTGCCGCCCACACCTCTGGCTCCACCGCTTCCTGCCCCTGTCTCTGCCGCCGCCGCTTCCTCCCGAGGGGGCCCGAGTTACAGAGACACTCCGCTCCCCTCCTCCAGCCCAGCCTTCTCTCTCACTGACCTGTAGCTTCTGTGGGCGGAGGGACCTTCCCGGCTGCCAGAGCCTCCGTCCCTGAAGCCTGCTCGGGTCAGCTTCTCTGGGGCTGCGGCCAGGGCAGCACTGGGGTGGGGTCCGCTTTCCGGGGCGCGATAGACCCTGGGGACGGCTCTCCAGGGCTCTCTGGAACGGAAATCTCTTCCACTCTGTTTCTGTACACCTTTCAGTGGTCCAGAAGTTATGGGGGTCTCTTTTTACATTAATTCTATGGGCCGTGGTTTCGGAGCTCGTAAACTTGTGTCCTCTACTCCACCATCTTGGCTCCGCCCCACTAAATTTTCTTAAAACACTTCTTTGATTAAGTTATTCACCTGTTCAAAAGCCTTTAAAGGCAGCTAAGTGACACACTGGATACAGCCTTGGTTTGGAGTCAGAAAGATCTGAGTTTAAATCCAACCTCAGACAAATTACTAGCTATGTGACCCTGGGCAAATTGCTTACTCTCTGTCTGCCTGAACTTTCTCAGCTATAAACTGGAAATAATAATAGTGCTTACCTCTCAGAGTTGTATGGGATATTTGTAAAGAGCTTAACACCATCTGGCACACAATAGGTGCTCAGTAAATGCTTATTCCTTTCCCCTCCCCTTCAAGGCTCTCATCTGCAGGTCATTCCAACTCCTTAGCCCTTCCACAAGTGGTTCTACTATATCTCCATCTGCTCATCATATTCCTGAAGCTTCCACTCTAACACCAATAAATTTAAACTCTCAATATGCTACCCCAACAAGATGCCTTACACTTCCCCATTTCAATGATTTCACCCATACCAAGTCATTCCTCTGCCTTGAGTGCCCTTTTACCTCTTTTCTGTCATTTCATTTATCCATTCACGATTTACTAAACACTTTCTTTTTCTATAGGTTCAAGCCTGAGATTTTATAGATATGTGGATCTCCCTCTGTAAGGAAACTCCCTCTACCAATGTTGCCTACCAACTGCTCTTGCAACTGAGCCATAGAGAGCTTGCTTTAGGCAGTGAAAGGTTAAGTTACTCCCTTGCCTTTCAAAGCCAATGTGTTTCAGAAGCAGGACTCAACCCAGGTCATTCTGACTCAAAGGCACTGCCTCTCATCAAACACTAATTCTATATAAAATATCATATGGTTGCTAAGGGGAACAAACAACTACAGTGACAAACAGGATGTTAAAAAAATAGCAACCACGAGATACATAGTGTCAGGCAATGTCAGAAAAAGAAAAATATTTCTGGCTGATAAAAGGTAGAGAAAATCAGAGAAAGTACCTGTTGAATAGAGTAATTGTGTTTAAAAAGACAGTGATGGGAAAAGAGCAGGCACTGAGTAAGAGTTTGGAAGTGGGAACATGTTGAATATATATGTACAAGGGATATCAGGAAGATTCAAGTATGAGCACACGGAGGGAGGCAATGTGAATTAATGTGGGAAAGTAGGAAGGCACCAGATTTTGGAGTGTCTTTATCTAAATGACACCAATCTTTCCAGACAAAGTTCAAATCCCTCTTCCTTCTATAAAATGTTGCCTGACCCCTGTTCTGCTGAACACTTGTCATTTTCTCCACAGTTCATTTATATCTCTTGTTTCTCTTTCAGGGCTTCTCTTAAGCATTGCATATGATTTCTGCTACTAAATTTTTCACATTTCTGTCTTATTTCCACAACTAGAATATAAATTATTTGAGGGCTAGAACTGTATCTCATTCATTATTTAACACCTCACAGCATTTCTCACAATGCCTTGTTAACATATGATAAGCACTCAAAACAATTTTGCTAATTAGCATGGATCAAAATTCAGAATTAGCTAGATCACAACCAATTTTGGTAAAGCCATGTGGATCAAGTGGAATGATAGCACAATACAGCAGGCAGGATAATAGATTTGGAATCCAACAGACTAGAATCAGAACTCACCTGGGGCTTTTACTAGCTGTGTGACTCTGGGCAAGTCACCTAGCTTCTTTCAATTTCAGTCTTCCAGTCTGTAAAATAGAGACTGTAATACCTGTAGTATGTACCTATAGGGCTTTTATGAGGATCCAATGAAATAATGTATGTAAAAGGCTTGTAAACCCTGCAGCAGCAGCAGCAGCAATAGTAGTAGTACCTGGAGTTTGGAGCACACTCTTTCTCATCTCTTTTCTTTCGCTCTCTGATTTATTTTACTTTCATTTTATTTGTTGCGATGTCTCTGTACAGATGTCTAGTGGTTCTCATTTTTGTTACAGAGTTTGTTACAGAGGTCCACTGCTTTAAAAAAAAAAGGCCCACCTGCATCTTGGTTGATTTCAAATGACCCCTGAGTATCAGTGTTTAAAAAGCATATTTTGTTTGTGAATCATGTGACCAGCTTCTCTCAACCTCATGGAAAAATTTCTTGTACTATAGTGTATTTAACAAAGATGATGTCTTAAAATAAACAATGTCATAAAAATATTTTTATAATTTATATATTTGTAAAAATGATGATTATTATGAAACCATGATGTATGAACTTCTAAATCTGGAACTTAATCTTGGAATCAAAATTAACAAGGAAATCTATTAAGGTTTTTGTGAAGCTACATTTCTGACCACTATATCCTGGCATTCATGGCATCTTATGAATATAGGATTTAAAACCACTGAGTGTCATTTAAAACTATTTGTCAATGAAATACGATGGCTATTTTAAAATAAAAGGACACTTTATATGGCAACAAGTGTGGATATAAGATACCGTGTGTCAGAGATAGTGAGACACTCCCCTCCCACCTCCCGACAGGCAATGGATGTGACTCATTTTTTTGTTGGCATGTGCTAAATCTTTGGCTGAGTGATGCTAATGTAATGCTGAAACTATGACAATACACTACTCAGAGGATCGCTTTCTTAGAGATAAGCTGTCTGGCACAGGCCCTGCAGTTCAATCACTGTGATAGAAACCTGCACTCTTGCAAATTAGAATTGGGTTGTATGCTTCCCCCACCCAAGGCCACAGAACACCAAAATTTATAAAGATCACAAGGTCACCATAGAATTAAGAGTAAAACAGATGCAATCGACAAATCATAACCCAAGAGGAATGTATGCTGTCTTCGCTGGCTGCCAGTTTCTCGTATCAGGTGCAGTCAGTTCTACCTGGAACCCTAGTCCCATAACCCCTCCCCCTTTTTTGGAGATCTTTCAGAAGGATCATTTGAAAACCTCCATCCAACTTACCTGGAATAGAAGAGGAAGCATAAAGGCAAACACAGTATCATATAAACATAAGCCTAGAACTGCAAAGGACATAAAAGATCATCTTCAGGGGTGGAGAATCTGTAGCCTCAAGGTCAGATATGGCTCTGGGGTCCTTGGCTGCAGTCTTTTGACTGAGTTCAAGTTTTAATTTTATTAAGGATTTGTTCTGTGAAGTTTGGCTTCAAAGAGCTGTACTTGAGGACCTAGAGGCTTCCTCACTCCTTATCTAGTTAAACCTTATCATTTTACAATTTTGGAAAATGAGGCCCAAAACATAGCAGGTAATAAGTGTCAGAGACAGGGTTTGAAGCAAGCACCAGTGGTCTTTCCTCTGTACCACACCAAGTGCCAATAGTCTTTACTATACCAAGTATACCTGTGGTCTTTCCATACCACTCCACTCATTTTATACAAGTAAACTGAGCCCAGGGTGGTTCAGACAATTACCCAAGATGATATCTGGAATATCCTCCAAACCTCCAAATCTCAAGACTCAGTGGGAAATGCTAATGCCAGAGAGAGCCCAGGAAAAAACTGACAAGGGGACAGAAAAGAGATTTGTTTAAACAGTCTAAGGAATGAGCACTTGAAAAACCAGCTGAAGAGACAGTCTGGAGGCAGGGGGACCATGGGACCCAACTGTTAAAAAAAAAAATAACTTCAAAGGGATAGAGTCCAGTTATGACTCCAGAAGTAAGGGTTCTTAACCTCCTTGTGTGTCACAGACAGACCCCTTTTGGCAGTCTGGAGAAGTTAATCAATCTTTTCAGAATGTTTTTAATGTACAAAATGAAATATATAGATTTACAAAGGTAGTCAACTATAATAGTTATCAAAGTATGCATATAAACCTACATGCATCTATATGTTTTAAAGATTATGGACTTTAGATTAAGAATCTCTACTTTAGAGTAATCCTATGATTCAATGATCTCCTGAAGAGAGGTTAATAAGCAAATGAAGTGAATGGCATTACTGAGGAGAAAACGAGCATGTGATGAGCAGGAAGGACATCAGGATACACAACACAGTGAGCAAAGAGCTCCAGCAAGACAGTGACCAAGTGAGAGTGGCTACCACAAACAAAGGATCCTTGGAGGGAGCACCAACATGAAATAGCAAGTGTTAGCCTCCTCATTTGGGGGCAGCATGCTATTTAGAGTCAGAGACTGAGGAGTGACCTCCTTGGAGGGGGAAGATCTTTGGACAGCTCCATGGTCTTGAGTGTGAGCTAGAAAGAGGTAGGACTCTGCCATTCACCCACTAATCCTATGACTAACCTCAAGCAAAGCACTTAAGCCTCCATTTCTCTACTTACAAAATTGGGATAATACCTTTATTGCCTACCTCTCAGTGCTACCAAAAAGAGCAAAGAACATAATGCAAGGAAAAACATTTTGAAAATGAAAGAAGTGAATAAATTATCTTACTGAGCTTATCACAATATATCCTCTTATTTAAGCCTACCACAACAGCCTCCCCTGTTTTCGGGAGGCAGGGTAGTAGAGTTAATATAGCATTGTTAGTTTTAAGTCAGGAAAATTTGGACTCAAATTTCCTCTCAGACACTGGGTGCTGCTGACACTGTAGCAATGGGGGCAAGTCACTTAAATACAACCTTCATTACCTGATCTGTAAAGTGGAGATATTTCTCATAATACCTACCTTGCAGAGTTGTCATAAGGCGGAGTATGTAGAACCATTTAAAGGCTATACAAATTTCAGTAATTATTACCATCTTTCATCAATGTCAACCACTTGTGATTTGGTTAGCGTGGGAAGACATTGTAACTCCTGGGTGACTAAGCCATCCTAGGGAGATGTATGAGACAGAGTGGTTGACTGACTTACCCAGGTTCCCTAAAGTGTCAGAGGCAAGCTCTGAACCCTGGTTCTTCTTGTATCTAAGTCCTACATTCTTTCTACTTTGCCACAAAGATACTACTTTCACTGCTTTAATCACTGATGATTCTCAAACCCAAGGTAGAAAAGACTGGACCTTTGGAGAGAGTTTCTGGGTCATATGCATATCAGAACATTTATCTTTTAAATTAAAGTGGACTTTGGGAAAATCATTTAAACTCTTATTACATCTAATATTACACTCTTCTGAAATACTTGATGGTTTAGTGGTAATGAAATGAATTCTATACTTATGAAAGTGATCAAAAAGTAGACAACTTTTGATCCTCAAAATCCCTTTCTCCCCAAGGGTGAAGAAGAGGAGGAGGGGCAAGCAGAAAATGAGGAGAAGGAAGATGAGAAGACTAAGGACCAGCAGAAAAAGAAAAAGTGAGAGAGGTTCCCAGAGGGCGTTAAGAATTGTCATAGGTTTGATTGCTGCATGCAATATATGCAAACATGTTGCTGGCACATTTTCATGAAAATAGTGGTGACAAATTAACTCTTCCCTAGATAAAAAGTTGCAAACAAGTTATCCATTGCTTTCCAGTAACCTAAAGGCTAAAGTCTGAGAAAAATACAAAAGGCTACTGTACAATTTGTATCTAGCAGTTCAGAAAATAAGAAGGAATGTCTAGAAAAACACATTTTATTAGATCATCTTTCTCTGGGTTTGCCATTTGGTATGCCTTGTTTGACTATCAGTCCTTTCTCTTGGCCAACAGCTGGATAATGAAATGGAGGGAAGACATTTTTTTTCCCTCCCAAAGAAGGGCTGGGCTATCAGTAAAAATCAGAAGCTGCTCAGAGAAGGAGAAAGATTTCTGTAGGAACAGAAGAAAAACAGAAGCCTTTACTTTGGGGGGTAGCTATCAATCCAGAGGAGGAAAATTAAGTGATATTCCAGTTTCACAGTTCCCAGATGAGTCACTGACTGTAACACTTTGGAAGCCTAGTTTCTGCAGTATTCATGAGTTTAACAAGCCAGCTGAATCATGGCCAGGTGGGTGCTTAATAAACACGATTTGATGACAATGATTGCAGAATAAGACTCACAAATGTATCTTAATGTGAGTAGTAATACACCCTAATGGGCCCAAACTAACAGTGGTACACCACATACAATATACAGTACAAGGGGCTTCTAAAATGACCTGGTAGACAATGAGCTCCATTCTCCTCTCTGCTTAAGTCATTCCTTGTTAACCAAATGGATAAGTTAAATCAATCTTTCAGGTCAGAATAGTATCAACTTCATGGCAGTACCTCTCCTAAAAATGTCTAATTTATCACCAGGGATGAGGCCCCATTGACAGCCAAGCCCCCTAGTGAGCCAATTTCAGCTATACTGAATTTCCGTCAATTTCAGTCAGTGCATAATGAACACTGACTGGTTAACTTCCAAAAAGAGACGAAGTGTAAGACAGAATAATAGGCAAATTGAAGGAGTCCATCTCTATCTATACTTCTTTCAAAGAATAATCATTTGTTTGCTTAAAATTGCTCCATACCCTTTATAATCCTAGATAGGTTAATCTTTTGCACTCTTTTGCCTCTGACAAATTGTGAGCTATTCCAAGAATGGGTCACAGCAATATTCCTCACAATATCCTTTCTGCCTCTTTAACTGTGGAACTTCAAGTCATCTTTTATAGTCCATCTCAAATGCCTCAGAGAATCAGAATCACAGAATTTTGTAGTTGCAAAGGACTTCAGCGGTCAACTAATCCCACTCCACAAGAGACCTGGTAAATGATTGGCCATCTAGCCTATCCTAGCAGATATTCAACGCAGGGAACCCACCCTGCCTGAATCAGCCCATTCGACTTTGCAGTAGGACTGATTGTTCCTCCTGGCATCAAGCTGAAATTTCATTCTGGACAATTTCCACTCACTGCTCCTTGTTCTACCCTCTGGAGATAAACACAACAGGTCAAACCCCCTCCTTCCACAAGGCAGTCTTTCAAATACCTTAAGAGAGCTCTCATGCCCAACCTTCCCTACATCCATCCCTCTTCTCTTCAGCAGAAATATCAACTAATCCTCATATGATGATCAAGGCATGGACTGGAGTTCCTTCACCACCCTGACTGCTCACCATTAGATATTCTCACACCCTTCCTAAATTATGGCATCTAGAATGGAACTCAAGACTGCATATGTGGTTTGACAAGGATAGAACAGAAAAGGTTGATCACTTCTTTATTCCCAGACTAAAGCAACTCAGGTCCGATTTCACTTTTTTGGTTCCCCTATCACTGTTGAGCTTTTCAGTACCCACCAAAATTTCCAGCTCTTTTTCATTAGAACTATGGTCTAATCATACCTCCCTTATCTTATACTGGCAAAGTCAATTTTCTTTAACACGAAGGAAAGACTTTTCACATCATGTCCTTATTAAATTCTGTCTTACTAGATTCAGCCCAGTGTTCTAGCTTGCCCAGTTCTTTTTAGATACTAATCATCATCCGATAATTATAATGCCCTGCTCCGTATCATTTATAAATTTAATAAGAATACTGTTATTCAAGGCATTTGCCCCCATTAAGTTTTCCTTGAGTCTTTCCCTTGAATTTCGTACAAAATTGTTTTGAATCTCTCTGCTACACTCATAGATAATCTGCACATGACTTTATCATCTGACTAGACTGGCTCCTCTCTCCCCCTACATACATACAATGCTCTGCACACGATAGGTACTTCATATGTTTGTTGAACTGAATTAAACTAACTCAGTCTTCCTTCTCCAAGAAGTATTTCTATATTAAGAGTATACCTAGAAAATAGTCACAAAATGCTACATACCAAAAGAGGTTTGGTAGAGAATTGAGACATCCAAATCACTCAGAACTGTCAACCATGATGTTGTTTAGTTTTTCACTAAAATGGATGTTTGTCCTATCTCTGCATCCAGAGAAAGAACTGATAAATAGAAGTATGTATAGAATAATTTTACACACATACACCTATTTGTATCAAAGGGTAGCCATCTCTGGGGAGGGAGGAGAAAAAAAGGAAGAGAAAGGAAATGTACATATTAATTTTCTTGTAGATTTGAAAAGAATAGCAAATTGCACTTAGTAGAGTTGCAGCTTCATGTGCAATCATCCTTTTAATTTTACTATGTTGTGGAAATGCCTATTTTATTCCATAAATTAAAAATAAAATTTAATAATAAAAATGAATTTGAACTGTCAGGCCACTTTTTACCAAAATTATTTAATGATTGTGCCACGTAAACATAACCCAAGGAAGACCATTTTAGACTGAAACCAAGCACCAAAGCAAAACAAATCTGCAGATTTTGCTTGTGTGGGCCAATGAATTTCCAAACCTAACAGTTTGTTTACTGAATAGTTGAGACTGTTAAGTCTTAATTACTGGGGCACTAGCTCTTTAGCTGTGCTTTTGAAGCCATCAATTAACCACAGGAAAAAAAGGAGTAAATACAAACAAATTACTACTCCTTTGATATGCTAATACCTCTTAGTGAAGACTAATGGTTCCTAATACTTACTCAATAACCAAATTATTAGGTAATGGGGAAGGGAGTCAAAATTGCCAAATCTCATTTGTGAATGCAAGTTGTCACTTCACATTAGCTATGCCCTAGAATTTAGCATTTACACACAGACACAGATCAGAGTTCTTCCTCCCCATCACATTTTTTAAGAGACTGCACTGAATCTCCTGTATGCTTTCTCATAATTTTCAGTCTAAATTATGAGTTAGCAGGCTAAGAAAGGTCAGCACCTGGTAGCTAAGCTCCTGGTGCATATTCTCTCAGGGCTGAGTTAGGCAGAGCAAACTCCAAAAGTTCTTCCTGCTTGGGAAAGCCTTGTCCAAGCTCAACCTTTGAGAACCTGGTTTTATCTTTGTGTCATGGGGCAGCGTTAGAGTAAAATTTTTATGGGCTAAATGATCAACTTCTTAAACCTTGGGTTTTCCCCTTGAGTTATACTTTGCTCCCTTAGCAGCTTACTATTATGCCAATTTACACATATTCTGATAGAATTCTTGGCTATATGAACTGCTTCAGGGTCTGAAGGTAGATTTCACTCCCACTCCCACCCTCAGCCCCAAACTTGAAGTGATTTTTAGAAACTACTTGAACATTATTGGGTTAAGGAGAAATATAATAGTTTTCTCTTTCAAATTCCATGTTAGTATGATGAGGTTGAGGGGTGAAGGGGGACCCCAAAATACCAACATTCCGGGTAGTGCTCGAATGAATTAGACTCAAGCCTTCTTAAAGCCAAAGAAAACAAAATTTATTAAAGATTCGCCAAATTGGGTTGCCTCTTAAGGAACCTAAGCATTGGTGACGCTTGTATGCACAAGCGGGCCAGACAGAATCCCAGCTAGACAGAGGCTGGATTGAATCTTAGCGCCTGCATGGCGGCAAGATGGAACTTAAATACAGAAAAGACTGTAGGAGGGATCTGGGCGGGGGAGGCGGGGAGAGTTAGGAAGGGTCTTGAGGAGAAATCCCAGGAGGGAATCCAAGGAGGGTCAAAGGCTGGAAACAGCCGAAGGCTATCGGGAGATATCAGACAATGGAGGGTTTGGGTAGGAAGCAGGTGGGGAAATCTTGAGATCTCGATAGGGGCAGTATGGGAAAGGATATAGATCTGATAGCAGCCTGCGGAATGGGTTTTGATGGGATCAAGGGTGGGGAGTGCAACAGAGACCTGAAATGATAATGAAAAGTCCATAGGCTTCCTGAGACTGCTGGGACAAACAGGAAGATGAGATTTGAGTAAGAAAGGCCATATTAAGTGGGAAGATTTAAGGGGAGCTCAAGGAGGTTCCCAGAGTCTGAACCTTGTCAAGTAGAGATGGAAAAATACTTGCCCTTCAACTGTACTTCCAGTCTGGATGGTCACTCCTACAGTGCAAATCTGACCACGTCACCCTTGCCCCCACCCCAGTTCACTAAAGGCCAGTGGCTACCTATTACCTCCAAGATCAAATATAAAATCCTCTCTTTAGCATTCAAAGCCCTTTATAACCTGGCCTTTCCTTATCTCTCCCATCTTCTTTCACCTTACTCTCATCTTCCTCCCTCCCACTTCTCCAAGTACTCAGCAATCCTGTGACACCTGCAGCCTTTTTGTTCCTTCCACAAGACACACCATCTCCAGGCTCAGAGCTGAAGGCTTTCCCTCCTCCCCTCCACTGATAAGGTCCTACCTTCTGGAAGAAATATTTCCCAATCCTCCTTAATCGTAATGCCTTCCCTCTGAGACTGTCTCCAATTTCCATATGTATCTTGTTTGTACGCAGTTGTTTTCTCCTCCATGAGAGAGGGAACTCCTTGAGAATCTGTCTTTTGGCTTCCTTTACATCCCCAGTACTGAGAGCACAGTACCTGACACAAGGTTTCTGGTGTTCATTCTCTAAGAGGATCAAAATGACATCATTATGTTGGGAACAAGGTACAATGTGCTCCACCATCACACCAACACAGGTAGGGTACAAATAGTCCATTTGGACATAATAGATAATTAATAAATGCTTATTGACTTCAAGACTCTGAACTTATGGAAAGGACGAAACACGGGCTAGGAAGAATTGAGGATCTAAGGCAACAATTGTCCTGTATCTGAGATGGACCTGACTTTCAGCTGTACTTGAACCCAGAATCAACCCACCCTGAGAATCATATTTATGTGTGCACATTTTTTTAAACATATGTGCGTGTATGTGTGTGTCTGCGCACGAACTGTTTCCAAAGACAGAATGTAAGCTCCTTATAGGGAAGGACTATTTCGTTTTGTCTTTACATCCTTCAGTGCCTAGCACAGAGTAGGTGCTTGATTATATACAATTATTTTTTCTCCTAGAATGACAGTTGCTAGGGAAGGCTCTCTCAGGTTTCTCCAGTGGACAAAGTGAAGTAATGTATCTTATTCTAAGTGCTTTGTGAATTACCATATCTGAGATAAACTGCTAAGGTGGTGAATCACAAAGATGTTTATACTGCTTAGGAGTGTGCCAAAAGATCTGAGCTCAGATCCCTTTTCTTGTACCAAGAACTGACCATAAGAGAGGGATTCATCAGTCAAGTGAGTTCTAAGTCACTTGGCACCTGCAGCATTACTGTCTTGGGGAATCCTCAAGGACTAGTATTTTCTAATGATCTTCTCCCTGAGACATTTGGGAACAAATATGGGAACTATGGAAAAGTCAGCAAAAAATAATTCTTCTTTCCCTATCCCCCAACATAGAAACAGCCCACTGGTCTGCTTTAGTTTCATCCCAGTATCAGAAATATAGCCACTTTAAATAAAATCTTATTTCATTCCAAGTAATATGACCACTTATCTTGAAAGTTTCCAAGAATTAGCCTATACATAGCTAGCATGTCCACAGGACACCAGAAAAACATCTCAGTCTCATAGAATTTGATTATCTTTTTATAAGCAAGGCCACTGACAGGAAGGGTCACTAAGAGAAACTAAGTGACGAAGAGAAATAAACAAGCTTATTACCTCACCAATCATTTTATCATTAGCAAACAAAGCTATTTTGAAAAGAATTACTCAAGTAATTTTTATACTTCAAAGAGACCTTAGAGTTGATTTATTCTAATGCCCTCATTTTACTTATGAGGAAATGGAAGTTCAGAGAGTTGTTACTTTTAAACAGCCTTTCTCCAAGGTGCCATAGTTCATTCCACCATCCATTACTGCCCCTCTTGAACAGAAGTGAGATTTTAATAATTTAAAGAATAAAAGAAAGGCATCTTAATCTAAGGTGGGGGTTTTCAATCCTTCCAAGGTGAACGTATATATATTTTTCAAAAATATATTACTAACTGGTAAACACAAGGAGGTGACAGAACTTTTGCCAGAAGGTTTTTCCATTTGAAAACTCACTTGGGTCATAGGCTCATAGACATAGATCTAGAAGAGGCCTTAGAAGCAGTCTAGTCCAACCTCAGCAAAACTTCCATCTTTAAATTTCAGTAACTACTAAAATATAACACCCTCCCACTGGGTTACATTAAGGAGATAAATACAGAAAGAATGACTTTTCTAGACTTATAGTTAAGTATTGATTAACTCTAATGTCCACTCTAGTGTTTTTTCTTCACTGAACAAGTGAGTGTTATTATTTATTCAATTGCAACTAGGTGACCAAGCACGGTGCTAAGTGTTCAGTGACAAAGATGAAACAGTCCCTGTCCTCAAGAAGCTTACATGCTAGGGAAGGCATACAACATATAAACAAAGTACAAAAATAAGTATACACAAAGTTTTTTTTAAGAGTGGTACTATATACTGAAGGGATGGCGGGGGGGGGGCGAGGAATTAAGATAGGTTTTCTGGGATTCTTCTATGTGTAAGAGAGTTTAGTGGAGGTGGAAGTCGGGGTGGGTGGAGAGAAATCAGCTAACATCTCTAATGTAAAAATCAAGGACTTCAATAAATACTTTTAGAAAACAACTATAAGGTTTTGTAGTAAAGAGAGCTAATTAGGAAATATGGACGAAATCTCAACTTTTGAAGATTTGTCCCAACCCTTTCGCTGTCCTGGATTCAACTATATTAGATACTACTTAAAGTCTCGTGGCTAGGAGGGATTTTTTTCCTTCTCTAAAACTTTCTTGGCACCAGTTTTTATTGTAACTGAATTTTTCCTGCAGAAAATATGATTTCCTATCCTGGAATAGGGCAAAATAAATGACCTCCGAAGATACCATTGAAGGAATCAATCCCCTCTGTATGACAGGCTGTCACCCATCTTCTGTTTCAACATTTCCATTGATGAGGAATGCAATTGTCCATTTCTGAACATCTCTTTTTGTTAGAATGTTACTTCCTTGATGTAATTATATCAAATCAAAATTGGCTTCCCAACAGCACCAACCTATTGCTCCTTCTTTCATTTTGTACAACAGAAAAAAAGGCTATCTCTTCCCTTAAGAGGTCCTTTCACATACTGGAAGACAATGAAGGAAAGGAAAGTAGGAAGGAAAGAAAGGAAGGAATGAGTTTAGTGTTTATTGATTGAAGGAAAAAACTTTTATTAAGTATTTATTATGTTTCAGGCACTATGCTAAGAGAAGGTTACATTCTAGTGAGGGAGGAAAACACATAAAGGGGAAAAAGGGGGTGAGGAGAAGAGTTCATGTGACATTATGGTTTGAAAATGATTGGGAAGAGCCAAGGAAGTTTGATTCTGGGCAAGATAAGAAAAAAGTTCACCTACCAGAGCCCCCCAAAAGAGTCCAAATTCTGAGAAAAGTGGGATAAGAGGGATGGCATGAGTTCAAGTGGCTTGGTTTGGTAATAATCCATTATCATTGCCTACATCTTATCCTCTTTGTCCTGTTTCTTACCTCACCATTTAGTCAGGAAGACTAACCATTTCAACTGGTCAAACAGCCTAAGATGTTACAAAGCAGCACAGGAAGAACTAATTATCATAATGCCAACAAAATACATGAGTGCTGATGAGTTAGAGACAAAACGGAATGGATGAAGTTAGGTGTGGTTAATAATAATTTTGTAAAAAAGGATTCTTTTCTTGCAAAAGAAACACCTACTCTCCTCCTTTAAGGTTAGAGGCAGATAGGGCACCAACAACTCACTTGTTGGGGAATTCCATGGCACTTTGATATACCATTTTATATCCTTCACTAAAACTTACAGAATAAATCATGAAAACAATGATTACTGATATGAACAGCCTGAAATGTCTCCCTAAAATGGTAAACTACATGAGAGGGAAAAGTTTTAGATCATGATGGAAGAAGCAATTGAAATGAAAGATTGGTAAGACTAAGGAAAAGTAATACTGAAGACAATACGGTACAAAAAGTGTTGAAAGTCAGAAAAAGTGAAACATGACCAGGGTGAAATGTAGTTAAAAAAAAAAAAGACCAAAGAGAATGGAAGACTGAAAATTGAAATTGACCAAAATAAAAGAATATGAAAAGGAATGAACTAAACATGCAAAAAGGATACATTTAAAAATGAGTAAGAGCAAGGTTACCACCCTAAGAGCAAAATATAAAAAACTAAATGAATATGGAACATACAATTTTATTAAGATATTAAGTACCAATGAATAAAGTATTTTAGTACTGTGGTAGGAACTGGAAACACAAAAGTGAAAAAATCCCTGTCCTCAAAAGGCTTAAAATCTGGGGTTGCAGAGAAGTGTAGAGTGATGGGAAGGATGGAGTAGTCCATAGAAATAAACAAATACCAAGTAATACAGAAATTTCAAAAGGGGAGTAACAGAACCCCTGGAGGGCAGATCAGGAAAGACCTTGTAGGGAAGGAAGTAGTTGTGGTATGCTCTAAAGGAAGTTGGGGTGGGGGTGTTGAGGTGAAGATGAAGAGGAAGAAGTGTACTCCAGACATGGAGAAGTAACCCTTGTCTACACCAAAGGCAGGAGATGAAATACCAATGACCGGCAACAGGTGAGTTTGACAAGTGTCTGTAACAGAAACCAATGACCTAAGACTGAATACATAGGTGGGAAGTAGCTTGTGGGAAGTCACAATACCACAGATTTCCAATGAACTATGGCACAATAGTAAGGTCACATTATAATCAATCAATAAACATTTATTAAACACCTACTAGATGGCAGGCATTGTTCTAAGTGCTGGACAGGCATAGCTTATGATGTATTTGATATTCTTTCAAACTTTGTAAATAACAAATGGTTATTAAGCACTTAGTATATACAAAGGTCAGTTACTGGGTATAGAAAGAAAAAAAATCAAATTTTCTCTTTGTGGAACTTATATTCCACAGTTCATAAAAGAGTATATTATCAAGTTTGCTAATTATAATGATTAAGAAAAACTGACGAATTTTTTTTTTAATTTTACTCTTCATTCATTTTAGTGTTCGCAAGTTGAAGAAAAGAATAACTCAATGAGCACCTACTATGTTCCAGGTACTGCGCTGGATGGTATACAATAAAAAGGAAAAAAGAAAAGACTTGTTGACTTTGACTTGAAACTGTTCCTGCTCTCAGGGAGTTTGTATTTTAGGGAGATAACATGTACATAAAAAAGCGTATATATGGAATATATGCAAAATAAATCCAAGGAACTTTATGGTGGGATGGATCAGAGCTGGGAGAATCAGGAAAAGATCCTTGAAGAAGGTGAGGCATGAGAAAAACATGGGATTTTAAGAATCCTAAAGCACATGAATAAATACTTGCCGATTGATTATCTTAGAAGATCTGCTTATGATCTGGACCCTGAGCTCTACTTGGCCTTAGTAAAATAATTTTGCTTCTCTGACCCCCAATTTCTTCATTAGTAAAATGAGAACTGGATTAGCCGACCCCTGAAGCCTTTCCAGCACTAAATCTGTGATTGTTTAGAATCTGACAATGAAGACTAAACCTGCTCTAAATATGAAGAAAGACTCAGAAGAAACTTGGGAATGCCAGAACTGCCAGGGGCAGGGGATGGTCAAAATTTACTCCCAATCTCCATATGCATTTCTCATTGCATTCTTGTCTGTTCACCCTTGCACAATCATTGGAAAATCCAGAATGTTCTCAAAGAGAAGCTTATGTAATGTCAGCGAAGTGTTCAAGTACTGCATGAGCGGCAAAGGGCCCAACTTCTCCAGTCACATTTTTTTAATATGGAGATGAGCCTCATATCCTTCATATCTAGCACTCCCTAAATTTAGTATTCTCAAATTTAATGTAGTAAAGAAAATGTAGTTTAAAACAGCATTTTCTTTTTTAACAATAACACTTATGAAACTAAATGTCAGAAAGAAAAGAGGGGAAAATAACACAAAAACAAGACAGCTAATTCAATCAATAAACACTGGATCTTTTGAAAGAATGAAAGCATATTACCCAACATGCTGACCCTGTAACCACAAAGCAAACAAGTGTGGCTTTGAAAGGCTCAATTAGTTATAATTATCACTGTTAGAAGTAACAATGATTATTACTAGAATCATTCATATTATTATGACTTTCATGTACCCGCTTTTCAAAGAAAAGTTAAACTTTTGTAGGTCTATTTTTTCATTATCAAATAATCACACTTTGTACATATACCTTAATATTAAAAACATAAATCTACAATCTTCTACTTTTATTAACCTGAAAATAGTGTAATTTGAGTTCCAAAATGTCAGACTTGAGCAAAATTAAACTCATACTGAGAACTCATTTACAATCTTTCAACAGTGTAGGTTAAACTAGTGAATCCCTTCAAACATCCAGTCTGACCTCACCTCTCCGGAACTGTTTACTCACTTCAAAAATCAATTTACACAGGGTGATCTCCCAGGTCCCATCTGGCTGACATCCCACATGTTTCTCTCTTGCTCATTACTTTATGAAACTGACCAGTTGTTTTATTTCACCAAATTCACCAGCTGTTTTAGCATTTACACAGACACAACCTGCTATACTGCACAGATACCCACCACTTTCATGATATAGAAAAAAATTAAGTAACTATTCTGGCAAAATACAAGCCTCCAGGAGAAACTTACAGAGTAGAAATCCTAGAATAGCAGTCCTCAAATTTTCTGTAGTCAGAATGTCTTTACATTAAAAAAAAAAATTGAGGATCCTTCCCCCTCCAGAAGCTTTGCAGCTATTAATAGTGTATTAAAAATTAAAAAGCCCTAGGGTCTTTATAAAAATGAGTTTGATTTCATGATCCAACCAGAAATGGTTTCAGATATCCTTGAAGGTCCCCAGACCACACTTTAAGGATTGCCACCTTACAAAATAGACACTGTACTAAATGGCTATTCCAGAAAATATTCCTGATTCCCCAACTATTCCAACAAGTATTCTGAAAACAATGCTTCCTAATATCCAAATGTTTCCTGAACATCTCATAAATATATTTTATTAGTTTGCTTTGCTACTAATTCAATAAAGCTCAGCAAAAGCAGAATATAGAAATTAAACTGTAAAACTCCGTAAAGATGACCTTGAACCTTGGCAGGTTGTTTTTTTTTATTCCTTTTTTTTTTTTTAAAGTAGTTCACCTTGTTCTTAAGCAAGAATCTTTCTAGGCATTTCCACTAAAGAAGTCATGTCATTTGCCTGAATGAAATTTTTTATAAATTGTCCAATTTCAAAATAATTGAAAAATAGAAACATTTTTAAGCAAAAAAAGAACACTAAAAATATTTTTAATGTTTACACTACAATACAATAATCAAATTCATGTCCCATTATCATATAGATCCACATTTCTTTTTGCAAACTAGTTATAAATTTCCTAAATTTAAGTACATTTTTTGCCAGATTTTTGCTGCATTCTCCATTCATATAGATTTGTAGTTGGGAAAAATCAAGTCAATCAGTTCTCCCCATGGTGCAGAAAAACAAGAGTTAACTGATTTTCTTTTTAAACTTTCTATTCCACAGTTGAAATCTCAAGAAAGAATTTCCCCCAAACCTACAGCAGTCCCTATCTTCTTTTCTTAATTAGCAAAGCAAGTAGTGAAGAATGTTATTTTTTTTTTAGGTAATGACTAAAATGACCTTATCTTCATTCCCACTATCTGCCAAAATTCAATACCTTGTCTATCTTTATAAAGTGCTGTTAATTTAGACAAGGAATGGGTTCTTTCTACCTACAGTAAAGGATTCCTTTCAGCAATTTTATTTGGTTAAGTTGACCTTTAATACATGAGAATGAGGTCATCCCAACAAAACCACTGGTTAAAAAGTTAGCCCCATGTTTAAATCATAAACAATCCCGTGTTTTCTTTATCTGTATTTATTGAATGTTTTAAAACAAATAGGCTCACACCTTCAAAAGGGAGAGGGCAGAAAGAGTAAATATGAGTTAGGAACAACTCTTATTTTCCTATCAGACCCACTCCAACATATAAATCAAGCAGTTACAGTTGGGGATCTGATTGGGGGTGGGCAGGCCAGAATCTACCAACAATGGTAATTAATAACACTTCAAAAGAATTTCCAAATGGTTGCTATATTACATCTTGTATTTGTTGCCATTTAGTTATCAAAAACATTATTATTTACTTGACTAATGGGGTCCCTCTTACCACAGACCAGTCTTCTCATTTATCTGAAGGTTAAAATGATTGTTGCAACTCGTTCCTATTACATCAAGACATATTAAAACAACAAATTTAAAGGTAATTCTGTCTTGTGTTTGCCTATTTAATTTTAGTGTGCTCATTAAAAAGAATTTCCCACTTTTTTCTTTATTTGGATTTGTCCAATCAAAGGGAATTATGTAAACACATAAGAGCACTGAAAAAAAATTCTTCTTAACATTCCTGAGCTCCAAAATTATTTGATTTGCTTTGCTGTTTCACTTTTTCCTGGCAAAAAGGAAAAGGAAAACTTCTGTCTCTGAAAACCCTTTTGAAAGACTGGGACAACGGCAGCAGCATATGGACCCTGGTGAGTCAGTGGGGGCAGTTGCAGGGAGAAAGGGATCTGCTGTCCCCCATTCCCCCATGTTCAAGTCCAGTTGCTAGTGTGCAAAATGGGCTGAAAGCATGGGCCCATTCCATAAGCAGGTGCACTCCCAATCCCCACCCACTCATTCCATTTCCAATACTCATAGCACATTTGCCCTCATCCAAGTGATTTCAGAAGTTCTAGGAGCACTGTGGTGGGGCTATGGTCCAAGAAGACATCTTAGGAGGAACAGTGATTGAATCTGCTACTATTAGTTACCATAATCGTTATTAATTACATTTGTTCAGGTAGAGCAGGTGTAAAACAGGTGAAAGCATAAAATTAAGCTAGACAGAAGTCAAGGATGCAAGTTCCACATAAAGCTAGCAAGTCATAGTAGCGAGCTATGAAGTTAGAAGAAAGGGGATTACTTCCCTGGCATCCATTAATCTTGGTACCACTGATTCTGAGTTTTCCCTCAAGTGTTTTCCATGGCCAAGAACTGGGGAGGGGAGGGAGGGAAGGGAATGCAGGGGGAACGGTCGCTAGGCAAGGAGAATAAAAACACCCGGAGCAATCTACGTGTAGAGTGCAATTAGTAAATGTTTGCTACCGACTACAACGACGATAATTAGGTTGGGGCCGGGCTGTCTAAATCTCATTTAGAGAGAAAGCAGCCCAACAAACTGTACTTAGACTCAGGCCTGACACTGTTACCTGGGAAACGACCCCAGCCTACGAAGTACACAAATACGCACCCAAGTCGCCCCCCGCTTGGCCCTTTGCACACATCTTGGTGCTATGTTCGGGTGGGTACAAGGTGTCTCCCCATACACACACATACACACGCCCCAGTCAGGGCAAGGAGGGCACCCCCCAGTGCATGTGTGCCTCGCACGGCCGGAGGTGGGGGGGGCCATCAAAACTCTAAGCAAGCGACTTTAGAATACATTGAGTTGCGAGCTGGCTCACCCAGCTCCCTCGGCTTACCCGCTCGGGGGTTTGGCCCCGGAGGCCGGCAGGCTGTCCATGGGTCCTCTGGGACGGGGAGGCGCTGCTCCGTTTGCCGCTGCGGCAGCCGCCGAGCGCCCAGACCCCGAGGTGCAGCCCGCCCGCTGCGGCCGGGGCAGAGTCAGGGGCGCTCCCTCCTCCTCCTCCTCCTCCTCCTCCTCCTTCTCCTCCTCCTCCTCCTCCAGCCGCAGCCAAAGCCAACGCCAAAGTCAACGCCAACGCCGCCGCCTCCCTCTGCCTCCTCCTTCATTCACTTTTTCCTAGCTGACCCATCGTCCTGCCACGCGGGGGCTAGAAAAGGACGTGGGCCAAGAGGACAAGAAAAAAGAGAGAGAGAAAGGAAAGAAGCCGCGGCTAGAGTCCAGCCCGCCGGGGAGGGGTCGCTACCCCAGCGCAGGGGGAGGGGCTCTGAAGCCCTGGCAGCCGAGTGGCGGGCGTGCAAGGTGCTTCCAATTGTGTGGACACTTTCTAAGCTCTCGTAGGGGCACGGAGCGGGGTGGGGGGAGAGGAAGTGCTAGAGACGAGCGCAGTCCCAGACTCCCCCCCACGCACCCTCTCCCTCTCCCCCCATACCTGGTACTGCTACCCCTCATCCCACCCCCCCAGAAAATTACTGCTCTCTCCGTAATTCAATTACTGCCATACCACCTTTATGACAGTTACTGTCCTCCCGCTAAAGACAGTGCTTTGCGAGCCCCCATAACTATTCTCCCCGCAACAATTACTGCTTTTGCGTTCCCACTCTGACAACTACTGCTCTCCCCCCTCCAGTTCATGCTTTGCCCACCCCCTCCAACCCCTTCCACTTTGCCATTTGCTGCTTTCCGTTCTTCCCCCCTTCCTCCTCCACACATCTCCAGGGGCAGCCCTAGAGGGTAAATGCTGCGGTCCCAAACCTCCCCCCAACCCCCACACATTCCATCACCCCCAATCTGTACCGTTCTAGCTCACTCCGGCCCTACCCAATCCCAGGGGCCCACCTACGCCACCCCCGCCCCACGCAATAGGCACCTGAGTTTGCCCCGGGAGGAGGAGGGCAGACCTCGGCTCCCGGAGATTCTCCACCTGTTCGTTTCCTGCTCTTCTTTCTCCCCCAGCTCCCCCTTCCTTCTCCCGCAAAACTTAGGCGGCGGCAAGTGGAGCAGGGCAATCAAGGCGACCGTAGTAGAGCAGTTCGGCCATTTGATCCATGTGACTGCCACCAAGCAGATCTACATAAACAGACCCGCTCTAACTCTCCTTGTGGCGGGGAGGGACTGAGGACAACGTGCCGTGGCACCTTTAAATCATTAACCCGTAGGGACTCACACGTGCATGTAAGGAAAGAGAGGAAACATGGCTTCAGATGCAGGGTATTTAGTACACTAGGTGCATGGGATTGCAGGCAGGAGCATCAGGCTTCTATCCCGAAAGAGCAAAGAGTCTCCCAGAGGTAGAGGCAAAGGGAGACAGAAAGCCTCGAGATAAGGTGGGTAGGGACTGCTTAAAGTTGGACCCTAGGCAGGGGATGGACTTAAGTTTTTGCATCTGCCACGTTCCTAAGACTTTGACACTCTTACTTTGAATCTCCCAGCCCAGGGAAAATCCTTTGCGTTTGGAGGGGAGAAAAATTTTTAGTGGAGACTACTGGAAAATTCTGCTACTAGCCTCTATTTCTACACCTATCTGAGCCTTAAGGTAACTATCTCACACACAGAGGGCATACCTCATTTAGGGCTGTCTCAGCGCCTGACACCTCAGATCGTACCATCCAATAAATGTCATGACCGCCCTAAGGGAGGAGATGATGGAGTAAAGGGCAAAGTCAAACAAACAAATGCTTAGTACAACGCACAGACTTATGCAGCTCCTGGGATATTGATGTGTAAGAAGCAGTCAGCTTGGGAAATTGACATGTTTCAATATTCCATGCTCACAAAATTCCCTGTTCCCCTGCCTGGCGTCCAACCAGGGGAGTTTTGCAGAAAACTTTTTTTTTTTTAAAAGCTTTTGCAATCCAGATAGTACTTTCTACCTGCTGTGCATCCCCAATATGCAGACCCTCACATAGAGGAATTATCCAAAAGAGAAGGAAGAATGACACAGACAAGGTTTAATGCTCAGCCAAACCCTGGAACCAAGAGTATGCTGGCAATTATTTAACAACGGATGGCAAAGGGGGCAAAATGAACTCACAACACACTTTTAAGTCTAATCGACATTATTAATATTTTCACTATCACATTAAGTCTGAACAATGAACAAACCAAACCCTGACTTATAACACTTGTCAACACTGAAAGTTCAACAATCTGCTCACACAAATGGCCCGGAACCAACACAAATATAAAAATGCATGAACCACAGTAACACAGTGGGAAGACAGAAAGGTGATGAAAACATGGAGGGAAATAGCAATATGAAAAGTCTCACCTAGGTTATTCAGATCTTATTTGAATAAATGGATAAAAATATTTCTCCAAGCACAGATTAGGGCACATAAAATATGTAGGCTTCTTTTTTGTTAGAGATTCTTAACCTAGGGTCTATGAACTTTATATATGTATATATATATATATATATATATATATGTATACACACACACATACACATGTATATAAAATGTCCAATGTAATTGCTTTCCTTTGTACTCCCATGTATTTTATTCATTTAAAAGAATTATTCTGATAAGGAATCCATCAACTTCACTAAACTGGCACAGGAAAGTTAACAACTTTTGATTTTAATTGTACTGTTTCTCACCTATTCAATGATTATTCCACATTTCAAATTTGTCTGCCTTGCAAACACTCAGGGAAGGTATTCTTTTAGAGACAAATAATGATAGTTGACATTTATATGACTTTAAGATTTAATCTTCACAACAACACTAGAAGTAAATATTCTTAGCTTCATTGTATAGATGAGGAAACCGAGACAGAAAAAAATAAGTGACAACTATATTCACATAGCTATAAGGTATTTGAAGCAGGATTCAATTTAGATTTTTCTTTACTGTGAGGTCAGTGATCTTTCCATTACACCATGACCAAAAACAAAGTATCCTTTTCAGATACAGAGCTCTATTCTGTCGTCTCTTTCCCCCCACTTTCAATATTAGATTTGGAGAAATAGAGAATTAACTTCTGGTGGACTTAACAAAATATGACAGTGAATAGAAGGAAGACATTTTATAGTCACGTTAAATTGGTTGAAAACTCAGCTTGGTTTGGGTTGTGGGGGGAGGGAGAGGGAGGGTGAGAAAGGGAGAAAATCCTGCTAATTGGCAGAAATGTGTAAGGTTGCTTCCCTTCCTGCTTCCTATGGTAAGGAGATATATCTATTCAGAATCTCTATCTCTAGCCATACCATCTCCCCTGAACTCCAGACTAATGGAGAAAGTCATCTTTTTCTCTTTTCTTTCCACTTCTCTTTGATTCATTAAGTTCTGCAGTCTTACTCCCCAAAGTTCCTTCCTAGTCGCATTGCCACCATGCTAGACCAGTCCTTACCTCCCTATTGCCAGTCTCCTAATTTTAAAAAAAACCTTCAACCTCTCTAGCCCTTATTGAACCCATGCTTCCCCAATGCTAGACTGATTTTCTTAATTCATGTACTTTTTCCATGTTACTCCTCAGCTCAGAAATCTCTGTTGACTCAGCTTTGCCTACCAAATAAAATCTAAATTCCTTGGTCTGGTATCTGAAGTCATCCACCATCTTGCCCCAACCTACCTTTCCAGTCTTATTTCTTACTATCTCCTCTCACCTACTAAACAGCACCATCAAACTGAGGTACTGGTTGGTTTCCACATAATCCCATACTGTCTTGCCTCCTTACCTTTGCTTACACCACTCTCGGTGTCTGGAATGCATGAAGACAGCTGCAATATAGCCTCAATAGCACTGGATATGAAATTACACAAAGGATGAGTTTGGATCAAGGTTCTGCTACTTGCTACCTGTGTGATGTTGGAGAATTCATTTCACTTTTTTAAGGCCTTAGTCTCTTCATCTGTAAAATGAGGGGGTTGGACCAGACAATAACCCTTCCAGTTCTTAAGCAATGATCCTACGATCTTTTCTGCCCCACCCCCCAAGTCTACCTATTGAAATCCTATCTATCATCTACCCATCTTTCAAGAGTCAGCTCAAATGCCACCTCCTCCACTTACCCTTTCCTTGAAACACTCCTCCCCTCCCATTTCTCTCTCTGTGTCTCTGTCTCTCTGTCTCTGTCTGTCTGTCTCTCATCCTGCCTGGTTTACTCTATTTTCTCTTCCCTCTCTCATTTTCTGTTAATCACTTTTATCATACTTTATATTATTTGTGCATATTTCTTATATTTTACATTAGATAATGAGCTTCTTGAAAGCAGAGATGGTATCTCATTTACTGTTGTATCTCCCTCAACATCTAGCACAATGCCTTGCACATAGTAAGAGCTGAATAATATTTGCCAAATAGTGACCCTACTCCTTTTACTACCAGAGCCATTATGCATGTTACACATAGACTGTGCATTGAAACAAATGTGATAGTATAGAATACTTTATGCCAGAATATTTAAGGTATGGAGAGAGCTCTTGTGGATGAAGAGCTAGCCTGGAGTCCAGAAGTTGTGCCTAGGACAGATCCAGGCTGTTTGACCTTGGCTAAGTCACTTATACCCTTAATGTCCTCAGACAATTCTCTAAACCTGTAGATTGCAGAGAATGTGCTGACCTGTACTGGTGAGGAAGTTTTGTATTTGTTTCCTATACCAATAAAATGACAGTTTCCATTTGAAAAGAAAGCAGGTGCATATATTAGAATACACCCTCTTCAAATATATGAACCTGCTTCCATAAATGAACAGTATTGTCACATAACTACATACCATTTGCTTTTTCTGAATTAGCCATAGCTAGTAGCTATGGCTAGCACAACTTCTGAGATAACTATGTGACCAGGACCTGGAAGGAAGTGGTTAATTGCTAAGAACACATTCTCCTTCCTTTAAATCTACAGGGACTAAGTATCTGAAGGAATAGGAGCTGTCATTGGTGCTGAGAATGGGAGGGGGAAGCAACTTTAGGAAAATTCCTTTGCCCAGTCTCATCCTTCTCCCTCTCATTCCCCCTTATCAGTTCTCTGAATCAGCTTGGCTCAGTTTTCCTTCTTGGCAGCAGGAACTGTCTGTACTACCGCTCCCTGTCGTTGCTCCATTCCAGCTGCCCTGCCCCCTCTTCTTCCATCCACCCATTAGGCCCTCCCCAGAAAGGGCATGCAGAAGGGCAGGATTTCAGGGAGGTGCCACACATGGAGTAGTATAGAGGAGAGAGAATTATAAGTAGTCACAATGGCCTAAGAATCTAGTGGGAGAGAAAAAGCAATCTGGAACAACATTCAGGGGGTTTCCTTATGTCTTACTTTCCAGGGTTGCTGTTGCCTATTGCTCCAGCCATGAAGGAGTCAGGATTAGTGCCTCCCTATATAACCATTATCTGGAAACAAAGTAAACCTCACTTTTAACTATGTCAGTATTTATCAGAAAGAATGGGATTGAGGAGTATATACCAACTGTAATCTGATAACTTTTGCTAGTGATACTGTGATGCAAGAATAGGAACGTATTGGGCTGGTCTGATGTAAGGGGTTCTGAAAGGGTCCAGAAATCTCTCTCTTGCTGGGCTTCTACAGCACCTGAACTAATTTCTTACTGTTCTCATTCCTTTGAGCTAAGACTTTAGCTTTGTTTTGTTTAGTCATTTTCAGTTGTGTTCGACTGTTTGTAATCCCTTTTGGGAGTTTTCTTGGCAGAGATACTGGAGTGGTTTGCCATCTCCTTTTCCACCTCTTTTTACATATGAGGAAGCTTAGGCAAACAGGATTGAGTGACTGGCCCAGGGCCACACAGTTACTTAGTGTGTAAAGGCCCATCACTCTATCTACTGTGCCACCTAATAGCCTGTCTATAGAAGCAAAAATTGAAAGTATATCACAGAGGAGAGGAACATATTAATGTATTAACCTTAGGCATAGAGCATCAAAAATTTTTTCTGAGAGTAGCCCTTCAGAACCCTAGCTCTGGGAGGACTTGGGAGTGCTTGGGAAAAGGCCAGGAAAGGAGGGGTGGAGTGGGGGGAGTGAAAGATTGCTGAGATCATTATAACAAACTTCATCTGCTTCCAAATTTTGTCTATTGTAAACCCTGCAAATATAGCATCTTGAGAGCATGCCATGAGCTTTCTGTTACACGTATTATTGGTCAGACTTTTTTTTTTTACACTATTCGTTCATCATTCACTGTGTACCTAGCACCACGCCAGGTACAGAGAAGGATATAAAAATGCAAAGGATGTCACAGAAACACTTGTTTTTAAGAAGTTTACAACCTAATTAGGGAGGTAAGACAGATAGATATGAAACTCCTAGAGATATAAATACCTACATGGTGAAGTATTACGTTCAAAGACAGATTACTCAAGTGCTGGATAAATGCAAAACATTTGGAAAGAAAGAGGGCAGAAGATACCAAGGCAGGGAAAAAATGTGGTCCCTGCTCTCAAGAGCTCAGAGAAGAGAAAGTGGTACTACAGGAAGCAGTAATAATGACAAGAGAGAAGTGTAACCTGGGTAGAGAGGAGCGTTTCCTTAGTTATGGCCCTCAGAATTCCATTTTAGCTAGATGGGTTCTTCTGCCACCCCCTACCTGTACCCCTCCTATCACTAGCCTTTCCTCAGGCCATTCTGGATTTGACAGTGACAGACTGAAGAAGAAAACTTGGAGCAGTCCCAAAGATAATTAAAGGATTTGGGGAAAAAAATAGGATGTCTAAAGAAAGATGAAAGGAATTTGGATTTTATAACTTAGAGAAAGTGGAAGAGTAATGTAATAGAAATTCTGTAAAGTATTCTCTCACAGTTGTCAATGGCGCAGCGCTTTTTAAAGCCCCCTAAGGACTGAATACAAGAAAGTAAATTTAAACTGTAACAAGTAGCATTTGGACTTGATATAAAGATTTCCTGATAATGAAGTTGAATTTCTGGAGCATGGGTAAAGTAAATGAGGCAGAAGATAGAGGGTGAAATTACCTTTTCTGGAATGATTAGGCTCTAGTGCCTGGTGACACTATACACATAGTACCACTTATTAATGTTTCTTAAATGAGTAATCAAAGGAATGCCTTAGGCAAAGGAAAGAGATTAAATGATCAATTCAAGTTGTTTATAGCCCGTAATTCAATTATTTTATTTAGCAGAGTGTATTTTGATAGAGACGAATCTCAAGATATTTTTCTTAAAAAAGGAAAAAAAAGAACAATTAGCGCTTTTCAACTTTACTGTATCATCTCATTTGAGGCTCATAAGAGTCCTGGATGATAGATTTTATTATCTCCAATTTATAGATAAGTACACTGAGACTGTGAATTGCCTATAGTTATACAGTTAGAGTTAAGGCAGGATTTGAACCTACATTGTTTTAATTTAAATTCTAGCACTCTATTATGACATACTTCCTCATCCCTAGAATATTTTCACCTGAGGTAATACACAGCTCTGTGCACAGAGCTTATGTAAAATAATACAATTTATTATCTTCAAATAAGTTCTCAGTTCTACTTTCTGTGAAGGACTGATCCTAGGTGAAATTAGGATATAAGCAAGGTTTATCTTCAATGCTTCTCATTTCCCATCCTTTTCAAGACTCAGGAGCATCCCTCTACCTCCAGGTGCTCAGTGACCTTGGACAAGTCATTTAACTTTTTGTGACCTCAATATTCATATTTATAAAATGAGGGAGTAGGATCTCACTTCTCAGTTCTGTGAGCTTATGAGGCCCATAGTAAAAACTTGATTTTGTAATCATTTTTACTAATATATATGTGAATGATATCTTAAAATGTTGATATTCTCAAAAGCATTTTCACTTTAATGACAATCACAGCTTTAAACTACAGTGATGACACTGTGCCAAATGGAGGCTTTCTGGCAACCATCGAAGCAAAATATTTTATTGGGTGTAGGGGGCGTAGAATGCAGAGCTACTCCTGAAATCATACCCCTCCCAATTCAGCGTATCACCGAATAATCGATGTTCTCCAGGTGGGGAGACAGAAAAACAAAGTCCTTCTTACCTGGAGGAACTTATATTCTGTGGAGGAGGGAACTAAGTACGTAAAAGTAAAAACAACATTCGTTCCCATTATCAGAAGTACTTATTCATATCTTACAGAGATGTCCATCTCATGAACTCAGGATAATAAGGCTTCCCACCCACAGAAGGATTATGTAATTCTGGTTTGGGATTTCTTTCAGCATTCGCAGGGAATCTGATCACGTTTGGAACATTCATCCAAAGACGACCCCAAAGGCCACGGCTGACTTTGTCAGTACATGTGCATTTTTCTTCTAATAATAGTTTTGGGCTTCAAGAACTCACCTGACTTGAAGACAGAGCTGATGTTATGAGAAAATGTTGAAATGTTTGCTTCCATTCAAACTGTTCTTCTTCCCTATACTCTGGCATTTGGTTTGCTTGCCACATACAGTAAACTCCAGTTACCTGGCATGGTGGGAAGTGCATGTTCTCTTTAATCAAATAGAGGATGCCCTGCCAGTTTGTAGGCAGATATTAAGGCTTTGTGGTGCCAACCTCGGCTCTCTTCCTAAGATCACATTAGTGTATTTTGTAACTTTCCTTTGCAAAGAGGGATGTGGATGGTAAGCAGTCTATACCATCAAGTACTGGCACTCTATATACTTCCTAGGACAATAAGAAGGTATTGAAAGACAGAAAGACTATGCACCCCTCCTATATCCCAATCCCCCAAATCTCCCCATTAATTCTATTAATTATCATTTACTTTTTTCAAAAGCAAGTCCTTTAATATATTTACATGATTGCTCATGTATAGCCTATATAGGACTGCTTACTGTCTTAGGGAGCGAGGGATGGAAGAGAGGGAAGGAGAAAAAACTTGGAACTCAAAATCTTATAAAAAATGAATGTTGGAAGCTATCTTTACATGTAATTGGAAAAAATAAAATACTATTAAGTGGGGAAAAGTAAAATTAGAAAGGAGGCTTCAAAAAAAAAATAGAGATACCAGGGGAAAAATAATCTTTTCATATCAGTTCTGACCAGTCATGTCTTTGGAATGGGTGATTTTGACTTACCCTGTGGAAAAATCCACCAAAGCAGATTACATATACTTTTGCAATTTAAAAGTCTAAGAAAACTGCCTAGAGGTTCTGATAGGATAAGTGACTTACCCAGGGCTACATGAGCTAGTACAGTATGTGAGTATATGTTGGAGCTAGGACTTGTGACTTCAAATCTGGTTTCTATATCCTATGACTATACCGCTTCAAGGTATCATTTTTAAAAAATGTAATCTAGTCATCAAGGTTTTTGCTTTGTTTTGAGATTGGGTTACCTTCCTTTGCCCAGACTGGAAGTGCAGTGGTCATTCGTGTCCCAGTCCCACTGCTGAGGGGAACATGGAAACTTTGACCTGCTCTATTTTTGACCTGGATGAGTTTGCCTTGCTGTTAGCACCCTGGTGGTCTCTGCTCCCAGGGTCTCAACATATTGGTGCTGAACTCAGTTCACCTACCCGTTGACTTTAGACCTAATACAGCTCAGAATTCCTGAGCTCAAGCAATCTACCAGTCTCAGGATCCCCCAGTAGCAGAGATTATAGGCATGTACCATCACACCTGACTGTATTATCAGTTTACAAAGCATTAGATTACAAGAAAATACACAACACTAAAATGATAAATGATGTAACTAAGTTCTTTTTATGATTCAAAATGCTTCCAAATCTTTTTTTTCTTCCAGGTCATCATTATGAAAAATACTTAGCATTCCTAATAGGTACAAAAGTATAGGTTAACAGGGATTCACTTATGTAGTTGGCCACCTTTGTGCTGTGGTTTTAGGGGCTCCAAGAAGATATATATATTATATATATATATATATAATATATATATATATAATATACATATGCATGCATACATCCCTTCAATCCTGCTGCTCATGGGTAGAATTACACAATTAGAGCTTCGTTTCTTTGGATTCTGACCATTAGACATTGTTAATATACAAATACCACTGGGAATAATAATATATTAAGGTTTACCAGTTATTAGGGCCTAATGTGAATTAGGATAATAGGATGATAGGATTTGGAGCTAGAAGGGACTTTAGAAGTCATCTAGGCCAACCCTCTTATTTTATAACTGAGAAAATTGATCATTTATTTAAAACTTGCCAAATGTCAGCTAACTGAAAAACTCAGCTAAATATTTCTACATCTTATAATCAAATAAAAATATTTATTAAGCACCTACTATGTGCCAGGAAATGTAAAGAAGCAAATCAAGGTCCACATCCTCAAGGAGGTAAAAGATGGTAAATGACTGATAAATATTTGTTTTTGAATGAGTACATAGAGAAAAGGAAAAAAAAGTGCTTTGTAGCGGACAGCCGTGTCCCTACATGGCTGGGTGATGTGATTGAAGAAAAGAGACACAGGAGGCGGGAAAAGATAGATCAATTCCGTTTTTATTGATACGAGGGTTAGGGTTTATATAGACAGAATCTGCAAGTCTACGTGATATTCTGCTCCTCTCCTGTCCCAGTGATTTGGCCAGTCGTATTGTCTTTAAAGGCTATTAGCCTAGAGGACATCTATTTTGCATATCCGTTGTTTTCTGCAGTTCCCATGCTTGTCTCATGGAGACAGCAACATCTGGGGGGCATGGAGAGCCATTCTGGATATTAATGAGCACAGTCTCAAAGAACAGTTTCCCCGAAGGTCTTTCCTGATCTTGTCAACAGCACTCCACCCTGGCCCTCAACAGTGCTTAACTAGAGGCCACAGATGGTGAAGATAACTCTAGGTTAGGGTACCATGGAAGAGTGAGGGGGGAAGAAGTCAAGTTATCAGATTCAATCAACTTATCAATCAGTCCTGTCTCTCATCTGTGTACTCAGCACTAAGCTAGGTGCCATGAATGATGAAAATTGACAAGACAACTCACCTGTATAGCTTTGTACTTTCAGGTTTAGAAAAGATATTCTTCACGTTCACCCTTTAAGGGTAGGTAATGCAAGTATAATTATACCTATCTTATAGATGAGAAAACTGAGACTTGGAGAAATTTCTTTAGCCGATGGCTACACAACTGATTTGTTGGAGCAGGGGTTCAAACCTGGATCTTCAGCCTTCTTCCTTTACCTAGTCTTACCTCTCTAAGTAAGGAGACTAAATGCCTTATTGATATTCATAAAGCTTGAGTTGGATATCATAGTTGTATCTAGTGTAAGGTGAAAGGGGTGTTGCCTCACTCCATTAACATGGAGAGAGATAATGACTTCTTGAATAACTTGTCTTTCTCCTCTGTGCTCTTATGCTTTCCCATGTTCCCTTCTTCCCCACCCTGCTGGTGGCCCAGGGCCACCACCTCCAGGATTCTGTCAAGCTTTTCATGATGATACTATGTTCCCCCAAATATTGCATTCCTCTACCACAGCTCTAGGAGACAATTGCATCCCCTCTCTTAGGTCTACTTACAGTCAGACTGCTCTTTGTTCCATGTCAGTAGAGCTCAGAGGAGGTAGAATGGAGGGCACCAAGACAAGGGCAAAAGTGAAGACAGTTTTCCTCAGATCTGCTTACTTTCACCTTTAGTCAATCAGTCTTGCTTTAGCTCATTAAGGTTCCTAGTAGAAAAACATCTGCGACTTACTGGAATTACAACAAAACTAGATACTGAATACACTGAAGAAATAAAATGACTATTAGATCTATTTGAGAATTTCTTCTTATGTGGGACAATATATTTCATGGATAGACTACATGTCCTCATCCTGAATTTGGATGAGACGATAATCAAATTATAGCAGTGTCTTTCATGACAGTGCTGTATTCATTCCCTTCATCAATGTTTTGATGTTTACAGCTGTGCTTTCTTTTTTAGTCTATCATTCTTCTCTCCCTGAAGATTTTATCTCTTTGTCTTTTTTGTTTATTTATTGACTGTGATAGGATATAGAACCTAAAGCCAGGAAGTCCAGGTTTCAAGACTTGCCTCTGACATCTATGCTGGCTATGTGACTGAGCTTAACTATGTCACTTAACTTCTCAGTACCCTAGGGCTAGACAACCCTGTAAGACTGCAAGTCATGGAGAAAGTACCTACCTGTATCAGAAAAGGGAATTTTCCCTTTCAGGAATTACAGTGAAATTGTAGGTCTGCTCTCTATCCCTTTTTATTTATTGTACCAGCTTAGTTCCAAAAGTCTTTTCTGTTTGGTTGTAACTGGACCATATGTTAAAACACAAAGTCTTAAGTAACCTAATGTTTACATAGAACATGGCAACAGTTCAGTATTATCCAGGCAATTCTAACTGTGATTAAAAGTAAACTCTTGGGATTTGAAAAGAAGTTTAATAAAAAATGTTGTCCAGTTCCCTAGAGAAAAAAAGGGGAGGAATCTGCTTCCACCATCACCCATGCCATTCTGTTCTAAGTTATAATCGAGAAGTCCTTTATCTGAGGCTTAAAGATTTGTCTACTGTCACAAACCTAGTACGTGTGAGAGTGGAATATGAACCTGAGTCTCCTTGATATCTTGACACAGAATTCTAACCTTTGCAGGACACTGTATCTCCAAGACACTTTCTTTAACATTCCCCTCCCCAAAATGATTTACTTTTGTTCTACCACAATATACAACTTAAGATTTCTTTCATACAGTTCCAGTGTTCAGCACAATGCCTAGCACATAGTAAACAATAAGTATGTGCTGGCCTGTTGATGTTCCTCGTTTTAGTAAGTCTCAAATAAGATTTTATATTTAATGACTTCAAGTTTAATGAATCAATTTATTTCTTATTACTCTCACTTGAGTCATTGGTTTCTGCTTAATACATTCTAATTTGAGGGTGATATTTTATACTTCCTTTACCTTATTATATATTTTCTTTCTAATTCTTTCATTTCATTTATAATTTTCTTTCTTAGTTCTTATTTCTTCTTATCAAGGAATTCTAATAGAGCTTGTTAAGAGCCCATGCCTTTATCTGAGTTTCTTTCTATAGTGACTGTAGGGTTTTTCTCTTCTTCAAGCTTATGTTGTGGCTTATATTTGGATCCATAAAATTTCTTTGTCTGCAGCATCTTATGTTTATTCACATTTCCAGCTTTACTTGCCGTCTTACTGTTTTTTCACACTTGTATAGAATCCTGGGCATTTGTTCCCTAGGTATATTGTTTGGGGTCCTAATGCTGGCACTCCCTTCTGCTGGTCTGTAATATGCACAGTTCTGGCAGGTTCCAGGCTAGTTGTAGTCTCTCGATAACAGTGTGCAATATCTTCAAGACAATAAAGGACAGTTTACTTCATATTATTGCAAATATTCAGAACCCCGTGGGCAAATGGATGAATCACTGCCTTCCCAGTAGGAGCTTTACCTGTGACCTACCGGGGTCCAGGGTTCCATGGGTTCTTGACTGCGTTGGGACTTTCTAATTTGAGCACTCCCGAACTGTTGGAGCCGAAAGGCCTCACAGTTCCCTTCTTGTCTTGCCTGCTTGCTGGGCCTCCTCATTCATCTTCAGGTTTCTAGGCGTCCCTTTTTGCTAGCCTTGGCTGAAGAAAAGTACTGTAATTAGTCTCTTAGTTGATATTTGGCCTAAAATGATTTTGTTTTATATTTTTTGGGGTATGTGTGAGTGTGATTGGACTTTTCTCTACCTATTCACTTATCTATCTTGACTGGAAGCCTTTTGATTCATTTTGGCTGATGAAACTGACCCATTAAAACTGTCAGTCTTACCACTAGTGAAATAACGCAGTGGATTTGTGACTGTCTCAGTGCCTACAACCTGTCTTTGACTTAGTTGATAAGTCTTAGAGAATTTCTCGGGGGTCATAAATGTAAAGTGACTTTGCCCATGCTTGGAATTAGAAAGTGTCAGAGGCTCTGTTTTTAATGACTCCAAGTTCATCATTCCATCTGTAACATTATGATGGCTTATAGCTATTACTAAGTCAAAATCATCTTGTATATCTCTTGTAGCGTACCTATAAGTCCTTTTGATTCTGAAACATTTTGAGTGTACATATCCCCTGAGAATTATGGTTTATCTTGAAGTGAAATACATTGATAGTCAATCAGTCGGTCAATAAACAGTTAAGTGCCTGCTACATTCCAGGCACTATGCTAAATGTTAGGGATATAAAAAAAGGAAAAAGATACTCCCTGTTCTCCAGGAACTCACAGTCTAATGGGGGAAACAACATGTAAACTACTATGAATAGACAAGCTATGTACGTATACATGCACATACTCATACACACCCCACCCCACCCCACCCACAAGAGAAATCTGGAAATAATCAACAGAAGGAAGGTGCTAGTATGGGGAGGGATCAGGCAAGGCTTCCTGTAGAAGTTTGGATTTTAGCTGGAACTTGAAGAAGTTGGATTTGGAGATGAGGAAGGGAGGAGTTCCAGTCATTGAAAGTTAAAAACAGATATTGAGAATGCTAAGAGTTGGGAGGTGGAGTGCCTTGTGTGAAGAACAGTAAGGATACTGGTGTCGTTGGAACCCAGAGTATGAGAGAGTAACGTATAAGGTTGGAAAGAGCCTTGAATGTCAAATAAAGGACTGTATGGTTTGATCCTGGAGGTGCTAGGAAGCCTACTTATATTTAAGTAGGTGTGGTCAGACCTGTGCTTTAGGAAGATCATTTTGAAAGCTGAGTGAAGGCTGAGTGGGGAAGAGCATTTGGCAGTGAGAACAGCCAGTAAGCTCTTACAATAATCCAGGCAAGAGGTGATGAAGCCCTGAACCGAGGTGGTGTCAGTGTTGGAGGAGAGAAGGGGGGCAGCAGATACATTCCGAAGGTAATGTTGACAAGATTTGGCAACAGATTAGATATGAGGGGTGTGTGTGTGTGTGTATGTGTGTGTGTGTGTGTGTGTGTGTGTGTGTGTGTGTGTGTGTGTTTGAGAGAGAGAGAGAGAGAGAGATTTGTTGAGGATGATACCTATATTGTGTGACAGGGTGATTGATGCTCTCAACAATAATAGAAAAGTTAGGAAGAGGGAAGGGGTTGGGATAATGAGCTTGCTAAAATTTTGTAAGGAAGAAGAATCAGAATCAACATAATGAGGGATAAGGAGTGAGGGCCTTAGTTACCTTGTCTAGATGTATTCATATCTCTGAGTTTATAGGCGTCTCCAAAGATCCACAATACCAATTTTGGAATTTTAGATGGGATCCAACTACATAAATCTTAAAAGTAATGTCAGTTTACTTTGTGTCATTGAGGTGGTTTGGTTTATCCAGTACTTTATGTATGAAATATAAATACCTACAGGACAAAAACTATACCTTTGAAATATGTGAATCAAAGAAATCAGGTCTCTTGTCGTATTGTAAAACAAGTGTGTTGTTGCTTCCTTTCATACTTCAAAAACCACGTGGCTTCTCTGATGTGGGTACAACCTTGCTACACCTTAGGAAATAGTGTTCATGAGCTGATATGGCCAAAAAAAATCCATCACTTGGTGGCTAGCCTTTGGTGTCATGCTTCTTCAAAAATGCACTGAGTTGGGTCATGGACAAGTATGACACACAGACACAAAGTAAGTCTTCAGGCTTTTATTTGAAGCTTTTCCTACTGAGAGGAATTTTCATATCTTGTACTCTGTTGAAATAACTTTTGAGATGCCCTCTACATTATAATAGAGGCAGCTAGCACTTGGGGTCAGAAATAAGTTCAAATTTTGCTGCATAGAATAACTGAGACAACTAGTCAATTTATCTAAACTCTTTGTGCCTTGATTTCCACATGTGTAAAAAGAGGATAATAATAGCATTTATCTCTGTTGTTGAGCATTAAGTAAGTAAACGAGTAAAAGTGCTTCATTTAAAAGTGTTCTGTAAATGCCAGTTATTTTATTACTATAATAATGATATTGTTTATCATTCATCAGAGGCATCAGAGTAGGATCTTAGTGGATTATAAGAATGAGAAACTCCAATGATAGCACAAATATAGTAATCCACCATTAGCTCTGAAATACTAAAAGAATGAAAGCCCTCCAGCACAGTGAGCAGATTCTATGTGTAGGACTTAGGGAAAAAAAAAATCATCTCCAAAATCAAAGAAATGAGAAGATGTGGAAGGGTTGCTGTCTACATTTTAGATGAAATAACTATATTCCCCAAAACCATGGTTTTTGATGTATCAAAGTAAACACACCATTCCTCCCATAACCACTTCCTGCTCCTTGTTTAATTCTGACAAGTTTTGAAGACTTGCTTCCCCTACTCATTCACATTCAATTGTAACTTGATCTCAAGCTACTGCTCCCTCTACTGTTGGGCCCAGACATATCCTTATGAAGTTCATTCAAAGAACAAAGAAACCATATGTTAATATGACATCCTTGTTTGCTGCTTCCATGGATTTACATGTCACAGATAAGATATTTTGGTAAATTTTTGCTTGTGTTTTTTTTTCCTTTTGCAGCTTAACTAAAGGACAATGGTCATCGTCATGGTGGGTGTCAGTAGTATCTAATGTTGCCAGTGATGACTCAGATGAGTCAAAGAAGTGAAGGTGATGAATGGCAGGAAGAGAAGGAGGACTGGTTATGTAGCAAGATTGAAAAATACCAAGTGACTAACTTGAACACTACATGGCTATCAACCACATATTAAAGCGGTTGGCCTCTACTACTTTGGGGGGAAGGATTACAGAAAGACTTCAGTAGTGAATGGATAATGAGCTGATTAAGTGATTACCATGTATATTTAATTAACTGCTAAAAATACAAATACAGAAGCAAAATACTCCCTGCCTCCAAGGAATTTATCTTTCAATGGGCAATTTATATTCAAATAGGGAATGGTAGTTCTGGAGGGTTGCTTTGGTCAGGGAATACAGAGGGATACTGAATGGAGATGTTGTGCAATTAATGTGTCCTTTTCAGCCATGCTCAGTTGATTTGATTGCTGTTTTCAGAGCTAGAGATAGAAAGCGGATGAGAGAAGGCAGAGGAAATTGTGTAGTACTCAAATGTAGCATGGCATGAAGACAGGGAGCAGTATGGTGGATCTGTGTCCAGCAAACACATTGTCGTTTGACTTGCTTATATAGTTACTATCAGAAAATAGGAAACTGTTTGAGCCTCACCTCACTAATTGTATAATCATAGGTTAATCTCTTAACCCCTCTGAGGTTTGGTTTTCTCAACTTCAGAAGTGGGATAAGAGTACAGTTATCCCTTCCACAGCAGGGTTAGGGGTCCCCAGTGATCTGGAAAATCTGCATAAAAGTTTTTGGCCTTCCCTTCATATCAGA
This sequence comes from Bettongia penicillata ogilbyi, assembly GCA_023548195.1. NCBI lineage: Eukaryota > Metazoa > Chordata > Mammalia > Diprotodontia > Potoroidae > Bettongia > Bettongia penicillata. Next base: position 1,903,357 of record JAJHZJ010000125.1, on the reverse strand, counting down.
GAAGTCTGAATTATTATGAATTAAAAGATATGTTGCTATTATACATATATTTTATAAATTTCTGAGTTTCTAAACTTTTTCTGTATTGTCTGTGGCTTTCACAAACCTCCTCCCAAATTCCCATTTAATTTCTTATGCCAACCTGTGACATATTGAAAATGTAATGGGGAAAGTTGATGTGGAAGGGATAACTGTACTTGCAGAAGCTACTTCAGACTTGTTGTGAGGCTCAAATGACCTAATGTTTATAAAGTCACTTTTTGGAAAAATCAAGGAACTGTTCAATGTCAGCCATTGTTACTCATTATTCATTTAACAAACTCTTTAGCAACCATTAAAAATATGATACTTTAGTATGCTGTAGGAATTGCAAAGGTGGATAGAACCCATTATCTGCTCTCAAATTGCTCATAACCCAACAGAAATAGCAATAACTCACAACTAATTATAACTCAAGAAAAATATGAAAATTGCCGGAAGTGAGATATAAAGTGTGTGTGTGTGTGTGTGTGTGTGTGTGTGTGTGTGTGTGTGTATGCGCGCATATAGGCAGAGATTGCATGCACTGTGGATTAGGGAAGGTTTTATGAAGGAATTTATATATGAATTGAGCCCTGAAGAATGGGTTGAATTTCAGGTAGCAGAGAAAGGGAGGGAAAAACATTGTTTGTTAGAGAGAGCCCCAGGAGACAAGATGTTTGGGGAACAAGGAGTGAGCTGGTATGTCCAGAGTATAGGAAATGCTTAGAGGAGTACTGGAAAATGGGGCTTGAAAGGTGGATTAGCCTCAAGTCCTGGAAGGTTTTGAATGTGAAATTTTAAAAAAATTGATCTTTATTCATTAGGTAACTAAGGGCCATTGAAGACTTTTGAGCCAAGGAGCTCCATGATTATTAGTACACTTCTTTTATTGCTGTTCAGTCATTTCAGTTGTATTTGACTCTTCATGACTCCGTTTGGGGTTTTCTTGTCAAAGATACTGAAGCGGTTTGCCATTTCCTTCTCCAGCTCATTTTACAGATGAGGCAAACAGAGATAAGTGATCTACCCAAGGTCACACAGCTAGTATCTGAGGTCAGATTTGAACTTGGGACTTGCTGACTCCAGGTCCAGCACTGTTCTATCCACTGTCCCACCTAGCTGCCTTCCTGTGCTTTTAAGAAGTTTGATTTTGTAGCCAGTGTATAAGATAAATTAGGTGGAGATAGACTATAAAGAAGCTGCCAATATGTCAGAGTTGTGACTTTTTCTAGGGGATGGAAGATTATGATCTCATCTAGAGTATTAGAGAGTGACTTCGAGACTTGAAGAGGTTAAGTGTCCTCCCCACAATCATGCAGTTGGTATATGTCTGAAGCTGGCATCGAAATCAGAACTTCCTCATTCCAAGGACAGTCCTTTATCTACTTTGTCATGCCATCTCTTTATTCATATATCTATAACTCTATATATTATATGTGTGTACACATATGTATATATACACATGTATGTGTACACGTGTGCACACACATATACATACACACATATATTTTAGCCATCACTCCCACATGGTTATATCTGGGACTGATGATTTGCTCTTGGAGGGATGGGGTGCAATCACAGAATGATCACAGTATTGTAGACAGATCAGTTTGTATCTGGATAGGCGCTTCATCATAGACTCAGCCCATATTAGGAAAACTGGCTCTATCCTGTAACCAGGTGAAGTACCAAGCACTGCCACAGGAAAAAAAATGCCCAGGAAGGGACACACAGACACATCACATTCTGCCTGACTGCCTTTCCAATGGACCTTTCTAGTGCCCCAAGGAAGACTTTCTAAGACCACCAAATAATGTGATTCCTCATACTCTTTCTGAGCCCTAGACTCTTGGTCTGCAAACAATGCAAACATCCTAAAGGGAACATAATTATAGTCAGTCTAGTCATTCACTGGCTGGTAAACACATCCTTACCATTTTGTAAACAGCTTAACTAATGCCACCTCCAGAGTATTCCACCAGAAGGCACATACCACCTAACTGCTAACATGCAGGCAAAATAATTTCCTAAGGTCATGGGATCAGATTAGGCTTCTGTCTGTCTGTTCCCACGTGGCCCTCAATCATAAGCAAACATTGCTTCAGGAGTGCCAGGTAAGAAGTCTGTGATACTTCCCTAAGGATTCTTTCTATGCCAGTGACCAGCCTCCTCTCCATGAGTGGTTGTTGTCTACATCACAAGGACAGGAGACTAGGATCTCCCAAAGTCAGAAGCACTGTCCCTGGAGAGTTTCCCAAGGAAACTGTGGTCTTTGGCTAATCTTCACTTCTAAGGGGTTAGAAGATCCTGTCTTCTTAAGGGTTTCCTTTTATAGTTCCTAGCCTGGACCACTGGTACTACTTCACTGATTAACAGAGGATGCCACACTGGTAGCACTGTAAGTCATGGTGAGTCAGGTATTGCCACCTCTTACACCCTCTGAATGAACTTTTGATGTATGTGCTTGGCCTCATCTACCACTCTGACAACTAAATATATTTTTTTCTAGTCATAATCCTGCCCTCTTACCCCTGATTTTCAGAGAATCATTCAGTTACATGACTGTGTCAATGAAGACTACTAAATCTCCAGAGATGGATGCCCTGTTGTGTGATTTACTGAGCCCTTTCAAGCTGTAACACAAATAGATGAAAAATGAAAATGATTGGTAAAGATTTACACACCTTTATGCTCTAATATTACAGTCCCAGATGTGTTTCTTGAGGAGGTATAAATTGGCACTAAAGAAAACCAATATACGAAGAACAGATGGAAGAGACCAAGAACATAGAAGAGGAAGTGAAATAACACTGGGAAAAAACTGACAATAGAGGGTGGCATGGTAGTGTCAAGAGCAAAAACCCACAGAGAAGGTGATACAATTTTGAGGGCATTAACCAATCAATTCTCAGCTCAAACAAAAGAGGTAAAGGTATCAAAGGCACAGAAATGCTCTCAGACCTTATTATTACCAAAAATAAAGATGATTGAAAATCATCAGTAACCATTGATCCTTTTACTTACTTTCCCATCAACACAAAATTTTTGTGAAAACAATTTGTATCCCATACCAACCAAACTACCAAAACTTTTATAGAGCTAGAAAAATAATGGCAAAAGTCATCTGCAAAAACAAAAGGTCAAGAATGTCAAGGGAATCAATGAAAAAAAATGTGAAGGAAGGTGGCTTAGCCATACCAGATCTCAAACTGAATTACAAAGTGGCAATCATAAAAACAATCTGCTTCTTACTAAGTAATAGAGTGTTGGATCAGTGGAATTGATTGTATACACAATACACAATAGTAAAATACCATAGCAATCTAGTGTTTGATAAACCCAAAGATCCAAGCTTTGGGGACAAGAGCTCATTACTGACAAAAACTGCTGGGAAAACTGGAAAACAGTTTGCCAAAGTTAGGTATATAGATTAACATCTCACATTGTATATCAAGATAAGGTCAAAATAGGTATATGCTTTAGACACAAAGGGTGATACCTTAAAAGAGTTAGGGGTGCATGGCATTACTTATCTGTCAGATCTATGGATAAGGGAAGAATTTATGACCAAACAAGAGAGAGAAAATGTTATGGACATAAAATGGATAATTTTGATTATATTAAATTAAGAAGAGTTTGTACAAAGAAAGCCAATATAGCCCAGATTAAAAGAAAAGTAGAAACTGGGGGGAAAATTCCAGCAAGTTTCTCTGATAAAGGCCTCATTTCTTAAATATATAGATAATTGAGTCAAATTTATAAGAACACAAATCATTTTCCAGTTGATAAATGGTCAAAGGTTATGAACAAGCAGTTTTCAGAAGAACTTAAAGCAGTTTATGGACAAATGAAAAAAAGCTCTAAGTCACTGTTGATTTGAGAAATACAAATTAAAACACTGAGAAATCACATTACACCTATCATATTGGCTAATATGACAGGAAAGGAAAATGACAAATGTTGGAGAGGATGTGGGAAAATTGGGACACTAATGCACTGTTGGTCGAGTTGTGAACTGATCCAATTATTCTGGAGACAAATTTGGAATTATGCCTGAAAGAAGGATGCCCACCAACTAGAGAATGACTGAACAAACTGTGGCATATGATTGTAATGGAATATTATTGCATTAATATAAGAAATGATGAGCAAGATGCTTTAAAAAAACAAAACCTGAAAAGCTTTGCTTGAACTAATGCAAAGTGAAGTGAGCAGAACCAGGAGAACATTGTGCATGGTAATAGCAGGATTGTATAGTGATCAACCATGAATGACAGCTATTCTCAGCAATATAGTGATCTAAGACAATTTTGAAGGACTCATGATGAAAAGTACTATCTGCCTCCAGAGAAAACACTGATGTAGTCTGAATGAAGATGTAAACATACTTTTTCTTTACTTTTCTTGGGTTTTTTTTTCTGTGTTTTCTTTCACAACATGACTCATATAGGAATATATTTTGTATGAATGCCCTTGTATAACCCATATCAAATTGCTTGCCATAGGGGGAGGGGAAGGAGAAGGAGGGGAGAATTTGGAACTCAAAATTTTTAAAAATGAACGTTAAAATTATCTTATATGTAATTGGAAGAATTTTTAAAAAACAAACAAAAGAAAGTAATTTTCACACGTATCAAGGGTATCCTTGATGAGAGATTTAGGAGGGAACAAATAGACTTTTGCAGTAGCATGCTATAGGTGATTAAGACATGCAATTGACCAAGAGGGATAGAGAACATACAGCTTCATTGTGTTTATTGTTTGTTGACTTAAAAAATGTTTGATTCATATCAATAAGCAAGTATTTAAGCACTTACCATGTGCTAGGCATTGTGCTAGGCTCTAGGGATGTAAAGACCATAGTTAAACAGTTGGTACCATCTAGAATCTTACATCTCTTAGGGAAGATAAGCGTGTATGTGTGGGTATATATGTATATGTATACACACAATGTATATGTACAGAAAAAGATGCATAGAAATATATATGAACATATGTATATACATATACACACATATACATATATATACATGCAAAATAGACATGAAGTAATTGGGGGAGGGGGATGACATTTATACCATCTAGAATTAGGAAAGACTTCATTTAGAAGGTAGCACTTGACGTGAAATGGAGAAAATCAGGGATTTTCACTGGCAAAAATGAAGATGGAGTACATGTCAGGCAGCTAATTCAAAGGTATAGTGTCTAGAAATAGGTTATTGGAACAGAAACAGTAAGAAGACCAGTTGGGTTGGAACAGAGAGTGTAAAGGAAAATTAAAGTGTAATAAGTCTGGAAAATTCTGTTTAAAGTCTCTTTTATAATAAAGTGTCAAAATGGCCTTTGTCAAAATGATACAAGATTCCTTGAAAGTGGCAACGATGGAGATAACGTTGTTGCATGAACTGATTAGTATCAAGCAACATTATTGCATTTTTAAATAAGCAATATAACAAAGATAAATTGCTTAAAAGAAGATATACAGTATAAAAAGGTGATCACCACTGTTGAGGAGAAGGCACAGTGAAGAGTTTAAACTGGGACATTCCTCCATAGATGGTGAGATTTCTAGTTTCTACTGTTTGAGGATGATGTCACATTAAGCCCTGGAACATTTCAAAGCCACCCAAGTGAAATCTATACTCACTCAAAAGAGCTTGGCTTAACTCTTCACACAGGGAGCAAACAAAGAAACAAAAATCAACCACAAAGGAGTGAAAAAATTCCTCCTGCTTAGATTGTGATATGTTTTATAGAGAAGTAGTAGAGCTTGACCATCAGCAAACAACCAAATAGTAAGCTTGGCCCAGAATTCAAGAAGGGAGAAACAGGAAACTAGACTGTCTTTGGTAAATTGGCATAATTTTTAAAGACACCAAACCTCTCTTTGCAACAAAGACATCTGTTTAACACAGTTTTATTCCAGTGATGATGTTTGACTGCAAGTCATGAAATACCAACTGAAGCGGAAGACCACTCAAAAGGCAAAAGAAAGGTGTACAGTGAGTCTGAGCATGTCGCAACTCATTACAAAGGAAGAACGGTGCAGCGAACATAGTATAAGGAATGACATCAAAGGAATGTATAACTGTGAGACAAAAACAAATGGGTGGTTATGTACAGAGATTGGGAAATAACCAAGGGATAGCCTATCTATTCTACCAGTTTCTACAAAATGTGAAAAGAACATAAAAAAATCCTAATGCATGCAGCGCCAATGTGATATTCACAGCACCTACAGCAGCTATGAATATCCCAGCACAATTCTGAATCACAAAATATAATAGACTTTCCACATGGAAAACAGAATCAAAACATTTATTCAAACACCAGAAAGGCTAATCCTAACACCAGAAAACCAAGTCCCTCTTAGCAACAAAGAATCTACACACGATAACAATGCAGGTGGCACTACCATCCCTAAGTGTTCCCTCTGTTAGGCTTCCCACAAACCATCACCCAAAAACAAATCACAAACATGCTCCCTTAAATAAAATCACAAACAAGCTCTCCCACTTGTGCTAGTTGCTGCCTATTCTTCCTTTTCAAACTTTGCTCTGACACACTTCCTGCTCCATCACTTCCTTATCCACCTGTTCTGAAAACTCCTTCTACCCAGACTCCATGTGACTCAGACTTCCATGGGACCCAGGCAGGTGACATGGGCCAATTAATGGTTGGGAAAGATCTTCCCATTTAAATTACCATTACAACACCCTGTGGTACATTTGTGGGAAGACATGGACAAGAATCACACTAATTGGACATAGGTTGGCATCTGCTTCCCATTCCCAGTGAGACCACAGATCCACTGTGGAGTATAGGGTTGAGTTGACTTTTTTGATTACTGTGATACACTGTTGCTTTACATTGAGTTTGTGGTCTACTAAAACTCCCAGGTCTTTACCACTATCATCACAATACACATTGTTTTGTTTTCTTTTTTTTAAGATTGACAAGACTAGTCATGCCTCCCCATTTGGAGCTTATGTATTTGATTTTTTAATGCAAATATAAGAATTGATATTTATGCCTATTAAGCTAGATCTGAGTAGATTTAGCTTGATCCTGATTCTGAGGTCCAACACATTAACTCTCTCCTAGCTTTGTGTCATTCAAAAATGTAATAAACAAGCCATCTACATTTAATCTAAGTTGATGATAAGAACAAGGTTGGATTCCTAGGATACTATACTAGATAGAGTCCTCCCTCTAGGATTACATCAGTCTGTTTATCAATGCTCTTTAGGGTCAGTCATTCAATCACCTCCAACTCTACCTTCTAGCCCATATTTCATACCTAGATCACAGACTTAGATTTGGAAGAGATGTTAAGGATCATATTATTCAACCTATTTACAGATAAGGACACCGAGGTCTAGAGAGGGTAAGTACCTTATAAGTAGCAAAGTCAAGTTTTAAACCCAAGTCCATTATGTCCAAATTGTGTATTCTTTTCCCTGTACCAATGCCTCTAGAGAGCTCACTCTATGCTCTAAAGACTGTTCTGGAAATGCCCAGCACCCCTAGATCCTATCTTCAGAGTCATTCCAAAACACATCCTAAGACTTGTACCTTCTCCACTTGTGAGCAAATGTCATTAACTATAATTGTATCTTAATTATGTTTGTAGGTATATCTTCAAACCAACTTTTTAGAACTGGAAGGGACCTTAGGGGCCGCTGAGTATAACCTATTTGTTTTACAGAAGAGAAAAGTGAGATTAAAAGAGGTAAGTGTCTTACAGTTTTATACAGCTAGTGGGTCTGAAGCAGGATTTCTCTCTGCAGGAGAGGCTCACTCATTACTCTACTCATTAGACCTCTCTGGCTACTGCTTTATAATGCCTGAAAGTTTACAAAGTGCTTTCTGTACAATGACTTTGTGATGTAGGTAGTGATATATTATTGTTTCCACCTCTCAGGTGAGGAAATTGAGGCATAAAAATAATTTATGATTTTCCCACTGTCATTGAGTGACTAAATGTCAAAGGCAGAATCAGAGCAAGGTCTCCTGGCTCTGTACTGAGTCCAATACTTTCTTCTTTACGTTATACAATTAGAAGACTCCAAATTTAATTAATGCCCATGAGTCATGTTAAGAACAGGTGGAACCCTAGAGTGATATAGTTATAAGAATCACTCTCCAATATTTCAGTATGTTAACATATAGAATAATAAGCTATTATGTGGTAATCATATCCAGATTAAGAATAAGATATTTCTTTTTTGCATGAAGAATAATTAAAGAATCCATGATAAAACCTTGAGAACGCTCAAAGACTTAGGGCACCGATCCTCTTTAACATCATTTTAATCCTCCTGTGAAGTTATCACCACTTGTCCTCACTTTCCCAATTTCTTGAGCCCTATTATAATCTCATTCTTCACATCTATGAAAATCTTCTTCATTCCCCCTGCCCATCCCACATCCTTCTTGAGTCCTAATCCCTAGTGGAGTATCCATTTCCAAAGCTAGGACTTCTGTGAGTGAATAGCCTTGGTATTCCAAATTGGAAAAAAAAACACAACATTATTATGGGTGGTATTTAGATTTTGTGCTGAACTTGCTTATGTAATTCATGAAAATCATCCTACTTTTCTGAAAGATACATTAACAATGGGATTTCTCCTTTATCATTGGAGTTATAATTAGGATAGGGGCAACTGGAATTTTTTCTGAGGGCACTGGCATATGGAATCATGGGGTTCATCGTGGCCATGATCTTTACTGTACTCATGAATGTAATTGCTTTCCCCCTTTGTCCAGCCCAGGGATGCCCTTTTCCCCTACCTGTTGAGGATTTCAGTGCTATCATGCCCCTTTCCTCAGGCATGCCTTTCTCCAACACTGTGCATCAGAATGGACTCCCTATATTGTATCACTTGGTCTTGGGAACTATCTACATCCTGTTAGGTCCGGAGATCAATGCTATCAGGAGTACCTAGGATCAGAAGTGATAAGCCCATGGCAGTGGCATTGAGATATCTCTTCCTTTCCTGGTTTTAGATCTGACTCTCACAGCTGCTTCTCAAAAGACTCATCAGAGAGAATGAAATAAGGAAGGATGTGATGGTAGATATCTTATTTCTTGCCCACACTTCTCTCCATTGTCAAGCTACTCTTTAGATTAACATTTAAAAGGACAGATAGTTTGCCCTTTCAATATATAAAAAAACCTGACTAATTTTGCCTTAGACTTCTTCTATCATCACATTTTCTTCCAACACTCTAATTATCTTGGAACCTAGTTCTGTTCCACTCTACAGCTCTGCCTGTCTCCAGCATTATGGTGCGAATTGGTAGTACACAGTTCAGAGTCATAAACATCTTCAGAAATAGCTTGAGCAAAGCCAAAGATACAAAACTAAAGATGGCACTAGTTAGGCCTTATTTCTTCTGAAAATTGGCTGAAGATTTTCTCTTTCTGTCCAATTTAACTCTGCATTCCATTGATGGCTATCCTTGTTTTATAGCAGGAATTATTAGCCAGGAAAAAAAATGTTGCCACAAGTCTTGATTTACTGAATTATAAAGAACTCTGAATAATGCCGCAAGAAGAAAAGTATCTACTTAGGAAAATAAAAGGCACTGATAATGAAAGCTTAATGTTGCTATTAGGTTTAGGTCATCCTTGGAAGTTAATCATAATATGTATGCTGAAAATATTGTATTGAACAGCTCTTGAATACATTGTATAATGAGTGGGTAATTCAATATTGTTCCATCATGCACTAAATAAATTGCTCCTTCTCTCTTACAAGCAAGATGCCATTAGTGACCCATTAAGCCTCTTTCATTAGAAATACATACCAAATGATTTAGGGCTCTTTTATAACTCTGATGTATAAGTGGTTTTTTAAGAACCTCCATTATGAAGGACTTTTCAAGAAGCAATTCTTTTCAGGCAGATAGTCAGCCTTGAGAAAAACACACCATTAACCTTGTAATTGTACATCTAGCTCAAGGATTGTACCCACTGGTTATCAAGGGATCAGTGTTACCTACAGTAACATAACAGGTGTTCTGCAGGAGTTGGTCCTGGGCCCAGTATTGTTTAACATCTTTATCAATGGCCTGGGTGATGGAATAGTGAGCATGCTTAATAAGTCTGCGGCTGATACAGAGCTGAGTGGGGGTTGGGAGCGAGCAAAACCTTGGCAGAGCAGCTCATAATTCAAAGAGACCTTGGTAAATGACTAATTTTTATTGAACAACTACTGCCATGTGTACGGCCTTCTCCTGGAGGCTAGCGAGGCAGCATGGTGGAATGAATAGGGTATGGGGACTGGGAGGTAAGAGACCACTGCTCTAATCCTAGCTCTCACATTTACTAGTTGAATAACCCTGGACAAATTAAATTAATTCACCTCTCCAACCCTACCTCTCCTCATCTGTAAAATGGAGATGTGGATACTTACACTTCCTGCCGCCCACGGTCTGCTTGTCATTGTTTTCAATGGCAAAAGGGCTTTAAAATTTTGAAGTGCTCTAGAAATGTGTGTAGTTATTACAAAGAGAGTAGAAAGAATCCTCAACTTTGGCACCTTATACTCTGACTGGGGATAAAGGAAACAAATAAAATTATGGCAAGAAAAGTGACCAATCTACACACATATATACAAAGAATAGTCTGTAAAGTGATTGGTGCACATGTGGACAGATTGGAACCCATCTCTATGTTATAGTCTTTGAGACTTAAGGATATTGAATGGTTTGTCCATAGTTGCCCAGCTAGTAAGGACAATAGTTTAAACTCAGGTTTTCCTGTTCCATGTTGAGTGCTCCATTCACTACAGAAACATTTAGAGAGTATTCCCTACATAGTAGGTACAAATAAATGACTGGAATTCAACTGAAAATTTGACTCAAATATTACAGAGTTGATGGGAGTAATTGAGATAAATGCGGTTATAGAAGGTACTTCAGTAAAACTTAATAAAGATGAGTCTGAAACCTAAAGCTTTAATAACTTCAAACTATTCTAGATTTTGGGACAAAGTACAGAAGGTCATGGTTTAGCAAGGAGAGAGAAAAGAGTGTGCTAAGAGCAAGGGAGTGGTGGGATCAAACAGAATGATATACATTAAAGACAAGGCTAGAGAAGGACATTGGAGAATGAAAGATAAACACAAGAAATGCAAACAGTGGCAAAACAAGGTATAAACAGAATAGAAAAATGTAAGACTCATAGTCCATAATAAGCTGACCATGATGATGTAGTTAAATCTAAAAGCATGCTATTAGGATGAAAAAAATATGGCTTTTTAGACATTGTAAGATCTTTTGTTCACTGATTACTTTTAATTCAGAAAGGAAATGGGTAGATTAGAAAGGAATCTTTCATATTTTCTGTCCAATAGAAAATATAGGGGTGTGAAGCAGTTGAAAATGGTGTGGTAGGAAGCCACAAGAACAAAAAAGAGGATTATCTGATGAGTCAACAACATGACATAGTAACCAAGATGTGTCCTCAGATTGCATTAGGACAAACAGCGTCCAAGAAAAAGAAAGTGATAATCCTTCTCTACTTTGCCCTGGTCAGACCCCATCAAAAGTACTCAGTTTAGGGGGTGCCCTTTCAGATCAGTAATAATCTGGAGGAGGGAAATCAGGATGATGAAAGACCTCAAGATGATGCCACATGAAGGTCAGTTGAAGGAAATGTGAATGTTTGGCTTGGGTATGAGAAAGTTAGGTGGGGCCATGATGGCTGCCTTCAGATGTATAGAAGGATGTCACATGAAGATGGACTGAACTTTTATGGAGTCCCAGAGAGCCCAATTAGGAACAATGGATTTGAATAAGCAAAAGGGCAAATTGAGACTGGCTATCAGGAAAAATTTCCTAGCAGTGAAAGCTATCCAAAAGTGTAATGTCATGGCCCAAGAGGAAGAGCCTTGCTAGTAGATTCTGTTTTAGTGTCCATCTGAAATTTGCTTGGAGTGAAGGCTTAATGACTTCTTGGTGATTCTGTTATGTGGGATTCTTATTCTCTTATAGGTTGGACTCAGTGACACCTTGCTATTCTGAACTTTTGTGATTCTTGGATTCTTCAGTTATGATTTGTGAAGGGCTATTATTCCAAGGATGGAATGAAGACTTTACATCAGACTACACTGAGTGTGAAGGTCCTCCAGAGAGGTAATGGATGCTTCTTCAAGAATGGTTATTGAAAATAGGAAAGGAGGACAAAGAGAAATAACAGAAAGAGCCTTGGGCCAGGAGGAGGGAGACCTGGGATCCAGTGCTGGCCCTGGATGACTTTGGGAAAGTGATTCCTACCTCTTGGCTTCTTTTTCCTCCTGTATAAGATGAATGGGTTAAACTAGATGACCTCTATGCTCATTTTCACCTCGGAAGTTGTGTAATCTGAATGTCATCTGACTGGGATGGTTTAGGTGTGGTCTGTCCAAGAATGCTCTAAGACAACATTTTGATTGTCGATTATACTCTCCATCTGAAATTTGTTTGCTATAAAAAAACCCCACCCACATACAAACAATCCAGAAGACTGCTATGTGCTCAGTCCCTAAGCTGCACCCCTGCCCCTCCCCTAAACCTCAGGCAATCTCCTTCAGAACTAGAAACTCATGACTTAGCATCAGCTGCTTACCATTCAGATGAGCGATGTTGTTCTCTGTTGTAGATTACAGAAGGACACTGGCACCAGCTACATGGTGGAAGGAACTTCATAGCTAGCCCTGCAGCCCTGATGGCTCCCAAACTTTCCATCCCTCTACTTGCTTTCACTGTTTATTGCTTGGTCTCTTTTCATAACTTACACTCTCTGCTTGACATGTTTTTGTTTTGTTTTGTTTTTTCCTCTCAGGTCACTGCTGAAATGTATTACCATGGTTGTAAAATTTGGACTCAACCATTCTTACTTTCCACAAACTGAGACTCTAGGGGTTCCCTATTGACTCTATGATAAACTATAAAGTCCTTTGTTTGACTTTCAAAGCCCTTCACAAATCCAGCATGGAAATGTCTTTCCAATTTCTTTTAAAAAAATTTATAAACCTTTAAAAAATATTTATTTTTTAACATTGTTTTAATTTCTGAGTTCCAGATTCTTTTCCTCTTTCCAGCCCTTTCATCACTCATTGAGAAGGCAAGTAATATAACAATCCATTATATATATGAAGTCATGCAAAAGATAGTTTTATTTTAGCTATAAACAGAGCAAAAAGCAAAATTATTCAATCTGTACTTAGAGTTTATCAGTTCTCTATCTAGATGTAAATAACATTTTTCATCATGAGTCCTTTAGACCTGTCACGGATCATTGTATTGATCAGAGTAGTTAAGTCTTTTATAGTTGATCACTGTTACAATACTGCTATCACTGTGTGCAATGTCCTCTTGGCTCTGCTCACATAATTTTACATCAGTTCATATAAGTCTTCCCAGGTTTTTTGTGAAACCACTACTCATCATTTCTTATTTGCTGCTGTTCAGTCATGTCTGATTCTTTGTGACCCCATGGACTGTATCACACTAGGCCCTTTTATTGTCCACTGTCCCTTGAAGTCTGTCCAAGTCCATGTTGTTCCCATGATACTACATCTGCCTCTCATCCTTTGCCATTCCCCCTTTCCTTTTACCCTCAATCTTTTCCAATATCAAGGTCTTTTCCAATGAGTCCTGTCTTCTCATTATGTGGCCAAAGTATTTAATTTTCAACTTCAATATTTGACCTTCCAGTGAATAGCCTGAATTTAAGTATTGACTAATATCATTTCCTTCCTTTCCAAAGGACTCTCAAAAATCTGCTCCAGCACCACAATTTGAAAGTGTCCATTCTATAGCACTCTGTTTTCTTTATAGGCCAATTCTCACAGTCATACATTGCTACTGGAAAAACCATAGCTTTGAGTATATGGATTTTTGTCAGCAAGGTGATGCCTCTGCTTTTTAGTATGCTGTCCAGATTTGTCATACCTTACCTTCCAAGGAGCAAGCTTCTTTTAAATTCATAGCTGCATTTGCTGTCTGCAGTGATCTTTGAGCCCAAGAATATAGCATCTAATACCGCTTCCATTTCTTCTTCCTCTATTTGCCAGGAAGGACCAGTTTCCAAGATCTCAATTTTTTGAAGTTAAACTTCAGGCCAGCTTTTACACTTTCCTCTTTCACCTTCATCCAGAGGTTCCTTAATTCCATTTCACTTCCTGCCTTTCAGAGTGGCATTATCTGCATATCTGAGAGTGTTGCTATTTCTCCCAGAACCTTGATTTCGGCTTTTGGATCATCCACTCTGGCATTTTGCATGAAATACTCTGCATATAAGTTGAATTAATAAATAACAAATACTCCTTTTCCAATCTTAAACCAATCAGTTGTTCCATCTGTTGCTTCTTGGCCCACAGGAGATAAGGAAGATGATCTGCTACTCCCATTTCTTTGAGGACTTGTCACATTTTGTTGTGACAATCAAAGGCCTTAGTGTAATCAATGACTATCCCATTTTACAGATGAAGCAAGTGAAGCAGATAGAGGTAAAATGGCTTGCCCAGGGTCACACAGTTCCTTGAGGTCAGGACTGATCTTTTTTTGTCTTTTCATCTCAGCACCTAGTTCGGTGTCTGACTCATGATAAGTAGTTAATATATGCTAGTTGACTGACTTGGTTATTTGTTCTTTCAGGCCACTCCTGACTTGTACCTCAGTAAACTTAAGCTTCTCTCTCTCTCTCTCTCTCTCTCTCTCTCTCTCTCTCTCTATATATATATATATATATATATATATATATATATATATATATATAAGGTAACACCCACAAAACACATACTTACCACAACTATTGCCCCTCCTTTCATGTCACCTCCTTCACAGAAGTCAGGATAGCCCCTCACATCTCTCCCTTCTCTTCTTTCCCCTCATATTTCTCCAGCATTTGGTATTTCTTGATATTTCTTGATGCTCATTAGTACCCAGGTCAACTTGCAATGACTTGCTTTTCCTGATCCCCTGAGTTGCTAGTACCTGCCCTCCCAAATTATTTTATATCTATTTTGCATTTATTGGAAGTCCCAAAAATCCTACTGAAGTTTTAAGCTTTCATAGGTTTAAAGAGCACTAGGACATTTTTGGGACACCTTGAATATTTTGTATAAAGATGCACACACATATACATATATGTATATTTGTATGTATGTATGTACATATTGTATCCTTTGGCTAAGATTATAGGACTCTCAAGGTCAGGGATTATACAATTTTGTCTGTAAATCCATCCCACCTAGTATAGTGCCTGGCATATACTAGGTACTTAAAAAGAGCTTGTTGAATTTATTTGAATTCAATTGAATTGAATTGCTTCCTTGTGCAGCCATGCCTGTTACAGTAGGAGACAAGGAAGTCATTCCATGGAATGTCAAGTACCTCCATGACTCCCTTTCAGCCTTACAACATTTCAAACTCTTAGCACCCTAGTACAAAAGGAAAAACACACAAGCAAATAAATAAAAAAACAAACAAACACTGAATGAATAAGAATGAATGAAAAAATAAAATAATATTTTTATAGAACTTTCAGGTTTATAATGTGCAAGGAAGATTATCATCTTCATTTTACAAACAAGAAAAATGAGGCAGACAGAAATTAAGTGACTTGTCCAGTCACTACTACTAGCATGTATCTGAGACAGGATTTAAAGTCCTGTCTTTCTGACACCAAGTTCACTATATTCGTAATCCCATTCAACTGCCTAAATAGCTACATTTGTCATTGATATGAACCAGGGTAAAATGTAAATTATTGTGTTTGTGTGTGCATGTGTGTGTGTGATTAGCCAAATCGGAAGGTTTTTCTTTTTTTCTTCTGCTACTGATCATTTATGGCTTAATTTTGTTGAGCTCTCACCCCAAACCAGATGGTACAATGTGATGCTATGCTAAATACGGATATTTTCCTGCCAAATAAGTGAAAAGTGAGATGCATTCGAGTAGTAACAAACTAGAGTAGGGGGAGCATCTGGCTTGCTCTCTTTAGCCATTCCACTGTTGACAGCTGGTACACTGTTTCTGATTAGTAAGACTTTTCCAGTACACCTAGAGAAAAAAAAAAGAAAGCAATTTGCTTAGAATTATCTGCGGCTGAATGCTCCCATCTCTTCCTCTTTCTATGGGGAACTGAAGGCAAAAGGGAGAGAGGAAAATCGGATGCAGGGTACAGCTGCTGACAGTGCCTTCCAGATGGTGCCAGCCAATTTACAAAAGACTTTTGTTTTCAGGCACTGTATAAAGATGACAGATGCTTCTGCATATAGTCCAATAGACTAATGGAATAAATGCTGTTTATGATTCTTGGGAGATTATAGCTTCTCAAGCTTCAGAGGAGTAAAAGGAGTATTGATGTATGTGGGTGTGGTGGGGCACCTAGTTGAAGATCTAATAACCACCCTGGCCTGGCTGCATAGAGGAATAAGTGGAATCCTTGGAATGACTGCTATGGTGCATGGACCCACCTGTGGGAGCTATCCACACTTAGTAATATATTAAACCAGACTAGCAAACAAAGTTGCTGTTGTTTTTTTTGAAGTCACCAGGCTGACAAATTCAGTCTACTGCATTTACACCTCCTAGCCCAAATTTGAAAATACCAACTTGGCCTTCTTCCTTTCTGTCTTTTTGGCTTCTTAAAAAAATCATTTTCTAAATCATTTTCTATGAAATTAAAAAATCAAGCCTCTCCTTGTAAGATAGAAAATGCATGTTTTCTCTTGAAAACAAGAAAATACTGAGGAACTAGAAAGAAGAGGTCAAGTGTTGTTGATTCAATTTCTTTTGACTTTCATTAGTTTTTTAAATCAATTCTTATTTCCTTTATAATTCCTGAGTTTCTTTTGCTTTTAAAGAGAAGACAGTGGGCTCATAATACTATTCTATTTGGAGAGAATATTCAATCATCCTTTTCACCTTCAATGTGTACACATGATGTCTCATTTAGATCCAATGAAGGAAAGTGACTTGTACCAGATTGTACAGCTAGCATTATATAGTAGAGCTAGGATCCTATCCTAGGTCCATTTCCATGATCCCTCTCTACACATCATGCTGAGTCTGTATAAACATCTTTCAGATTGTTCTCATCCAGAATTCTCCCATGGAATTGCTTTTAGGTAACTTTGGACCTATGAAAAGAACTTTGGTATTACTTGTACAGCAACATCTACACTGACAAGAATACAATACAAGGTGTAGACATTTTTTGTTTGCCAAATAAAAAGTAAAGCTGTTTTTTATATAAAACCGACAGCCTGTCCAGCCTGAGAAAACAACAAACCAATCATTAGATCAACAGAACAAATCACTAAGGCATGTCAGTGTAGGCATCTGTCCCAAAAAAATGGAAGATTCCACTTATGAAAACTCAGTTATTAATTAGCCTCTGGGTTTGACAGAATAACAAGAAAAGAAAGGTTGATTCTTTGAAATGCTTCTTGAATGTCCTGTAAATTGCTGGCTGACTCACTTCCTGTTCTAGTTTTTGTTTTGTTTTGTTTTGTTTTTTTGACAAGAGTGGGTCCACCCTTTCAAAAACCACCACGTTGTGGTCTATATACTGGAAAGGTGCCTGTAAAGGGAAATGAATTTGTGAGTGCTCAAAACATCTCTGAATCTGATGTTCCCCTGATACATAAGACTGACCGAGCAGAGCAAGGCAGCTCCAATTGCGAACCAAGTTGTGATAGTGTCTTCCAAACAAGGAAAAGGATCCGAGCACGGAGGACAGTAAAGATGAGCATTGAGTTTCAGCCAGTGAGGGAGAACCTGTGGGATCCCTGGTTTCAAGTTTATTTTGGCATCTTTCCCTCTCCCTTAGCTTAAGATGTTTAGGGAGGTATATTAATTCTTTAGGCCATTAGGGTACTGTTCACGGAAGTATTACAGTCTCACTGCTACATGGCACAAGAGACATACATAAGTATATTTCACAGCTCACAGGAGATATTTGGATTCTTAAGATGAAGCAGGTATGTGTATGTATCGGGACAGATGGACTTTTCCATTCACTCTTAACGGGAAAGCAAGTAAAATGTTAAGTTGTATCCATCTCTGCAGCAAAACTAACCAAATGATTTTTTGGAAAAGTCCATGATGAAAAGGTTAGTTTTAGTTCAGGGCCCAAGGATAGGACAAACTTAGAATCCAAATGTCTGGGTCTCTGCTTTAAAGCATAATTATTTGTATGTTCTCATCTCCTTTACTACATTGTAATTTCCGTGATGTCAGATATTGTGTCTTATTTAAAAAAACCTGGTACAGAGTTTTGTACATTTTAGGTATTTAATTTATGTTTCAGGAAGGGAAGGAATGGAGAAAGTAAAAGAAGGAGGAAGAAAGGGAGAAAAGGAGGGAAGAGGGAAAGAGAATGAGAAAAAGAAGGGATGAAGTTAGGAAGAAAGGGACAGAAAGAAGTAAGGAAGGGAGGAGGAGGAAGGAAAGGAGGTAGAAAAAGCAAAGAAGGAAGAGTGAGAAGGAAAGAGGGAAGGAGAAAAAAGAGACAAGTAAGAGGGAGGAAGAAAGGAAGGAAGGGAGTTAGGGAGGAAAGGAGGGTAAAAGCAAGGGAGGGAGGAAGGGAAGAGAGAAAGGGAGAAAGGGAGGGAGGTAGAGAGAGAGGAAGAAAGACAGGAGAGAAGGAAGAGAGAGAGAAAGAGGAAGGGAGAGAGGGAAGAAAGGAGGAAGGAAGAAAGAAAGAAAAAAAGAAGGAAGGGTCACACCTGGCTCCATCACCGTGCCATGAGCTATATGTTAGAGGTCTGTGGGGTACTGGTTGCAGAAACACAGTCCTGGGCTTGAAACAATACCTTGTCCCTTACTATTTGGGTAACCTCAGGCAAGCCCCTCAACCTCTCTAGGCCTCACCTCTAAAATAAAGGACCCCCATGCTCCCAGTTCGAAATCTAGGATCCTGTGATCTTAAGCAAGTCACTTCATGTCTCTTTTTCCAGAGTTGTAGAAACAACATTTCCCAAGTATGAAAATGTCATTTCTATTACTGAAAAGGAGACAAAGGGGAAATGCAATGCCACACCTTCAGAGAGCTGAAGGGTAACTTAACTGATGAAATAAAGGAAAAGCAGCTTCTTAACACTGATTTTAAGTAACATTGTCACTGTCTCCTGTAAGAACAGAAGGCCTTTTGTAGATAATCCTATCATGATAGGGTGCAGTAAGGAGCGCTGGCCCCATGAAACTGAAACTCACACTCTGGGTGACTGGGTGATGGTCACAATACCAGTTCCTAGTGTATTTGGTAATACTGAACAAATGCCATGACTTCAAATATGAAAATTTGAAAGTTCAGTCCTTTTATTTATCAATTCTTCTTTCATAGCTTGGTCTAAAATATGTTTTAAAAAGTTGTTTCTACACAAACCAGCATCTTGGGAATTTGGGTTCAGATCTCATTCCAAGCTTAGTTAGATGGACAAGTGTGCATTTTCTACAACTGACAGAAACTGGCAACTCTGGAGGATTTCCTTTCCAAGTTTCCACACTTAACCTGTTAAACAGGTTTTAGTAAGTTAGAAAGATCTGACAAAGGCAGCTTTTGTCTGTCACCTACAATAGTTTCATTTTACTATGGTTCATTTTGGTATCACCATTCTGTAGCAAGAGTTCATATTTACAAAAACTGAATTCAAATATGGCATACTAGTTTTAACTTTTTCACTTGTGTATCAAATCTATTAAAATTCAAATAATTTTTATTTGAAGACTACATCAGATAAAAATAGGAGTCATTCTTTTAATGAAGGAATTCACCATTTATAATGAAATCTTCCTAATAAAAAATGCAAAAAACAAGTAAAAAATATTGTGAACAGTTATTTCATTCTTGTTTTTAATAATAGCTTTTCTTATTTCTAAAGGATTTTTAAACCTTATAAAACCATTTTTCTCACAACAACCCTATGAGGTAGACAGTGAGAGCATTATTCTTCCCATTTTTATATATGGGGAAACCAAGGCTAAGTGAGGCTGACTGATTTGCCTATTCCAGTTGAACAGTTCATAAGGGGCTAAGCTGGCATTCAAATTTACTTCCTTCAGTTTTTATTCCAGTAATGTCTCTATACTTCTTCTCATGGTAGCATAAAAGATATCCTTATCTCTGGAGAACAGACTATTGTACTACCTATCATTGAAGACCAAATTTACACAATCATACCCTTCCTTCTGAATATCTTCAACCTTCCCACTCCACTGACTCCTATATTTCTACTTTCAAATCTCAATAGGTTTTTATATCTTTTTTTTTTAAAAAAAACCACTTCACCTGAAATACTCTCAAAGAGCACAGGATTTGGAATTAAAGAAGCTGGGTCTCCAAGTCTCAGCCCTTCCACTTTTTAACTGCTCATCTCAAGTGAATTGTTTAACTTTTTGCCTCAATTTCCTTATTCTTTCAAACGGGGATAATAAGTCTATACTATCTACCTGCCTGACAGGAAAGTACTTTGTAAATATCAAAGGTTCTCAGAATGAATTATTATTTTTGATAACCACCATCCAAGCTCTCCCTTTCCTTTCACTGTCAAATTTCTTGTAGAATAGTCTATACTTGCAGTCTCAACTTCATATCTTCCTATTCTCCTCTTTACTTATGCTAGTCTGGATTCTGCCCCCACTATCCTACTAAAATTATTTTCTATAAGATACCAGTGACTCCCTTCTAGTGAAATCCAATTGTCTTTTGAAAAATTTCTCGCCATTCGTAAGTGCCCTGTGATTTGACACTATTTACAATCCATTCTTGATTCCTCCTTTGGCTTTTTTTTTTAAAAATTAGTTTATTTGCTTTCAGTTTTCTATAATCACTTCCATATATCTTAGATTTTCTTCCCCTCCCTCCCTGAGATGGCATGCAGTCTTATGTAAGTTCTACACGTAGGTTCTTATTAAATACATAGAAGAGATAAAATGAATGGGAGAAATGAAAAGCAAAATGTAACACAAAAGAAACTAGTATGCCATATTTGAATTCAGTTTTTGTAAATATGAACTCCTGCTACAGAATGGTGATATCAAAATGAACCATAGTAAATTCCACAGTTCTTTCTCTGGATGTGGAAGGCATTTTGCCTCAAGAGTCCATTGGGAATTTTTTAGCTCCTTGCATTACTATGAAGGGCTAAGTCTACCAGAAAAATTCCTTGCACACTGTATACAAGGTTCTCCTGGTTCTGCTCCTTTCACTCAGCATCAGTTCATAAAAGTCTTTCCAGGTTTTTCTGAAGTTCGCCTGTTCATCACTTCTTATAGCACAATAGTATTCCATTACATTCATATACCACAACTTGTCCCCAATTGATGGACAAACCCTCAATTTCCAGTTCTTGACCACCACAAAGAGAGCTCTATAAATATTTTTGTACATGTACCTTTGTACATGTACAAAAAAGGTATTTTTGTACCTTTCCCATTTTTATGATCCCTCCCTCCTTTGACTTTTGACAAAAATCAACATCACTCTTGGTTCTCCTCCCATCTTGATCTTTGATTATTTCTCCATTTCTTTTGCTGGCATTTCATGCTTCTGATTTCTACGTGTAAATGTCCTCTCTCTGTGTCTTTTATCTTTGCTTTCCCTTCCCATTATTCTTTTTATCTATTCTCACAATCTGTGTGCTGATGACTTTCAACTCTATTTCCAAATATCTGACCTCTCCGTGGAATGCCTGACATAGTCACTGATTTGTGGATGGAAAATGAAGTTTGTTCTCAGAAACAGAAGGAAAACACCATTCAGTTTTTGCTTCAACTTTCTGCTTTGCTTCAACTATTGAAGATTTAGCTGCAGAAAACCTTTCTGCTGTGGATGATACCCAATAATATGTGTCTAAATATCAACCAACAGTTTACCCTGAAATGTAGTTTCATAAGGGAATTAGCACAGTCTTATAAGTACAAACGTAAGCCAAACCAAAATCCTTTGCAAATTTACCTACTCTCTGACGCCTACCATAATTGTCATCACTCACTCATGCACTCCCTTGCTTTTTGTCATCAGAACCAACCTGTTGAAGTTACTCCCAAGTAGGATGTGAACTCCATGAGGGCAGAGTGTACAGTCTCATTGGTTTTGTAACCTCAACCCCTAGCATGGTGTTTGATAAGTATATGTTGCACTGAGTTGAATTAGCACATTATCTTGTACATGCATATGTTTTCTGGTTGCTTACTATTTGCATGACCTATCTCTCTAACTAGATTACAAACTTATTTGAGGGTAGGGATACAATGGTGTCTCCCTATTGGTTTTGCATACAAGAACTGTGAATAGATATTCTAAATTCTTATTATATCAGTAAATTAAACAAACTATAAAATACACTGGGGAAAAGTTGTAAGAACAAGAGGGATAAATTATGGCAAACTAGCCAGACATCCTGTTACTTAGTTAGTATAATATTTTTGTGAAATATATTGATAAAAACTATTGGGAAACATCAGAAGAACCTAAGGAAGAAAAGAAAAAAAATGGAAAATCAAGTACATTTAAAGAGAAATAATTTTCATGACAAATAGGATAGTTTCATGGAATCACAGATGTCAGAGAATTAGAAGGGTTTTGAATGGGCAAATAGTCCTATCTGTGCTTCAACATTTATCCCTCTAGAACATGCTTAGTAAAGATCTTTAATGAGAGAGAAGCATTAACGTACTTAGACAGTCCATTCTCCTTCAGGTAGCTCTAAAATTGTTAAAAAGAATTCTTTTTTGTTATATTAAGTCTAACATTTGCTTCTCTCTCTGACTTCCACTTATTTGTTGTTCCTGATTGTATAATCTAGGGCCTCGTAGAACAGGTTTAGTAATTCCTTAGGAAAGCCTTTCAAATGCTTAAAGGCAGCTATTCTGCTTCCCTTAAGTCTTCTTTGCCTCCTCCAGGTTAGACCTGAACAATTCTTTCGACTGATCCTCCTATGTCATGGTATTAAGGCCCTTCACTATCCTGTCTATTCTCCTCTGGATGCTTCTAGATTATTAATGGGCACTAGTAAGATGTTTTATGGCATTAGAGGGCCGTTGTATTATAGCTAGGCTATATTACTGGCAATCACTCACAGAATGGTGCTTATGGACACTTGTAATATCACAAAGAACCTAGTTCTTTTCCCATCTCTGATGCTTGCTATCTCTGTGATGTTGGACAAATGATTTAACGACTCTAAATTTCAGTTTACTCATCTGTAAAACAAGGACGTTAGACTAGATGTCTAAAGCTTTGATTCTATGGCCCTACGATAAAATAAGGTCACTAAGGACTGACTCTATTGCTTTACGATGGTTTAGAAACAACAAGGGATTCACACAGCTATCCTTTGACTAATAAAAGCTATGGTCATATCAATGAAAGTATGGATCCCTGAAGTATTTGACAATAATCACGGTAATGGTCACTCAATCCGTAAGTACTTAGAACATGTGCTCTGTATAGCACTGTCTTAGGGGGTGTTGGAGATTGAAAGAAGGATAAGATATGGCCCCCACCCTCAGGGAGAGACATAACTAACAACTTCAGACTAAACTGGGCCCATTAGGAATTCAAGGATGAGACAGCTCAATGTGAACTGGTATCATGAAGAAAGTCTTCATAGAAGACCAAAGTCTAGACCTAGAAAGAATTTCAGACACTATCTAGCCCAATACCCTCATCTTACAGAAGGGGAACCTGAGACCCAGGGAAGTTAAATGATTTAGTCAAGCTCTGACAAATAGTAAGTGTCTGGGGTAGGATCTGAACCCAGACTCGTTATTCTAGAGCCAGTGTTCTTTCCATTGTATCTCATTGAAAAGGCTTGAACTCAATCTTAAAAGACTTGTAAGAGTCTCCTGAGTTTATGCAAACTTTAACTGTTATATAATTCAGTAAAGATTAATAGATTACCATTAATTAAATATTAATGACTCTAATGCTAATTGTCAGTGGACATAAAGTGCTTTGTAAATTGTAAAGCCTTATATAGATGCAAAGTACTATGTCTTATCTCTAATATGGGGATAATAATTGCATCTACTTCCCAGGTTGTAGGGATAAAATGAGATGATATTTGTAAATTGCTTTGCAAAGCATAAAGCACTGTGCAAATGCTTACGGCTACTCCTCTACTACTACTGCTACTACTACTACTACTACTACTGCTACTACTACCTACTACTACTACTACTACTACTACTACTATCATTATATCATACCTGGTAAATTTTAAACTTCATGAGAGCAGGGGCTATGAAAATTATTCATACTTATAAAATGTTTTAAGTTCATATTAGTGTTTTTTTATAGTGTGAATTATCAATATACTCGTTTTATATACGAGGAAATTGAAGAGCAGAGAACTTGCACAGGGTCAGACTGCTAATAAGTGTTGGAGCTAGGATTTTAACACAAGTTCTTTCAACTTCAAATCCTATATGCTTTACATTATGTCATGCTCCCTTATGCTTTATACATATTAGATTTTAGGATGAATAAATTGTAATAACACTATGCATGCATTTTCATTGGCCTAAATTTTTAAAAGTTTTTACTATATACTCCATGTCAAAACAATGCTGGCACATATATGATATGCTCTTAATAGTGCTTATTGACATTGGATTGAATTCTTACATGATATCTCTGAGCTAAGAAGAGTAGATATTATTCCCACTTTACTGATGATGAAACAAAAAAACCGGATAAGAAACAGTTGATTCTGTTTCATTATGTATATATATAAACATTCATAATAGCCAATGTTTCTAAAGTGAGGTAGATACAGTTAAAAGTCAACCAGATTCTGAAACTGGAGTATAGTGAGAGTTTGTATATTTTCCCTCTCATCTACCTCTTTGTTTTGAGTAACCAGGAAATAAAAGTAGTATCTGCCCCAAGGTACGCATGGAGACAAGTGAGGTAAACAGGTGGAAGATCAGACCTGGTAGGACTAGAGCAATGACAGCTGAGAGTAGTAAGGGATCATGTGGAGAACTCCAGAGTAGGGTTTCTTAACATGGGGTCCATGAACTTTGTAATTTTTCATTTGTTAACATGAAAAATTTCATTTTTCTTAAAAATGCTTTAATAACTGTGTTTCAATATAGTTGGTTTCCTTTGTAATTCTATGCATTTTCTTTTCATGCATTTAAAAACCTTCTGAGAGTGGTTCAATTGGTTTCCTCTGGTGGCCAAAGGAGTCTATGAAATAAATAAGATTAAGAATCCCTGTTGTAGATATTTACTCTTATCTTTCATTGAAAAAAGTTCCAGAAACACTCACCACGTTTTGATATTCATTTTCACTTTACCTGAGCAACTTGCAGATCAGAAATGCTCTGAAGAATGCTAAGTTAGAGGGAAGTGAGAGAGAAAGAGGGATTGCCACACATACCCCTAGACCCTAGCCAGGGATGGGGAACCTGCAACCTCGAGGTCTCATGTGGCCTTCTAGGTCCTTGGGTGCGGCTCTTTGACTGAGTTTAAATTTTACAGAGCAAATCTTTGAAGTTTGGATTTAGTCAAAGGGCCACACTTGAGGACTTAGAAGGCCACATGTGACTTTAAGGCCTCAGGTTCCTTACCCTTGGGACTGACAGGGAGAAATCATCTAAAAGAGGATTTGAGTTGTTGGATCAGGACTTCATTAGGAAATGACTTGGGAATGTACAATTTTAGGATTCATAACTCTTTAAGTTTCTCTGTTATTTCTTTCTTCTTTTAATAAAACTTTTTTATCCTTGATAATACTGTGGACTATGTTGTTGGAAGGAGTAAGTCCATCTTGGTACACCAGATAATAATAGCAAGCGTACATTTCCCTAGGTTTCCTGGATGAGGTCTATGAGACAAGAGACAGAAAAATAATTTGGAATCAGAGGCTGTGGGTTTTAATCCTGACTTTGTCATTTACTAGCTTTTGAACTTTGGACATATCTCTTATCTTGTCTGGGCCTCAGTTTCTCAGCTGTAAAATGAGGGAGTTGGGCTAGATAATCTTAAATTTTCTTCAAGGGCCTTGCTCTCTCTCCTAAAATGTACCTAGGCCCTTTATGTGTGTGTTTCAGAGATTATCTAAGACAAGGGAATATTTGTTCTTTTATAGGAAAAAAATGAGAAACTGAGAAAATGAAGGAAAACATGCACTTTTTAAGAATACATATTTTTTCAGGATTTATTCATTTCACATGCAAAAATAATTGTCTAATAAAGAAACCTACTCATCAAATTTCTCTGGGCCTTGGCTTATTTCTGTGTAAAATGAAAAGGATGCCTTTCTGTGGGAGCAAAGAATTGGAAACAAAATTGGTGTTCCTCTATAGGATAATGGCTTAGAAACAAGAGCATATGAATGTAATAGAATATTACTGTTCAGAAGAGATACAGAAGATGAGGAACTTGGAGAAACCTGGTAAGATGGATATAAATAGGACTATTTAGTCCATTAAAATGCATATATGAATAATCTATTATTGCCAGGTACTGGAGATACAAATACAAAGAATGAAACAATCCCTCCTGTCAAAGAGGAACCAGTGGAACATTATGTGGTATAGTGAAAAGTGAGTGTTGTGTGAAAGAAACACAGTCTCTGGAATCAGAGGGCTTGGGTTCAAATTCTGTCTCTGACATTACCTCTATGGCCTTAGGTGAGCCACTTAAATACCCTGGGTCTTGTTGGACAGCTAGCTGGTGCAGTGGATAGATCGACCTGCCTAAAGTCAGAAAGACTCATCTGCCTGAGTTCAAATCTTGCCTGAGACACTTACTAACTGTGTGACCTTGGGTAAGTCACTTAACCTATTTGTCTCAGATCCTCATCTGTAAAATCAGCTGGAAAAGAAAATGACAAACCACTCCAGTGTCTCTGCCAAGAAAACCCCAAATGGAGTCTCAGAGTCAGACTGAACAAACAAATATGACCTCAGGCAAGCTATTTAACTTCTCTGGGTCTCAGTTTCCTTAATTGTAAATTGATGGTGTTGTACTAAATGACTTCTAAGTGGCTTCTGAGATGCCTTCCAGCAGCAGATGTGTGATCTTAACTTAATTGCAAGACTATAAATAAGAGATCACCAAAAAGGTGGTTAAAAAACTACTCTGATCAAGAAATCACTAACGGTGCCAGACAACAGATAATGAAACATACATTTCTCTTCTAGGCAGAGCACTGGGTATCTACTATAGTAGAAAGCTGCATGTGATTTTTTGCTCTTCCTTGTATCCCCTTTGTATTTATTATAATGGCACAACTAAAAGAGGTGGGTGTTTTCAGAAATGATTTCAAATTCTGCCTCAGATACTTCCTAGCTATGTAATCTTGAGCAAACCACTTAATCTGTATTTGCTTGTTTCCTTTTCTGTAAAACGGGGCTAATATTAGGACCCACATCTCAGGATTGTTGTGAGGGCCAATGAAATAATGTTTGTGAAGTGTTTTGCAAACCTTAAGGTGCTTTATAAAAATAATTAAATAAAATGTATTAAAACTATATGAAATACATGTTATATATTTTTATTATTATGATGTGATTGGTTTAAAAACATGACTTTGAATAGACAAGTAAGATGAAAGGCATGAACTAAAGCATCTCTAAGATCACTTTCATTCTGAACAGTCCCAGATTCTGTTCAGCTCCTCGATTACAGCTAGCCTGTGTTTCTAGAACAGGGGTTCTTAACGTTGTGTGTGTGTGTGTGTGTGTGTGTGTGTGTGTGTGTGTGTGTGATGGAGATGGAGATTTTTGGCATTCTGGTGAAACTTATGGACCCCTTCTCAGAATAATATTTTTTAATGCAAAAAATAACATATATTGGAATAAAATAGATACCAATTATGTTGTGATGTAGTTATCACTGTGTGTGTATGTGTGTGTATACATACTTATACTTAGTTTACAGACCCCAAGTTAAGAGCCCCTGGCCCAGAGATCTGTAGCCTCAGGCTTTCTTTTACACCAAGGCATGGAGGGCCTCTATTGACCTATAGAATTCTTTCAAAGATGGTGATGGAGAACGATGGCGCC
The DNA here is from genome assembly GCA_023548195.1 of Bettongia penicillata ogilbyi. Lineage (NCBI taxonomy): Eukaryota > Metazoa > Chordata > Mammalia > Diprotodontia > Potoroidae > Bettongia > Bettongia penicillata. The sequence continues at coordinate 1,875,313 of JAJHZJ010000125.1, read as the reverse complement.
TCTTGTCCCCTTTGGTAACAGCTTTGCTATGTTATTGCCTTGTTGTGGAAGAATGCTGCTCAATTCGTCAGTGGAGTGTTCAATGGAAGCAACAATTTCTCTTCTAGAGGGACAGAATGAAATCTCTTAGAAATATAAGATGAAATGCTTAGTACAGTGCCTTGTATCAAGTGGGCACTCAATAGATATTTGTTGAATGAATGAATAGATGAATGGATTGATGGAAAAGTTTTAAAAATGACTATCAGAGCATTTTGCTCTTTCTTGACATATTCATGGAACATTTGAGCAGATTTATGAATAGGAACTTGGCAGAGATCCCAGGTATTCTTCTGTCAAATTGAAATGAGTTGTTTGGCATAGTGGATAAAGAGTTGGCCTGGGAGACCTGGGTTCAAGTTCAGCCTCTGACACACGCTAGCTGTGTGACCTTGGACAAATAATTAACCTGTCAGGCTTTATGCAACTCTATTAGACTTTAAGTTGTATTGAAGGTACCAACTTACACTGATGGAGGAGTTTCCTCTCCTGCAAATTTCCTATACCTATGATATCATGGATCTAGCCTTTGTTCTAAAGCCAAAATAAAATCAAATGTGCAAGTATTTATTGATCACCAGAGTCATGAAAAGGCAGTTCTATGCCCTGGAGCAGAGTGAAAAATTGTGCCTCTTTATTATGATCCATCATAGTTTTCATCTTGTCATTTGACATAGAACAAACCAAATCCCTGTGTGCCATGAAAGTGGACATTTTGGCCATTAAAATATGTGCACTTATAAGAAATGATGTTAAAAAGGGTCCCTCATATCTACCTGGAGGTTGCAGACTAGGCACCTCCCCTTATCCCCTCTGTGCCTACACAGTTCTAGTGGAGAGTTCTAGTGGAGAGTTCTAGTGGACTCTCTCTCAAACTATATTAAGTATTAGGGAGAACATAAATAAATATAATCTGTTCTCTCATGTATGGCTCCAAGAACCTGCAGCATGTGCAGTGGCCACACCCCAGTAAAACCATCTTGGTAGGCTGGCAGAACTTGGTTGAGGGTATCTAACAGGCATAAAACCTATGAATTAGGGAGATGTTTGCCCCAAGCTTGTAAAGACTTCTCCCAGTTGAATGGACAGATGAGAACAATTTGTTCCAACAGCCATGAAGACAGCATACCATACTAGAGTCAACATATATAGCTGACTAAATTGTTGATTTTATATGTAGTTTATTTATATATAGTTGATTAAATCTGATTGTTTTTCCTATCCCACATATACTTACTTTGTAAGCACTCAATGATTGTGATGTTATGGCTCAAGTATGGTGATTCCAGTATCCTTAATGGTCAAAATAGTTTGTTATAATAATTTTTGCAAATCTTTCTCATTTTTCCTAAGTTTGTAGTCTTCTTTCCCTTTTTATCCTTAAATGCCCTTGGGATGATATTGCCCAGTTGGATAATTTGCAAAGCTTTATTTTGACTGAATTTATTCTCCACTGCTTTTTTCTCCTTTATAAGACAATATTGTTCATAATTTTCCATCATTCTTCTTTGTAACAATTTATAGACAAGTTTATATTCTAACACAGTGTTCTCTTTGGCAGGTTTATCTTTCAGATAAAATTATTGTAGGTGGTATTTATGTCATTTCTGTTATCCATTCCCCATTATTAATTTTACATATTTCATGGTTAAATCTCAATTGTTTATGCCATATATTTTCCTTATTGACATTTTTCTTGTTTATTATAAATTTTGATCTTAGTTCTCATTAAGTCTGACTATGTACAGACACCTGATTCAGGGACAACTTCCATTTCTCCAACATCTTTCTTGTCAGTTTCATTCTTTACAGTATTATTTGGTGTTCCCAATGTCTAGTGCCTGCTAGTTGGTGGTTTTTTAAAGGAAAGTGTTGATGATATAGAGATATGAAGTGTCTATGTAATCTATAAGTCTTTTGACCTGTCTTATTTCTTTCTCCCCAGCCACACTTACTGTATATTTCTCTCCATCCTCATATTTTCCAACCTTTGCATTGAAGTCACCAAATATTAGAGCACAGGCTAATTTGACTTGGGAGGTTTTATCAAGTTCTTATCTGGAATAGTATTATCTGAAATAATATTTCTTGCGGTCTTAGGGAATACAATAAAATCTATTCCATCAACCCCTTTCTTTGCCTCTCCTAAAAGTATCTATGTACCATCCCTCTATTTAATGGCTATTTCCTTCTTCTGGTTTCATTTGTAGCAAGAATGTCAAGATTGAAATGATTCAGCTCCTCCAACAACGTGTCCCCTTATCTGTCATCAGACAAAGAGAACGGTTAGAGAACCAACAGGCAAATCAAAGTTTGTTAATGGTTTATAAACTATGCTATTCTTAGAATCCTTAGGTCACCATCATTGTTATTGCAGAAGTGGAAAAGATCCACATGGGACTGAATGGTACTTTAAACTTCTGAGTATAGCCAGAACCAGATTAAAATGTTATTGAGAAAATGTTTAACAAAATATATAAAAATATAATTCAAGATAGATGATGTTAATTTGTAGTTTTCTAGAGAGTTCCCTATATTAATGAAATTCCAAGTCCAATCTAAAAACCATTCTACTGAGCTATGTTCTACTCAGACCCACCTGGAATACTATGCTCAAATTTAGGGTCATATTTTGGGAAAGATATTGGCAAGCTGGAGTGTGACCAGACCAGGGAGGGAGAGGAAGGAATAAACATTTATACTATGTGCCAGGTACTATGCTAAGTGTTTTTTTGGGGTTTTTTTTATTTTTATGAATATTGTGTCATTTTATCCCCACAATAACCTGGGAGCTGGGTGCTATCATTATTACCATTTTACAGTTGAAGAAACTGAGTCAAACAGAAATAAAGTCATGTGCCTAGGGTCACACAGCTAGGAAGTATCTGAGACTGAATTTGAACTCAGAACTTCCTGACTCTATACTCAGTGTTCTAGCTACTATACCACTCATGGTGTTGTCTTGGTGACCAGGATGATGAAGAGATGCTAAATCATGCTGATATAGGCTAAAGAACTATGATGTTTAGCTTGTAGAAGAGAATTCTTATGGAGATATTATAACTTTCTTCAATATTTTAGGGTCCGCCACATGGAAGAAAGATTAAAATTCTTTTGTCCCTATTGGCACCACTCAATGGATGGACATCAAAGGGAGGCAGATTCTGGCTTAATTTAAAGAAAAATAATCATGAAAATTAGAACCATCTAAAAAGAAAACAGACTTTATCTGTAAAAAAAAAATGACTTCATTGCTGGAAGCTTTCAGATTGAGGCTGAATCCACTCATCTGGTATGGAGTAGAGCAGTATGGGTTCTAGTATAAGTTGGACTAGATAAATTCTGTGAATATATGTTTTCTTCCCTTGGTCTGCGATCCTATGAGGGTCTCTTGTGTTGATTAGGAAAAGCAAATAAACTTAAATTTTGAAAATTTTTGTCCAAATCACTTTTTGTGTGTGTGATCTTAAGCAAATTATTTCTCTGAGCCTCAATTTCCTTATCTGGAAAACGAAGAGGTTTGACTAAATGACTGCTGAGGTCACTCTCAATCTGAAATTCTGTGCTGGTTCCTTGTTGAGACCCCATGATACCGCCTCACTGGCATGAGAGAATCTGGACACTTGCCCTTATTTGAGAGAGAACTTGGTAGACCACTACTTGGGGGGCTGCTACTTGAGGGAAGAAGGGTGAGATCCAGATGGGGAGGACACAGATGAGTGGACTGGGAAGTCAGTGTGCCTTTTTATAGGTTTCTACTTGGTCTAATTTTTCTTATTAATATTAGAAACTAAGTTTAATTGTGTCTATGCCATTGAGGGAATAAAAGTGCTGTCAAATTGTAAATGTAACCAATTTTAAAGTTGCATAGTCTTTAAAAGGGGTCATGAAGAGTTGACTGAAATGACTGAATAAGTCTTTGAAAAATCATTTTTAAAAATTTTTGTGCTTTTTAAAATTTGGTACTCTGGGGCAAAATCACTTTCCTCCCCTAACCTAGTTATAGCTCTTCTTGGCTTTAATGGGAATCCTTTTCATCGTAATTAGAGTCACTTGAACAGGTGGTAGACTCCAGCAACTTCACAGATGCTTGGTTCCCCCTCAAAGTTTAACGAAAGAGATTTAGGAATAGAGTTTATCCCATGGTCCTTCCTCAATCAAGGTTTTAATACCACCTGGAGGCCAATGGAAGTTTTTTGAAAGGATGGATAGATCCTCTCATAAACTCTAGTGGTGTGCAGATGGATGTGAGTCAGGAGGCTGAGAATGGCATTTTTGTCTGGGTTCCGGAATAGATAAAGTGCAGTGACTATCGGTATGTGATTGTAGATCATTGAAGGAGTTTGGTATTTATTGTGTAGGTAGTAGAGATCCATTAAAGCAGGGACTATTTATCCTTTTTTTTGGTGGGTGTTAATACCCCTTTAGCAATCTGGGTAGGCCTCTGGATCCCTTACCAAAATGTTTATAAATGCATAAAATAAAAGACATGAAATTAATTTATTGAAATCCTGATATGCAAGTATTTTTTTAAGTTCATGGATCACAGGATAATAATTCCTGCATTGAAGGTTTTGGAACAGAGGAGCTTTGAACCAAGAAAGGTGGGGCAGACCTGGAAATTCAATTCAATTCAACAACTCCTGCTTGGACCTGGCATGGGAGGTCCAAGTCGACTAGATCCTGGGGATTCCAGTCTAGTGATGTCAACGGTCTTATTCTTCCTCCCATACAATGTTCCATTTCCATGTTCTGTATTTTCATTGGCTGTTTCTCATCCCTGGGATGTTCTTCCTCTTTACCCTTTCCTCTTGGCTTTTCCAAGGATTAGCTAAAAGTTTTTCTGCAGGAACCATGTCCCAATGCCCCAAATGTAAATTCCTTTCCTTTGAAATTACTTCCAATTACCTCTGTACATGTCTTGTATGTGCATGGTTGTAGACCTTAAGTTCCTTAAGGGAAGAGACTATTTTTGCATTTTTTGTATTTCCAGCATGTTTATGGCCTGAAGTGAGGACTTAATAGATTCTTGTGGACTGACTGACTTCCCTACAGGGGTTTGTATTTTATGGGATACGAAGAAGTAAGTACAAATTATATACAAAATAAACAAAAAACAATTTTCTGGGTGGGGTTTACAATAACAGGGTGAATCAGGAGAGGCCTCTTGAAATGTGTAGTATTGGAGGTAAGCTCTGAAGAGAACTGGGACAAGCGAAAGGAATTCTGGGAGAAGACAAGGTTTTGAGGTGTCTGGTCAATGTGGTGAACTGAAGGGTCTGGATCAGATAAACCTGAGAAGTAGGAGGGAGCAGGAGAGGACCTGTGTGACAGTCAGCTGGGTCAAGAGCAGATAAGTGGGAAAAGTGACAAGACAGGGATCAGATAAGGGCATGGTCACAAGCTGGGTCAGAATTAGATAAGTCAGAAACATGATAAGGCAATGTCATATCAGGCTTGGAAGCAATGCTCTATGAAGCGGTCACGCTGAATTGATAACATCCCTTAGGAAAGTGTGACAAACATTGAGCATCTGGGGGCTGGCTCATAAAGTCCCTGGCATGGGCAATTTGCCCTGGCCTCAGAGGGACCCTACTTAAGAGACTCAGGCTTTGCTAGGGCAATATTTTAGGATTAAGAGCTGGAATGCAAATGGAACTCTGAGATTACATTGTACCACCTTCATCATTTAACAGATGAGGAAACTGAAATCCAGAGAGGTCGAGGTCACATCTTAACTTAGTGACAGAACCAGAATTTAAACCCAGGTCTTTTGACTTCACATACAGTAAGCTGTCCTGCAGATGCCTTGTTCCCAAGAGTTCTTAGTCTTTAGAAAAGGTGCACAGTTTTCAAGATCCAAGGCTCCCTACCCTTTTCCTTGGGGCACTGATCTTATAATTTGCTTCCTATGAGGAGGAGAGTGTGGAAGAAAACCCAAGGAAGGAAGTGGTAAAGAACCCCTGACAGGAAATGATTTATTGAAGGCAATGTTTTAAGAAATAAAACCAGAAACAGCATTCACAAAGAATCAGTGGGGTGGGGCCCAGAAGAAAGGAGAGCAGACTGTGATGGTAGGAAAATGGAAAAGGAATCATAGATGTGGAAGATGTGTGGAAGGGAGGATTGAAATAACTTGGATATGGGAGGGGCAGGGCAAGGAAAGATGAAGTACAAAATGATTTTAAAATTTAGAGAGTGGTACTTGGGAAAGTGAGAGAATTAAAAGCAATACTTTGATACTTTTGGGAATCCACAACTCAGTACATATGAGCACTGTCTCCACAGATGACACCACCTCTCTCCCTCCTCCTCCTCTCCTTCTTTTACCTGCTATATCATTCTTGTCCATGTTATTCCATAAATCTTCCTTGGAGGATCAAACCCATGTCCTCTACATCTATACACACATAAATATTAAAAAATACCTATACACACATATACATATATATCAGTACATATATGTGTATATACTCATGTGTGTATATGCTGCATATAAACACATATATGTATTCATTCATTTATTCATTCATTCATTCTTTTATTTATGTTATTTCTGGGTATACCAATGGATACCTGGTCCCTTATGTAATATCTCTTAGCCTTGCTAAATAACTAAGCCACCTGTTTTCCCAGATATGTCCATGGTTGTCAATGCCTTTATTACCTGATGCTAATTATTTTAATGCAGGGAAATTATTTTAGTTTAAAAAGAATTAATTAAATTTGACAACAAAACTATAAAAAGCCAAGTCACTAATGAATCCTCTAAATTTTTTCCCTCTTGCTCAGAAGTTAGTATAGTGTTTTGGGTTTGAGCTATAATGTAGGTATATTAGGAACAAGCCCAGCTTATTATCTCTTACACTATATTATAAACTCGTTTTTTGGACTAGCTCTGGGAACTATGTATCATTTTCCCATTATATTAGAACTTCAGAACATGGTTTTCTATTTTTTAAAAGATCACCTCTCCAATAACCAGCAATAGACCAAGGGCAGACATAGCAATTAGGAACCCCTAAGTTGCATTCTGGAGTTGTGTTTCATCCCTTTGGGCCTTTGTCTCCTTTTCTGTCTCTGTGTACTGAACCACAGGACTTAGAATCATGAAGACTTGGGTTTAAATCTTTCTAAGCGTTGGATTTCTTGTGTGCAAAATGCAGATAAGTGATGCCTCGAAACTTCCCTCACGGAGTTGTCATGTGGTTCACATGAAACCGCTTTACAAATCTTAATACACCACACAGAATGTTAAAACTTATCAAAACTTAAATTGCACTAAGACTTTGGGGACATCCTGTATAAAATGTATTATTATTATATTTTTATTAGTAGTAGTACTGCAGTGCAGTGGCTGCTCCCTCCAGAGGTGCAGATTGTAACCCATTCTGTGCTGTCCCATCTTGTTTCAACACCACTGAATATCCTCCACCGAGAGTCCACCTAATTAACTGGAAGACTTCCTCTGGGTCTCTTAAAATGGTGTTCATCCAGCATCCTTTTCTTTTACTGTTAGCCCATCTCCACTTCAGAAACTCTAGGATATTGAAAGAAAATAAAATAAATTAGATAAACAGATCTCTCCTTCAGCAACTCTTATAAAGAAAGCAAATTATTCTACAGCTGAGAATAAAAAGAAATTATTTTCAAATGTTTAGCTGATAGACTGGGTTTGGCAATTATTTGTTCTTTATGACAAACATTTGTGATTTTCTTCTAATTAGATAAATGAGTTTTGAGTTACAAGACTTTGCCCCTTCCTTTTCCCCTCTCCATTTCATGTTTAGATAAAGATAGAAAGATGTGGTTTCTAAAACCGATGCGCACACAAAAAAATAGGTAAGTCCTGCTTGGTAAAAACTTGTTGACTGGGAGTTATAGTAGAAGTGTGATCTGCGAATTTTCTATCAGGAAGCTATTGTGATCAGCCTGGATTTATATAAATTAACCCCATTTTCTCATGAGCAAAATAAAACAAGAAATAATTTCTACTCTTCTTAACCCAGTGCCCCCCCATCCCCAAAGTTTTGTTTCCTCTCTTGGCCTTCACTTAACTTTTCATGTAGTCTACCTGGCTATTCATTTCTCTCCTGGTAACTGGAAGAAAATAGCTTTTTATGGAAATATGTTGTCACATATCAAAATTCTGTCTTGCCTCGTATTTTGATAATTGAATAACTGTCACTCCACAGATAAATGATGCATCATTCCTTAATGACCTCAGACTGAGTCCTGCCATTTCACAAAGATAGAGCCCTTAGAACTTGGCTTTATTTATAAGGATAGTTTCTACTATCTCAGAATATTTACCTAGGAACTCTACGAAAATAATATATAACATTTGGCAAATGAAATCAAACTTAGGCTCTTTTTTCCTGCAATGTAAATCATACACAGTAATTTTAAATTTCACAAATTTGTCACATTTCCTTTTTTTAATTGCTTGTGCTCAAATAGTTTGTCCTTTGAGAACCCAAAGTCACTTCCATACCATGATAATGCACTTGAATAGGACCTTGGTGAACAATAAATGTAAATGCTTAGCATTCTAAAGTACATGAAGCAAATAATTTGAGAAGCCCTGGTCTTATCACTATTAAAATTCTTTTTTGAGTAACAAAAATTAGTCTATAGCACCCTCTAGTGAGTCTAACATGTAATGAAACTATTAATGAATATATTAAGTGGAAATACTGGAAATTCATTATATCAGACTGAATTGTCTTTTTTTTTCCAAAAGATTCAATTCGGTAACTTTCTCTGTTTTCTTCCCATGCCCTCTGTTCTTCCTCCTCTTCTACTTCTTGTTCTCCTTTTCTTCCTCTCTCTTCTCTCTCTCTTCCTCTATATTTTCACTATTAACAGGTTTGATTTTTTATTTACATTTTAATAGCTTAGTTACATGCTAGGTAAGAGAGCCATTAAAGGATATTTGACAGAGAAATGGCCTAAGACTTGTGATCTGCATTCAAGACTCCCCTCTGACACATACCTGGGATGTGTCTCTGGGCAAGTCATTCCTCCTCTCTGTGTCCCAGGCAACTTCCTAAAACTATTAGCTATAGAACAGGTGCCAATCTACACTGATAGAGATCATTAATCCTTTAGCAGGAGTTCCATTTACCAATGATACTGCAAGACCTCCAACTCCTACCCCCCAAAAGCTGGAAAAACAATTGGTATGATGGGTTTCTTTAAATTCAAAAAGCATTACAAGGTGCTATGCTAGGTGCCAAGGAGACCAAGAGAAAAACCAAAAGAAAATAGTGACTGGGGGAACGTAGCAGGAACTACCTATGAAGTAACTGAAGGTAGGAAAGTCAGCCCTAAGAACTGTGGGGATTATTTTGATAATGAATATCAGGGCTTTTTGGAAGGCCTAATGGTCTATTCAAATATGTTGCTATAATAAAAATAAACTTAGAGATGTCCTACAAATTTCAGTGACTTTTGTCCCTACCTACTCTTTCTGATGGGAGTGTTTTAATATAGCTAGTTCTATATTTGAATAGTAAGGTCCAGGTTTGCTTCTCCCCATAATGGCCCTGTCTCTTCCAAGCCCTTGGATTTGGCTTTGGCTCCAGAATTTGATGAGGAACTCAAAGTACTCTAGAACTCCTCCTCTTTTCTCTAGGAAGCTCCTTCCAGAAATTCCTTCACAGGGTGTTCCCCTTCCAGGAATTCGTTCATAGCTGTGCAACAGTCATTCCAGAGTGTCTATCTCTAGGGGCGAGGGATTTCATGGGGTGAGGGCTGTGTGGCTAAGCAGCATTCCCCTGGCTTCCCAGGCCTTCCAGGCCTCCCACTCCACTTCCTGGGTGTAGATGTATTTATCTACATCTCTCAACTGTAAACTAGTGTCTGTTCTCCTTTCTAAAGGCCAAAACTATGGGTGGGGCTCATATGTACACTAGCCATGATCCGCTTACCCTTAATGTGGTATCAATGGGCCCATGGTAAGGGGGTTGTGCTTTAATCATGGCTCTTAGATACTCTCCAAATCAACAGACTTTGTGAAGGTGTAAACCTCCTATAATGGGTAGTCCTTTCATTTACACTAATTCTCAATCCAAAATTAATTGAACAATATTATTTCTCTAGATCAACATCTGGTCACAAGGGTTTGTCTACCTTCCAAAAATAAAATAGAACAAAACAAAACAAAACAAATCCTAACACATAACTGATTTATTTTAAAAACAGTTACTAAATCAGTTAATCCACAAGTACATTGTTCAGTCCTCAGGGTTACAGACAAAACTGAAGTAATCTATGTCCTCCATACATATGTCCATCATACAGGTGATTTGGGGAGGAAAGCATAACGAACTTGGAGGGAATCAGGAAAGGTTTCACGTAGAAGGGTCCATTTAGGATGAGTGTTGGAGGAGACTAAGAGTTCTAAGAGGCAGAAGTGAGGTGGGAGTACATCCTAGGCAAGGGCGATAGCCAGGAGATAGTGAGCCATGTATGTATGAGTTTCAGTTAGAAGGCCAGTTTGGATTAGATAGTTACACGAGTGAAAGAAAGGTGGATTGGGGACATGCATAGGAAAAAGGAAGGGGATATATGCCAGCAATTGTGCTAAGCTCTGGGTATACAAAAATAATTAGATCAAAGACATTCCTTGCTCTCAAGGAGTTCACACTACAATGATGGAAACATCCTGCAAACAACTATGTAAAAACAATCCCTAGAGAGAATAAACTGGAAAGAATAAACAGAGGGAAAGTACTAGAATTAAAGGAGATAGGAGAATGCTTTTGGTAGAAGGTGGGATTTTCCCTGGTACTTGAAGGAAGCTAGAGAAGCCAGAAGGTACATGAGGAAGGAGAGCACTCCAGGCATGAAGGACAACTAGTGAAAATTCCCTTAATTAGGAGATGAAATGTCTCGTGGAAGGAACCAAGAGGGAGCCAGTATCACTGGATCTTAGAGTATGTGTGGGGAGGGGACATAAGGTTCAAGAAGACTGTAAAAGTATGGAGGAGGGGCTGGGTTAAGGAGGGCTTTGAATGACAAGCTCAGGATTTTGTATTTGATCTGGAGGTAATAGGGAGCTATTGGAGTTTAATGAGTAAGAGGGTGATGTGGTCAGATTTGAGCAAAAAAAAGGATTTGAGGAAAAAAAGAACATTTTAACAATTGAATGGAGGATGAGTTTTCATAGGAAGAAACTTAAGGTAGGGAGACCAATCACCAGGTTGCTGCAATAGTTTAGGCATAATGTGATAAGGGCCTACACCAGCATCAGTGCAGAGAAAGGGGGAATATATGAGATATGTTATGAAAGTAAAATTGATAGGCCTTGGAAACAGATTGGATACAGGGGGTGAGAGAGAGTGAGGGGTTGAGGTAGAGGTGTGTGTGTGTGTGTGTTTGTAGTGGGAGGGGAGGTGACTGAGTACTGGTGGATGAATTGTTGTATGGAGTGTCAGTCTACAGTTAAAAGGATACTCTGAGCCACATTCAGAAATTGTAAACATCTTTAGTCAGTTGACTGTGAAGGAAGGTTGTGGAAGAAAGAATAAAAGAGAAAAATACTTGAACTGAATATGAAGGAGAAATGACTTATGGAGATGATTTTGAGGGATTTGGACTTATGAAGGAGGTCAGAATTTGAGGACAAGAAATTTGGGAGAATTTAGGGCTCAAAAGAAAGAGAAAAGCAGGTGTGCAAAATCTGAAGATAGATTCCCCCTGAAGGGGGTCGCAATCTGAAAGGAGCCAAGGATCGAAGAGCAAGCATGTGTAGCGAGGGTCTCAAGGAGAAGGCAAAGGCAAAGATGAAACCAATTGGTTGAGTAAACTGACAAATAAAATGAGTTGACGAAACGAATAAAGTTGGTGAGGCAAGGGAAAAGGGTTTGGGGGTAGTTTTCAAGTTGTTGAGAGAAGGGAAGATTGAGATGAGGGAAAAGAAAAGATGGTGGTTCTTAGGTGATGAAGAGGTGATGAAAGGATATAAAGGTCTAAACCAGGTATCGGGGAGGAGAGGTACTGGTTCCTCCCCCTTGCTTCTCCATTTGTATATATTTTGTATTTACTTATCTGCCTACATGTAGGTGCTACTGATTGTCATTTGTGGAATAATGAGAGACAACCTTTATTGGAGCACACCTATAACTCCACAGCTCATTCACTTCCTTTTCTACCTCTTAGCAAATAAATCCACTTCTATTTTCAATTCAAATGTATATGCAAAGTTTTGGGGGGTGTATATATGCAGTATCCCTTGGTTCCCCATATTTTGTTCCCAAACTGACCTAGACAAAGAATATTTGGTTGTGTAGAATTAAGAACAAAATAAAACAAAGATCCATACTTTGTGACATTCATGTTGCTATCTATAAAAATATTGTGTGAGAGTGAATGACCAGGTAAGGTTCCAAGGAGCTTTAAGAGATTTGTCTCTAGCTTTGGAATCCCTTCTGTGTTTGTTCCAAGTGGCTCTGGTTGCTGACTGTCATAGAGAGTTGTTCTGGAGGTAAGGTGCTCTGTTTATGTTTCCTTAGGTGTTTGTACGTGGGTTTGTGGTTCTACCTGTGCTATCTCTGAGTCCACATAGAGAACATATCAAAAAGGGGGGTTGAGAGAAAATAATTTTTGCAGGTTTGACATGGGACCATGTGTCTAACCCCTTATAACTAAATGCAGTTTTCCATCCCTAGAGGAAGAATGTCCCATGGTAGGCAATAGGAAGTGATGAAGCTGCTCAAGATTAGGTCATTCAGCATCACGTTCTTTGTGACTAAAGGATGTTTGGTCAGAGACCATAACCAAGATCTTCCCTTATTTTAAAGTCATGAAAAAATTAGGGGTTTATCTCCAAATATCTCTTTTCTTTTTAATAGCCTGCTCTGGATAAATTTTCCATGAGTGTATCTCAATTATTTTCAAACCTATTTTATACTTTTAGTTAATATCACTTATTCCAGTAATGAATTCCATGAAGAGATCATTCAGTTTCTACTTGCCCTCTAGAAATGTTGCAACCTGGGACAGATTGGGAGTTATCTGGAGTTCTTAATTAACGGACAAACACTATGTGCCAGGCACTGTGCTAAGTACACAAATAGGCAGAAAGATGGTGCATACCCAATGCAAGATGTAACCAACAAAGCCAGGAGACTAGGGGAGGTGGTATAGAGGAGATCAAAGCAAGGTGATAGTGGAGCAAGTAGATCCAAAACATACACTATTTGTTTAGTCCTTTGGCAGCCAGCATTTGTCAGAGTCCTGATGAGTGCAGAGACTAAAAAAAAAACAGTTAACTGAGTCTTTATAAATTTGGGGAGGTGGGAATTGCTTCTGGCAAGTTTCTATGCAAATAGGAGTCAGAATTATAGTGCCAACTAGGCAAGATCAAGATGTGGGCAGATAAGTCATGGATCTAAAAAGACCTGGAATAGGGTGTGTGTGTGTGTGTGTGTGTGTGTGTGTGTGTGTGTGTGTGTGTGTGTTGGTGGTAGTGTTAAGTGTTGAAGATGAACAGGGTCAAGACTATTAACTCAAAATCTGAGAGACGACTAGAAAGAGACGGTGTGGAAGACTTGGACAAGCAACGAGGCATCCTACTAAACAAAGACTAACCTCAGTTGGCCACATTTAATTGGTCAGTGTTCTTATCTGTGGTTTTATGCCCAGGCAAGTGTAGTCAGTCTCATCAGTCCCACTTACCAGTTTTTGCTGATGTTCTTTCAAGAGAGAAAGGGATGCTGACCACTGTATCCTCCATGTTCTCTATAGAAATGCCATATCCACCTTGTTCTCAGGGGAGGGGATGATGGAAGGCTTGACTGTGAATTTCATCTCAGATTAGTTGTGTAACCCTAGGTATGTCACTTTACCTGTTAGTTTCATTTTTCTCATCTGTAAAATGGAGAAAATCAAATCTATAGTATTTTAATCATGGCATTTTTCTTAGGATCAACTGAGACAATGTATATAAAGCATCTGTTATTATTCTATTATTTTCATCTGCTTGTGACATGCTCTTTGTCAGCACAGACTTTGGACTGGCACAAAAGTCCCCCTGGCGTAGCAGGGATTTAATACTTTGAGAAGAAAACTGTATGATGTAACTGTTCAAAAAGGTGGTGAATTTTATCTGGCAGCAGAGGTCAGCATTTCACTTCTTCCATTATATAGAAAAAGCATTCCTCGAGGTAGAAGAGGGGAGAGGAGATGGTAAATTGAGGCAGGATGAATTCTATATAATACTAGTCAGTTTCCTACTCAAATCCCTATTCATTGAGAAAGAAAGCAAAGGGCTGAAAGAAACATCTTTTATTTTCTGTAGTTTAGTTTCAGTTAAAAGATGTTAACTATCTCTGCAAAGACAAGCAGATTTGTAGTGTGAATATCCTCTCTAAAATGACTGGAGAACCACTTCCTTAAGTAACTCAAATTTAGGTATCTAATCAGCTATGCTAATCAAGGCTGTCATTCTTGACACAGGTGTTGTCAAAGTAAGCTGTGATACTCTGAAGTTTTGATAGAAATTATACAATTTTGTGAGGCAGAGAAATAATTCAGAGCTTTTCTAATCAGGAGCAGCACGAGGAGCGTGTTACTATAGTAAGTTAAAGAACTTCTTTGCTGTGTTAGAAGGTTGTTAGTAGCTCTGGGCAGCTAGGTGGCACAGTGGTTAGAGAGCTGAGCCTGGAGTTAGGATGACTCATCTTCCTGAGCTCAAATCTGGCCTCAGACACTGGTTGTGTGACTCTGGGCAAGATGCTTGACCCTGTTTGCCTCAGTTTCCTCATCTGTAAAACACATTGGAAAAGGAAACGGTAAGCTACTTTAGCGTCTTTGCCAAGAACATCCCAAATGGACTCATGAAGCATCAGATACGGGTGGCGAAGACTGAACAGCAAAAATTACTCTGGAGTTGAGTGTGTATGTCTTTATGTTGGTTAGAAGTCATCAAAGTGGAGAGAATACTAGATCTGCTGTCAAAAGATCTGGATTTACAAGCTCTGCCCAAAACCTAAATGACTGTAGATAAGCCACAACCTCTGTAGACCTTACTTATCTAGAAAAGAAGGGGATCATTCCAAGTGAACTCTGAAGTTTCTTCCAGATCTGGCTCTATAGTCCTATGGTCTTGGTCCTGGCTGTTTGACTAATTAGTTATGTGACCTAGAGGAAAACATATTTTCTCTGAGTTTGTTTTTTTATATGCAAATAATGATAATACATACTCCTTGCCCTGGATCTTAGGATCATAGATCAAGAGCCAGGAGGGACCTCGGAGAAAATCATGCCCTGCCTTGCTAGGAGATATGGATCTTGAGGGAATTGTTCAGAGAGTACAGAGCCAAGGTGAAGGTGAAATACTTGTTCAGCAGTCCCACAAAAATTAGTTTATGTTTCAATATTAAATATCCTCCTAGGAGAATATAAAAGGAATTATGTGTTTCTATTTCAGGTTTTAAGGTTTTCTAAATGCATGATTATGAATCTGTTATGTTTGAACTGTTTCTTTTATGTGAAATAAATAACTGTTCCATACTTGATCTATATTCTATATCAACTATTCTAATCTCTTCTAATTTTACAAAAAAAAAAAAGAAGCTAAGACCCACATAAGTTGGGTGACTTGCCAAAGGTCACAAAGACAGAAAGTGTCAGGGGTGGGATTTGAATGTAGGTTTCTACTTCTGTTGTTGTTGATGTTTAGTCATTTTCAGACATGTCTAACTCCTCATGATCCCATTTGGGGTTGCTTGGCAAAGATACTTTTCTTTCTCCAAATCATTTTACAGATGTAGGAAACTGAAGCAAATAGTGTTAAGTGACTTGGCCTGGGTCACACAGCTAGTAAGGATCTGAAAGTTAGATTTGAACTTAGGAAGATGAATCTTCCTGACCTCAGGTCTGACACTCTATCCGCTGTGCCACCTATCTAGCTGTGCCTCTTCTAATTCTAGAGACACCATCTTTAAAAACAAGTTTTTTATTTACATTTTCTGTTTCTTTATGACATCATGGCATCGCATATATCTGTCTTTCTTCTCCTCCAAGAGCCATATTCTTTATGTTATAGCTACTGTCATTACCTTAAGCTAGGAGGTCATTCAGATGACCAAGTGACGTAATAATGCTAAGTGAAAGTTCTTTGAAAACTGTGAAGTACCGCTAATGTGTAAAATATTTTTATTATTATTTTATTTATTTAGAAATTTAATTGGATGATATTTCAGTTTGAGTATCTGTTATCACTGGTTATGCAGTTATATTTTGGCAATAAATAGTTTAAGATTAATATTTGATTAAGAGAAGAAGTATACATATATCTATATTATGTATGTATTATAAATAGAGGAGTAACTAAATGGCACAGTGGTTAGAGTGCTGGGTTCGAGAGCTGCGCTTGGAGTCAGGAAGACCTGAATTCAAACTTGGCCTCAGATACTCACAACCTACATGACTCTTGGCAAGTCACATAACTCTGTTTAGCCTCAGTTTCCTCATCTGTAAAATGAACTCAAGAAGGAAATGGCAAAACACTCTGGTATCTTTGCCAAGAAACCCCAAATGAGGTCATAAAATCAGATAACAATTGTGTATAGTGGGTAGAGAGTCTCCTTTGGAGTCATAAAGACCTGGGTTCAAATGCAACCTGTAATGAATACTGGCTGTGTGACCTTAGACAAATAATTCAACCTCTCATATTCTCCAGGCAATTCTATATAGAACTCTATAATTCTATCAAAAGACTTGTGTTCAAATCCCAGCTCTGCCACTTCCTACCTATGTCACCTTGGGCAAGTCACTTAAACCTCTGGGCATCAATTTTCTCATCTTTAAAATGAGGTGGTTGGACTAGATGGCTTTCCAGTTGTAAATCTATGATTCTGAGTCGCAGATGTGTTGTGTTCAGCTTAAGTCAAAGGAATTTCTGCATTGGTGGTTGCCCATTTTGTCATAACACAGGTCTGGACCAAAAGAAAAAAAAGCACAAAAAAATTGATGATAGCTCTTTAAACTATTTGTCAGAAGATGGGCTACTGATTTAAGCTATCAAAAAGTTATGGGTTTTTATTTCAAGTTTAAAGTTTTTGTAAATGCATACTTATGGGTCTTTCGTGTTTGAACTGTTTCATTTAAGGTGAAAAAAATAACTGTCTCATATCTGATCTATGCTGTACATCAAGTACCTTTTTAAATCCCTTTTGGGGAGATCCCAGACATGAGCCAAATCTAAACTTTGTTTGAAATTTGTCTTTAGGGTTTTATTCTGGAATAGGAACAAAATTAGACAGAGACAAAGATTGTCTTCCAGTGGGAACTTAGGCAAAATGTAATCATATTACCCTTAAATAAATAGAAATAAACAGAATAAAAACATAAGGCATTTGTTGCTATAATTCATGTATAGCACAGGCAGATCTCAAAGGTCAATGCTTCTGTCATAAATTGTCTTCTGGAGGACAGCTTAGATTCAAGACACTCAGTGGTGGCTTACTGTCTTCAGCAAGAATGGCCCTGAACACCCAAAGTGGAAGAAACATGTGCTGACATGAAATAATAATGGATATTCCTGCAAAAGATAAACAGCAGTCCATCAAGGTTCAGTAACTAATGGCCCTATTATTCTTCAAGGTTCCATGATTTCATCTATATAGGTGCTCTGTTCACCAATAAAGGTTGTGATCTTCTCCACACATCAGTAGTTTTATGAGTTGTTGCAGTCCAAGACTTCTATCACTTAATGACAATCCTATGATAATGAGCCTCTCTAAACTTGGCTAGTCATGTTCTTGTTCAACCGACACACAGCACCTTGTTGGGCCAGTATTCAGAGTTTAGTCTTTTGGAAGAACAGTCTAGGATTTGTGTTTTGTAGGCATAGCCTTTAAGAGCCTAAGGTCACCACCATGTTATGAGGAAGCCTTGGAGAAGGACATTGGTGATGGAATAATCCTGATACCAGAAATCTAAGTTTTTAATTTTTCGAGGAGATCTAATGCCTATGTAATCCCATTAGGACATGTGCTTTGGACCCACGGCAAGTGGGAAAGAGGTTTCAGCTCTTCAATAAAGGCCATGTGTAACTCTATGTGCCTCCTCCCACAATGAGGTATTGTGTGAGTAGGACTAGCCACTGAGCCAGGAAGAGTGACCCACGCAGACCTTAAAAGGAGTAATTGCCCTCTTACGCTGTCTCAATCCTCCAACTGGCTGAGGATGTTGGATATCTGAGCCACTTTTGGACTTCTGTGAGGGGACCTCCTTTCTTTCTCCTCTCCCTGGAAAGGTATTGTGGCTGCTTTCACGGGGTAGCAATAGTACATGTGCTGAAATTAAGGAGGCTGATCCTGAGATTAATTGCCTCTTCTGCTTTCTGTTTTTTACCCCAAGCAGAGGTAACCAAACTGCAATCATGCAAGATGGACTTTTGGGAATTCCTAGGTTTCTAAGAGCTTACTGGAAAGAGGCTACAGGAAGATCAGCCTAAGTCATGCCCTAACTTGCTAGGAGATATGGCTCTTGAGGGAATTGTTGAGAGAGTACAGAGCTAAGGTGAAGATGAAATGGTTATTCAGCAGTGCTACAAAAATTAGTTCATGTTTCCATATTAAGTATCTCTCTTGGAGAATATAAAAGGAATTATGTGTTTCAATTTCAGGTTTAAAGTTTTTCTAAATGCATGCTTCTGAATCTTATATTTGAACTGTTTCTTCTGTGTGAAATAAATAACTGTCCCATACCTCATCTACATTGAATATCAAGTATCTTTCTGATCCCTTTTGGGGAGGCCTTGGTCATGAACCAAACCTAAGCCTTGTTTGAGAAATTCTCCTCGGACTTCTATTTTGGTGTGGAGACAAAATGAGTCAGAAACAAAGAGAACTTATCTCTTTCTTTGGAGTCCAGGATACCCTAGAACTTAATGTCATCTGCATCAGCTGAGGACTGGAGCTCATGAATGGAACAGAACACCCCAGCCCCCTTGGACCTGCGTCTCTCTTTTTATAACTATGTTTTCCAATCAGTTGATAAATGCTTGGTTTAAAGTGATAACGAACTAGATGGCTGAAGAATACTGGATGAAGTATGTGCTCTGCCTTAGCCTTACTCCCCTCCGGTTCTTGTCCTGGCAGTTCAACTCAAGTCCCTTCTGGTTTGGAAATAAAGGTGTCTTCCTCCTAACTTCTGGGCTGCATTTCAGCTGATCCCCTGTCTGTCTGGCCTCATTTAAGAATGGGAGCTTTCTATTTCTCTCCCTCTTCAGCAGGCCCCTAAGCTTCTAATCAAGTCCTTCTTTAATCCCCAGGACTGGAAAAACAACTCGGTGTACAAGGCTTCTTGACAGTGGGTCGATAGCGTCATCTTCTTTACCCAGTAATGAAACCTGCTGAATGCTTATGCCTGTTTTCATCTTCTTTAGCTTTTCCTTAAAGTAAGTCTTGCTCTCCTGAGAGGTGGCTCCTCCCTGCCTGCCTTAAGCAGAAGACTATTTTAAGCAAGTACTTAGGAAGCAAAGATTTGGAGGCTTACATCGTGGATAACTTTAATGCTACTTCATCAGAATACGTTTAGGCACCAAGAACCTTGCTTCCAGGTTCTGCATTATTCAAGAATGAGTGCACGTGATTTAAGAGCTGAACCAAAAACACAGGTGAAAATAATGGTAATGACTAAAGCTTAGTCCAGGAGATCTGGGCTTTACTTCTAGCCAGCCGCTCACTGAACCTGTGTTTCTTGTATTGGTTTTACACATCTATGTACAGTTAACCCACCTATATTCTCCTTCTTAGGGATATTTCATGGACTAAATTACAAAAGATGCAATAAACACTTAGAATTTGTTGGAAAGATATTATGTGATTATAAGATTTTTCGCAATAGTTACAATTACAATTTGGTAAATGCTCGCATACAGAATTTGAAATTGCAAAAGTTCTTGCTTAATCAACAAGCATTTACTATGTGCCCAAAGACAAAAATAAAAGCACATTGGATCATATATATTTTGAGCCAGAAGGAATCTTAAAGGCCATAGAGTCAAACCTCTTCTTTTTATAGATGAGGAAACTGAGGCACATCTCTTTTATCTCTATATATTTTCTGTGTGACCTCATCAGCTTCCATGAATTTAATCATTATCTCTATCCTGATTTCTCCTTTAGCAGGCACTGTGTTTCTTGATTGACTGATAAACCCATCCCTCTTCTAAACTTCTCTGTTTCTGTGGAGGACAGTAGCATCCTTCCCATCATCCAGGCTCAAAACCCCAGTGTCATCCTTATCTCCTCACTCAGTTTCACCCCACGTATCCAATCAGTTGTCTAATCCTGTTGTTTCTGTATCCCTGCCCCTTTAGATCTTTCACGGATGATCAGTAAAGGTAGAAATAGAAAATATGAGAAGACATTTGCGATATTGAAAGCTCGTTCTAAGCATCAAGGAACGAAACAAGATGAAATAAACACTGTACCTGAAAGTAGCAAATGAATCAATCTCTGTTAGAGTTATAAAAAGCTTCACTGAGGCACAAAGCAGGAAGTTAGAGGATTTCTTTCTTTTTTTTCTCTCTGCTTTTAGTCTTCAGAGTACAGGCTCCTTGCTTTCCTTTCTGTTGCCTTTTCTATCTCCTGTAGATTTGGGAGCTTTACAGCTAAACTTTTGTTTCTCTAACAGACCGTAAGTAATCTCTACTGACTGGGCTAGCTATAAGATTCATATTCTTGACTTGAATTCCATGAGAGTTTTTTGGCAACATTGATTGTGCCCAATGAAGTCCAGTACTGCTTTCTTTTATCTACTCCAGCACCCTCTGCCCACCAATTTAAACATTTCATTAACTTTTTCCTATTTGGTACCATATGTATTTCAAGTTGAAGGTTTTAATTTCTTTTCATTCAAAACTCGAAGATCACCATTTTAAATGAACGAACAAATAAATGAACACCCGATGGCCTATATAGATACATAATGGTTACATTTAAAAGTCTATAAAGCTTAGGACACTGTTCTTCATTCTAGGGTTACAAAGTTAAAAAAAAAAAGAAACAATCCATTGCCTCAGGGAGATTACATTTTATCAGGTGGATACACTATATAAATAGAGAAATTCAGTTAATTTGAGGAGAAAAAGAACACTAATGGTTAGACCACTGCCACACACACACACACACATCTGTATATGTAAATATAGGTATGTATGCATATATAAAATACAGAGCATTTATCAATCTATCTACACACATGTCCTGTATTTCAAAATTTCAAAAGATTTATTTTTTCAAACATTCCCTACAATATTCCTTTTTTTTAAAAAGTAGCTTTATTTCTGAAATCTAAGTTTGAATGATTTCATTGAATTGTTTCCCTTGGGGTACAAAGTTATTATCAGGTAACTTGAATTTCCAAAGTTTGAAGTCCTGTGTTCAATAATATCTTTTTAATTAAATCTTTTTTTCAATTAGTGAGCATTATTTTCTCTCCATTTTATCTTCCCTACTATTGGAAAAAAAAAGATATAGAAAACCAAAGGCTTTATAACAAATATATTCCAATTCAATCCAATTAATATTTATTAAGCACCTACTGGGTGCCAGGAACTGTGCTAAGTGTTAAAGATATAATTTATAAAAAGAAAAACAGTCCTTGACTTCAAGCTATTTACAGTTTAAGTGGGGCAGAAGAGCTGAGGGGGATGGCAGTGGTGGGTGGCATTTGGAGGGACAGAGGTAGGACATCAGAGGGTATTTTATTCCTTGGAGTTGAAACCAGGCAGGACAGCAAATGCAAAGTGGAGTGACCTGAGAGTCCAGTTTTTGCCCTCTAGAAAGTAAAAGCATTGGAAGGAGTTTGGCACATCCATATGTATATGTACACATATTATACATACACATATATACATGCTTGCATAAATACATGCATACATGCATATTCAAGCATAACAAATTCCCACCTTGGCCCTGTCCAAAAAATGTATGTTTCAATTTGTGTATGTTCAGTAACTTACTACTGTTTCAATACAATGCTATCAGGTAGCACGGTTGTAGTGTATATTCTTCTTGAGATTCAGGATGGTGACTCCTACGAACTCCCGGCTTCTCCCACCATTATTTTTATTGGATTTCATTCTCTTTATATATAAAACCTCTATTAGAATAGCTAACTTTAAATCAGGAACAGATACGAAAAAAACAGTTTCTGGCAGGTCCTACCAAGTTGGAAAGGATTTGAGTACAGTTCTAGACTGTCTTTTGACTGGGGACCAGTCTGACTAAATCAAGACATCTCATGAGCAGTAGGTTAGCCATCAGGAGATGAATTTCTTTGTGGCCATAGTAATCCATGAAATGGCTCTCAGTCCTATACATATTCCTTCTGCATACAGATGGTAGCAGAAAAAGGGGCAGAAGATTCCAAGAACCTTAGTAATATAGACTTTTAAAAAAATTTAAGAAGATAACTCTAATAGTTCCCAAGTTCTTTGTAGTTGGAGGTTTCTTTTTAGATAAAATATTTTCCCCCTTCTTCATATTTTTAGATAAAATATTTCCCCCCTTCTTCAGGTTCAGATTATCTGTTTGCTTTCAGAAATCTCAGTAACTGGCTGCTTTTAGATTTCCTCTGATTGAAAGTACAAAGTGGCAACTTCCCATACAACTATAGATAAGAATGAACAGAGACTATTTCAGTCTAAATATATTTAATAAGATTTAATTTTTAAAAATGTGTAATAAAAAAGGTGAAAATGTATGATATGATAGAAGGATCACTGTTTTTGGGATTAGAAGTTCTGGATCTATATCTCACCTTTACCTCTTGATAATATCCTAGATTTAAAATTTGAAAAAACCTTCTGTAATATTAATATAAGGTTAATGGTCGGTGAGGGGAAGAATTAAAAATCTTCCCTGCCCATTAATAGGCTTCAATACCTTTTGTTAATTTCTATTGAGGCACCGGGTCAAAGCATCTTACCCTCAGGCTCTGAAAAGTGTATAAATACTTTGAGGTAGGTTTTACTTTATGGCCTTACTCATTAGAAATGTTTATTTGGCTGGATAAGACTCTGGATGAACCACAAAGGAGCACCCTGGCTTTGAAAACCCAGATTGTGATGCTTCTCTCTCTGGTAATTATGTTTGCATGTAATGGTCAGAGAGTTAGATCTGTCTGTTGATCTGTGATGCATGTATTGCTTATGGTCAGACAGTTGGAAGCCCTGTCTATTGGTCTTTATTTCTGTTTGTATTTTCTCTGAGGTTCAGACTTTTTCCCCTGAACTAAGTGAATGATATATGTGCTTGATTAAAGTAGATTGCTGACCCCTCAAAAGTTGCTTTCCTTTTAGAAAAGCAGATTTAAGAACTTGTATAGCAGACCCTCTTGTGTATGCTGGGGTCCTTGCTGCTATACCTTCAAAGGTATGGAATCCAACTTTCTCATTTTATAGATAAGGAGTTGAGAGATGACATGATTTGTCCAAGGTCATCTAGGTTACAATAAGAGGAAGAATTAAGTGTTGAGTCAGCTCTACTAACTCTAAGATCATCTATCCCTCTTTCTACTCTGACACATCTTTGGGATTGGCAAGAAACACTTCCACTTTCTGGTGCTGTTTCCTAATCTGTAAAGTGAGGGGATTTGACTTAGTATTTATGGATTCTGTCAACACTAAATCTATGGTCCTACAGAATAGGGGCTGAATCTATGATTACACTGGGACATGGAACTGCCATCATCAGTATAGGCAAGATCCTTCTTTTGATTTCTAATTTTAGAGAATGCCTAGAGCACTGAGACGTTAAGTGTTTTTCCCTGGGGTCACAAAGCTTGTGTGTGTTAGAGGCACAGTTCTTCCTGGTTAGCATACTGCCTGCCTCCAGATCTTAGGTGAAAGTACTTAAAGTGGTAGAGTAGTGTGCCTTGGTCGATAGAGGGCTGTATAGGTAGGGAATTAATAAGCTAGACTTGAGTCAGGAAGATCTGAGTTCAGAGCCTGCCTGGACACTTTGTGTGACCCAGGACAAGTTGCTTAATATCTAGGTATCTTCCTAGGCCATAGTTAAATAAATACCTATAAATGGACCAGTTGTAATGAAATGACAGATACTTATATTGAAATATTTAAAATTTGAGCTGACTACTAGACATGAGAGGGAAACAAAGTACATTTGGTAACCTAAAACCCCATGTCTTATTCTTAATGGGAGAAACATCATTTCTTCTATCAGAATCATTCTTTATATAGATTAACTTTTGGCACTATAATGAATTCTTAGAATTTGGTGGAGTGAAAAGGCACTGAATTTCAAATCAAAAGACCCATTTTCTGATTTCACCTTTGTCCCTACCTAGTTACATGAATGTAGGCAGATGAGATATTCTTTTGGGTCTTGGTTTTTTATCTGCAAAATAAGAGAGTTAGACAAGACTGTTTTTAATGTCTTTTTAAGCTGGAACTTCTATGAGCATACAAGCTTGAATTGATTTCTATCTCCCTCTAGTGTCTATTTTTTAGAACTATCATTTGAAATGCACTGTTAATTTTTATTTTCATTCAGAATTATAACTTCATGGAATATTAGATTTGGAAGGAAAATAGTATTAATGAAATTCAGTACATGTCCATTTATTTGGCTTACTATGTGCAAAGTACTGTCCAGTCTACTATGGATATAAAGATGAAAAAAAGAACAAAATCTCTACCATCAAGGAACTAAGTCTACCCATGAGATAGGATGTATATGCAGATAAGCATAATACAAGGTAGAATGTACTGTAGTAAAGCAGAGATAATATTTGTAAACTGTAAAAGCACGATATAAATGCTAGCTATCACCATTAGTGTCAACATCTGGAATCAAATATAGAATTCTGTTTGGCTTCTGAAGTCCTTCATAACTTGGCCCCTCTCCTAAGATCCAGAAGACTGGTCTTTCCAGTCATCTTATACCTTATTTCCTGCCTCACCTCCACCACATATTCTGAAATCCAGTGAGATTAATCTCCTGAGGGCTAACTTAGAGGCATATAGGTGGCTCAATGGATAGACAGATGGGGTTTAGAATCAGGAAGACCTGAGTTCAAATCAAGCCTTGGACACTTCCTAGATCTGTGATTCTTGGCAAATCACTTAACCTCTGATTGCCTCAGTTTCCTCAACTGCAAGATGAAAATAGTGAGTAGTATCTACATCCCAGGGTGGTTGTGAGAGTCAAATGAGAAAATGTTTCTAAAATTTACTTAGCACAGTACCTGGCACAAAGTAGGTACTTAGTAAATGCTTATTTCCTTCCCTTCCCTCCTTGCGGCTCACACACCATCTCCTGCCTCTAAGCACTTTTTGGTTCCCTATTCCTAGAATTCTCTCCTTCTTCATCTCTGTGTTCCAGCTTCCTTCAAGTCCCAGAAATATCCCACCTTCTACAGTAAGAAACCTTTTCCTATCCATTTTAATGCTAGTGCCTTCTATCCATGATTATTTACAGTTTGTGCTGTGAACTCTGAGAGTAATACTCTGGATGGTTCGAATTACTGATCTTGGCGAAATGTTGTGGGCACTTTCAGAAGAAGTCATTGTATTGTTAATTTTTCTTAATTATTTTACTTTGTTGCAAGAGAACTCTCAAAGTGGGGGTGATCTATAATAAAAAATAAAAATAAAAATGAAACACATCAATGAAATTTTTTAAAATTTATTTATTTTTAGTTTTCAGCCTTTGTTTCCATAAGATTTTCAGTTTCGGATTTTCTCCCCACCCCAAAAAACATGCATTTTTATTACCCCTTCCTCTAATTTGTCCTCCCTTCTGTCACACCCCTCCCTTCCCTTATCCCCATCTTCTCTCTTTTCTTGTAGGGCAACATAGATTTCTATAACCCATTACCTGTATTTCTTATTTCCCAGTTGCATGCAAGAACAATTCTCAACATTTGTTCCTAAAACTTCAAGTTCCAACTTTTCTCTCATGCTCCCTTCCCACTCATCCCCATTGAGAAGGCAAGCAATTCAATTTAGGGTATACATGTGTAGTTTTGCAAAAGACTTCTATAATAGTCATGTTGTGAAAGATTAATTATATTTCCCTCCATCCTATCCTGACCCCCATTTATTCTATTCTTTTTTTGACCTTGTCCCTCCTCTAAAATGTTTACTTCTAATTACTCCCTCCTCCCATTTGCCCTCCCTATCATTCCCCCCCAGCACACTTATTGCATTCTCTCCTACTTTCCTGTAGTGTAAGATAGATTTTCATGCCAAATTGAGTGTGCATGTTATTACCTCCCTAAGCCAAATTCAATGAGAATAAGTTTCACTTTTTCCCTCTCACCTCCCCCCTTTTCCCCTCCATTAAAAAAGCTTTTTCTTGCCTCTTTAATGAGAGATAATTTGCCCCATTCCATTTATCACTTTCTCCTCCTAATATATTCCTCCCTAATCCCTTAATTTTATTTCTTTAGATAACAATCCTTCCTATTCAACTCACCCTGTGCCGTGTGTGTGTGTGTGTGTGTGTGTGTGTGTGTGTGTAAGTATAATCCCTCCAACTACCTAAATACTGAAAAAAGTTTCAAGAGTTACAAATATCATCTTTCCATGTAGGAATGTAAACAGTTCAACGTCAGTAAGTCCTTTATGATTTCTCTTAACTGTTTACCTTTTCATGCTTCTCTTGATTCTTGTGCTTGAAAGTCAAATTTTCTATTCAACTCTGGTCTTTTCATCAAAAATGCTTGAAAGCCATCCACTTCATTGAATCACCATTTTTGCCCCTGAAGTATTATACTCAGTTTTGCTGGGTAGGTGATTCTTGGCTTTAATCCTAGTTCATTTGCCTTCTGGAATATCACATTCCAAGCCCTTCAATCCCTTAATATAGGAGCTGTTAGATCTTGTGTTATCCTGATTGTATTTCCACAGTACTCAAATTGTTTCTTTCTAGATGCTGGCAATATTTTCTCCTTGACCTAGGAACTCTGGAATTTGCCTACAATATTCCTAGGAGTTTCTCTTTTTGGATCTCTTTCAGGAGGTGATAGATGGCTTCTTTCAATATTTATTTTGCCCTCTGGCTCTAGAATATCAGGGCAGTTCTCCTTGATAATTTCATGAAAGATCATGTCTAGGCTCATGGCTTTCAGGTAGTCCCATAATTTTTAAATTGTCTCTCCTGGATCTGTTTTCTAGGTCAGTTGTTTTTCCAATGAGATATTTCACATCATCTTCTAATTTTTCATTCTTTTGGTTTTGTTTTGTAATTTCTTGGTTTCTCACGAAGTCATTAGTTTCCATCTACTCCATTCTAATTTTTTTTAAATATAAATTTATTTATTTAACCTTTTACATTCATTTTCACAAAATTTTGGGTTCCAAATTCTCTCCCCTTTTATCCCCTCCCCCACCCCAATACACTGAGAATTCTAATTTTCCCTATCACCAATCTGCCCTCTCTTCTACCATCCCTCCCTTCTCTTGTCCCCATCTTCTCTTTTGTCCTGTAGGGCCAGATGACTTTCTATTCCCCATTAACTGTATTTCTTATTTCCTAGTAGCAAGAACAATACTCAACAGTTGTTCCTAAAACTTTGAGTTCCAACTTCTCCCCATCCCTCCCTCCCCACCCATTCCCTTTGGGAAGGCAGGCAATTCAATATAGGCCATATCTGTGTAGTTTTGTAAATGACTTCGATAATAGTCATGTTGTATAAGACTGACTGAATTTCCCTCCATCCTATCCTGCCCCCCATTGTTTCTATTCTCTCTTTTGATCCTGTCCCTCCCCAAGAGTGTTGACTTCAAATTGCTCCCTCCTCCCATTGCCCTCCCTTCCATCAACCCCCCCCACCTGCTTATCTCCTTCTCCCCCACTTTCCTGTATTGTAAGATAGGTTTTCATACCAAAATGAGTGTGCATTTTATTCCTTCCTTTAGTCGAATGTGATGAGAGTAAACTTCATGTTTTTTTCTCAGCTCTCCTCTTTTTCCCTCCACTAAAAAGTCTCCTGCTTGCCTCTTGAATGAGATATAATTTACCCCATTCCATTTCACCCTCTCTCCTCCCACTACATTTCTCTCTCACTGTTTACCTTAATTTCTTTTAAGATATGTTCCCATCCTATTCAATTCACTCTGTGCTCTCTGTCTCTGTATGTGCGTGCATGTGTGTATGTGTGCGTGCGTGCGTGTGTGTGTGTGTGTGTATGTGTGTGTGTGGTCCCACCAACTACTCAGATACTGAAAAGTTTTAAGAGTTACAAATATTGTCTTTCCATGTAGGAATATAAACAGTTCACCTTTGTTAAGTCCCTTATGTCTTCTCTTTACTGTTTACTTTTTCATGCTTCTTCTCATTCTTGTGTTTGAAAGTCAAATTTTCTTTTCAGCTCTGGTCTTTTCATGAAAAATGCTTGAAAGTCCTCTGTTTCATTGAAAGACCAGTTTTTCCCCTGAAATATTATACTCAGTTTTGCTGGGTAGGTGATTCTTGGTTTGAGTCATAGTTCCTTTGACTTCTGGAATATCCTATTCCACGCCCTTCGATCCCTACATGTAGAAGCTGCTAGATCTTGTGTTATCCTGATTGTATTACCACAATACTTGAATTGTTTCTTTCTAGCTGCTTGCAATATTTTCTCTTTGACCTGGGAATTCTGGAATTTGGCCACAATGTTCCTAGGAGTTTCTCTTTTTGGATCTCTTTCAGGCGGTGATCGATGGATTCTTTCAATACTTATTTTGCCCTCTGGTTGTAGAATATCAGGGCAGTTTTCCTTGATAATTTCATGGAAGATGATATCTAGGCTCTTTTTTTGATCATGACTTTCAGGTAGTCCCATAATTTTTAAATTGTCTCTCCTGGATCTATTTTCCAGGTCAGTTGTTTTTCCCATGAGATAGTTCACATTGTCTTCCATTTTTTCATTCTTTTGGTTTTGTTTGGTGATTTCTTGATTTCTCATAAAGTCATTAGACTCCATCTGTTCCATTCTGATTTTGAGAGAACTATTAAATTCAGTGAGCTTTTGAGCCTCTTTTTCCATTTGGCTCATTCTGCTTTTGAAAGCATTCTTCTCCTCATTGGCTTTTTGAACCTCTTTTGCCAATTGAGTGAGCCTATTTTTCAAGGTGTTATTTTCTTCAGCATTTTTTTGGGTCTCCTTTGCCAAGGTATTGACCCGTTTTTCATACTTTTCTTGCATCTCTCTCATTTCTCTTCTCAGTGTTTCCTCCACATGTCTAACTTGCTTTTCAAAATCCTTTTTGAGCTCTTCCAAGGCCTGAGCCCACCTGACATCCCGCTGGGATGTCTGGGGTGCCGAGGCCCCGCCCTCCACATCTTTCCCTGATGGTAAGAATATTTCCTCGTCGTCAGATCCGAATGGTGGGAACATTTGCACCTGCTCAAAAAAGCTCTCTATGGTCTTATTTTTCTTCCCTTTTCTGGGCATTTTCCCAGGCAGTTACTTGACTTCTGAGACTCCTCTCCACCCCTGCCTAGATCCTCCCAGCTAGTGCTTGGGGTCTGAGATTCAAATGGGCTTTCCTGGGCAGGTGTGGCTGCTATTCAATGTGAACTTTAGTTCTGGTGCTGGAGTGGGGGCAGGGCCACCTCCCAGGCTCAGTTCCCTCAGGGGCTTTATGCAGAGACCTTCAGTAATGAAGATCCTGCCTGCTTGGGGAGTCCTGTGCTGCCACAGCCGCTGCCTCTGCCACTTCCTGCCCCTGCCTCTGCCTTCGCCACTTCTTCCCGAGGGGGCCCGAGCTGCGGAGACACCCCACTTCCCTGTCGGCCAGCCCAGACGTGTCTCTCACTGACCTGTAGCGTCTGTGGGAGGAGGGACCTTCTTAGCTGCCGGAGGTTCCGTCCCTGAAGCCTGCTCGGATCAGCTTCTCTGGGGCCACGGCCAGGGCAGCACTGGGGTGGGGTCCGCTTTCCGGGGCGCGACGGACCCTGGGGACGGCTCTCCAGGGCTCTCTGGAATGGAAATCTCTTCCACTGTGTTTCTGCACACACTGCAGTGATCCAGAACTTGTGGGGAGCTCTTCTTACATTACATCCATGGGCTGTGGGTTCGGAGTTAGGATACGTGAGTCTTTCTACTCTGCCATCTTGACTCCCCCTTTGAAATCTTGGTTTCTATATTTCGTAAAATTCAATGAAAGTTTGTCTCATCAGTTTAGAAAGAGAAACTTATAGAAGTAAGGGGAATCTCTCCAGCAAGTCTATGGTCTCTCACTATTGACAATAGAACAGGATTTTCTTTGAAATTTCATTTCACATTTAACAAAGGAACTTGAGGATTGACCTTTTTCAGAGGATTTAAACTTGAGAAGGTGATGATTTAACTACTTCAAAAACGCACTGCACACAGAAGAAGGAAAAGTGCAACATTTTATAAAATAAGGAATCATAAGATCATCAATTTAGAGCTGGAGGGGACCACAGAGAACATCTAGTCCAACTCCCTCATTTTACAGATAAGGAAACTGAGACTTATAAAACTCAAGGGACTTAGCTAAGCTTGCATAGTAACAAGTGGAAACAAGGTTTGAACTCAGGTCCTCTAATCCTAGAGTCAAAGATCTTTTTGTTCTATTATACTGCCTCTCTTGTATATTTTATACCTCTCTTTCCTCCTTTTTCTTCCTCTCCCCTCTCATCTTTTCCTCTTTCCTTCCTCTTTCTTAATTTTTAAATAATATTTATTCCCCCAATTGTATATTAAAACAACGTTTAAATATGTATTTAGAGTTTTAAGTTCCAAATTCTGTCCCTCTTTCCCTTACTCCCCTTCCCTGAGATGGCAAGCAATACAATATATGTTATACCTGTGTGATCATTTAAAATATTTCCATATTAGTTATTTTGTATAAGAAACTCAAATAAAAAAAGAAAAGTAAAAAATAGCATGTTTCAATCTGTATTTAGATAATATCAGTTCTTTCTTTGAAGGTGAATAGCATGTTTCATCATAAATCCTTGGGATTCTCTTGGATCTTTATCTTGCTGAGAATAGCTGTCATTCACTGTATAACATTACTGTTTCTGTATACAATATTCTTCTGGTTCTGCCCACTTCACTTTGTATCAGTTTATGTATGTCTTTCCAGGTTTTTCTGACATCATCCTGCTTATCATTTCTTATAGCACAATAATATTCCATCACAATCATATACCACATTTTTTTCAACCATTTCCCAGTTGACAGGCATTCCTTCAATTTCTAATTCTTAGCCAACACAATAAGAGCTGCGATAAATAGTTTTGTATGAATAGATCTTTTTCCCTTTTTTTTTGCATCTCTTTGGGGTACAGGCACATGCTGGATCAAAGAGTGTGCACAGTTTTATAGCCCTTTGGACATAGTTTCAAATTGCTCTCCAGAATGTTTGGATCAGTTTACAACTCTGCTAAAGGTGTATTAGTGTCTCAGTTTTCCCCACGTTGATTCTCTGATTCATTTTCATTTTCTCCAACATCGATCATTTTCCTTTTTTCGTCATATCCAATCAGTTTTCAGACAAAGAAATTAAACCCATCTATAGTCATATGAAAAAATGTTCTAAATCACTATTGATTAAAGAAATACAAATTAAAACAACTCTGAGGTCCCTTTATCTTAATTAAGTATGCACTATATTGTCAGCTACCCTGCTAAACTCTGGAGGTACAAAGAAAGGCAAAAGACAGTCCCTGCTTTCAAGGATCTCACAGGATAATGTAGAGACCACAGAACAATCCTATTTACAAACAAGAATATAGGATAAATTGGAAATAATCAACTGAATGAAGGCATTAGCATGGGGGGAGTGTAGGGAAAAGCTTCTTGCAGAAAGTGAGATTTTATTTGGGATTTGGAGGAAGCCAGTGACTAAGAGACAGAGATAAGGAGGGTGAAAGTTCCAGGAATGGGGGAGAGTCAATGAAAATGCCTTGAGTGTCTTGTGGGATAAAAAGCACGGAGGCCAATGTCACTGGATCCCAGAGTACATGGAGGGCAATAAGGAATAAGGAAACTGGAGAGGTAGGAAGGACCAGGTTATAAAAGGATTTAAATGTCAACCAAAGGATTTTCTGTTTGATCCCGGAGGTGAAGTGAAAATAGCACTTAACTGGAAGTCAAATCAGTATTGCAGTTACAGAAACTCAGAACTTGGAAGGGTCTTCAGAGGCAATCTATTCTTACCAAGAACACTTTCTGCTTTGTCCCGAATCCTGGACAAAGTGATCATTTAGCCTTCATTTCACAGGGTTATTGTGAGTATCAAATGAGACAGTATTTGTAAAGCACTCAGTATAGTGTCTGGTATACAGTAGGTACTTAATAAATGCTAGTTCCCTTCTCCCTTGCCTTCCACTCCCAACCCCTGGGTGAAAATTTCCAGTGAAGGAGAGGGAATGACTACCACTAAAGGCAATCTACTATGCTTTTCAACACCTTTAGTTCTTATAAAGTTTTCCTTAGTACTGAATTTGCTTCTCTTTTACTTCTATCCATTGCTGCTAGTTCTGGTATCTGGGCCAAATAGAACAGATCTCACCCTTTTCCAGAATGATAGCCCTTCAGACACTTGAAAGCATCTATTATGTCACCTTTATCCCTTCCCTTCTCCAGGCTAAACCTCTTCTGTCTCTTTATCTGATTCTTGCATGGCAGGTCTTGGGGTACTTCATTAGTCTGGTTATCTCTGTCTGCTTTCTATGGTCAAGAGTCTTGTCCCTGCCACTAACTTGTAATAGCCACACCAGCTATGCTAGCCATCAGCATGGTCTCTGAACAATAACTGAATTTTTCTTCACATTCTGTATAATTGGCAGAGAAACTTGAAGATAGTGGATTCTGAAAAAAAAAGGTATTGAACTCAACAATGAGTAGTTGAAAATAGCTTCTTTGCCTCAGGATCCAATCACATGTTAAAGAAGGAAGACAATTTGCAAGGTTCTGTTAAGCAAAGAATATAGAATTCTTGGCATTTTAAATTGTCATCTCTACCTCTTTGGACAAATGAAAGGACGTGCTGTCTTAATTAATGTATTTCAGGGAAATTCACTAGAAGACTCATGGAATCAGTACAAGAAGACCTTTTAGCAGAGAAGACTCACTGCTTCTTATAACCTGGCTTTGGTTTTCTACTGCCTGACTTTGACCTTAACAAAAATCAAATGCATCATTTTAAACTTATTCTATATTTACAAAGATAGTTGGATTCAGGATTTATAAAAAAAATCTGTATTTGAGTGGGGACATCTTCCCTGATTAAACATCTGGTTAACTATAGAGGAGGAGTATCACTACATCAGGAGAATGCCCACTGATTTTATGTTATTCCAATTGGAAGCTAGGCTTGTGTTTTGTTTTGTTTTTTTTGATCTAGAACAGAGTGCCATCAGTTTTTAGCCTCAGCTGATTTAATCAAGACACAAATTTCACATTTATTAAGTGCCGCCTACATGTAAAAAACAACTGGGTGTTCTTGGAAATGTATATGGACAAAATTTAGCTAATGGACTCATGGAACTTCAAGTTTAGTAAGGGCAAAAAACACTGAAATACGTCTAGACTATATTGCAAGATTAGTACATTAAAATGCAAATCTGACTACACATTTATAACTTATGTCAAATTGCTTGCCTTTTCAAGGTGGGGGGAGGAGAGAAAATGGAGAGAATTTGGAACTCAAAATGTGAACCAAAAAGTATGTTAAAACTTTTTTCATGTCATTAGGAAAAAATATTAAATAAGATTCTCAAAAATGCAAATCAAAGTTCATTTGATTTCTGAGTGGGGAGGCCATTACTAATAGGGTACAGATCTGAGAAAACTCTGTGGAGGAGGTGGCATTTGAGGTGAGCTTTAAAAGATTGCCAGGAATTTAACAGTGAAGGCAGAGGGCAAAAATAGTCCAGATAAAGGAAAACACTGAAAATGCAGAAGAGAAATGGATTGACTGCTGGAGATAAGTCCTGGAAGAGGCCGGTGGCCATGGGAGCAAGTGTTCAAGTAGTTACTTTTCTTTTTCAGATATGCCCCTGCTTTTCTGGACTTCTCTACCTTTCTGCCAAAAGCCCTCTCACTCTGAAGATGTTTTATCCCTGTTGCTCCTCCTCAGATTGGTGAGTTCCTATTAGGGATCACCATTTTGCTTCCTTGCCTCTTGACTCTGCTCCCACTTTGTTCCCACATGGTTATTACCCTTTCATAAACTCCCTGCTCTTAGCTACCCTTTTTGGTGCTTCCAAGTTGATATGATCTGGAGAGAGATGTGATTACCATTTTCCTGGTACGTATGCTGGTCTTTACCCAGGAGAGACCGTTCATCTATTTGTAGTACAATTGATGCCACATTTAGTGTCCCTATTTCCTTGAAACCAGAAGTGATGCTGTTTCTCAGGGTCCCTGATCTTTTAGGATACTATTCCTCAGAGCCCCTGCTCCCTTGGGACTGGGAGCACTACTTCTCCTCAAAGCATCTGCTCCTTTGTGACCAAAAACGTTTCTCTTTGTCCTTGAATTGTGATGCAGAAGTGTGTATAGGTAATGGAGTTATCCATTGTCGCCAGGTCCTTTACTACCTTTGTCTTGAGCACTTCTGGGGCTGCTACTGCTGCTGTTACCAATACCTGTTCTGTCACTAGCTCACATCCATGTGGGCTTTAGACCAGCTTCCACCTCTTGTCACAGATCTCTCCTTCCAACATCTTAACTTGTTTTAGACTAGAAAAATATCTCGCCTTGACCTTTTCTTGGCTCTGCTGCTGTGGAATTTGGTCTTAGGCGTTATTTTAAAGTTGTTTGGAGGGAAATATTGGGAGAGCGTGACTATGTCCTTCCTTTACTCTGCTATGTTAACTCTATTTTCTTAAGGATAAAATATCAAATTCTCTCTTTGGCTTTTAAAATTCTTCATAATTTGGTACCAACCTATTTTTTCAGTCTCATTCTATATCATTCCTTCCCATATTTTTTGTAGTTTGACAAAATTGGCCTTCTGTTATTCAAATATGAGACTCCGGCTTTCATCTCTGAGCTTTTATATTGGTTATTTCTCATTCTTAAAGA
This sequence comes from Bettongia penicillata ogilbyi, assembly GCA_023548195.1. Taxonomy (NCBI): domain Eukaryota; kingdom Metazoa; phylum Chordata; class Mammalia; order Diprotodontia; family Potoroidae; genus Bettongia; species Bettongia penicillata. The sequence continues at coordinate 1,840,234 of JAJHZJ010000125.1, read as the reverse complement.
GCTCTCCCTTTTCAACCTCATCAAATTCCTCATTTCCATCAAAGCACTGCTCAAGCAACAACTTTTGAGGTATTCCCTGATCTCCTCTTCCCTCCCCAACGGCTAGTGCCCTTCATCCCTATCTACCTCATATTTTTCTTTGTGTACTTTTCATGTATATGTTTTCTCTACTGAGAGCCTGTGAAATCCTTGAAGGTAGACATTGTTTCATTTTCTCTGTTTGTATGCCCACCACCTTATAATGCCTGCCACATGCTAGGTATTGAATGAGTGTCTGTTGATTGACAGTGAATGCTCAACTCAGCTGGTGCTATTAAACCCAAACCTGTAGTACCTGACGTCAACTTGATTTCTTGTTGCTTTTTATATGTTTGTTTGTTTTTGTTTTCCTTTGGCATTTTCAGCAATCCTGGAGCAGGGACAGAGAAATCAAATGTTGGAGGTCACTCAGAGTGCTAAAATGTATATGAAAATATAAAGTCAGAGGGCTCTGGGATCTGGTGCCACATTAAAGTTGTTGGAGCAAGAGAAGCTGGACTAGGATGGGGTGGGGAACCTGTAGCCTCAAGACCACATGTGGCTTTCTAGGTCCTTGGGTGTGGCCTTTTTACTGAATCAAATCCTTTTATTAACAGAATTTGTTCTGTAAAGTTTGGATTCAGTCAAAGAGTGACACTTGAGGGCCTAAAGTGCCACATTTGACCTCAAGGCCACAGGTTTCCCATCCCTAGACTAGGAGAAGAAGAATGAGTTAGGAGGGGTTCTTAACCTACAGTCTATGAATTTTTTTTAATATTGCTATGATTATATTTGATATAATTAATTTCCTTTGTAATCCCAGGTACTTTATGCATTTATGAATTTTATTTGGAGATGAAGTCCCCATGTTTCACAAGACTATCAAAGGTGTCCATGGCACATACAAAATTAAGTATTCTTGGGTCTTAACAGGGGTTTATGGAATTACTGAATTAAATCAAATTGAACTGAATTGAACTGAAGTGAATTAGACAGGCATCATTCCACAGGTGTTGGCATCCATCATTTTTTTTTTCTCTGTTGGCATCCTTCTTGCAGATTCAACACAGATCCAGCGACTGGGTGTTTCTTATAACCTTTTCAACCATCATTTCTTAGTATTATATTCAGCTGAAACTGGAAGCATTTTGAATTCATCTATATTTGAGAAGGAGATTTGAAAACCCAAATCTCTGAAGGTTTTGAACCAAAGAATAGGGCTTCTCTGCCTTAGAGATGAACCTTACTTAGAAGAAAGAGACAAATGCTATATTTTTTAGAAAGACAATTCTCTAGGAATGTCTTCAAAAAGTAACCTGTGCCTCCTCTCCTTGTCACTCCCACCCATCCCCTTTTTTTGGTCTAATAAGAAGTGGAAAATCTTTCTCTGTAAGCTTTAGTCAACTTAACCCAGAGCTCACAAAGGCCAAACAGGAAGATAAACCCTCAGGCAGGGATTATTACATATTTTCCAGCCTGCTTTGCTTGTATTCTATATTGCCCAAAACAATGGGGAAAAATTCCTGGATGGCTTTCACAGTCTTTCTTGACATTTGGATAGGAAGTAAGAAGATGAGTTTTTTTTTAAAGTTTTGAACTTAAAAATGTCTATAGCTTCACATTTGGTTCTCTGTCTCAGAATTGGACCCAGTGTGAGGAGAAGACGGAAGAAAAAATAAAAGTTTTATAGAATGAATTAGAGTTAGAGCAATAATTTTGTACTTAATATCAGGAAGTAAGATTCTTTTTCTAGGGTTAGTAAGATGGCACAGTGGATAGAGCACTGGGCTGGGAATCAGGAAGACTCGTATTCACAAGTTCAAAACTTGTCTTTTTTGCATATTTTCAATTATAATCAAAACACCAAATTCTTAATATAGTATTAATAGTATAACAATAATCAAGATTTGGAGATTGTCAAATCTCTCTCCTTCCCTCTCCTCTCCCTATTAGTTAATGAGCCAAAAGTCTTATAAAATAGTTAGCCCTTGGTCAGGATTTTGTATTGCCATCTGAAGGGTTACATATGTGCATTTGGATAATTCTTGATTCAGTGTGGAGCTGCTGGGGATGGCTCAGAACTTTGTGGAGGAAAATCATTGCTGTTGGCTATAAAAGGGATTTCTTACTGTAGACTCACACTCTGCTTCCCCCCTCCAGCTTCTTAACTTTTTACTTTTGCCTCTCAGGGAGGAGACACAGCCTCTGGTGCAGGGTACATCTGTTTTCACTCATTTGGCTCAAAAAAAAGAAAAAGAAATCCTAGACCAGGGATGGGGAACCAGCAACTTTGAGGCCACATATGACCCTCTAGGTCCTCAAGTGAGTCACTTTGACTGAATGAAGGGATTTGTTCTGTAAAACTTGGACTCAATCAAAAGACCATGCCCAAGGATCTAGAAGGTCACATGTGGCCTTGAGGCTTCAGGTTCCCCACCCCTGTTCTAGACCCAGCCCTGGAGAATCAGTGACAGAGGCATAAAATCTCTAAAGTATAGGGCTCCAAGAGAGGGAAACAACATGACTGATGAGAGGGATCTCATGTTGTCTCCTAGAGAGACAGAAGATATTTCTGGGTAGTGCCTAATTTGAGTTTGCATTCCTTGAAATTCTAAATTTCAGAGTTCCAGAATCCTACCTGCATGAGGCAAGGTGGAGCATTCCCCTGCAAGGCTTTTTTGGGGAAAAAATGGAATTCTGAAATACAACTTTCCAGTGGTAGTCAGGGAGTTATTGGGCCATGCCTACCTCTTGGGAATGGGAGGATTTCTCATGTGGCCACTGGGGCTTAAAAAGCAGTAATGGACTAGAGTCATGACATGGGGGCATCAGAATATCTGGATTTTGATCTCCACCATTTCTATGAGTTATTTGTACAGTTCGGGTCTGTCTGATGGGAAAAGGGGTTGCTTTTCTAACATAGATTCTTTTTCCATTGTGGAGAGTTGAAACTCTCAGGGCAATATAATGATGGGGTACCTGGGTGCTTGTACTTGGACCCCAAATGATCATATTTCTCCCTAGCTTCAAAACACTATCCCTGATAGTTTTCTCCCTAGTCCAAGGGCACCATATGCCTAGTAATAACTCATAAGCAGTATGACATAACCAGTAAGATAAGCTACTTTTCCCTACACTAACTCATAAGTAGGCCCCCAGTAAAAACAAACTATCTTTCCCCTTCACAAGAACAAGCTGACCTCTGAAGAAATTCTCTTGCAAAAAATTAGACTATCTTGTAACCACAGAATTATCATGTATTGATTCCCAAAGTTATCATATTCAATCTACAAGTCAAGCTATAGACTTCTCAAAACTATCTTGCTACAGACATAACAGACCAAAAGTACACCACTGAAAAACTTCTTCCCTTGATTTCCAGTAGTGAATGACATCTGTGACCAAGGTTGTAAGTTATCATCTAATTAGCATATCTGTCAGATGATCCTCTACTTTTCCTGTATAAGCTTTAGCATCATTCCTGTTAAGTTGCAAGTTCCCTAAGGAACTCTGCCTGTTACATTGGCATTACAATAAACTTTTGCCACTTTGACTTGAAGAATGCTTGAGTCCGTGAATTCATTCCCGACAACCCTCTCTTGTATTCCAGTCTTTGGGGGTCCCTGAACCCTCCTCAAATCATATCAATAATTCTGGAAGCCTAAATGCATTTCTGGAATCAAACGGAGGCTCACCAGAATGTCTGGGGGATTCTCTGCTAGTAATCTTGTCCTCTTCTCATATGATATGAGTTCAAACTCTTAGGACAGTACCTTAGCACACTGTCACAAGACTAGATATCTACATATATTTCTGGGGTAAAATTGAGCCTCACTGGAATATTTCTTTTCTTTGAGTGGGGGCCCAAACCTTAGGGTAATGCTATGAAGCTAGTTTTATTATTATATGAATCTAGGACAGTGCTCCTAACACTCATGTTAGTACCATAAGTCTCAATATTTGTATACATCTGTGGAATGAAAATGGAACTCACAGGTGTGAGGAGGTCTGTCTTCTGGACCTTCCTGCTTTTACTTACCCTCTTGGGAGAGTCCATGGCCCCAGAGAAGTACCATAAACTTGGATATCTCTATGCATCTGTGAGTGAAAGTAGAATTTATTCAGATATTGTTTCCCTTTCAAGCAGGGTCCAAACCACAGGGTAGCGTACCATGAGACTAGTCCAAGTCTTTAGTACCATAATGGACTCCATGGCATCCTGACATGAAAATGAGAATCACTGTAACATCAGAGGGTTTTCTGTATGGTAGGCTGAAAAAAGGTTTTCTCTCTGCTTGAGTCTAATACCTTAGGATGCAATGGGAGACCTTGGCCTTTTCACTGAGAGGGAGGTAATGCCCTTATGTAGGTCTGGCTCTACCTACACTTCCTCTCACTACTGAGCTGGCCAGCATTCTCTTTTATCTTATCTGTCATTGCTCTGGGGAAGAGTTTGTCAATCTATTACCCTGTGGCTCTGCTCACTTTTCTTGTAACCTTCCAAATCAGATGATCCCTCCCCAGCTCTCACTCCTCTTTGGCATATCTGTGATCTTCCTTTAATAGAATATAAACTCCTGAAGGACAAGAATTATGTTTCCTTTCATATTTATATCTCTTGCGCTAAGCACAGTGCTTGGCATGTAGTAAGAATTTAATAATATTTTTATTAAAAAACTAGAAGTCTGTGTTAATGTTTGGGGTAAAAATGAAAATTAATAGGATGTTATAGGGGAGTTGCCTCACCCACAAATCTGTATCCCTTCTCAGAGAAGTCCAACTGATAGTTTTTTGGGTAATCATCTTGTTTTTCCTGTTTTACTGTGTTATGGAAATGCTTGTTTTATTTCTTAAGTTCAGAATAAAATTTCAAAAAAATGAAACAGAAAATTAGGAGGACTATTCCCCTGATTGAACCTAGTCTGTGTAAACTCAGAGCTGGGAATTCTAGGCCACAGATTTCACTAAGATCATAAGATTTAGATCTGGAAAATACTTTAAAGGTCATCTATTTGAAAAACCTTTATTTTTTTTAGGGAAGAAGAACCCAGGGCCAAGAATGGCTAAGTGACTTACTTATCCAAGGTCATAGAGGTAGAAGGTAGTAGAGTTTGGGATGATTTCAGGAAAACTTGATCTTTTGCATGAATAACTAAGTGTCTCCATGCTACCCTTTCTGCATTTTATCATTTAGCATCACTCTAATCAATTTGAATGCTAATTTTGATCTCTAAGTTTATCTAGCAAGGTGATTTCAATATGTATTTCTTAAGCATTTTGAATTTGGGAGACTGTATAACAGTTTATCTAGCTCAGAAAAGAGTGAAGAGGGAAGAGAAATTTAAAGATAAATTCAAAAGATAAAGATAAATTATTTCATAAAAGAATCATATACAATATTATGAATAATAGTATTTAGTCTCTAAAGTTTTAATTGCTATCATCTTGACAATTCTCAGATGCTAAGTGGCTTGCCCAGGATCACAGCTACCAAAGATTTGAAGTCAAAGGACTGGGAAAGTTTTTCTTATACAAGGGACTTTAGTTGAGATATGAAGGAAGCCAGGAGGCAGAGATGAAAAAGGAGGAGTTCTAGGTAGAGGGGCAGACAGTGAAAATGCTTTGAAATTAGTGAATGTTTAATGCTTATTGACTGACAAACTGACTGACTAAACTTAGGTCTCTCCTGCTTCAGTCTTGTGACAAGAGCAAGGGATTGAAAGGTAGACAGCTGTAGTTATTTCCTGGTATATTGGTATCTGGAGAAACTGAGGAGCTTCCCTCCATATTGAGATTGATGAACTTATGGGCATGGAAGAACTTTGCAGATAAACTTATGGATAAGTACAGACATATGGAGTCTCATAGGAAGAAGAGGAATAACAGGTTGCTATCAGTGTAGTTGGAGAAGACATACAAATTGATGAGATCACAAAGTTGTTTGAGCATTTGAGTTTCTGGGACCATCTCCAAAAAGCAAAAAGGAATTTTAGCCCTAGGAAGAAAGGTTTGGAGAGGCCATCTACATTGTCACATGCACTCGTCTCATAATATTGCCTGCTCCTCATTTTAGGACTGGGGGCACCTGACTGATGAATATGTCAAGGATATGCATATTGTTACAAACAATTTGAGAAATGATCATTTTACTACCAGCATGGTATACAACCACTGTAATTGTGACAAATTTCTAGGAGATATAGATATACCCCTTTGGAGAATAATGTACGTAGGATATAATAAGTGGGTGACAGAGAGGTGAAGGGTCATGTGATAGAGTGGAAAAATCATTGGATTTGGATATGGTTTTGATTTATAGACTCTTGGATTAGAGCTTAATGAGACTTTAGAGGCCTTTGAGGCCAGCCCTTTAATTTTACAGATGAGAAAACTGAGGCCAGAGAAGCTAAGTTACTTGCTGAGAGTCACACAGCTAATAAGTATATCAGGCAACATTTGAACCTATATATTCTTGACTCCAGTACCAGTGCCCTATCTGTTATGTCATGCTAAGCTTCGACTTTCTTAATTGTAACCTGTCACCTTTTGTAAAATAGCCTTATTGGGTTCTATTTTCATCCTCTGCAAAGTGAAGGGGTTGGACTGATCACCTAAGTCCCTTCCTGTTCTGAATAGATGTTGTGAATTGATAGAAATTATTGTCTCAAATCTTTGTGTATTGGAGAGAGGATTTGTAAGTATATTGAGTGCAGATACTTTAAAAAATGATAATGGTTGGAAAGCAAAGTTATCCCAGTAATCAATATCCTGTCCCCCTTCTCCCAGTGTTAATTTTAATCTTTAAAACAGAAAACAGTCGATGGATAACCCTCTGAGTACAACAGACATGGCAGGTGGTTAATATTTTTGTTGTTGTAGGATTGTGTGTAAAATTTTAGGAAATAATGGTAGAATTGTTTTTAAAGTGTGTGTGTGTGTGTAAGAAAAGGTTAGAAAGTAGTCACTTTGGTGATCAATAGCCTTTGTAAATATATACAATTTTGTCCTATAAAAAACCAAAGTTATGCATGACTGCTGTATGGAAAACGAAATTAAAATGACATTTGCAGCAACACACATTTTTCTAATGTTTGTGTATAAAAATTTGAGAGGACTATACAGTAATGTGACACACACACACACAAATAAAACTACTGGAACTCATCCAAATTAATGTAATTCTTCTTCAAAATAGGCACCTTGGGAGGTTATATACTCATTCTAACAATATTTTTGCCATTGCTCAGAAACATTTCTTGAATTGCTTTTTAGAAGCAATCTTTAAAGCTTGAAGATAGAATTTTAGAGGTCGTATAGTTCAGTTCTCTCATTTTCAGAAATGGAAACTGAAACCTTAAGAGGTTGTGAGACTTATTCACAGTCTCCTAGGCAGTAACTAAGAGTCAGAATTTGAACTCAGACCCTCTTGATCTGGAATACAGGCTCTTTTCTTCTAACTATATATTATTTCCTTTACATTTTCTATGTGAGAGCTTTTCAAATAGTTGAAGACATCTTTTTCTAGGTCTTCTTGGCTCCAATCTAAACATCCATTGTCCTTACAACTCATCTAAGGATACCATGGTTTTGAATGTCTTCCTGGTTGCACTCTTCTGGTTTGACCCCAGTTTGTTGATGTCCCATAAATTATGTGGGGCCCCTAAGTGAGTAGGATAATTCATATGTTGTCTGATTAGGGTAGTAGTCAAAGGAATGCCAGCAATCATGCTCTAGGCATTCTATTTCTGTAGTAGCTGCTAATGTTCTATTTTCATTTTTGACCATCACTTCCCGCTGTTGCTTCTGGTTTAGCTTGTAATACATAAGGATCAAAGAACCATAAATTTTGACCTGGATCATATCTTGGATGTCATCCAACTGCCTCATTTTTCAAATAGCTCTTGAACTCGTTCTAATTTTTTTCTCATTTTTCAAATGAGGCCTAGAAGTGTTGATAATTTGCTAAGTCACCTGGAAAGCAGATGGTCGAATCAGAATTCAAACCCAGGTCTTCTCATTTCAGCACTCTTTCTAGGTCCTGCAGCTTCTACCCTGCCCAGGTACTTTTTTCACATGTGCTGTTTTTTGTTTTTTTTTGTTTTTTTTTTACATGTGCTGTTTTTAAGTCACTATTCTCATATCTTGTACTTAGATATGACATTACAAAATTAAGTAGCTCAGAAAATAACAAGTCAAGAAGCACTTAATTAAATACTTGGCATTTAGGTGGTTGTGCAATAGATAGAACACTATGCCTGGAGTAAGAAAGACCTGAGTTCAAATTTGACCTTAGACACCAGCTATGTGACTTTGGGTGAGTCACTTGACCCTGTTTGCCTCAATTTCCTCAATTGTAAAATGAACTGGAGAAGGAGATGGCAAACCACTCCAGTATCTTTGCCAAGAAAAACCCCAAATGGCATCAGGAAGAGTTGGACAGACTGATACCATTGAATAACAGCAATGTTCCAGGCCCTAGGTTAAGCTCTGAGAACACAAAGAAAGACAACTTCAGCTTTCAAGCAGCTTGTGGCTCTAGGAACGCAAGAGGAAGCTGGAAGGGATGGGGGAAAGAGACAAAGGTACTGAGTACTGTTACTGTTCATGTTTGGCTCTTCATTATTTCATTTGATATGAGGATATCATGCAGAAAATCTGGAGAGACAGAAGGGAAGGCAGGAATAAATATTTATGTAGCACCTACTATGTACCAGGGACTATGTCCAAGGCATTGTGCTAAGCACTGATCTTCACAACAACCCTGGGAGATAGGTGCTTTTATTATCCCCCATTTTACAGTAGAGAAAACTAAGGCAAACAGAGGTTAAATGAATTGTCCAAGGTCACAGAGCTAGTGTCTGAGGATATATTTGGTTTCAGGTCTACCCAAGTCTAAGCCCTACACTCTCCACATGCACTATCCATTGAACTATCTATTGTTGCTTGGAGGGCTTCTCAGTCCAGTGGTGGAGTGACCTTCCAGGATAGAGAAGTTTCTGTGACTTGGTAAAGTCTAAAGTGAGGAGTGTAGCCTAGAGAGGAAAGACAACATGGCTAGGCTGGGCAGCCTACTTAAAATGTTCCAGGAGGAACCAGTCAATCAGAGGAAGAAAGTATAGGACTGAGGTGACTTCCTGTGAGAGAAGTCCAGTGGTGAATGTGCAGAACTTTATCTATGTCTACTATTGTAATTACCATTATCACCACCATCATTGTTATTATCTCAATATTCCATGACTTGCAGGTCCATTGTATTGTTGGAAGAATGTTGGTGTTTGAAAAGGGGTTTTGTGCCAGCGAGAACTGTGGGATCATTGAAGGACTACAGTTTCTTGGATGTGATTTAGTCAGACTAGTATCCCTGTACCCAACATGAGCTTCCTTCATTGTCTAGCAACAACCTTTAGCCAAGATATATTTAACACATCATGTATCCATCTCCACTCAGGGCCACCACTCTGCCTCCCTCTCATTTCTCCTTTCTCTCACCTAGTAACTGCAGGCAAATATATACTATATATTCATGTGTGCACACACATATGTGTGTGTACAATACAGGTATACATATGTGTGTATATATACATTGCATACATGCGCATATACCTATAAGGGTACACAAATGTGTATTATATACATACAGATATACATATGTGTGTATACGTAGATAACAGTACATGCATGTGAAGTGAGGGCTTAAATAGACCTAGGGATATCAAGAGACAGATATGAGGGAGGAGAAAATTCCGGTCATGTCATGGAGACAACCCATTAAAAAATGAAGATGGGAGATTCAGTTCAGTCATATTTTAGTTGTGTCTGACTCTTTATGTCCCCATTTGGAATCATGGCAAGGGATTGGAGTGGTTTACCATTTCTTTGTCCAGTTCATTTTAAAGATGAAGAAACTAAGGCAAACAGTGACTTGCCAGGGTCACACAACTAGTAAATGTCTGAGGAAGATGAGTCTTCCTGATTCCAGGCTGAGTGCTCTATCCACTGTGCCACTCAGCTGTCCCAAAGGTAGGAGATGGGCGATTGTATCTGGGCAGCAACAATGGGTTAGTTTGATGGGAACATGAGTGCATGGGGAGAGTACATTTGGATGGATAGTTGGAGCCAGACTGTGAAGAGATTTTTATGACACATAGCATAGTTTATATTTTTTTCTAGAGTCAATATGGAGGTTTTGAAATTTCTTGAACAAGAGAGTGGCATGGTCAGATGTGTGCTTTAAATTCCAATTTATACAGACTATTTGGGAAAATTGGTGGAGTCCTACCAAATTCTTTTTATGATACAAATACGGTACTAATACCTAAACTGGGAAGAGTCAAAAGAGAGAAAATTATAGACCAATTTCCCTAATGAATATAGATGCAAAATTTTAAATATTAGCAAAAAGATTACAACAACTTAGCATGAGAATAATACACTTTGATCAGGGTAGGATTTATACCAGTATGCAGGTATTGCATGATTGACCATATCAACAACAAGCCTAACAGAAACCATATGATTATCTCAATAGATGCAGAAAAAGCTTTTGATAAAATATAATACCCATTCCTCTTAAAAACACTAGAGAATATAGGAATAAATGGAACCTCCCTTAAAATGATAAGTAGCATCTACCTAAAACCTTCAGCAAGCATTATATGTAATGGGGATAAGGTAGATACATTTCCAATAAAATAGGGGGTAAAACAAGGATGTCCATTATCACCACTGTTATTCAATATGGTACTAGAAATTTTAGCTTTAGGAATAAGAAAAGAAAAAGAAATGGAAATAGAATAGGCAAAGAAGAAATTAAGTAATCACTCTTTGCAGATAATATGATGATATACATAGAGAATCCTAGAGAATCAAGTGAAAAAAACTAATTGAAATAATAAACAACTTTAGCAAAGTTGCAGGATATAAAATAAACCCACACAAATCACTGGCATTTCTATATATTACTAACCAAATTCAACAGTAAGAGATAGAAAGAAATACCATTTTGGCACCTAAATGGGAGGTGGACTAGAAAGTGAAGAAACAGGAAATAGGGAGATTAAGTAAGAAACTATTAAAATAGTTCAGGCAAGAGATCAATGGGGCCTTCAGTAGGTCGGTAGCTAAGTGAAGGGAGAAAATTATGATGGATACTAGAGAAGTCTTGGAGATAGAAATGACAAGACTTAGGATTTAGATTTAGAGGGATAAAAGAGAGAGAGTTGAGACAGAGTCTGAGGTATTGAGCCTAGGTAATTGGGAGGGTGGTGAGTCCTTTGACAAAAAAAAGTTAGGAAGAGAAGTTTTTTTGGGGGATTGTGTGATGGCATGATGGTGTGTAAGGTTATTAGTTCTGTTTTGTGCATGTTGAGTTTGAGGTGTCTATGGGAAATCCAGGTGGATTAAATGTGAAGAAGGTTTTTGAAGATGCGAGAAGAGTTTAGGACAAAAATGGAGGATGGCTCTATGTAGATTTGGGAGTTATCTGTGTGGAGGTGATAATTTAACTTATGGAAACTTGTGTTTTTGCTTTTGTGTGGTGTGGTGTGGTGGTGTGTGTGTGTGTGTGTGTGAAAAGAGAGAGAGAGAAAGAGAGAGAGAGAGAGGAGAGAGGAGAGAGAGAGAGAGAGAGAGAGAGGAGAGAGAGAGAGAGAGAGAGAGATACAGACCCAGAATCAGGATTGGGGGGAGGCCAGAACAAGTTGGCCAAATGATCTGGTGTTGATAATAAACCACAGCATGGTAGTTAGCAAAAGGACAATAAAATATGGTTCATTTGTATATTATAGTCACCTTTGAATATTTATATATGTTTTCCTTGAGATAATCTTTGTAAAGTGGTTAGTATAGTGCCTGGTATTAAGTTCCATGGTAGGAACTTAATAAATGTTGTTTCCTCACCTTCTTCTTCCCTTCATTGCTGCACTTAAATAAAAACTCCCTTTTATATTGGATTTTAAGATACCCCGTGAGGAGGATGGGGAAAGTATTCCTAACCCCATTTCTGAAAGAAAGAAAATCAGGATTAGGGAATTTGTGACTTTTTTCATGGTCACAAGATTGCCGAGTATGGACTGGGGAATTGAATGGAAAGCTAGGGTACTCTCTACTATTCCAAGTGGGTCTCCCAAGAGTCTAGGCATTTTCCCTGGTAGTTTCTTTTAGCCATTGTAAAAGGTGTTTTCATTTACTGTCAAGTCATTTCTAATGGAATGATGCCTTAGGTTGACTTTGCTTAAAGTTGTTCCGTGCCTTGTATTTATAATGTAATGGTGGCAGATTTCATGGCCTGAGATTTCAAAATCGCATTGAGGAAAGTAGCTTCTTTTCTAATTTTCTTTGTTAATTTACATGACTTTTTTTCAGACATTTGACATATATTTAATTATAGTGGTCTTAAATATGACTTCTTGGCCTCCCAAGGGACTCAAAATGATCCCAACATTATTGGAAATTTCAAGGTATGTTTAACTCTATTGTTACAAATGATTGAATTTTTCAAAGTAAATAGAAAGGAAATTTCTGACAAATTTTTTTTCCTTCTTTGTAATTGAAACTACATAAATACACTCAATGAACTTAGAATAGTTTGTTATGGCTGATGTGCTTAGAAACCAGATATGATGATAATTAAGGTCCAAGGATTCATTGTTACTAAAGATTCTATCAATTCTAGATCATAGTTTCTGACAATGGTGTGTGTGTGTGTGTGTGTGTGTGTGTGTGTGTGTGTGTGTGCATGCAATACAAAGTATATAAACCAGGTAAGATCTCAAAGTTATTAGTTTTTTACTTTAAGGACATAGAGAGTTGGGAAGAGCTACCTTCAACTAACCGTTGCCAAGATAGGATTATTTTTTTTTTGTCATTGTCTCTGACTTTGGATTTTTTGACTATGGCTCAGGTGTCTTTTTACCTTGGAACTTCCTCAAGTCCTAGGGTTTTCTTACCTCTAAGATCAGTTTATCCTGCAGGCCCTTTTCTCCTTTCCTCTTTTAGGGGTTCTCCATTTAGGGGACAGGGCCAGGCTGGCCGGGCTTCATTTCCCTCCTGGCTATCCTTCTGACTCTGGACTTAGCCATTCATCTCCAATACCCCCTTGACTTTTGTATTATATTACTTAGACAACTAGATAGGTAAGACAAGAGTAAGTGGACAGATACACAAACAAAGAGATGAACATCAAGAAAATGATTCATCTAAAATCAAGTTTTCTAGATTCTGATCTCTGTCTGTCTGTCTCTCCCTCCCTGTCTCTGCCCCTCTGTCTCTGTCCGTATGTTTTTCTCTGTTTCTCTTTGTCTTTCTCTCCCTCACTGTCTTTCTCTGTCTCTCTTTCTGTCTCTACCTTTCCCTCCTCCTATCTCTTACCCCACTTGTATACAATAAAGGAGTCAAAGAAGAGAGGGAGAAACAAAAGAGAGCTGTGATCTCTTTTAACCCAAGGATTCCTTGAGAACAAACTCATTTAGATTTCTATTCCCTCCCAAAGGAGAGTGATAAATAATTTTATTTGAAAACAAAAACAAAACTCAAACTAAAAAGACAAACAGATGACTTTTTAGTGTTACCAGGACAGAAGAGTGGAAAAAATCAATTAACTGGCATTTATTAAGTGCTTATCATAGGCTGAGAATACAAAGAAAAATGGAAAACAGTCCTCCTCTCAAGGAGTTTACATTCTTAACACATAATTATGCCCTGAGGGCTTACAAGTAACTCATATCTATCAAAGAGAGAATAAGCAGGTTTCTTAAAATAATTTAAATTTTTTTTTTTGCTAGGATCTAAAGATCTTTGAAGCCTGTTTGTAAATTTGAAAAAAAAAAATGACAGTCTTTTGAAAGAACACTACAAAAAAATAAGATAATGAGACCAAGCTCTTTAAACAGAACTTTGGGGAGATACAAAAAAACCCTTACAGAAATGTCTCTAGATTTAATTTGTTTTCGCATTTCCTAACCAAGGATTTACAATAAACACCAAGGGCTCACATCAAACATTGACTGGACTCCTCTTATCTTCTGTTGTCAGAAATTTTGCTCTGGGAAAAGTTCATTTGAATTTTCCATTAAGCATGAGTAACTAATCTATGTAGGTAAGAACAGGTCACATGGTTATTAGACTGGTGCTGCTGCTGCCACCAAAGGTATACAAGTTAAAGTCTGGTTTTAAAGGCATCGTGGTGTAATGGAAAGAGAAATGTTATAGTTGGATGGAATATCAAAAGACCTGTGTTTTAGACCCAGGCCTTACCTCTATGTGACAACGGAAAAGTCACTTCATCCTTTTATCTTGTCTCGTCTTAGAGATGAAGAAATCGGAAAGGATGATTCTTCAAGGGCCTTTCTAGCTTTAAATTAGAGTATAATCCAATTCCCTAACCTAAAATGCATGTACATTGTGGAAGAAATCAAAAGTCTACCCTTGTAAAAAACAAGACAGATGGCTGTTCTCTTTTCTTGCCTGCTGTTTGGAGGAAGAAAAGGCTTTGCTGTTTCAGCACTAAAAGAATGTAGAGGAACTCAATTCATTTTAAAAAGATCAGGTAAGTCAAAGTCATCAGTTCATTAACCAGTAAACCACCCTCTCTCAACTGGCTTGAAAGGCAAGCACAGGCTCTCCCCAATTCTGTGGATGTGAAGATGGAAGTGATTACCTACTAGCTTCTAGTCTCATGGAGGTCTCATGGAAGCATAGTGTAGGTTTTGGAGTCTGAGGAACTGGAATTGGGATACTGGCTCATTTTCCAGATGAGGAAACTGAGGACTATAGGGGTGAAGTGACTTGCTCAAGGTCACACAGAGACATGATTCAGACCTTATAACTCCAAGTTCATTTGTACCATAAATTCTCCATGTAGAATCATGATGAATGGTTCTGGCTGTGGGATGCTGCCTTTATCACCTCTATGCCCTAGAGTGAGGTACTTCACCTGTGGGGCTTAGTTCCTTCATTTGTTAAATGAGGGCCTTTGATTAGATGGCCTCTGTCATACTTTGACCTGAGTTAGAAAGCTGGCTCTGTCACTTTCTACCTTTGTCATCCTGGACAAGTCACTTAATTTCTCTAGGCCCCAATTTTCTCAGCTGCAAAAGGAAAGAGCTGGTCCAGATAACTTTTAAGGTTACTTCTAGCTCTAAATCTGTGTTCCTATATAGAATATTGGTATAAATATACATAAATACATGTCTGTAGCTACAGAAATTTGAATATATATACATGTATATATGTATATGTACATGAATGTGCATATGTGTACACATATATTTATATATTCCTTAAGAGTTCCAAGGAGCTATAGGATTCTTCCCATTAGAGCACTGATTCAAACCCCCATTCCATTGTGATTCCCCCCAATATTACTTCCAGTGCTTAGCAACTATTTAATTAATATCACCTTGATATTTTTGATAAGTAATTAATGTCAATTATCTCTTACAAAGGCCTACTTATTGAGATGTATCAAGAATGGAAATATGATCATATTCCCCTGAACTGGGGCTTTCTCTGTCCTTCATTACCTTGATTCCAGGATAGTGTGTGTTCAGACTTAAAGCATTCTTCTCATCAAGTTCACTTCTGGATGTGGCAAGCTGATGTATGGGTTTGCCCTTGAGGGCTGACTTCTTCCGAGGCTTGGCTGCAGTGGCTGTCCATTCTACTATGGCCTCCCATCATTAGATGGAATGGAAGTTTTATTACCTTTAGAAGCCCTTAGGGTTACAGCTTGGTCAATTTCATCTCTGACATTCATCTACCTAATTAGAGGAAAGAATAAATACAATGGAGACAAAGAAACAGAAGTTGCATTTGTTCAAGGCTATGTGTCACATCAGGTATGAAGGACTGGCTGTTAGTGTGACTGCATTTCCTACTTGAAGGCTTACAGTAATTCTTGCCTTGCTTGGCACCAGGGAAGAGAGAGTGATTTGGCCTGTTAGCCTTTTGTATGTACACTCAATTCTAAATTAACAGGCAATTTCTTCATTGCTATAAGTCAATAGGAAATAGCCAAAAATACCTACTCTAAACAAAGAAGTAGAGCTCCACCATTACATGTCATCACAATTTTCCAGAAGTAGGTACCCAAGGTTTTCACGTGGTAATTCAACTGATGGAACATTAAGCATGCTACAAGACCTGGACTCTCATTGATTGAGCCCTACTAAAATTGTTTTAATTTTTAAAAATTCCAAATCACATATCATATCTTCACTTTCTAAAAACTAGTTAGGAAAATCCTATAGTTTTCTATTCTTGTAACCAAGAGTTTAACATTTTAGGGAAGGTTTTATTTATTTTTTTGCTTCTGGTCTTTCTATATCTCATTTCCAGGGGAGAAACTTGCTATTGGTTTGTTCTACCATATTAGATAGAGAGTGACTACATGATAAGACACCGCAAGTCCTAGTAGAGTTCTGGGGGGCAGATTCAGCATGTGACCAGGTGCCCTGCTATATAGGTCCTTCTCAATGGTTTGAAAAGAGAAGTTCCCCAGAAGAGGAAATACCCAGTGGAATTAAAGAGAGGGAAATGAGGCCTTTTGATCCCTCAAGGGACAGAATGTCCAGGTAGCCCAGGAGATATAGCTCTGAGACCTTCTGACACAGAGGAAGAAAAGTCTTGGTGACAGGGAGAGGGAAAGAGCGAATAAGAATGATTCTTATCCCTTATGAAAGTCCTTGCTAAAAATAAGGAAAAAGAGAAAAAGTGGATAAGGTCTTTTTAAACAACTAGACGGTTCCAGGGAGAGGTATAATCAACTGAACCTGATGGCCTCAGGATAAAAGTCCTTTTGACTTATTTTTAGAGATTTTTGAGATCATTAGTTTAACTTTGGCATGCCAGTGTCAAAGCAACAACTTGTATATCAGAGACTTTGCTATATAGGGTTCTACGTGAAGCTCTTTCTGGAAATAGGAACCCCCCATCCAAATACCCAACAACCCAAATCTTCTGTATCTATTCTTGATCGATGGCTTCTGCTTGCCTCAAGTCTTTTGCAATTAAGGCTCAGAGAATAAAAGACCTGGGAAGGGTCTTAGTGCATCTGGTTCCCCTAGCTTCCCAGATAATAAAATGGAGTCCTAGAGAGAGGAGGTGACTTTTACAGAGTCATTCAGGTGACTGCGAGAGTCACAATTAGAATTCAGGTTGTTTTTCTCTACTTCTGGTCACGTCTTCTTGACACTCATTGTAGCATCTCTGCAAAATAGAAATTTGATGATGGGGTTTAGAAAAGAGAGGAGAATGACTTTGGAATCTAGGGACTGCGTGGAGAGGGAACACATGAGTGGGATATGGCTGAGGACAGAGGCCAGTAACAAGGAGAGGTAAAAGGAAATCTGGTTAAGGCAAACTTTGCGTATGACCTAATTTTGCATAAGGCAGTCTCAGAGGAGAAACCTGCATCTCTTCAGATAATCTGTGAGCATCTCTTTATATTTGGAGCATGTAGGAAATAATAGATTACTAGGATGGACCCCAAATCTGGCACAGAAATTTTTTCTAGAACATTTGCCACCATACTGAAAGCTAAATGCCAGAATGGACAACCCCAGTTGCCTAATATGCTTGAGAATCCCTGCTCCACAATTCAGTTTACCCTCTTCTGAGTTCCGTAGCCCCTCTTGGCTTGATCCTCCCCATTCATCCTGTATTCTCATCCATTTAGGAGACTGGACTGAAACTGACTGGGTGTCATGCAGCGAAAATTGTGTTGCATTGTGGTATAAGCTATGGGCCTTGAAAGAGAAGTTAAGGGGTATTGGTAAAATAAGGTCTAGAAGCAGCCATAGGGGCTAAAAATATGTTTAATATCTCTACTATTAATGTCTCTACTATAGCCAAGTCATCCTGCCATTTTTTTCTTTATTTTCCCATTTTTCCTGAAAACTCAACTGAAAAACTGAGGAAGGCAGAAGTTCAGGCTAACGTAAAAACCTAGGTCTATCTCATCTAAATCCCATCTGCTTGACACTAGTCACTAGAGTTGTAGGAAAGGGATTGAGACTGGATCTATGATTTTGTTGGTATAGGGAAATCCAGGATGAGGAAAGTCCCTCAACTGATGCAGGCATCTTCTTCGTAACTTAATATATTTTAGACGTGGGACTTGAACAAAGATCTTCTTGATTGAGGCCAGCTTTGCTGCTTATCAATGAGTTGTAAACATTAACAAGTAACTGACCATTTTGTCCAGAGAACATGTCTATGCTGCTCATGGCTCCCAGTGACCCAACTATGTAACAAAGAAAGGTTATAGAACAGTATTGGTGGTGCTGATTTTACATACTGTGTTCCGCTGTTGATATTTTGCAGAGATGCATCAAATCAATGATCTACTGTAAGCTTATGAGAGACAGACTGGCAGCTTTAGAGTCACACTTTATGATCCAAGGACCTTGACGGCAGCAAGAAAAATACTGCAGGAAACAAACCTTGACTACATCATGACAGCTCATCATTTTCCTCTGAAAATGAGAGTAGAGAAAATGGCTTTAAATATTCACCACCATTCCTAGAAAAATTACAAGAAGCCATTAATACTTAATCCACTGCTGGATTCCTTCATCTTTGGAACAGATCCCTGGCCTTCTATCTGGGCTTAGGACAGACTCTTGGCCATCATTTACCATACTCTTTTCACACTATGTCTAGCAGGATACATTTCCCTACAGAAACAATGTTTTTTATAGTGGTTGGTTTGTCTGACTCATGACACACTTTTGTTTTCTTGTCTTTCTGTCTCGCTGGTGAGATTACTCTCTTCCTCCCACATTCTGAATGGGATTCTTCCGCCTCTTCATTTTGGGTCTCTGTTTTTCTGTTCAACTCCTTCCTGGATTCTTTTTCATCAAGATTCCTTCCCACTCTAGTTCAATCAATTCCAATTACATCATTATGCTCCCTCATATACCCTTTGATGATGATTCCTGTCAACCCTTTCCTTCTTATTTTGCTTTTTAGTCAAGGTCCTCCCCCTGTTCCTTCAAAGTAAAGAGTGAGTCATTGGTGAGATGGCTTAAATGTATGTAATTTCAAACTAAATACATTTTTAGCATCCTGAATATAGTTTACTGATACAAGGCCATGCTATAAAAATATCACTAAATAAATTCCCCTGGAAACTCGTCTAATAACATTTTGCTGGGCCAGGTAAATCTGTGTCTTGGCAGACCTGAAGTGGAATGAAGACAGAGTGAAATCTTGTTGCATGTTGATCCTATATGTACCATATAATTCACTGAACAATCACTGCTGAATTGTATCCACAAATAATACCACATGAGGTGTGTTAGCACAGTCCAAAAGAAAAACAAGGCAGTCCCTCTCCTTGAAGAGTTTATAGTCCAGGTGGGGAGACAAACCATAAGATTTAACTAGAAATAGCAAAAGGTTCATCTGTGATCGAGTATAGTTCATCCTGACTGTATAAGTCTGTCAGATACATTCAAAATGTTTAATGGTACTACAGTTTTACAGCATTGTATTAGATCTGGGGTTGAAAGTCTTCTGGTTCTCTGGTTCTATTCTTACTGTATCATGAAATTTGAAGCTAGAAGAGGCCTCAGAGCTCATCATCAAATTAGCTTTATTTTACATCTGAGTGCACTGAAGCTAAAATTGTGACTTGTCCAAAGTCACAGAGGTAGTAAGTAGCAAAGTTGGAATCCAAACTGATCCCAGATTTATTGAGATTTTTATGATATACTATCTGAAGTCTCAGTTTCCCCATCTGCAAGTAAGAAGATTGTACTAGCTTTTAATCCTTCCCTTTAGGACTTTATGCTTCTCTGAGTCTAGAATTATTTATTTTATACCTAGTCCATCACCTGTACATATTGTCCGCACTGAAAAATATACAAATTTTGACACAAAAGAACTTCATAAGACAGCTATACTAGAAGGGTCCTCCTTTAAATGAAGAGGAGGATACCTTTTATTCCCTTTTCAGAATTGTTGAAAAAGGCCCCAAACAACAGCAAAACAGAAACTACTTTTTAGCAATTAACAGAAATTATTTTCTAACATTTAATTCAAACTAAGAAAAAATTCAAGCCTGTTGTCTTTCCCTTATACACACTTTGCTAACAAGATAATTAAATAAAGGGAGCAAAAGAGGAATACAAGGAAAGAAAAGGAGAATTAACATCTATCAACAGGTATTCCATTCATTACTAAGATACTTTTCTACCATGCACCTCTCTTTTGGACTATGCCAGAATATGTCATAGAGTACTATTTGGAGATACTGTAGGCAATCAATTCAGAGGATAAGGTATATTATGGTGATAAAATTACAAGATTCTACTTTGTTTTCATTCCACTTTATAGCTTCAAAGAAAGTTTTACATAGCCCAACAGGATGTTATCAGAGGACTTTCCTGGGGAAGATTTTAAGGGACTTACAGCACAGCCTTGCATCAGTATAACAGAGGGAAAATGAAAATTCAAAAAGTACATTTAACACATGATTTAAAAAAAAATTTGCAAGTGGCTTCATAATAGCAGTAACTAAATACTGTTTTTTTCCATCTTGGACATCTGTTTCTATAAAATTAGTAAAGTATGTAGAGGGAGAAGCCTGGTTCCATAAATATTCTGAAGAGTTAAAGTCATGAATAGCAAAATGATAGAATAACAATAACAAAAAACCTGTAACCATTCCCCACTATTTATAGAAAATGACTTTTGTAGATTTCAAGCCCTAATAGTCTGCTGCCATCTTGGACAGTAAAAGGTCATCTTGGATACATGGTAAGGATGAAAGAGACAGATGGATAAAAAAATGACACTGAATATTTCGCTGGCTATTTGCCACTCTTTAGTGAAATCTGTCAAAAAATTTCCATAAAGAGTAAGGGGACAATTAATCCTAGATGAGAAAAAATATACCTAATTAGATACTGTAATATAGAAAAAAAGATAAGTCAAATATTGAGGCTAATACAGAACTGGATGATTATATACTGTTTGCAAATGGAAAGAAATATGTTCTGTGCTTTCAAATGGTGCGCAATTTTTACAAGAAGAAAGTAGAAAAAAATGGCATACACTGTGCTCTTATCCTGGTTGGGAAGACTTGTCATTCCGTCTATTTTGTGTTCAAAATTTCTTCATCACTTTTAGATGTTTACCTGGTGCTCACAACAGTAATGACTTGGATAAAGAAAATTAATCATAAAAGATTGTATAATGAGGGGATCTGGGTTAGCTAGATGATCTTCAAGGTTTTTTTAGCTCTGCCATGCTATCTTTCTGTAAGAGATATTTTTTTACCCTCATGAAGCTCACATTCTTGAGTTAGAGTTTGCTGTACAAGCACAGAATAGAACAGAAATACATAAATAATACAGAAATATAGATCAATACATTAAAAATATAAACATTATATTCTTAAATTATAACTTTTAATTTATTTTAAAAATGATTTTCATTTATTTTGTTAAGTATTTCCCAATTAAATTAAAATTTTTAACATTCATTTCTAAGAATTTTGAGTTCTAAATTCTTTTCTTCCCTCTCACTCCTCCCTCACTTCCCAAGAAGGTGAACATAATAATGTATATTATAGATGTGAAGTTGTGCAAAGCATATTTCTCATATTAGCCAAAAGGAAACACACATACACACAAACAAGAAAAATAAAGTGTGTGTCCCAGCATCATGGATGGACCCCACTTTGATGCATTTATGGGAGGACAGTGAAAATAGTAGCATGGAATAAAAAGACTTGAGTGGATTTTGGATTGTTACCATATTGATTGATATACAATGAAGGGATTGGAGTATATAGCCTTTAAAGTCCCTTCCAGCAGATGTCTCTGGTGGGTAGTCAGCCTCAGGAGAAGGGGCAAGGGGACTGATCTCCTTTGGTGTTCTAGAACACCAGCCCTATGTTCTATTTATGCCTGTCATAAACTTGTCCTTTCATATGTGCCTTACTCCTACTGAAAGGTAAACTTCTGAAGGAACTATTTTTCATTTTGCTATTGTATCTCCAGCACCTAACACCCTGCACATGGTAGCTCTTAATTATGTTTGTCTGAGTGGATTGCCCATAGTATTTGCACTGAGACCATTTGACTCCCAAGTCTGTGTCCTTTCCACTACACTGTTGCTTCTCGAATCCTGGGTTGTGCTATGGGTATTGGTGGATGTTATCCTGATTCATTGTGATGATTTATTTTAAAGAAAAAAAATGTTTGCCATCTACTTTTGCATCTCCTTTGGCAAACCACATCTCCCCTACATAACTTCTCTGCAGTATAGTCCTCTGCTCTCTGTCTCCCTGCTTGCAATGCATGAACAGCGCATCAAATTTTCCCATCAAGCATTTGTCTGATGATGCACTTTCCTGTGTATTTCCTAAGCAGATCCATGTTGTTAATGTTACATCTAGCTCATACCCAAAACATTCCTTTCCATTACCCTTTTTTGTAATCAAAATCTTTAATTCTTTGGAGACGATGGCATTCTATAGAACTAGAACCATAATTAAGGCAGAACTTTGTCCCAAGGCATTGGAATTTAGGGGGCACAAAAGTTTAATTGATCAATGAGCATTTATTAAGCATTTACTATATGCCCTAAGGTTGAACACTAGAGGTACATAGATAAAAATGAAACAATCTCAGCTTTTAAAGTACTTGTATTTTAATGAAGGGTGACAATATATATAGGGATATACAAGAAATATACAAAGAAGATAAACATTAAAATAATGATTTTAAGCAAATTTATTATTTTTTAAAATTTATATTTATGTAACGCTTGTACTCCATCAATAGAAACAATTGAGCTTAGCACTTTATGGACAAGAATAATTAGTTATATTAGGAAGTTGCCAGATGGTATGTTCTTCTCCTCTACTGCTGCAGCTCAGGTTAGTTCCACCTTGCCTTAACCTTGTCCATTTCTGAGCAGTGGCCTTATGGTGTCCAGAGACTCTTTCCCATTGACTTATGTTGGAGTCTCCCCTACTTTTATTTGAGATAGTTTCCTGGAATCTTCCCTACAGAGCTTTGTGTATTAGGATTTTCTACCATGCGCAACAGAACTTGACTTAATTACTTGCTATTTTCATATCATGAATAACAAAGTTTATTCCAGGGCCTATTTATAACTGTTTGACTCAGGAATATTTGATACCACTTATTCTGAGTACCAAAGGTGCTACTTATAACTGCTTTCCAGAAGCATATTTAAGTTAAAATGATAAATCTTTGCTTCAGGGAGTAGCTTGGACTCATTATAAGACTGTGCCATCCTCCTCTTATACCCCCCTACCCCAACAATCCTTATTGCTTTTCTCTTTACAGAATTTCTATACATTTTAATCTTCTGCAACAGAGGATGACACACAAGTTGCAGTTTTTTATGGTTATCTTTTTGCTTAAGATCATCAAGAGCACTGCCAGTTGAGAGCATCTAATATTTCATGAAATGAAGTTTCTTGTTTTGGGGGTATGTCATTTCTTTCTCCAAGAAGCTATGCACTGTCCTTCCCTCTATTTGTAGTTCTCTTAGGTCATAGTATTGAGATTTAGGGTGCTAGGACCCAAAAAAAGCCACACATGTGTCCTGTCTCAAATGAATTTGACCTAAGCCTTCTTTCAGTCAAAGACAAGGTTTATTATAACACTGGTCAGGGTGGGTATGATTCCAAAAATCTGCCATATTGGTCAGATTCTTAAGGAATCTGAGCATTGGCTAAACTCTTAAGGAAACTGAGCACTTTAATAGAGGCATGATGGATCTTTTATACAGAGGATGGTGAGAATAGAGAAAGGGTCTAGATAGAATTATGGGAGTGGCAGTCTAAGGAGGGGTCAGGTGCAGACAGTGAAAAGGTAGTTAATTAGTTGGGAAGGGCCAATTACCTCAGGTGAATGCCAGGGACCTGGGTCTCCTGGGAAAGTCCAGGGGCCTTTTTTTTTGGGGGTCCAGATCTCAAAGACACGGTCTTTTCATTTTAGTGATTCAGATTCCAACCCCATCATTAGGGTCAGAGATTTATAATAGGAAAGGATCTTAGTGGTAATCTAATTCACCTTTCTCATTTTACAGATGAAAAAACTGAAGACTAGAGAGTCTGAGTGCCTTATCTAAGGTTACAAAGGTACAAGGTAAGGAAAACTTCTTTAATGTGCAATTCATGAGTTAAATGACTTTCTCAGGATGGTAGAGACAGAGGTGGTTTTGAATTCAGGTTTTCTGAACTCCATGTCTGGCTCTCTATTATTTCCTGATGCTTCTTACAATACTTATTTTTCTAATTTGTTCCTTTGTTGTCTTATTGCTATAACTAGGACATGTATTACTAGGACTATGTAAAAACTAATGGTGAAAATGAGATCCCAAAGTAAGGATGCATATTTGACCTTGTGAAAATCAACAAGACTTGAAAAGATGATCCTCAAAGCTGGAATGTGTCTCAAAAATGGGGGCTGAGGAGCATTCTATATTAAGAGTGATAAACTAATGTGACAGAATCCAGGCCTTAGAAAGGGGAAGCATGTTGGAGAACATTTGGAGAAGATCATGAGAGAGAGAAACAGAATTATACTGTCATCAGATTATACTGTGAACCATTTTGGCAGAAGACAGAAACGAGGATTTGAGGAAACGTCACAGAGACTTGTTGTAGGAGTGATATATGACTAAGACATCTGCTGGAACTCTTCCACTGCCAAAAGCAGAATAACTAATGATTTCGTGACTTGAAAATTTTATCCTTCAAATGGGGAAGAAACAAGTAAGATAATTTGCATTTTGGATTAATTGGAAAGAAAGGTTTACTGAATTAGGGATAATGGGACTCCTGGGTAGAAGGAATGATTCCATCTTAGCATCTGTGACAGAGGAGAGTAAAATCACCTTAGCTTTGGGGATAACAGATTTCAAAGGTTCAGGAAAAGGATAGGCATGATCTTATGTCCTAAAACTCTACTGGTAACATTATCCAAGGAAGGATGAGAAACTCACAACTCTTGTCAAAAGCAATGACTACAATTAAATTCTGGTGATTCATGGGAGAAAATGATACTTTCAGAAGGAACCTAGAACATTTTGCTGAACATTATGAAGTCTTGCAGAATATACTGAAGAGGCATTGACTGTGTTTTTCTCATGGTTGTACGTGAAACGCAAGGGAGACAGAAGAGACAAAGAGACATGGGGAATGAACAGATGGTTAAGAAGATTATGTCTGAGAATGGGAAACGGAATTTAGGACCATGGTTTAATTATAAGAATGACAAGCTTCTTGCTAGGGAACAAGTGGAACCTAATGAAAGGAGGTAAGAATGTATTTGTCTGTTGTTTTAAAAAAATAATCAAAAGGGTTCTCAATAAAAAAAAAAGGAGAGGAAGAAACAAACAATTCCTAGCCCTTGCCCCAGCCAATTTACCAGTGCATATCTACCAAACTGGAAACCATGGAGGGTAGATAGAATTAGTGAGAAAGTCTAACTAGTTGAAACATCCATATTTCCATAGAGACAAAATTTAAAAATCAGTTGTAAGATTCATGACCTAAAATGCATAACATATGAGCAATAAAATTAACTATGCATCCTAACAGAAGGAAGCAAGTTGACCCTCAAAGATATCACTGAGACTTTGTAGGATGAAACTAATAACTGGAAGATATACCTTATTCAAAAGAATGGGCAGTGGGGCAGAATTGTATATTTTTTCATTAATTTTTTTCAATGAAAAAATTGATGTCCTCCTCCTCTTGCCTCACATCATTGAAAAGAAAAAGAAAACCCTTGCAATAAACATGCACAGTCAAATAAAATTCTCATATTGGTCATGTCCAAAAATATATGCATCACTTTGCACCCTGAGGCCTTCACTTCTCTGTCAGAAGATGGGAAGTATGTTTCATCTTCAGTCCTTTAGGATTATGGTTGATCACTGCATGGATCAGAGTCCTTAAGTCTTTAAAAGTTGTTTGCTTTTTATCGTGCAAGTTATTCTCCTTTTCTACTCACTTCACTCTACTTCAATTCATGAAAGTATTACCAGGTTTTTCTGAAACCATCTCTTTCATCATTTCTTATGGCAAAGTAATATTCCATTAATCCATATACAATAACTTGTTTAGCCATTCCCCAAATGATGGACAGCTCCCTTATTTTTCAGTTCCTTGCTACTACAAAGAGGTAGTATTATATAGTAATAAAGTATACTAACATAAGGGAATTTGGGTCCCAGAGGGGAGAAATATGAATGGTGCTGGTGCTGGTAAAAAAAATGCTTGTTTAAAAAAAATCCACAATAACTGAGCTTTGTTGTCCTCATGTACAACACATGCTAAAAATGTGGTACTGAAAACAAAAGAGCTCATGGGATCTTGGACAAACTTGAGAGATCCATAGTTTCCACTATCAGTGTATATGTACCACGTCTAGCTCCTTAAATTCTCTGAAAACTCAATGGAAGGCTTACAAGTTGAATTTTGTTATGTAAAACAATTAACTAGATAATGGAAAGCATAAATTAAAAGGTTCCTCTTGTTATGTGCGCCACTGACTTGGTCAGATCACATCTGAGGTGTTGTGTTCAACTTTGGCCCCCATTTTTCAGAAAGGAAAGTCTTAAGCTAGAAAGTAAATAGAGAAGTGAAACCAGAGTGGGCCTTGAATCCATATCATATGAAGATATATTGGAGGAACCCACAGAACAAAAAGCAAGACAGGAAGATATGGGCTAGACAACAAGAGTTGGATGTATGTTGAATGTCTGGATTTAAACAGAAATCATTAATTTTTCAACATCATCTTAGAAAGATATCTTGAATGGAATGTTTTAAGGATTTATTCTTGGGCCTTTGCTATTTCATATTTTTTTAACTAGGGACTTAGACAAAGGCAAGCTTATATAGAAGGCATGCTGACATGATGACACCAAATTTAGAGGAGATGGCTAATGTGAATTATACAGGGAAGGTCTTGACAGTCTAGAAATTTAGATTTGTCATAATATGGTAAGATTTAATCTTTTTTTGTATGTGGAGGTAATTGGGGTTAAGTGCCCTGGGGTTAAGCCCAGGGTCACACAGTTAATATGTGTCTGAGGTCAGATTTGAACTCAGGTCCTCCTGACTCTAGGACTAGTGCTCTAACCACTGTGCAATCTAGCTTCCTTTGTGGCAAAATTTAATGGTAGTAAATATGGGATCAAATTTGGGTTAAAAAAATGAACTTGGGGGTGGAACCAAGATGGTGGAGTAGAAAGATGAACCTGTAGAAACTCCCCCACATGTTCCCTAAAAAACCTATAAAAAATTACTCTGGACAAATTCTAGAGCAGCAGAAACTACAAAACAAGAGAGTAAAAGAGACTGCCAGCTCAAGATGGCCTGGAAGGTCAACAGGAAAGGTTAATCACATGCAGAGTGGAGTGGAGCACAGCCCAGTGTGGGCTGCACAGCATGGCAGGGATAGGACCCGGAACACATTTCAGGGAGCCGCCAGCAGCAGCAGTTCCCAGATTGCTCAACTCTCAAATGCCAGAGATAGTTTCAAAGGTCAGTGAGAAAGCTCCTTCAACCAGAAGGGAATGCAATGCACTGCAGCAGGAGCATCCATTTCCCCTGGGGAAATTGAGCAGCTGATCTGAATCACAGCCCTGGCCCTGTGGTGAAGAGGAGCAATGGCATGGTGGAGCTGGAGGTAGTTGTAGAGAGAGAAATCTACTCCCAGATTCTGGGCAGAAAAATTTTTGGTTGCTCCCAGACCAGAGCACAGGCCAGGAGAGAAGGAAACTCCTCTCCCTTGATTGTGCCACCATGGAGGAACTGAGAACTTACAGGTCCCTGGAGTATACCTTCCTCTTGACAAAGGAATCAAAAGTCAAGTAACTGGATGGGAAAATGCCCAAAAAAAGGAAAAAAAAAATAAAATGATAGAAGGTTACTTTCTTGGTGAACAAGTATTTTCCTTCATCCTTTTGGATGAGGAAGAACAATGCAGTTCGTGAGAAGAAGTCAAGACTTCTGCATTCAAAACCTCCAATAAAAAATATGCAGTGGTCTCACGCCGTGGAAAAGCTCAAAAAAGAATTTTGAAAATCAAATAAGACAGGTGGAGGAAAAATTGGGAAGAGAAATGGGAGCGATGCAAGAAAATCATGAAAAGCGAGTCAACAGCTTGCTAAAGGAAACCTCAAAAAAGGTTGAAGAAAATAACACCTTTAAAAATAGACTAACTGAGATGGCAAAAGAGGTCCACAAAGCCAATGAGGAGAAGAATGCTTTAAAAAGCAGAACTGGCCAAATGAAAAAGGAGGTTCAAAAGCTCACTGAAGAAAATAGTTCTTGGCAGAGCCAAGATTGTGAAGTAGAAAGATACATATACTCTAGTGCTTCCCCCACAGCCCACAAAATACATGTAAAAATGACTCTCAACAAAGTCTAGAGCAGCAGAAGCCACAGAATGAAAGATAATTCCAGCCAAAGGTAACCCAGAAGGCTGACAAGAAAGGTCTATCTCATGGGACCCTGAGCAGAGCTATACTATATAGTATATATACTATATATACTATATAGCCCTGGCCATGTGGCACTGGGAGGAACAGGACCAGAACAGACATCTTGGAAGAGTTCCTAGCAGCAAAGGTCCCAGATACCGCAATCCACAAGCAACAAAGAAAGCTCCAAAGGTCAGTGGGGGAGGGATTTCCCAGCTGGGCAAGAGGGAACAGGGTTTCTCCAGCAATAGCCTCAGGTGACAGCATAGGCCTCTAGAAGTAGATTGTAGGCAGCTACAGAGGCTGGGAAGCAACCTGGATCCATTGTTCAGGCAGCTCAGCTGAAACCCTCTGGCAGTAGGGGGCAGCTGATCTAAACCCCAGCCCTGAGTGACAGCCCTGCCCCCACCCAAAGCCCAGGGGAAGTGAGCAGCTGAGTCTAATCTCTTGATAAAGGGGTATAATACTTCAAGGGAAAATCTGACTTTCAAACACAAGAATCAAGAGAAGCTTGAAAAGGTAAACAGGAAAGAGAAATCATGAAAGACTTTCTAAAGCTGAATTGTTTACATTCCTACATGGAAAGAAAATATTTAAAACTCTTGAGACTCTTCTCAGTATTTGAGTAGGTGGAGGGATTGTACACACACACACACACACAGAGGTGTGGAATCTGAAGAGATGATATCCACAAAAATATATATGTATATATAAATTAAGGGGTGAGGGAGGAAAATATAGGGAGGAGAAAGAGAGAAATGGAACAGGGCAGGCTATAATTCAAGAGATAAAGAAAAATCTTGTTCAGTGGAGGAGAAAAGGGAGAAGGAGAGAGGGGAAAGTGAAGCTACTCTCTCCCCAAATGGCTTAAGGAAGGAATAACATACTCACTTAATTTGATATGAAAATCTATCTTATACTACAGGAAAGTAGGGGAGGAGGTGACAAGTGAGTGGGGAGAATGATAGAAGGGAGGTCAAATGGGAGAAGAGAGTAACTAGAAATAAACACTTTTGGGAAGGAACAAGGTCAAATGAGGGAATAAAGAAATGAGGGGGGATGGAGTAGGATAGAGGGCAATATAGTTAGTATTACACAACATGATTATTATAGAATTCTTTTGCCAAATTACACATATATAACCTGCATTGAATTGCTTGCCTTCTCAGTGGGGCTGGAGAGGGAGGAAGGGAGGGAGGGAAAGAAGGTGAAATTCAAAGTATTAGAAATGAATGTTGAGCATTATTATTGCACATAAAACAGAAAATAAGAAACACAGGTAATGGGCTATAGAAATTTATCTTGCCCTACAAGAAAAGAGAGAAGATGGGGATAAGAGAAGGTTGGGGTGTGATAGAAGGGAAGGTTCATTGAGGGAAGAGGTAATCAGAATGCAAGGTTTTAGGGGGTGGGGGAAGGGGAGAGATGGGGAGAAAAATTGGACATATTACAAAGTGATGTAAAAGCAATTAGTATTAAAACAATTTGCTGAATTAATTACTGAGAGTAAATCAGAGACATCTTTAGACTGGGGAAACGAATTTTAGTCTAAGTCTCCTAGAGGCCGGTAATTTCAGGTAAAATTTGGCATTGATGGAAAAGTTAAGGTTTTAATGGTAAATTTGATTTTATGATTGTTATTTAAGCAGGAATGAGAACAGGTATAGAAAAGCATGTAAGCCACTAAGACTTGCCTCAAAAGATATTCCTTAGCCAATGTGAAATTATAGTCATATCTGAAACCTGGTTATTGGAACTTGCTATTTTAAGATGCTATGGGACTATTAACTGAGTCTTACTCCAGTTATGAATAGCAAGAAAGGCAGTCTGAGCCTTCAGTCCATGATGTCAGTAAGCCTATGAGACACTGATATGAACTGAAAAAGGTGATCTCATGGGAAGGGTGGGAGAGCAGCTGTTTGGCCGGGGCTGAGGTAGGATTCTCTTGACTCAATTTCTCGAATGACACCTGGCAGATTCTAAGCCTCACTCAATGTAAATTGACAATCTAATCCTGCCTGGAACTGACATGAAGTTGGGGAGATATTGTTTCCCTGCAGTGTCTCTACTCTTAGTGGCAATTTCCTATAGTCAAAAGGTTTATAAGCCTAATACCAGATCTATTAAATTATAGGTTATTGGTAGGGGAATATCTGAGGTCAAGTCTAAAGTTAAGCTATTAGGGACCAACAACAATAAGTTAGGGTCCTTTAATTCTTAGTAATAGTGTGGAGACAATTAGGTCAAGAGCTTGTGAAGTTAGCAACATAAATATTATTTGTGTATCAGTTGGTTAATGTTAAAAAAGATCCATTTGTGGTCTATATTGTAAATGCTTTAAAAGAAATATCACCTGACCAAAAGTTGGCATTGTGTTATAATATGAACTGTGTTAAAAATGAAAAATAAAAAAATGAAAACAGTCCTGTAAAAATTAGAATGGAGCAGATGGAAGCTAATGACTTTATGAGAAGCCAAAAAAAATCACAAAACAAAGCCAAAAGAATGAAAAAATAGAAGATAATGTGAAATATCTCATTGGAAAAACAACTGACCTGAAAAATATATCCAGGAGAGACAATTTCCAGAAGTCAAAGGAACTAGGATTAAAACCAAGAATCACCTACCCAGAAAAACTGAGTATAGTACTTCCGGGGGAAAATGGTTATTCAATGAGATAGAGGATTTCCAAGCATTCTTGATGAACAGACCAGAACTGAATAGAAAATTGCCTTTCAAACACAACAATCAAGAGAACATGACAGGGTAAACAAGAAAGAGAATCATAAGGGACTTTCTAAAGTTGAACTGTTTATATTCCTACATGGAAAGATAATATTTGTAATCTTGAGACTTTTCTCAGTAATTGGGTAGTTGGAGCGATTACACACACACAAACACAGACACACACAGACACACAGACACACACACACACACACACACACACATATATATATATATATATATATATAGGTAGCACATGGTGAGTTGAATAAGAAGGAATGATATATAAAAAAATAAAATTAAGGGGTTAGAGAGGAATATGTTGGGAGGAGAAAGGGAGAGATGGAACGGGGCAAGTTATCTCATAAGAGAGGCAAGGAAAAGCTTTTTCAATGGAGGAGAAAGGGAAAGAGTGAAGCTTACTCTTTTCACATTTGACTTAAGGAGGGAATAACAAGCTCACTCTATTTGGTATGAAAATCTATTTTACACAACAGAAAAGTAGGGGAAAAGGGGATAAATTGGGTGGGGGGTATGATAAAAGGGAGGACAAATGGGGAGAAGCAGTAATTAGAAGTAAACACTTTTGGGGAGGGACAAGGTCAAAAGAGAGAATAGAATAAATGGGGGGGCAGGATAGGATGGAGGGAAATATAGTTAGTCTTACCCGACATGACTATTATGGAAATCTTTTGCAAAAGTGCACATATATAGCCTATATTGAATTGCTTGCCTTCTCAGTGGGGATGAGTGGGGAGGGAGGAAGGGAGAGAAGTTGGAACTCAAAGTTTTAGGAATGAATGTTGAGAATTGTTTTTGTATACAACTGTGAAATAAGAAATACAGGTATAGAAATCTATCTTGCCCTACAGGAAAAGAGAAGATGGAGATAAGGGAAGGAAGGAGTGTGATAGAAGGGAGAGTATATTGAAGGAAGGAGTAATCAGAATGCAAGACATTATGAAGTGGAGGGAGAGGAGAGATGGGGAGAAAATCTGGAACTCAAAATTTTGTGGAAATGAATGGTGAAAACTAAAGATAAATAGTAAATCAAATAAAAAATGAACTCAAAATTTCTATGTGATTATTTTAATTTATTAATCTTTTTGTTACACATACCGTGTATACTGAAATATTTGTTAAACAGATCATCTTTTGTATATTATATAAATATGCATATGTGTGTTGTTAATGTATTTTAATGCATTTTTACATAATGGTAAAATCTTTCTCATCCATTAATAGGCCTATGTTACCTGCTTGAGTCACATGGAAGCCCGAGTCATATGAGTCTGTGATGGGAGGAGCTTGCCAAAATGGTGGAGCAGGAAGGGTGGAACCGAGCTGAGAGGAACTTGGTCACAGCAGTTAGAACTGAGTTAGAGAAAGGAAGCAGGCAGTGAGCTGTGAGTGTTTATTTTTGGGAATTCCCTAGGTAGGGGAAGACTTGGGGATGTGTCCTTTGCATTGTTCTTGTGTATAGATTTCCTTGTTGCTATGATAGATTTGGCTTTCTGATGTTGGGATTCGACTTTCGGTATTTGAATAAATACTTTGATTCTACCATCCATGTTGAGAGTCTATCATATTTTGTGATTCAAAACTGTGCTGGCATATTCATAGCAGCTGTGCATATTGCATTAGTGCTACAATATGTTATGGCTAAGGCATGGACTCTTGCATATAGTTCGCTGTCTCTCTCATAGTGCCAGATTTAAT
This sequence comes from Bettongia penicillata ogilbyi, assembly GCA_023548195.1. Taxonomy (NCBI): domain Eukaryota; kingdom Metazoa; phylum Chordata; class Mammalia; order Diprotodontia; family Potoroidae; genus Bettongia; species Bettongia penicillata. The sequence goes on along the minus strand of JAJHZJ010000125.1, from coordinate 1,807,291 downwards.
TTTTTTGTAATAATAAAAAAAATAGTTTGCATTTATATGATGCGTTAAGGTTTGTGAAGAGCTTTATATATATTTGTTTAGCTTATATATAGTAAATGATTGATTTTTTGATTCATTTATTGCATTAATTTCTGACTCCCAACTTTATTTCTTTTTGATTTTCTCTAAACCTTAATGAAGATTTCCAATATGAAACATGTGCTTCTGTAAATGTTCTCAGATAAAAAAAATACAAATAACCACATCTGCATTCTTCTTGTGCAGAATAAGGAGATGCAATGGCACCTTCTGACATGGAGGTGATTAATTCAGGGTATAGAATGAGACATACATTTTTTTGGACATGGACAATATGAATTGATTTTTTTTGATGGTCATCTTTGTTGCAAAGGTTTTGTTTTTTCCTCCTTTTCCTTATCTTTGCTCTTTCTTCCCTCCTCCTTCTCCTTTTTAATGTTAGAGAAGGGTGGAAGAAAAAATTGATTTTTTAACTGAAAAAATAATTTAGAAAACAAAAATAAACCACAGGAAGGTTTGTAAACTGGATTTTGTTGTGCAGAACAATTCAGTAGATAATGAAAACTGAAAGTTAATGGTTCCCTCTCTATGGAAACTGGCTTTTTACCACTGCTAGAGTTTAGTTGTTTTCAAGGTTTATTCTTTTCGAGGGATCTATTAGTAATGTAAATTCAAGCACCTCTGACTTGATCTAAGCAGATTGTTTAAAAAAATCAACCCTCAGAAAAAAATACTTCAGAAACATTGAGTTGGAAAAATTTTGTCTCATGACTTGATAATCAGAGGAAAGCATCAGGAAACTTCATTCTGTTACCAGAACACTGAATTTAGAGTTAGGAGAATCAGATGTAGCTCTGACACTTTCACTAGGTGCATAGTCAAGTCACTGAACCACTCTGTGCTCCGATATCTTTAACTGTGAAGATGAGGATAAATGCACTTCCTCACCACAAAGGTATATAATGCACTTTGTAAACTCTATAGTCTTATATAAATATCAAGTTTTTTAAAACCATAATTACTATCCTTATACTGTTTAACTTAATTTGGAGTTAATGGCTCTCAAGGTTTTGAATAATCCCTAAATGATTCTTTGAATCTGTCCAAGCATTTGTAGATTAGTTCATTTATCTGCCAAGCAGATGAGCTCTCACAAAGGGGTTGTCAAGTACATATAGAGTGAAAGACATTATTTTAGGAAAATACATTATATAGAAGAAGCTGCCTCACCACTGGGTGTCACTGCTTGACCAGGATTAGGCATATTAGAATTTAACTGCACACACTAAAAATAACCTGGTTATGTTCTCCAAAAATGCTTCACTTGGAAATACTTAATTACTTGTTCAACAAAAAAAAAAAAATCTTTCAACTCATAAGAGTTGAAAACCTGATTGCATGAAACATTGTGATATAAGCTCTGTCCTTCAGTTGTCTGGCAGCTCTAACAATGCAATGTATTATTGTGTGAAGGCTACTGAGCTGACACAAGCTTAGAGAAAAGCAACATATTTTACAGGCCAAAAAATCATTCTGGCTAATTAAAATGATTTGTATTTAGGTATTATTTAGGCTTTCCACCTTTGCAGACACTATACTGAACACACGTAACTCTGGGAAGTGAGAGTGAGGAGTGACTGAGCTTTAAAACATGAATCATTAAACAGAAGTTCTAAACGATTGTTATTAATAATTATCAGGTCTCCAATTAAAATAAAACTGTATATTTCCCCCATATTCTGTCATCAACAGAGCTGAATCTACATATCATAGAATTACAGAGTTAAAAGTAATCATGGGACCTAACCTTACCAGAAAAAGAATCCTTTTCATCAAATATCCAGCAAGTCTATTCTTAGTGCAGTTGCATGTAAAAACAATTCTCAACATTTATTCCTAATATTTTGTGTTCCAACTTCTCTCCCTTCCTCCTTCCCCACCCATTCCCACTGAGAAGGCAAACAATTCAATATAGACTATATATGTGTAGTTTTCAAAAGACTTCCATAATAGTCATGTTGTGAAAGACTATCTTTCCCTCCATCCTATCCTGCTTCCATTTATTCTCTCTTTTTAACCTTGTCCCTTCCCTAAAGTGTTTACTTCTCATTTCTCCCTCCTCCCATTTGCCCTCCTTTCTATCATCCCCCCCATGATTCACTCATCCCTTTCTCCCCTACTTTCCTGTACTGTAAGATAAATTGTCATATCAAATTGAGCGTGCATATTATTCCTTCTTTAAGCCAAATACGATGAGAGTAAACTTCACTTTTTTCCTCTCACCTCCCCACTTTTACCCTCCATTAAAAAAGATTTTTCTTGCCTCTTTTATGAGAGATCATTTGCCCTATTCCATGTCTCCCTTTTTATTCCCAATATATTCCTCTCTCACCCCTTAATTTTATTTTTTAGATATCATCCCCTCCTATTCAGCTCACCCTGGGGCCTCTGTTTATATATATGTGTATTATCCCTCCAGCTACCCAGATACTGAGAAAAGTTTCAAGAGTTATAGATATTATCTTTTCAGGTAGGAATGTAAACAGTTTAACTTTAGAAAGTCCTTTATGATTTCTCTTTCTTGTTTACCCTGTCATGCTTCTCTTGATTCTTGTGTTTGAAAGTCAGATTTTCTATTCAGCTTCTTGTTTTTTTTTCAGCTCTCCTCTTTTTCCCTCCACTAAAAAGTCTCCTGCTTGCCTCTTGAATGACATATAATTTACCCCATTCCATTTCATCCTCTTCCCTCCCCCTACCTTTCTCTCTCACCATTTACCTTAATTTCTTTTAAGATATGGTCCCATCCTATTCAATTCACTCTGTGCTCTCTGTCTCTGTATGTACATGCGTGGGTGTATGTGTGTGTGCGTGCACGCGTGTACGTGTGTGTGCGCGTGTGTGTGTGTATATGTGTGATCCCACCAACTACCCAGATACTGAAAAGTTTTAAGAGTTACAAATATTGTCTTTCCATGTAGGAATGTAAACAGTTCACTTTTGGTAAGTCCCTTCTGACTTCTCTTTGCTGTTTACTTTTTCATGCTTCTTCTCATTCTTGTGTTTGAAAGTCAAATTTTCTTTTCAGCTCTGGTCTTTTCATCAAGAATGCTTGAAAGTCTTCCATGTCATTGAATGACCATTTTTTCCCCTGAAGTATTATACTCAGTTTTTCTGGGTAGGTGATTCTTGATTTTAATCCTAGTTCCTTTGACTTCTGGAATATCATATTCCAAGCCCTTCGATTCCTTAATATAGAAGTTGCTAGATCTTGTGTTATCCTGATTGTATTTCCACAATACTTGAATTGTTTCTTTCTGGCTGCTTGCAAAATTTTCTCCTTGACCTAGGAACTCTGAAATTTGGCTACACCATTCCTAGGAGTTTTCTTTTTGGATCCCTTTCAGGAGGTAATAGATGGATTCTTTCAATATTTATTTTTCCATCTGATTCTAGAATATCAGGGCAGTTTTCTTTGATAATTTCATGAAAGATGATGTCTAGGCTCTTTTTTTGATCATGACTTTCAAGTAATCCCATAATTTTAAAATAGTGTCTTCTGGATATATTTTCCAGGTCAGTTGTTTTTCCAGTGAGACAGTTCATATTTTCTTTTATTTTTTTCATTCTTTTGTTATTATTTCATAATTTTTTGGTTTCTCATAAAGTCATTAGCTTCCATCTGCTCCATTCTAATTTTTAAAGAACTATTTTCTTCAGTGAGCTTTTGAACTTCCTTTTCCATTTGGCCAACTCTGATTTTTAAAGCATTCTTCTCCTCATTGGTTTTTTTGGACATCTTTTGCCATCTGAGCTAGTCTATTTTTAAAGGTGTTATTTTCTTCACCACTTTTTTGGGTCTCCTTTAGAAACTGAGGACTCACTTTTCATGATTTTCTTGTGTCTCTCTCATTTCTCTTCCAAATTTTTCCTCCACCTCTCTTATTTGATTTTCAAAATCTTTTTTGAGCTCTTCCATGACCTCTGATCATTGCATATTTATTTTGGATATTTTGGATGCAGAAGCCTTTACTTTGTTGTCTTCCTCTGATGGTATGTGTTGTTCTTCCTCACCTGAAAGGATAGAAGAAAATACCTGTTCACCAAGAAAGTAACCTTATATAGTCTTATTTTTTTCCCTTTTTTGGACATTTTCCCAGTCAGTTACTTGACTTTTGAGTCCTTTGTCAAGAGCGGGGTATACTCTAGGAACATGTAAGGAAGGCAGAGGAGTTTACTCCTCTCCTGGCCTACACTTTGGTCTGGGAGCAAACATAAACACTCTTCTGCTCAGAATCTGTGAGTAGGATTCCCTGTTCAGAAACGCCACCAGCCAGTGCTCCTCCTCACTCCAGTACCACCACTGTGGGCTGAGATCCAGATCATCTGCTGGATTCCCCCAGAGTCTTTAGGTTTGAGGGCTACAAAAATGGACACAGCTATGGCCTGAGACCAGGGTTAGACAACATTCCCTTCTCCCCAGGTGAAAGAGCTTTCTCACTGACCTTTGAAGCTGTCTTTGGTGTCTATGGGATGAGTAATCTGGGAACCACAACTGTTCCCTCTGATTCCCACCCCCTGAGGCCTGCTCTGGTCCTGTTCCTTCTGCGCTGTGCAGCCAAGGCTGGGCTGCACTCCATGGGATGTACTCTGCTCTGAGCCTGCTGTGAAAGACCTTTCCTGTCAGCCCCCCAGGCTGTCTTGGACTGGAAATCTCTTTCACTGTGTCGTTTTGTGGCCTCTTCTGCTCTAGAAGTTGTTTAGAGTCATTTTTTACAGGTATTTTATGGGCTGTTGGGGGAGAACTTTTACAGGTTTGTCCTTCTACTCCACCATTTTGGCTCCGCCCCCTATACAGTCATATTTATATATCACATATATTATATATTCACATATTATATGTACATACAAGTATATGATTTTTTTTTCTTAAAAGGGAGCACTCTAGTGCTTCATTCTGCAAAAATGTATCCATTGCTTGAAAATGTTTGAATGGCTAAATGAAAGTAGAAGATTTAGATTCCTAAGATGAATCCCTGTCTCCTCTGTCTTCTTTATGGAACGTACAATAAGTGTTAAACTCATACTGGACTCTGACAGATGGGACCATAGACATTCTGTTACTTTGCCATCTTCTGAACATCAACCTTAAGAGTGTCATAACACAGATTTATATCTTCAGTAAAGGTAATTAGCAGGGTCTGGTACAGAGTCCAAGTAGAAAAAGACTTCCCTATCAATACTTAGGTTTTCCAGAAGATTTTATCAATATGTATCATTTTACTGATTACATGGACTCCCATACAATCTTCAGTATCTCTTAGGTGAGATACATGGTCACTCAAAAGTGACAGGCGTGGCTATCCTCAGAGACAAAACAACTTAAACGAAAAATGCATAGTATTCAGATTATAATATGCACTTGGACAGTGCATCTAATGAGTCAGTCTATCAATTGGACAGAAACTTGATATGGGTCATAAACAGGACCCTGATTTAAAAGGAGTCAGAGAAGAATGTGTTAGAAAAGTTGTAAAGTATTCCCCAATTCTAAGCTACTCTACCACAAACTCCATCATTTTTAATATTAATATTTTCTCAATGGGGTTATATGGTTGTGAATCAAGGATCATATCCATTTCATAAGAATCAAAATCGTAAGTGATAGAGTGTAAATGGATTGTATCATATTAGCAATAAAGAGGCATTTATGATATGCAAAACTTGGATAAAAACTGAGCTAGCCATGGAGTCAGTATGGAGAATATCAGTTGACCATTATGAAGGCTGTGCACACTTTCATGAAATATTAAAAGAACCAGAAGGAGGCATCCAGCAGATGGAAGCTGATGGATGGATAAGTGAGCATTATTCCTTCACTTACTATATACCATGATAAGTGTTGGGAATACAAATAATAGACAAACTGGACAGTCCCTGCCCTCAAAGACCTTGCGTGATGATGGGAGGGTTGCACATAGAAGACTGGAATGTAGGAGATGGAAGGGAAGGAGGGGGTACAGACCTTTGCAGAGAAATGGTGAGGAAATAACTGTTGAAAGTTATGGGCCTAGCGAGATAAAGCCAAAGTTCCCTTATCAGAACTAGAGGACCCAGAGGCAAAGTCCAAAGTTCTATGGGAGAGGGGTGAGGGTATTCACTTAAGAGTCGATGGCATGGTGAGGAAACAGACTTTGTGTAGGATATATGGAAAGACATAGAAAAGGAAAGAAAGGCATGGAAAGGTTGAGATCTGTATGGACAGAGCATGTAGCAAATCAATGAAATCACAGATCTCTTAGTAAAGAATACCAACCCACAATAAAACATGTAAGAAGTGGTCATTGTCTTTACAAAAGGATAGGAAACAATTGCTTCATCATAGAATTTACAATAAAATATAACAATCATGATCAAAAACTTAATAATAAATTATTTCCTCAGAGATCCCAGAGCATGATCACATATACCTATATGTTAGAGATAAAAAGGGTTAGGGTTAACCTATATTCTAGAGATAAAAATAATATTCGTAGACAAGTAGACAGAATTGTATTGAATGAAAACACCAAATCCCCAGAAACAATAAAAAATATAGGGTGCACTGAACAGGGAACTATATTTTAGTGAATACTGAAAGCCCATTATTTATTGACTATGCTAACAGAATTCAAATCAAAAGTTTGAATTTAAATATATCTTTTCTATTTAATGCCTCTATGACCATGGACAAATCGCTTAATTTCTCTGAGCTTTAGTTTCCTCATGAATACATGTGAATAATAATAAGGTTATGTTCTATTGGATTGTAGAGGTCATGTATGCAAATACTTTCTTACTAGAAGTCACTAAATAAATGTAAGTTGTTAGATATCTTGCTGGAGTTTGGATCTGTCTCCATTTCATTTGTATAGGGAACTTCAGTTGAGGAAACTCCCTCTTACCATGTGCATATCTACCCTGAAATTTATAATTTTAGAGAGTTTTAAGAGGCTTTGAAGTTAAGGGACTTGCCTAGAGTCACACAATTAATATGAATTTGAGGCAGGACTCAATCTCAGTTTTCCTAATTCTTAGGCCAGCTCTTTATCCACTGGGCCACACTGCCTGTCAAATTGTTATTATTATTTAATATTATTTTAATAATATAAGTTAGAAGGAAAGCAACAAGGCAAATGTCATTTTAAAAAATTTAATAATTATTTTTTCATCACTTGTTAGGGCCAGTGAGGGTACAAAGAAGTGTGGATCTGTTCTTTAGGATATATGTCTTGTATATATAAAATGTATATGTAGAAAGAGATAATTTAACAATTTAAAAACATTAAATTGAAATTTTGAAATACAGGATGAAATCATGCAGATAGGCTGAGTAGTAAAGGCTCATAACAGGGAGAAATCACTGTGGACAGTAGTCAGGGAGGATTTTCTAAAGAAGGTAAAATTTCATCTGGATCTTGAAGAATGGGTTGGATTCCTAACCATGTAACCTTGGGAAAGTCACAGTCTCTCTCTGGACTTCAGTTTTCCCATAAAATGAGGAAGTTAGACTATCTGGCCTTTAAGGTTCCTTTTACTTCTCCATCTATTGTTCTCTTTTACGCAGCCATGAAATTAATCTTTCTTAAAGCATAGGTTTCACCATGTCTCTTCTCCCTGTTCAAAAGTCTTTAACGACTTTAATGCCTCTAGGACAAAGTAAGAGCTCTTCACGATCTGATTCCAGCCTACTTTTCCTTAATTGTTCCTTTCATCCATTCTGTTCCAGGAGGTCTCCAACAAAGGCTGGAGGATCTACTGTTGAGTAGATTATACTTGGGAAATTGTATTTCAGTCATGGAATGGATGTCTTTTGAGGTCATCTTCACTTCTGAGATTCTATGAATATCTGCAAAAACAAAATGTTGGCAGGTGATCCAGATTGGCACTTAAACTGGGTCCACAGGAAGGATGGAGGATAATGGGTAGGAAGCATCTTGCCATCTTTCAAGGCAGCCTGACGGTAATCAACAGCAGAAAGCAGTGGTGTGAAAAATGAGTAAGCTTGCGAAGCTCTCCTGTCACTGTAAGCTGAGAGCAGCGTCCAAAGGGACCCTGGAGGAAGGAAATACAATGAGCCAAAAGTCTTTTAAATAAAACTTGGCCTGCTGCTCTTTGCTCCACCTGAAAATAGAAAGCCACCTAACGAAATATACAGAAAAGTGCCCCCAAATTTTAGGTTTTAGGACATGAAACAAAGGGAATCTCAGGCTGTGCATATTTTTTTCTTTCTTTCTTCCTTCCTTCCTCCTTCCTTCCTTCCTTCCTTCCTTCCTTCCTTCCTTCCTTCCTTCCTTCCTTCCTTCCTTCCTTCCTTCCTTCCTTCCTTCCTTCCTTCCTTCCTTCCTTCCTTCCTTCCTTCCTTCCTTCCTTCCTTCCCTATCCTTTCTCCCTTCCCTTTTACCTTTCTTCCACTCTTCCATTCTTTTATTTATCTATGTATCTACATGCATAAATCTTAGCAATCCAGAGGCTGGTCTGGAATTATATTTCCTTTGAAGAGGATATCTCCTTGAATAAATATAATTGCAGCATTTTCTTAGTTCCTAGGGCTTTTGATAACAGAGATCTTCATATATTGTAATATACTCTGCCTATTCTTCATTGACTCTTCTGAGCCCTTTCTTTGGGAAAAGTCTGGTGGACCATTTTGCAGAGCCCATTTCATCCAACAGTAAATCTCTCTCTCTCTCTCACTCTCTCTCTCTCTCTCTCTCTCTCTCTCTCCCCCTCCCACCTCTTTCCCCCTTACTTCCCTTCACCCCTTTCTCTCCCTCCTCCACTGCCAGGAAAAGTAATAGTAATAACAATAACTGAAATTCTTGTGATAATGTAAGGTTTTCAAAGCATCATCTCATTTCATCATCATAATAATCATGTAATATATATATCTTGTGGGAATTATCATCCACGTACGGATTAGTAAACTGAGAAAGTGTGACTTACCATTGATCACACAGTTACTAAATCACTTTAAATTAGCCTTGTACAGTTTTCTTGACTGCTTGGCTAATCTCATGATAATTAAATACTTGCTCTCTACATGATGGTTCCAAACCATTGTCTATGCTACACAGTCATTGTAGGGCTACCAATAATCTAGTCATGCACTTATCAATTAATAACAATAAGCTGTATGGAGAAGACCTTGAAGTTAGAACAACTTTGTAAATGTCATCTACCTACACAGCAGATTTTTGACAGCCTGTATATTAACGTAAAGTTGTTGTTCATCATTTGAGTCTGTCTGATTTTTCATGACCCCATTTTGGGTTTTCTTGGCAAAAATATTGGGTGGTTTGCCATTTCCTTCTCCAGCTCTTTTTACAAATAAGGAAACTGAGGCAAAGAGAAGTGACTTGCCCACTATTGTCTGAAGTCAGATTTGAATTCGGGAAGATGAGTCTTCCTTTCTCCAGGTGCTCTGTTCAATGTGCCACTTAGCTACCCTAATGTAAAATTACTCTGAGCAAAAGCCCATTACTGTGAAGGCTCAAAAGGAATAGAACAGTGGCAGGAATTTGTAATGAATAATTTTTCCATCCTTGGACTTCATGTATTAGGGTCCCTGAAGCCTGGAGCTGAGTCTCTCAGAGACCATTTTGTCCAACTTACACCAGAACAAGAGCCAGCAAAGATGCACATGACAAGGGTTTAAGCCTTTGCTTGAAGATCTCTAGTTAGAAGGCTCACGCTACCTCCTAAAGCAGCCCATTTCATTTTGAGATACCTCTAATTGTTACGATATTTTCCTTTATAGCAAGCCTGAATTACTCTTATTCTAACTTGCACTTATTACTCCTTGATATCCCTTCAGTGGACAAACAAAACAGTCCCTCTTCCACATGACAACATTTCAGATACCCTAAGGCAGCTATCATTTCTCCCTTAAGGTTCCTTTTCTTCAGGCTAAACATACAAGCTTCCTCAAATGATTTTCTGTGGAAACACCTATATTGCAGAATATAGCTCTGGAAAGGTATGTTTTACTCAAAGAAATAGGATAGCTAGAAGGGCATGGGGGATATGCAAAGAAGCACTGCACTTAATTAAGATATACTTACGTTTGTGTGATATTCCACTGAGCTACTTCCCAAATCACACTTGCAGGGTTGCAGACTGCAGGCTTCTGTGGTTAAAATTATCGATGGTTATTACTGCTATTGTAGCTCACAAGTACTCATCAATGTTCCTCCCATTTACCATCAGACAGTATAACTCACCAACTTTTATAAAAGACTTTTGCTAAGATGACATATAGTAAAGGCAATTGGTATAAAATATTCTCTCAGTGAAACCTAGGACCTACTCTCCCATATTCATGCAGCATCTATGGAAAGAGTAGGTTCAAACTTAGAGTACAGTGGTAGTGAGAATGTATGTAGGATACACATATGGCAAAGGCTAACCAATAACTCTTAGCATCCCATAGCTTAGAAGTTTGTTTTTTCCCCCTCTTTTCTTTTTAGAGTTCTGATATAGCTCCTTTTAGGTCTAGGGTCTCTGCTGGGGAGGAAGCTAAACTCACTTCCAAAACCTATTCCTTTCTTAAGTATATGGATAGCATTCTTCCAGGGGGTCATACTCCACGAAGCTGCTTCTTCTCTGGGGGCAGAGCATTCTAAGCATGGAGGATAGCTAGTACAATAGCACAGAAGTGGACAATGGGATGTTATATTCAAGAAATAATAATTAGGCCAATGAAATTACATTATAGAGTGCACAGAGAAGAATAATATATAATAATACTAGACAGAACCCTGGGTTTTGGGTCAGAAGATCTGGGGCCCATAACTATTATTTGCTGCCTGAGTAACGATGGGCAAGTCATTTCGCTGTTTCCTCATTTGGATTTCCTCATCTGAAAAAGATTTGAGTTAAATGATCTCTGTTTTTTTCAAGCTCCAATACCTGTGACCAAAGTGGTTCTAAGACAAATAAATCATAAAGGTCAAAGTTTGGGATGTGTTGATTAAATAAATTAAGTGGCTTACTGAATAGCTTTGTTAAAATCAGAAGGTCCATTAGTGGATAAAAGAAAAGCACATTCACACAGAGTGGGCCAAACCTGTTTGCTAGGCATAGCTTAATCCATGATGATAAAAATGCATTTTCTTTGGGTCTGACAGCCTTCCACTCTCAAATCAAAGTATTATATTTTTCCTGTATTAAGTTGATTAAAGAGGGCTTTCAGTGTGAGATACTGAAAAAATAAGAAAGTCTTTGACATTCTTACTACCCAAGATATTGGTTAATTTTATTCTGTAGGCTTAATGCCAAATTAGATGCCAATGAAAATAATTGCCTTTTTAATTGGGGAGTCCAATTCTTTCAAAGATGCCATAATCAATTTTTTTCAATTTTTTCTATATAACAGCTCCTGCTGAAAATGATTTTCTACATCTGAGCACATTACGTAATTGACTGGAAGGTGCTGCGAATAAAAGAACCTACTGGTTTTTTTTCGATAGAATTTTTTTATCTGTTTAGATGTTATATTCCCTCCTCTTTAGTGTAAGTTTATTGAGGATGGGGTGTTTATTTTGTCTTTGTATCCTTGGTACCTAGCCCAGGTATATACACACATATATACATATATACATATACACATGCATGTATATATACACACATCATATAATACATATCCCAGTATATACTAGGTAATAAATTCCTGATGAATAGATTTTCATTGGATCATAGATTTAGAGTTGAATAAGACTTTATTCTTGTTGTGCACTTGTTTCAGTCCTGTCTGATTCTTTGTGACTTCATTTGGAGTTTTCTTGACAAAGATATTAGTGTGGTTTGCCATTTTCTTCCCCAGCTCATTTTATAGATGAGGAAACTGAGGCAAACAGGGTTAAGTGACTTGTCCAGGATCACACAGTAATGTAAGGCTGGATTTGAACTCAGGTCTTCCTGACTCCAGGATTTCAATGTGCCACCTATCTTCCTAAATGTGATCTTGGGGCCCATCAAAGCCAACCTCTTCATTTTACAGGTGAGGGAACTTGGTTGGCTGAGAAAGTTTAGATGATTTACCTCGGATGACACAACTAGTAAGGGTATGAGGCAGGAGTTTAACCCAAATCTTTCTGACTCCAACCCCAGAGGCAAGATTTTAACTTGTCTTTCTGACTCCAAGTCCAGAACTCCACTTTGTAATCTAGCTGTCTCTAATTTGAGCAGAAGGCAGCCTGAGACTCAAATTCAACCAGAACTTTCTCATGTATATGCTAAGATCATCCAAGATTTCTTGATAATTGCAATCACAATGATGACCATTTTATACCTTTCTGATTATCATGTAGCAAGTCATAAAATGAGGAAGTATGTACTTATCAAAAGTCATAACATCATAGAATTAAAACTAGAAGGAATATGAGAGATTGTGTATTCCCACTCTCTTATTTACCAGGTGAGGAAACTAAGGTTCAAAGAAATTAAGTGACTTGTCCAAGGTCACACCATGAGTAGCAGAGAGAAAATTTATTCTAGGTTCTTTGACTCTAAATTCAGCAGTTGCCCACCACTGTCAATGAGGATGTCTTGCACAAAATCCAAAAGGTAGAGGGATGAAGTCATGTAGATACTTTTGTTTACAGATGATTTTGCATTGGTTGGGCCCCAAAATTATTATAGGACTTCTTCAATGAAATACATATTTACTTTAAGGAGATACAATTAATAATTCATAGAAGACAAATTGATAAATGCATGCAATGTGATGAATGCAAGAAATGTTTGGACCATTAAAATAGTCCATTTAAGGACATAGCTTTGGGCTCTGAATTTAGCAGGAGGAAGAGAGTGGGCTGGATGGTCTTTGGGACATGATGTGGTGCTTTCAGTGATTCCAAGCTGCTTCCCTGTGCACAAAAACAAAACTGTCAAACCAAATCTTATCTTTAAAATTTTTAATTAAACACATGATATACGGTTGTGAATCTCAGAATGTCACCATCTCTGAAGATTCAAAGATGAGAGTGAATCAGAGGACGCTGAAGAGACATAAGGTGGGCAAAAGTGAGGCTATGACACATTTCCAATGATGACCAAAAGCAGGAAGTAGCAAATGAAGTATTATCAAGGAAATGTATGCAAAGAAAAGGTGGTCTACTGAACATGTACTTAGAGCGAGCAGTCACATGTGAATCTTCAGAGATGGTGAATTCCCCAATCCCTATCATAATCTCTGGCATATAATAAGTACTTTAAAAAATGCTTACTAATTACATTGTTCATTGGTTGATTAGTAAGGCATCAAAATTTCACTGAGAATTTGTATTTTCTTACAATAATACTCTGCCTTTATTCATGATATTTCAATAGTTATTTAGTCAACTAGCATTTATTAAGCTCCTGCTAAATGCCACACATTTGATGATATCAGTATTCCTTTAGAAACCTATCACTGCGCTCTTGCCAGGTGGGATACTTGTGCCCAGGTGGGATCTATTCAGCATGATGTATTGGAGGCTTCCTTCTAGGTCTTCTTACATTTTGTGCGTGCCAATGTAACACTCAGGCTACACAAAAATCTTAGTGCAGTTTTATGCTATTAAAGCTCTAACAGCTAAGACTTTTGGAATAGCCTGTATATATATATTATATATATATATATGTGTGTGTGTGTGTTGTGTGTGTGTGTGTGTGTGTGTGTATTCTCTTCTAGAAGTGAGTTTTATTCTCTTTATTTGTTTATTTTAAATCTTATTACTGACTAGTTAATGTGACTATATATAGAGAAAACTCTCTGAGAACAATTTCTTCATCTACAAGAAACGATTAAAAAATATCAGTTCTTGTTTTCTTGGGAGAATACGTTAAATAACACATCCAAGTGCTTCTCAATTCCCAGGAAGAACAACAGTGTGTACATTTGAGGTCTTGTTATTACATAACTGGAAATGAACTGTCATGCTCTTTATTCTGATAATTGGAGGTTAATATTTCTTTGGTAGGTGAGAGATCTTTTTTACTCAGTGCACTGTTTCTTGAGAGGCTTGTGAAGGAAAAAAAAAAGACTTCCACATTGTACTAATGTACATTTGCTTTTGTAATACTTGGTTATTTCAGTGTCTGTGCTCTCTTCCCTGTTGTTAGACACAATGCTGCAGAATGTGTGGTATTTTGTTTCCTGTGGTAAAATATTTTGAAAAAGAACGCAAGAAACAAAACATAGATGGTGTTAAGGTCTTAAGGATGAAAAAAATAATTATGTTTTCAGGAAATATGGAGAAATGAAATTAGTGCACTTAACTGGAAGGCCAGAGGTGGTACTTTATCACAAGGTAAAGACTATGATAGCTGTTTGAATGTGGCAAATACTTTTGTTGTCAATTTTAAATTTGTGTATGCATGTTTGTTTCTGTGTGTGTGTGTGTGTGTGTTTAGATGTATAAATAGGTTTGACTGTTTTGACTTAGTCTTTTGAAATCTCTGCCAGCACTGAAAACCTTGACAATGAATATAATTCAAACGTTGAAAAAGATACTTTCCTTCTGTTATCTTGTCAATAAAACTGGTTTGTTTCTGGAGACATAGGCTACTTGTGTCCATCAGGAAGATCGTGACTCATGAAGACCTGGCCCAGTGGAGAGGCTTGTATAAAGACAAGCTTAAACTACTAGTAGATGGTGACGTTGAAAGACAGTATTAAAGACAGCTTGCCTCCTGAAGTATGGAAATGTTGCTATGGATCAAAGTTCTGGTAATGTATTTAATAAGTGCTATAAGACCTTAGCCTGAAAGGGCCAGGGTCTCACATTGCATCCTGGGCCATCTCCAGCTGTCCTAATGAATACCTGGCCACTGGACCCAGGTGGCTCAGAAGAAAGTGAGGTTGGTGACTTTGCACAGCCCTCCCTCACTCAAATCAAAATCAACTGCAAGTCATATCATCCTCTTGATGTCATAGTCTACTTAGAGAATGAAGGACAAACCCAACAACCTGATGATTGACTGAATGACAGCTCTACTGGTTTAGGGTCTCCATTTCAACTTTTTCCAAAGGAGATCAGGATCTGAAGAATGGGTGTACTAACCACACTCCTGAGAGATTGATAAGTATGGCTCATTGGAAATAGGGTTGGACTTGGAGGTAGAGACTTGGGTTTAAAATAATGGTGATGGCACTCATTAGCTGTGTAAATAGGCAAGATATTTCACTTCTGAATATTCGTTTTCTCATTTGTGGATAACGATACTAGCAAATACATACCTCAAAGACTCAGTGTGGTGTACAGGGGTAAAATCTAGAGTCAGGAAGGGCTGGGCTCATTTTTTGTCTCTGGTACTTACTTGCTGTGTGACACTGGGTAAGTCAATTAGACTCTGAGTCTTGGAACTTCTCATACAATATTATACATACTACTTTCTTATTAGAAAGAAGGAAATATGGATTGATTATTTACAATGTGCCTGGCATAGTGCTAAACCCTGGGAATACATGTACAAGCAAAAAAGAAGTCCTGTCCTCAAAGAACTTACATGCTAATAGAAGAAGACAAAGGGCACCTGAGAAGCGGAGGAAGGATAGTGAGGGGACAGCTAGGAATAGGGCAAAGAGTGAATAAAGGTTACCCCAACATGGAGGCTCCAGAAAGAACTTCACCAATGGGAGAAGAAGACGGGCCTTACAGAGGTTGGGACTTCCTTCAGGTTGAGGAAGCAGTGGGGGTAGTTTGATGTTCTAGGGTGCAATCACCCTGGCACACGCTGGATGACCTGTTAGCACAGGTTCTTGGATCTGTTTATCTTAAAGGAAAGCAACTTTTAAGGTGTTAACAATCCTTTTAAATTACATTAACTAGTTCAGGGGAAAAGTCAGAGCCCTGAACTTCAGAGAAACTACAGAGAAATTAGCATAAAGAGCAACAGACAGGGATCTGACTGCCTGAAACAATGCAATATTACTATATACTTTATATACACCACTGGATAGAGAGAGCCTTTTACATCTGAGCAGTGGTGGATGGGGTCTTGAACATAAGGCTATTCAGAGTCTTGACTAGGTCCTTCTCATAAGGGAGCACCAAAGCAAAATATCAACTTGGAGTATGTATATACTTCTCAGAGCTAGAAGGTCTCACAACTCCTATGACTCAGTGCCTAACTAGAAATTAGCAAAAGATGTGAAGGCCTTCCTACAAGCAAGCTTCCTCTAAGCAAGTTTCCCTTAATGGGCTCCACATGAGGCTTATTAGTGGGTGGGGAAGATCTTAAATCCCGTTTACACTACATAGGGCAAAGAGCCTTCAGGTGTGGAGGGAAGTTCCAGGGTTAGACGGTTTGAAATCCAGAAGCCAAGAATAGGGTTGAAAGGAAAAAAAAACCCAGGAAGTTCCCATACCTAAAAGATCACAAATTATTGATATGTTGACCTACTTCACAGGATTATTTTGGGGAAAGTATTTTTTAGACCTTAAAATACTATATGCATATGAGTTATAATTAACACTAAACCAGAATACCAAGTTATTAATTTAAAATTCAAAATATAAATGCTGAAGTACCTGGAATACTTAATATTTTTTCCAAAGCTTTCCTTCTGAGATTATTTTACATTTACCATCTATGTCTCTATCTATCTCTATCTCCATAATTATATTTATCTTGTATGTACATAGCTATTTGCATGTTGTTTCCTCCATTAGAATGTAAGCTCCTTGGGGGCAGGGCCTATATAGCTGTCTTTGTACCCTTAGCATTTAGCACAGTGCGTGACTCATAAAAAGTGCCTATTAAGTGCTTGATTTCCAGTAGGACATCCCATTTGGAAAATCACATTAAGGACATAAAATAACTTAGCAAACATAGTATCAAGGGAATGGGATGATCTTGAAGGATATTTGCCACATTATAATAAAATACCTTTCTCCCTTTTAGTTATCACCCAGCAGAGCCTCCTATTCTTACTCCAACGCTGGAAGCAAGGACAAATTCTTTTTTTTTTTTTACTTCACATTTTCTTTATTTCACAATGACTCCCTATTATGGCAACACTTGCTGAAACATCGTACAATACAATTGAGGTCAAACAGATCTCAGTTTTTTGTTGTTATGTCAGTTCTGAGTAGGTTATATGGTAGAGTAGAAGGACTGGATTTGGAGGCAATGGACCAGGTTTTGGATCCTGCTTTTGCAGCTAACTACCTGTGCAATATTGGATAAGATCTTTTACCCCTTTTATACCTTAGTTCCCAGCTCTGTAAAATGAGGGGGTTGGCTGAGATGATTTCTCAGCTTTAACTGTACAATCTGTTTTAGATGGACATGTTCCAAGTTTCCAGTTTCTCAACAAAGAAAGACTTGCAGACAGGTTGGCACAAGTCAGCACCTAGCATCTAACAGGTGCTTAATAAACACTTGCTGATTGATGGATAGGTTGATGAGATCTGTCCAAGCCAGATAATCTAAGATCACTTGTATAAGAAGCTAGAAGGACAACAAACAGACATGAAATTGAATAAATGTCAGTGTTTATATGGCATCTGAGATGAGAGTGGAAATACTATATTTGGATTCTATCACCTCTGTCCTTGATGTGTTTCATAAGAAAGTGAAATGGCATTCATTTTGGTGAAATTAGCAAAGGAACCTATGATATGGCGCCATTAATGTTCTTTAACAAACACTCTGCACTTTCTTGTATCCCCACAGATAGTGCCTTTTGGGTTTTCTCAACCATCATGTAAGGAAAAAGGCAATGAAAAAGGACAGAAGAGGGGTGGCCATCTTGCCCTGGTATTCATGTGAAATTAATGGCATAGGCATCACAGCTTAGTGCAGTCATTCTCAAAGTATGGTCCAGGGACCCCTGGGAGTCCTGACACCCTTTTATGTGATTCACAAGATCAGAATCATTTTCATAATAATACTAAGATGTTTTCATTTCTAATACAGGGAATATTAATAGATACAGTGCAAAAAAAACCAAAAGTTCTTGGGGGAGGTCCTCAATATTTTTTATGAGTGGAAACAGATCCTGAACAGGCTTAATGTATAATATAATTACAAAGAAGCTAGGCATAAATCTCTTCTCTGACATTTACGATCTGTGTCACCATTGGTAAGACACTTAACCCATCTGTGCCTCATTTCTTACCTGTAAAAAAGAGGGGACAGTATGAACTACCTCACAGAATTCTTGTAAGGATCATGTGAGAAAATATGTGTACAGCATTTAGCAAACTTTAAAACATTAGATAAATGCAAGTTATTATTATTTCATACAACTTTGTTCAGTCATTTTTCAGTTGTTTTATTCTTTATGACATCATTTGGGGTTTTCTTGGCAAAGATACTGAAGCGGTTTGCCATTTCCTTCTCCAGCTCATTTTACAAATGAGGTAACTGAGGCAAACAGGGTTAAGTGATTTGTTCAGAGTCATGCAGCTAGTAAGCACCTGAGGCTGTTTTTAAACCCAGATCTTTCTGAGTCCAGGCTTGGAGCTCTATTCATTGTGGCACCTAACTGCCCCCCAACATCTTTCTAAAACATTATCTCCAAATTGTAGCTATCATAGGTATATTAACCTATGGGTGAGCAACATCTTGTTAGGTTTTAAGGAATCTTTCATACTGTTCCTTTTTTCCCTGCATATTCAAAAAAATGGTCAAAATCACCAAATGTACACCATAGCTGGTTGTGTTAAATCCAAGGTGTGACATAGCAGTCACAAAAGCCAAAGGTCTCCTCAGGAGCTATTCTCAGAGACATTATGTCCAGAAAAGGAAGGTGATACTCTATTGTACTCTGCCTGGAGTCTCGGATTTGCTTCTGGGTACCACACTTGAAGAAGATCATTCACAAACTAGAAGACATCCAGCTAGCAAACCTGGTCTTCATGATGCTAACTCTAGCACTGGATTTTCTGTAGCATCTTGTTTTGCCTTTGTTTTCTAATAGGCGTAAGACTGTTAGTACCTACACTGACAAGTATCTTAAAATCTTTCTAATGAGATTTCCCTTAGCTCCTTAAAGAGAGTTAGGGAAATACCTTGGTCTGTTCAATAGCCTACTGATAATCCATCTCTTGGGAGTAGGTTACTTCTTCAGTTGGTTAATTTTTATCCATTTTATGTTGATTGTCAACAGCTTCAATGGTACAAGTTGTTTGTGTTCCTCAAAATTGGGGTGTACGCTATTTGGGACTCCCAGGCTACATTTGCTACAAAGATATAATGTGATGTCAAACCTGTTGCGCGGCCTACTGGTTTTATCTTCTATCCTAAAAATGATGAAGAATCAGTGTGGCATAATAGACAAAGCCACCCTTGGAGCTAGGAAGACCAATGAATTGGGCCATATGAGAAATGGACAATGAACTTGGCCTAAAAACAAATAGAAGGAAAAGAGTGAATTACATTGTGCTGGGAAAATTGCATAGAGCCTTCATTGATACTCAGACACTCTCCAAAACAAAAATGTTCATCAGTATTTTTTTTAAGTAGAAATAGTGTGCATAGTGGAGAGGGAATTGGTCTTGAAGTCAGAGAGACCTAGAGTCAAGTCTCAACTTTGATGCCTTCTGGCTGTGCTCTATAGGCAACTTTCTTAGCCTATCAGATGGAGAGAAAGTGATGCCCTGCACTGGGCAAAAGGAGTCTCTTCACCAGAAAGTTCCAGTGAAATCACAAATCTAGTCCTTATCCCTAGAAATTGTATTAGAACATTCATTTTGTAAGAGTTATCTATTGTTTGAGTCTTTTTAAAAAGGGGTTTTGATGGAAGTGGGTGGAAATTGGTGAGAGAAAGAAAGAAAAGGATCCCTATTAAATGAAATATTTTGATACTTTACTAAATCTGTGATTTCACTGCTATGGATGCTCTCTCCACTGTTGAAGACCCAAAAACTTCTACACCTTGTTGTCCTCGGTCTGCCATTCTCATCTGTCCTTTTATAAATCCTATGTGGTATTTCTCCTCAATTCCTATAGGCCAGCCTCTGGTTCTTTTAACTAACAATGAGCATTTATTTAGAATCGACTATGTGCTAGGCACTGTGCTTATTGTTAGGATTGAAAGACAAAAAAATATATCATTCCTATTCTTCCACTCCTCCACTCCGTGAAGCTTTTATTTAATTTATTTAATATCTCATCATTTCAAATGTAGCCCTTGGATAATAGAGGACCACAAATCTAGAGCTGGAAGTGACCTCTATTCCAATCCCCTCATTTGGTAGAGAAGGAAACTGAAACACAGGGAGATTATGAGTTGCCAATCACACAGATATTAAGAGTCAGAGGCAGGATTTGAACTGAGGTCCTCTTTCTTCAGAACCAGTGCTTTTCCCATGCTGTATCATGTTGCCTCTTTGTCCAGACCCCTCACTTTATTTTATTTTTTGTGCTTGAGTTTTTTTAATTAATTTGTTTTCAGTTTTCTACAATCACTTCCACATCTTAGATTTTTATCCCCTTTGCTCCTTCCTCCTTCTCCTCTCCCTCCCCAAGATGGTGTGCAAGCTTATATAGGTTCTACACATACACTCTTAATAAATACATTTTCCCCTTAGTCATTTTGCATAGAAGAATTACAATGAATGGGAGAAACCATAAAAAAAGAACCAAAACAAAACACAAGAGAAAATAGTCTGCTTCATTCTGCGATCCAATTCCATACTCCTTTCTCTGGATGTGGAAGACATTTTGCCTCAAGTCCATTGGGAATGTTTTAGGTCCTTTAATTACTATGAAGGACTAAGTGTACTAGAAAAAATTCCTCACACACTGTGGTTGTTGCTATATACAAAGTTCTCCTGGTACTGCTCCTTTCACTCAGTATCAGTTCATACAAATCTTTCCACATTTTTTTGAAGTCCTCCTGTTTATCATTTCTTATAGCACAATACTATTCCATTACATTCATATACCACAATTTGTTCAGCCATTCCCCACTTGATGGGCATCCCTGATTTCCAGTTCTTTACCAACACAAATAGAGCTATAAATATTTTTATACATATGGGTCCTTTTCCCATTTTTATGATCTCTTTGGGATACAGTCTTAGATGCAATATTGCTGTAGATCCCTCATTTTAAAGAGGAGGAAACTGTGACTGGTCCACCTCCTTTTTCACTGATGCCTCCACTGCATTAAAGGAAATCCATTAAAATATACAACTAGAAAAATACCATTAGCAGTGTTCTGAGAGCCTGTGTTCTATTTTTATATGGATACTTCTGGTTAATGATCTTGATAGCTCGTAAAGTTTCAATGCCCAAGGAACAAATATGTCAGAAATGTTTTGGCCTCATAGGTAATGCACATTTGAACCCCCAATCACACAAGACATGCATTCAAGGAAAAAGCCATGTTATTTGAATCCATGTAATACAACCATTTCCATGACTTCTTGATTCTAGCTCCTGTCACATTCATATTTTTGGCTTTATTCCCATGAGCACTGCCTCTTTATGGTCAGGTCTTTATCACCTGTTATCATCAGAGGCTTCTAGGCAGTGCAGTGGATAGAACATTAGACTTGGAGTCAGGAAGACCTGAGTTCAAATGCTGCTGCAGAAACTCACTAGCCGTGTGATCCTGGGTAGGTCTGTGTTTACCTCGGTTTCCTCATCTGTAAAAAATAAGGTGTAATAATAGCACCTACTTCCTAGGATTGTTGTGAAGATAAAATGAAACAATACTTTTAAAGTGTTTATGTTTATCACCTAGGCTACTGAATTACTTTCCTGATCAGTCTCCTTTCTACCAGTCCCCCCTTTCTCATTCTACCCTTCACCCAGTTGCCTGAATGATTGCCTTATATAGCCTTAGTCATAAACATAGTAATTTGTGGTAGAGTGAGAACCAGACTCAGGGAGTCGGTCAGCCTGTCAATCAGCAAACATTTATGAAGTGTTTCCTATGTGCTGAGAGCCAAGGACACACAAAAAAGCAAAAAAACAGTTTCTGCAATTAAGGGAGAGATAAGAGGCAAAAACAAAACCAAAAACTGAAACCAAAATTAAAAACAAAAACAAACGATGCTCACACAATAGATACAGTAGTGAATCTCTCAAGGCTCAACTCTTTCCTCTGACATACATACTAACTGGGCTCTGAGTCTCAGTTTCTGTATCAGTGTATATATAAAATGAAAGGGTTAGACTTGATGATTTTTAAGGTCCTTGCATTTCTAAATCTACGATCCTATGATTGGTGACATTGGCTCCTTGAAAGGTCCCCTTGTCACTTGATTGGCCTGTGTTCTCCAGACTGTCTAGTAGTTTCCCACTACTGGGACCTCTTTCCTTCTGGGCCACTGTAAGGCCCATAAATCTCACACTTATTTTTTTTAACCAATTAGTTTGATAACCCCCCTTTTAAAATGCAAATACTCACTGGAAGGGATAAATCCATTGGTCATTCTGACAGTTCCTGATTTGCCTGTCTTGGTGTTCTCTTTTCCTGCCTAATGTCCTCATTCTGTTCTTTGGATGTTCAGGTCATGCTGCTGTTGTGTTCATGAGTTTATAGATTTAGAACTGAAGGAGACTTCAGAGGCCATCCAGGCTAACATTCTCATGTTACAGATGAGGACACTGAGGTTTAAGAGAAGTAAAGAAGACTTCTCCAAGGTGCCACAAAATATTAGAGAAAAGCAAGAACTGGCATTCTTTCCAGTGCTTTTTTTTCCTCTCCAGCTGACAATAGCTTGATATTTGTCTTCTTTTACCCAGCGTCCAAACTTGAGTTGAGCTAATATGTGTAGAGCTGTTTTAATTTGCGTTTATCTTATGCACTTGGCAGCTTGGAGCAGTAATAGGGAGCTGGCCTTGAAATTGGGTGAGCCTGAGTTGGAGACCTACTTCTGACCTATGCTGGCTGGGTTGACCCTGACTGTATTAAATTCTCAGCTCTAGGCAACTCTCTATGACTGCAAATTGTAGAGAAGGTGTCCTACATAGGAGAGGAAATCATGTAGGAAGTAGGAAGTCCCCTGTACCTTTGAAATCACAAGTCCATTCTTTATCCCAAATATATACACTGTGAAAAGTCAGATTTGTATTTTCTCTGGCCCCAAACTGCAACTGTAAGTTCTCTCTCTCTCTCTCTCTCTCTCTCTCTCTCTCTCTCTCTCTCTCTCTCTCTCCTTCTCTCTCTCTCCTTCTCTCTCTCTTTCTCTCTCTACTTTTCTTTCTCTCTCTCCTTTTCTCTCTCTCTCTCTCTCTCTCTCTCTCTCTCTCTCTCTCTCTCTCTCTCTCTCTCTCTCTCTCTCTCTCTCTCTCTCTCATTTTTATTTTATCTAGCATACATCCCTAAAAATGTTAAGTGATCCACTTCAGATTATCAGGCCACATTGAGAAATCACAATTTTTTTTGTGCCACTGGAAAATTCCTACTTATCTTTAAAGCAATCCAATTTAAAAATAAAAGTAGGAGAACTGAATAATATCAATTACCACATAACTCAGTTATTTTAGATAAAAAGCAAGAAACAAAGCCACGTGCAGAAGTCTGAACATGTTTCCAGGTCTCTACTCATCTGTAAATTGCCAGTCTTTTGAAGACTTTATATACTGTTAGCTAGACACTTGTGCAATAGACACTTGTATTCTATGTTTTGTCTTTGTGTCCCAATTGTCCTGAAAGCTCCCTGATTATCGAAAATGTGAGAATGATATCACTTTAGCAATGGGAGGAGACATCCTCTGAGATACACCTTAAGGGTCATTCTTGTTACCAGAATTCTCCAGATCATTCCCCAAATAGGGGTCCTCAAAGAGGGATCAACCCTCTTTGGAAACAAATTTTCTACTTTGTTTTTTTTTTTTGGTAAATCACCTGCTTCGCTCCATTGCCAGACTTACAGGAAGCACTCACACAGAACAAAGAGACAAGCAAATGGTAACCCTGGCAACAGGAGCTGTGTGCAAGCTTTTGGAAAAGGCCATTCTGTACTACCCAGTTCTCCTTCTTTATTATACTCTACATATAGGCTTGGAGGGAGCATTTTGTGGCACCTGAGGGAAAATTTTTAGAGCACTGCATTAGAAGAGAGCATATAAGCCACAGACACAAATAATAGGAATTGGGCGAATATCTTTCCTGCCCAGCTTTCAAATCCCCTTGGACCCTGACTCTGTTTTCACTGATATGGGATGTAAATCAAGCTTGCCTCAGCACTATATTCAAAGGAAAGCCGCCTCAGTTGAGATTGCTTTTGTTTTAAAGTGAAATTTAAATTTGACATCATATCACCGAACGCTCCTTCGGTATAGGGCACTATACCAAGCCCTGCTGTGTTCTTGGTCTCAGATACACCTGTCTGTAAGAACAAACTGTCCCTTTACCTGGGGTTTGGTCTGCCATGAGAATTTTCTGTCTATAGATCTAAAGACATATGGATTCCTATTTAATCCTGTGTTAGAGGGGCACATAGAAACTGTAGCTGCAAGTAGTGACATCCAGAAGATTGATTGTTAAGCCTTTAAATCCTGCTCAACATAACAGAGTTCTGCAGAAAACAAGCATATCTTACTTAGTTTATTATTTTAAATTAAACGCTAATGTTTGTGGAGCACTGGCATAGGCATGGAAAGGACAATGAAAGTTAAATAAGATAGTGCCTGCCCTCATGAAGCTTCTATTAGATTAAGGGGGTGGGTTGTGTTGGATTAGAAACCATCAAAGGGGAGTTAAGAGGAAACATGGCTTAATGGACAGAGACTGGACCTTGGCTTGACTTGGGAGTTTTTCTTTCTATTTCCAATGCTTAGCTCCATGTCTAGCACATAGTATTGGCTTAACATGTACATGATGACTGATTGGCTAATCTCTGATATATGTAAGTTATTTAATTCTCACTATCCCAGGTAATTCTCTGAGACAACATGTTACATTAGAATTGCCTATCTGCATTTGTGGATGAAATTTCCATGCTGGACAGTTCTCATACTAATGAAATCTTAGGTACTGGCCACAGAGAAATAAAGGAAATCAATTTAAGTGAAAGAAGAGCATATGCTGGCTCAATCCTAAACAAGAGGCCTCTGACCCTTTAAGAAAGTAGCTAATGTGGCCCCCAAAGCTGTTCTAACCTGCCAAATTACTTCCATTCCCACAGACCCTTGGTTATGTGTGTTACTACTGGATTACTCCTATGTATCTGAATCAGGTCACTTCCTGTTCCACTTTCCACCCGCTGACTTTTATGTTTGACTGGCCCAGACAATCCCTTTTCTCCTGCTGTGCCCTTGGCACTCTCTCTTACTCACTTTCCTGACTTGTTGCTTTATTTTATGTAACCTCCTCCACCTTGCCCTCTCCTCCCCTTCCTCTTGACATATTTGTGGTTGGCAAGTTCTGCTTTGCTGGCATTTCTTACCCTGGAGCTTCAGCTGCGGGCAGTGGGCTTATTAGCAGTGGGCTTTCCTGGTCTGTGTGAACTATGAAGACTGACCTGGAGTGCCCCAGCACTGGCCCTTGTAACATTGTTGTAGAACTCTCCTCAGGTTATAAAAACACCTGAGGCTTTTACAAGATATGATGTCTTTTTTCATTAATGTAAAACTTAATATTTTTTTCAGGAGGATAACTTGATTCTAATAGAATTACATTCTTTTGCTAAGATAAAGAAAGAAATGGTTAAAAATATTTTGGGGGCAGATCTATGTGAGAATGCCTGGGGAAAGCATGGGATCTACAACTAGAAGGCCTGCATCTGAATCTTGGTTCTACTTCTTCCTAATTGTAAATCTTAGACAAATCCCTTAGCCTCTCTAGGCCTCAGTTTCCTCATCTGTAAGGAGAGGGTGCTATACTTCAGTTTAAAGTCTTTTCCAGCTTGAAATCCTACATCTCTATATATTTATTCTCTTTCTTCCTTTTTATTCATTTCAGGAGGGTAAACGACTACCACACTGGTAAATTAATAATGGGAGTAATTAATTTTTTAGTAGATAAGGGATGATTTTCTGATTTTTTTCCCCCACTGAGAGCTGTTTCATTTCAGTTTTTCTCAGAAACTTTTTTAGCTAGTATGTAAATGAGTGTTCACTCTCCTTGGGCAGAATATTATGGCAAGTGTATTATGGGAAGTGACTTTTCATATGGGAATTTGTGTTAACTATTGTAGGACATCCTGGAATGTACGTGTTTATGAGATGCCAAGAATGTGGAAGGTATTTGCCCTTATTGCTTAACAATTGTGTTTACTGAGATTCATTTACATAGCAGATACAAAGGTTGAGTCAGTCAATAAACATTTAAGTCCCTCATGTGCAATGCTAAGCGATTGGGACACAGAAAGGAAAAAGACAACCTTTGTCCTTCAAAAGGTTACAATTTCATGGAGGAAGACAGCATACCAAGGCTTGAAAGAAGGTTCAGGGAGGGTATCTGTCAGAGCACAATGGAGCAGTGCAAAGGAATACAGCCCAGTGAGAAATGAAGGGATGGCTGGTCCAGAATGCCCTTCTTGAATGGAAGTTTGGGGAGGAGCTTGTGATTCTGTCCTCCAGTCAGAGGATATGAATCAATCAGGTGAGGTATGAATGCCAAGACCGATGCCAGCTTTCATGAGTGTTCCAATGTACTGCACAGGGTCAAATTTACACAGCTCCTTGGGGTTTCTGACATAGAACTCAACTGAAATGAGGCCATCGAAGCCTTGGTTGGGAATTAAACACAATGCCTGGAACATAACTGCTTAATAAATGATTATTGCTCAAAGAGGAAGTTACGTAGACTTCCTAGTTCTGAGCTAGAGAGGGATCTCTGATGGAAATGAAGATCTCAGTGAAAACAAAACATGGTTCAAAAATAAATTCAGGACTGAAGGTGTTGAAATAGAATGATACTGATGAGAGAATGCTCAACTGGAAAGCGCTGGTCCTGGGAGGGATGACCAGCATTGTGTGGGGTAAAAATGCTCTATTTAGAGTCAGAGGACCTGAGTTTGAATATGAACTCTCCTACTTTCTCCCTCTGTGACTTAGGGCATTTAAATCAGTTAAGTACTTATAATAACAAGCACCCTAGCACACCCAGGATGGGCTGCTAGCACAGGTTCTTTGATTTGCTTTATAAAGGAAAGAAAGATTCAAAAGGGTTAACAATCCTTCTTTAACTGAACACATAAGTTATTCGCTAGTTCAGAGGAAAAGTTAACACCCTGAACATGGAGAAAATACAAGCAGAGAAACTGGCACAAAGAGCGACAGGCAGGGCTCCAACTGTCTGACAAAGTAATACAACCACCTACATACACCACGGGATGGGGAGAACAGCATCTGAGTAGTGGGGGGGCAGGGCTCTTAACAAACTACTCAGAGTTCCATCCAGGGAATCAAAAGGTCCTTCTCACAGGTGAAATCCCCAAACCAGCCTCCCAGCATATCTGTCTGTCTATCTATCTATCTATCTATCTATCTATCTATCTATCTATCTATCTATCTATCATCTATCTATCTATCTATCTATCTATCTATCTATCTATCTATCTACCTACAGTTTTCAACTAATAGGCTCAGAGGCAGAAAGCGTCACATCTCAACGTGACTCAGCACAACTGTGAATTACAATTCACGTGTTTTCGATTAGCCTGGGAAACTGAACTCCAAAAAGAAAACCACAAAAATCCCACTTTGCTTGCTATTCTAGTACTCTAGGCCTCAGTTAACTCATCTGTAAAATAAGGTGATTACAATCACTGACCTTACCTAAGATTCATTTTAATTTATGACAATCTATGATTTTATCCTCCAAAAAGCCTGGTGCAAGGGCTTTACTTATGGACATGTAAGACTAAGGCTATGACAGAAACCAAGAATAATCTGGTGACTAGTGAGTATTTCAGGTTTCTGCTTTTCTGAAAGAGCTACAGCAAGAAAAGCCATGGGTGTTTTAAATCAAAAGAAATGTGAAAGAGTCCACTCATCTACTTATGAAGGAGACTCTAACACAGGGGTGGGGAAGCTGTGGGCTCAAGGTCTTGTAGGCCCTTGGGTATGGCCTTTTGACTGAGTCCAAATTTTACAGAACAAATTGTTTAATTAAGGAGATTTATTCTGTGGAGTTTGGATTCGGTCAAAGGGCTGCACTTGAGGACCTAGAGGGCCACATGTGGCCTTGAGGTCACAGGCTCTCCATCCCTGCTCTAGCAAAATCCAGAAACTGGACACTAAGAGAAATTCTTCAGCTATGTGCTTTCTGGAGCCAAATCAGCAGGGATCATGGAACCTATGGAGAATGCATAGCTAACAGAGACCCTTTGAGAGACTCTGTACCATGAAAGACTAATAGGGAACAGGCTTGATAGGAGCAGCTCATTGTCATTACCAGAAGACACTGATAGCTCTGTAGCATAGTAGCTTTGAGTTGCTCCCTTCTTCCAGGATGTCCTGGCTAAAAGTGTTATCTACATGTGAGATTCTTCACATGTGTTCTCTATGTGTGTCCATACTTCTTGTTGATTATATGTATACTTCAGGTTTATGGGAAGCAATTTTTTACTTCTACTTTTCCTTATGATGCTATTTCATTAAGTATCTTTGATTTAAATTGTATTTTCTGTCTGACTAATAAAGGTAAACCCAGTGGTGGGGGCTTATGAACTGTGAATCCAAGGCAAGCTGAGGTTATGTGATTATCTCAGGGTTATGCAGCTAGTAAGTTTCTGAGGATGGATTTGACTCCAGGTTTTCCTGACTTTGGAACCAACGTTCATCTACATGCTACCTACCTACTCTGTCTCTCTGTCTTTGACCCAGACATCAGTTGAGGAGCTGAAACTTGGGGAAAGCAGACGACTACAGGGATGGCATTAAGTAGTCACTTAGTACTTTTGTGACTGAGCAAATCCTTAATCTCCATGGGCCTCATTTTTCTTATTGGTAAAATGAGAAGATTGGACTCTAGGACCACTAAGATTCCATCTGTAAACCTATGACCCCGTGGCTCTATGGGAGCTATTATAAGCAATTGATGCTTTTGATTTTTATCATGTATTTACCAATTCAATTAAACTGTATTTAAATTATGTCTTTAACTGAAAATAATAAACAAGGAACAGTTACGTCAATTCCAATTTAGAAATTCTATGCCTATGTAATGGACTGTGCTTATTTGGAATTTTTCTAAATTTGGTAATTACAATAGCTATCATTTACATAGCATTTTGGGGTTTGCAAAGTTCTTTACAGATATTATTTCATTTTATTCTCACAACAACCCAGGGAAGTAGGTTCTATTATTTTTTCTAGTTTACAGATGAAGACACTGATGAAGTGGACAGATTAAATGATTTACCCAGGGTCACACAGCTGGTGAATGTCTGAACTCAGATGTTCCCGATTCCAGGTCTAGTACTCCATCCTCTGTGCTTCTCAGCTGACTGTGCCTTGTAACATTTCTGACTACCTGGGCACTACCTGTCTCTACCTGGATGACTCCATAGGGCCTTTAACTAAAAATGTCTAAAACTGGACTTCTCATCTCTTACCTGAATATTCCCCTTTCTGGCTCTACTATTTATGTTAACCACACCACCTTTCTCTTTATCATTCTTCTGGTACAGTGGATCACTCAGAGCCCAAGGGTTCAAATTAAAAAAAAGCAAATCTCATTTAATAAAAACATATTAAAATATCCCAAGGTGGTGAAAAAGCTGTTCTGGAAGAGAAAAGAAGAAAAAATTCCCTCAAAAGCAGTTGACAGAGAGTTTCCCTGGGGTCTCAGATATTCTCCACCAAAATCCTATAAAAACACTTTTATCTTCTTGCCCAAAGGGCCTGCAGCTGGGTGGCATCAATCTGAATGGAGGCAAAGTTAACCCAAACTGTCCTAGGTCTGCACCATTCATTCCTTACTCACAATAGTTTCCTCAGTTCCAGCAAATTGTTTGCCCTACACAACCCTTCTAGACGAAAGATCAGTGGTCTTCCAAAGACAACTCTCACACAAAGATGAATTTTAATGGAAGACAGACTTCACAATGAGTGAGTAATAATGCATCTGCTTTCATCAAACTAATTCTTCTTATTTATTTCCTAACCTGACCCTGGTTGACTTTGGCTAGTGAATTTTATGTATACTGTTATACTGTTTATATATGCTGTTTTGTATGATTACTTAGTAAATTACTAATGCAGTCAATCTTATCTGCAGATGGTCTCA
Organism: Bettongia penicillata ogilbyi; assembly: GCA_023548195.1. Lineage (NCBI taxonomy): Eukaryota > Metazoa > Chordata > Mammalia > Diprotodontia > Potoroidae > Bettongia > Bettongia penicillata. The sequence goes on along the minus strand of JAJHZJ010000125.1, from coordinate 1,777,107 downwards.
AAAATAGATGATTGTCTCAAGGTTAGGAAGAATTTCCTCTCAATTAGGGTCTGGGCACCTGTTGATCTGTAAAGTCTCTTTCAGCTCTAAATTCTATGATTTTGTAAGTCTAGGGTCAGAAAGGATCATAAATTGGGTGCAATAAGGGATCTTAGATGCCATCTAATTCTACCTCTTCCTTTTACACATGAAGAATTGAAACTAAGAGAAACTGAGTTGCCCAGGGTCATACAGGTATAAGCAGCAGAACTGAGTTTTGAGTCCTAACTGTTCCCCCACCCTCACCACTGCCCAACTCCAAATCCATCGTATTTCAATGCCTCTCTGGGTTAGAGCTAAATTCTCCTGAATTAGAAATATGACCCATCTTTTCCTATAAGCTTGACTTAAGTAGCTCATAGGCTTTAAGAGATGTCTCTTTAGGGGAAACAAGCTTCCCTCCCTCCTACCCTCAGATCATGAAGCTATTTCTGTTTTCTTCACTGAAGAAAAAACTTCCCCCTTCTCCTTCCACCCCCCCAACTTCAGTATTTTTTGAAGTTTCAATTTATAGATCACTCTTCAGTGAGCTATTAAGCAAGTGGACTCGTTTTCTCTATGGCAACCTATATGGTCTACTTGAAAGTCAAAGGGAAAAATGCATTAGGCAACACCATGGCTGGAGTAAGCTTCCAGGATACATTATACCATAAATACACAGAGCTGCAGTAATGGAGCCTCTATCAAATGCTCGTCTGAATGCATGAGCTTATGGCTTTCACAAATCAGAAAAATGAAACTATAAATCAAGGGTCTTGATGCGAAATTATTGGAACTGCTCTCCCATAAGAGCATGGGGAATGGTCAACAATTGGGATAATGAATGGGTCAATTAGTAATCCCAAAATAGGCACTTATCTTAAGTTAATCAATGCACAGAAGAAATATTCAATTCTACTTCTTGCTCTCAGAAATAGATTTTTTTTTATGGGAAATGTGCAAATAAAGTTTGAGAAATTAGGGAGTTGATGATGAGTGAGCTCAGAATTGAAATTGAGATGCAGCTATAGGGTTCATATCTATTAGCTTCAATTCATCTTTGGAAGTCTGGATTTGGAGGACCATGGGCTGAGCCTTTGCTAGCATACAAATAATTCATTTGTTATGAATTTAATTATTATTAAATTATTAAATAATTATTTAAGTTAAAGACATGTATTTTCTTACTTTTCATCAATGCTATAATGGAAACTACATTACCAGATACTGGGATTCGGACATTAGAAAGGCAATACCTTTTAAGAACAAATCATGAAATGATAGATTTTTAAGCCTGGAAGTGATCTCAGAACCATCTAATTAGTACTTTAGAACTTGAAGGGATCTTAGAAGTCATCTGATCTAATTTTCTCATTTCATGAATTAGGAAGCCATGGAGTTCAGTGGGCAACAAGGAAGCACAATGGGTAGAGTGCTGGATCTAGATTTAGGAAGACTTGGGATCAGATTTGGCCTCAGATCCTTATTAGATGTGTGACTCTGGTCATATCACTAAACTTCTTTTTGCCTCAGTTTCCTTCACTGCAATATGGGGATAAAAATAATACCTATTTCCCAGGGTTGTTGTGAGGTTCAAATGAGATTATAATTGTAAAGGGCTCAGCACAGTGCTTGGCACATAGTATATAAGCATAATTGTTAGCTATTATCAGCTATTGTTTTTATTCATTGAATTAGTGCAATTGATCCAAGGTCACACAGTAAACCAATGGTAGGCTTAGCATTAGAATCATGTTCTCTAGCTTCCATATTAGCATTTCTTCTACTTCTTTTCTGGAAAGTCTAATATATGGATTGAAATCTCAAGAATCTGAGAGCCATTGCATGAAGCTGTGGTTTCTGACAGTGAAATCTCAACATAACAGCATTGTCCATTCAATTACTTCAATGGCAGGTTATTATAATGAACATTTTAGAAAATTAACACGTTCATTATCTCTTTTAGTTAATAATCCTTCTGATTATCCGTGATTGACAGCAAAGAGGTTTCCTCTGAGGTCAATTTTCTGAGGCTTGGGGCCTATTAAGACAAAAAAACTATTCCTAGTATAACATGGGAAGTCTAGCCCTGCCTGCCACTATCCTGACATACCTGAATTTGCCTGTGTTGCCTCCCAAGATGTATAGAGAACAGTAGAGAGAACCTAGAGAAAGAAGGGATGTTCCAGTCAAACTGAAGCTGCCAAACCTATGACAAGGTTAGACAATGATCCTTCCCTCCTTGCAGCTGAGAGTGGGAGTGTTTTTGACTATATACAGACACCCTTTGCTCTTGACTCACCTCATTATCGGGCTTGCCCCCCGGGAGATAACTGCCCTGGAGCCTGTTCGGTTGGGGTCGCTGAACCATGATTACTTTACTCTCAGCTCAACTCACTCTCTGGAAGGCTCTGTCTTCACCAGAAGCCTTGCCCCCCCGCCCCCTCCCAACGCCCACTCTCTCCACTCCCCCTTGATTAAGGGAAAAAAGCTGGTATACATTGAATAAAACCAGCTTGTGTTTGGGGCTAAGAACCTGTGTGGTTGCACAATTGGCACTGGGATTGTGGAGAAGTGAGCAAAAATAAAAGTTAAATTCTACCCAAGCTGATTCTGCTAATCTAAATGGTGCTGGTTCAGCGTCTAATTTCCTGTCTGTAAAGAAGCATAGCTGTGTCTATTCTCCTGTCTTTGCGCCTGTCTATCCATCTATGCACATGTTTATATATCTCTATATCTATAGCTGTACATCTATCTATATCTGTTTATCTTAATATCTTCCTTCCTTCCTTCCTTCCTTCCTTCCTTCCTTCCTTCCTTCCTTCCTTCCTTCCTTCCCTTCATCTCAGATAGGTCTTATGACTAATTAGATGTATGGGATAAAGGTGTAAATCCAAGGTAATGAGCATGGATGATGAGGAGAATGATTTTTGAATTATCAGAAATTGGGTGTTCAGGAAGAGTATTCAGGAGGGAATAAGAGGATTCCTACTTTAAAGATATTCAGTTAAAGGCATTGTTGGGATAGAGGTATTCAGTACCCAGGTGCCTGGAATGTTGGCTAGGAGCTTGGAGGAGAGGTCAAGATTGGAAATATAGATTGGGGAATTTCCTAGATGGAGGCTAAAATCATCTAATGTTGGATGAGATTATGGCAAAGGTGGGGGGGGGCGAGAATGTTGGGTATTTCTTAGAATGTGACATCTTTTGCACTTTTTCTGAGAGAATACCAGTTAAACAAGTAGAATTTTAGTCTCAGCAGCATCTATCACTACATTTGGGGATCTTTGTTATTTAAAAGCAAGAAAGCAAGTTAAAAAAAAGTGGCAAAGTTTTAGTAACCAAAGCCCAGGATTGTGGGGAAAAAAAAAAGATGAGAAATAGTGTATAGAGAGTTAATATCAAAATGAAGAAGACCTGGATTTAAATCCTGCCTTTGATACATACCAGCTATGTGATCCTAGGCTCATCTTTTAACCTCTTCTCAGTGCTCTAAGGTTAGAAATTGCAGAGAAGTTGTCAACCTGGATTAATAGAGGCAATGTAATCTCTTGGGTGTCCTGATGAAATTTCTGATCCTTAACAATTAAAAACACAAAATTAGCCTAGGGTCTATGGGGAAGACCAAGGTTTTGTGGAAAGCACATTGACAAAGGACTCTGTAGGCCTAAGTTTTAGTCTTTGGCTCCATTACTTGCTAACAGTGTGACTTTTGACACACAATTGAAACTTTTAGAGCCCCACTTATCTCAGATATAAAATGGGGATAATAATTTTGCCCTACCTATCCCACAGGGGTTCTGTGAAAATCATGACATAGTGTACATGAAAATACTTTGCAGACTGTAATATACTTTACTATAAATACAAGGAATTCCTATAAAAAACTGATTATTTGCAAGATAGAGCTGTATCTCAGTTGGGACAATGGTGCCCAGTAATATTTATAAAGTCATAGAGATATTTACTATCAACATCCATTTCTTGAGTCTCAGATGTGCTTAGGGAACTTTGACAGATTATGGAGATACAAATAGGAATACAATATTGTCATTTCTCTCAAAGAGTTTATAATCTACTTGGGAATTCAGGTTACATGTGTAAAAGTAAAGAATATTACAAAGTACTACCTGGTAAAGTTCTTAATGAGTATTATGGAGTTTCAAGGAGGATTAATTACAAAGACTAGGGGAGCTAGAGAAGACTTTTCAGAAAAAATGGAACTCAATTAGGGTGATAAAGAAAGATTAGGACTTGGACAAGGAAGAATAGGGGAGAGGGCATTTCAGGGCAAATAAACATCCTTTGTAAAGGTCCAGGAACAAGAGTCATTTGGGTGTATTTGGTGTACTATAAATAGATCAGTTTGGTTGGAGTAGAAGGTTAGTATGGGGAAGCAATGAAAAACAGAGATACTAGTTGAAGATTTTGAATATGTTTTAATGTCATGATAAGAAGTTTAGAGTTTATTCTAGGTATCATGACTGACATTATGGTAGATGATCTAGAAATGCTTACTGAATTTATTTTAGGAAGGACCCATCAAAGATTTAGAAATACGGAGAGTAACGACTATTAGCAATGATGAGGACAGAATGAAGAAATGTGAGATTGAAGGCAGAAAGTCTAGGTCAGAATCTACTGCAACAGATCATACATGATGTGAGGAACTGCAGTAATGGTAGTAAAATGGAAAGGCATGGATATATTTAGACTTGTGGGTGATGAGGCAAAGAAAAAAGGAAGGATGAAAATACAAATTTCTGTGCTGAATATTTAAAGATATTTACAATGTGGTTCCAAATTACCTTTATACTTTTGTTTCACAGCATCCCCCCTCCTATTCTCTAAGTTTCAGTTAAACCAGTCCATTATTTCCTTTATGTGACATTCTGTCTTCCATATCCTTTGCCCCCAATGTCATACATTCTTTGGGGTTACTATATCAAACTCTACGCATATTGGAATATTGAGTCTCTAGAACATAGCTGTTATATCCCTTTAAGATTCTAGGGATATCCCTGAGGGGTTGCAGGAGGGTTTCTAGTACCAAAGCTCATGAATCCCATCAGTGTGCTGGTGGCATGTTGTATAGAGCACTCAGGAATACATGAATTCAAATCTGACTTCAGACGTTTATTAGCTATGTGACCCTTGGCGATCACTTAACCTCTGTTTGCCTTTTTTTTCCCCCAACTGTAAGATGGCGATAATAATAGCATCTGCCTCATAGGATTATTATGAAGTTCAAATGAGATAATATTTGTGAAAAAAGTCCTTAGCACTATGCCTGGCACATAGTAGGTGCTATATATAAATGCTTATAGCCTCTCCTTTCCCCTCTTTCTCCTTTACCATCAGAATTATCATATGGTATCAGTCAGTCCAACTTAATTAGTCCTTCGAAAGGAAGTATTTTCTCCATTCCCATCCCTATTTGTGTGTTTGCTCTCCTTCCAAAATATTACTTTTAATTTGCTTCTTATATTTGTAATTTAGGTTTGTCTGAATATAGAGGGGTCCTTGCTAGACCTTTGGAGCAGGTCCAGATTAGCTAACATGGAAATCTTTGCATCTCCTACCATGTGGTCAGTCTCCTTTGATTGGCTACCTGCATCTTTAAAACTGGCTAGATCAAGTTGTTCAGTTTCTGTCACTCTTTTTTATTCTTTTGCCGTTACTTTTATCTGCTGACCAGACGATGAAGGTCATAGTTCACTTACAGCATGGGTGCTATGAACTGAGAAGGGAAGGTCTTCCCTATCCTCCTCTCCTCTTTTACCCTCTGGAGTATAGGAAATGAAAACTTTGGAATTAGGATTACAAGCAGGATGGTGCAGCCAGCCTAACATAGAAACCCTGAGAAGTCAAGATGCGTGAGACTCAAGCCTGAGGGGTGTTTTGAACTTGGAGCTACAATTGTACTCTCTAGGAACTGAGGTAAGCTTTGAATCTAATTCCCTTCCCCTTCCCAGAGACTTAGGTGGTACAAAGGGGTGGGGGAAAATTATGCCTTCTACATGTTGAGTGGGGGCAAGTTTGTGTATTTATAATTATACTTTCTGAAGTAAATATTTCTGTGTAAAAACTATTCTGATTTTTAGTGGTTAATGGAACTGCGGTACAGAGGACCACTCCTTATATTTGTGGGAACCCCATTGGTGATGGGTTTGAGCAGAGATGCTGGACACCCTCTCAACTAATCTCCTTAAGGGTGTGGAAGAACCCTGAGGGAGAAGTAGAATTTAACCAACCTGGCCTTCTAGGCACTGAAGACCATGCTAGTCTATATTATATACTTTTAATTTATTTCTTTTTGCATATGTTGTATAGACTTAGTAGACCCCGGCACCTAGCGCAGTGCTTTGTATGGAACAGATTGTGACGTTAAAAAAAATGAAGGGATATAGTTTCTAGGTAGTTAATCATTTTATTAATCATGCTAGCAGATAATTAATAAAAAAGCATCAGTGGCACTCTCAAATGCCAAAGACCCCTTATGGAACCCACTCAATGCTTACATGCCCTTGGAAGAATGGGTGTTTCTAAGTGTGGCAATTGACACTAACAATTAATGAAAATGAGTATTATGATGAGAAGTGGGCCCATTCTAATGAGGGGTTAAGTGACATGACTTTGATCACTCTTATTCCCAGACATCCCCCTCCCCCAGCCTTGGGGAAATCTAGGCAAAGGATCTCCCTCTCTTCAGATCTGCTTTAGTGGAACAAAATGGGCCAACATTCACCTTAGATTAAATTCTTCATAAGGTTCTGTAGTTGGGTGGGGTCTTCCACTCAGGATTGAAAGGCATGTATCTTGACAATTTGGTCAATCTTCTCAGTTCAGTGTAATTCAACAATTGATTATTAACATGACAGAAATAATCATTTTTTTCAAGGTACTTCCTGAATTCAGGAAAAATGTGGGAGATCTCTCTAAACTTTTGAGTTTAGTAGGAAAGTGCCATAAGAGATGCCTTGATAAGAAATCTGATTGGGGAATAAAGATGATTGGTACTATTAATTTCGAGCTTGAAGTGGCAGCATGGCATTTGGGGGTGAGAGTGAATTGGGGAGAAATCTGTCCAGCTGATAGACATAGAGAGCATAACTTTGTTCATTTAAACAGTCAAGGAAAGTAGGCAGCTTGATGGATGGCAAACATGTGAATTTGGGGAAAAAACCCCCAAACTATTGGGGCATCTTCTCTAGGCCTGAACATTAAGGATTGCTCCTCATATTTACATGGTCCTCTCTAATCTTTTCTGAAATGGGCTTTTCTATCGCCATTCCGCAGTCTAATGAACTCATTAAGAGATTTTTCCCTGTTAGACTAAATGCTTCGTTTCTTAATCCATCCCATTACACTGCATACCCCCTGGTACAAGCTTAAGCAATTCTCCCTCACTAGTGTTTATTCCCTTGAAAATACTTTAATTCTGTGACTCCCATTAATGTAAATGGAATTTTGTCCTAAAGACCTAAAGATTCAGTAGGAGATTTGGGGGTGGCTTTTGTTCCTGTGGATTTGTATAGGATTATTCACAGTTTTGGATTTCTTTGGAATAAAACAAAATGGTCTCAGGTAAGAGATAAGTACTGGAAGAAACGAGTAAATAGGGTTCTATTTTATGGAGTAATAGAGTCTGTTTCAGCTTTAGGCTAGTCTATGCCAGCTGGTCCAAGGTCATTGGTAGAGGGAGCTACTAGGTTTTTGAATTCAGGGCTTCCATTTTAAGAAACCAAATGTCTAGACATTTACATAATTGGAATTCATTATATTTAAATGCTTAATGAGGATTGAACAGAAGGTTAATCAACCTTCTTTTGTGGGGGTCATCCCTTGAAAGAATTCTGGAGACTCTTCCGATGCACATTTCCACATAAGAATGTAATTATCTAATCTGGGACAAATTCTTATCAGTGGCTATCACCTCTCACAATCTTAATAGCTCAGGATTAGTTCCCTGGTTATTTTCAAGAATTACAGACAGATACAGAATAATGGGGTCCCTATCCATGAGTCACACACTCCTGAGAACATAAAGACAAGGTATTATTCCCAGGTGCCAATACTTTATGGAACCTATTGAGAGATTTACAAACTCATATCAGATAAAAGGATGATCCCTAAACGGAAGAAAGAAAATTCCTTAGAGCACAAGGTACTGTGTGAATGGCTTGTGAAACTGTACCATGCTCACCCTTTGAATTAACTTCTTTTAGAAAGTGACCAATCAGATCATCAGTGTCTCAGGCATCCCCTGCTGCTGCTACTTTTTTGACTTGGGCTGACAGCCTCTCAATGCGGGTAGTAGTTCATAAGATACATGACTTCAGTTATATTGCTTATATGTTTGCTCTTGTTTGAACTACAAGGCAGAAAGTGGTTAGATTGTATTAGGCAAGGTTAATGTGTGTGGGAATGGTAGAGGCAGTAGCATAAAAGATGGTACTGAGGAAAGACTTCCGGCAAAAAAAAATACAACTTTTTTCATTATGTGCACAACCTCTCCTGCTTTTCTTACCTTTTTGCTTTGTTTTGTTTTTTTTTAAATTTCTTCCCATCCCTTCTGATGTACCCTGGGTTAAGAAACATGCCAGTTTCCTTTTTCTCCCCTAACCCCATGAATATATTTTATTTTGTTTTTTCTCGGTATTTAACTCCCAACCTGAACATGCATTCATAAATGGTGCACATCTGGCTATTGCAGCCCTCCCCTTCCCATCCCCTCCTTACAAAGTTCAGGGAAAACAGGAAGCTTCTCAGTTAGGTGTCTATATATGCCTTCTTGTCCTCTTTGTAGTAATAGCTGATTCCTCTGCCTGTTTGATGGGTGTAGCTTTCACTGACATTCTGAAGGCATTTACTTTTTACTGGATATAGTCCATTTCTTGGAGCCTTGAGGGGTTGCTCTCTTGTGTGACTTTGCTGAGTCCAACTAATGATGAAAGGATGAGGAAGTCTGAATGAACAGGAAATATGAGTTAGAAGCCAAGGAAGGATCCACTGAAATTCAGATCAACAATCTAAATAAGAACATTCTCTTTCCATTTCTTTTTACACTTATCCAGAAATCCAACTCTTGTACATATCTACTTGTAGGAACCTTTCATTTATTTATGTTTTATAGATGCTTTTAAAAGTATTATTACCACTTGGCAATACACCTCACCTGGAACTTTCCCTTTTAGGAACAATGAGAGCAAAAAGGATACACGTTTATTACTGGAGTAATTATTTTCTCCATGGGATCTGGGAGAATTTTAGGATGCTATACCCATGAATGGAGCTTTCCTAGGGTGTTTTTCTCATGGAATAAGCTTTTTAATCTATGCCTTAATGCAAGTATGCTAATCCTAGGTCATGCTCAACACATTGTACATGCTTCCTGAACTTTTTTGGGGGTTGGGGGTGGGGTGGGGAATAGAATTGAATTGAAGGAAGGGAATAGGAGAAAAGGAAAAGAAGCAATTCTTTCTTCCACCTTAAATCTCCTTGTATTTATTTGTCTTAATGTCTTATGTAGATGTAAGAAGACCTGTATTCAAATCCTGCCTCTAACACAAACTGACTATGTGATCCTAGACAAGTCACTTAATTTCTCAGTGCCCTAGGAAACTATCTAAAACTGTAAGTTGCAGAATGGGTGTGGAAGAGAATGTAAGATCTTTGAGGGTAGGTATTGTTTTCTTTTTGTCTCTGGATATAGCACTGAAAAGTTTACAAACCACTTTACAAATATTATCTCATTTTATCCTTGCAACAGCCTTGGGAGGTAAGTGCTATTGTTATCCTCACTTTACAGATGAGGCAATTGAGGTAAAAAGACGTTAAGAGGCTTGCCTAAGGTCACACAGATAGTAAGTGTCTGAGGCACGATTTGAATTCAATTCTATCCCTAGAATCCTGTACAGTGCTTGATTCATAGGAGACATTAAATAAAATAGAGAACGTTTCCTTCCTAGGAATTCCTTATACTGATGAAATCACAGGTTCCTTTAAAAACAACAGCCAGAAACCAAATGCTTGTTGTATCCCTAAAGTGAAATGTCAGCTTCATGAGGGCAGTGACTTACATATTTGTCTCTATGTCCCTATCATCTAATATGATGATGGAGCCTTGCACATGATAGATGCTTAATAAATGTTTAATGCTCAATCTTGTTACTTTTGTGGTTGTTGAGTAGGGTATTAAGTAGGTGAAAGGAGATAGCCTAGAGCAGTCAGCAAGTAGGGAAGGTAGGTGTACTTCACCTCTTTGTTTCTCCCATTAAATGATGGGATCGCAACTTATATTAGACTAACAGAGAATATTGTTTGACTCATTCTAGATAGTGTGTACAATTTCCTTTTTGACTGCCAGAAATGTAGTCCCAGTACGCACATGGCATCGCATTTAGCCCACGGCCAATTAGATGAGTCAAATGTTTCATCCTACATCCAATTTGCCATGGTCCTATGAGCACAGCTCATGTTAAGCTTGCCAAAAAGTGTGTTTTTTATGATAAGCACTCCAGTTCTGTAGCAGTTGTATCAGAGGAGAGGAACTTGATTTCATTAAAATGTTTTCCCTCAGTAACCCAAGATTCAGAAAATTCAACATTGCAGTGGAGCGAAGGGTAAGACTAAAAGATGGAAATAGATTGTATGTGCTACCTATCCGTGGGCTTCTTCATAAGAGTCATCATGAAAGGCCTGTATGACTAGAAGAAAGAGCAGGTGGACCAGATCTGGACAGCCTGAATACTGCTCTCATGAGTTCCATTGCTATTGCTTAGCAGATCACTCCCAGATCTCTTTCTTTATCCCTGCTTTTTACTATTGAACTCCAGTCCAGCATCACCAACAGCCTAGCAGGTATTTCACTTTGGATATCCCATAGGCATCTTAAACTCAACGTTTTCTCCCTCCTGTCCAAGGTACCACCATCCTTATAGTTTTCCAGGTTCTCAACCATGTTATCCTTAATTATTCACTCTTACTCTCTCCGTATATCTAATTACTTGCCAAATGTTTGCTTCTAATTTCACATTTGTCACATGTCCCCTCTTTTTTACTCACATAGTCACCACCCTAGTTCAGACCTTTATTACCTCTCCCCAAGACTACTATAATTGCCTTCTAACTGATCTCCCTGCTTTGTGTTTCTCCTCTATTCAACCCAGCTAGATGATATAGTCAAGCCAGTAACTCCTTTTGCTTTTAGGATCAAATACTGTCTTATAAATTTCTTCACAACTTCTACCTTATTATATATTACTGTACTCTCTTCCTCACATTTTGTATTCCAGCCAATTTTGCCCATTTTCTCTTCTACAGTATGACACCCCAACTTGTCTCTGTGCTTATGTACACAGTGTCCACCATCGCCCCTTTTCCCTTTCTTCTTTTTTCTCCTTCTGTTTCTTCTCTCTCTCGGAGGTACTTATTTCTTGCTACCTCTTGGAATCACTGGTTTTCTTTAAGACTCAGCTCATGGTCTATCTTCTATGTGAAATATATACTGCCCTCTGTCCCTTGCTATTGTTCTTTCTCCCATCAGGGGAATACTATGTATTCATTTTGTATGTATTAGGCATTGTCAGCATGCTGTCCTCCCCATTAGAATGTAAGTTTCTTAAGGTTAGGGACTGTTTCATTTCTGTTGTTGTTGGGTTTTTTTGTTTTGTTTTGTTTTTTGTCCTCAGCTCTTACCACATTAACTGGTCTATTGTAAGTACCAAATAAATACATCTGAATTGATTGTTTGGTACTCCCATATATTAAAAGGAAAAAAGCAAGTGTTATAAAATGTTTAGTATCTTCTTAATGATGAATTTATGGAAAGACATTTATAAGAATCCCTCAGAAGGAGAAGGAATGGAGAGATTGCGACTTGCTCTAGTGGAGAGAACATTCACCTACACTGAGGCTATGGCTCTATTGATGGAAACCTGGCACTACAAGAATTCTCTTTCTCAGACGAGCAAACCTAGAATTCAAATTTATATGAATTTCTTCATAAAAGTATGTCACTCCTCCCTCTCCCTCTTCCTCTCACACATGCAAATAGCAATTATCATTGCCAGTAATCCAATGATTTAAAAAAAAATTCTATTTTGAATCATTTATGGTCATGGTGAAGGTTCAAAACATTACTCTGTAGCATATTATAAAACGTAATTGTAGAAAATTATCTATGTTCAATGGAGAAAATCTTGTTGGTGCTAATGTATGTTCAAAATACCTTTGGGACAATAAAAGAATGTCTATCAGATACAATACAAATTCCCTGACCATCCTCATTCTGCATTACTCTTTTGATATTAGGAATATTTTCCTTGACTATGAAACTTTTTCCGCAATGAGACACTAGACTTCTAGCTTTAGATCTAAGACCCTATTATTCTATGATCCTTGTACTGCCTCTCTATTAGTATGTCTTGGTGGATGTGCCCTAACGACTATAAATAGTGAAGAATGAATTGAAAACAGACCAGCAAAGGGTCACCAATCCCAGCTATCCTAGGCCTTATCTGCTACAGGGTAGCTATATCAAGGAAGATAATGGTCTTTGACTGTAACAAAGTAGATTGATTTGAAGAAAAAAATAAAAGAGGAAATAATCAGAATACATGAAATGAATGACTCCATACCATCACTGGAATTTAGAGTTATATAGCTTATTTACTTTATGAATTTATTATTTGATTAGTCCAGATTCCTTCCTTAGTTTCCCACTATCCCCCAAACATACAAAATAAAACATTTCTTTTTAGTTAAAGGAGTCACTCAGTGAGCAATTAATTGTTACTCTAACATCAAATATATTGAATACTGGAGTGTATCTACTTTGACGCCATTAATAGAGGCATCATGGCACAGAGGAAAGAATACAGGATTCTGATTCAGCAAGACCTGGGGTCAAATCCTACCTCAGATACTTCCATATTTATCACAGAATTGAGGGAGCCCAAGGATTGCTGAAGATGCATTCATCCTTGAGAACAATTATGATGGCATTCTCTGTACTTTATAGCTGTTTCCCCAGCATGATGGGACTCAGTCATTGAACCAGGCCCTAACATAGATCATAATGTATAGCTTCCTGGGATATAGGCTCAGTAACTCCATCTTTGTATTCTAGGAATCAGTGGATATGGTGTCTAAGTTTTTGTATGGAATTGAAGTCCCTTGAGTTTCATATTTTCCCACTGCATGTTAGAACATGTTAGAACATCAACATTTAACTTATACAATACTTAAAATTTCTTCAGTGTGGCTATTACAATGTTGAAAATGCTTCATTTTTAGATAGTTTATATGAATTGCTGTGGTAAAAGAGAAGAGAGAAAGGGAACAGAGAGAAGGAGGAGAGAGGAAGAGAAGGAAAAAAGAGAAGAGAAGAGGACTTCTGATGACCAAACTTCTAGGCCAAGACTCTAAGCTTATCTTCCTTGGCAGTATCTTATACGACTTGTGCTACTCTGGCATGGTCTTCAAGAGCTAAGAGTCTCTTCGATATCACAAAGAGGCACTAGAAGAAGATATTCATGGAAGACCAATGCAATGTAGCTAGAAAATAATAGCAAATAAAAGACTGGCAAAATGTGAGAAATGCCGGGCACTGATATGTACAAATCCCTTTCTAAAGAAGTCAGTTCTGAAGCTGGGAGCAGAAAGATCAGAATGTAGACTACTAATAATCTTATGTCTCCATCACTGATCAGTTTTTGTACAATTGTTCTGGTCAGTCCTGTGTTTGTATCTGTCCCAAGTATGTCAGAGGGTTGCTGAGCCCACCATGAACAGTTTCAGTAGCAGCTCTTTTTGTGGTAGCCAAGAACTGGAAACCAAGGGGATGCCTATCAATTGCAGAATGACTGAACAAGTTGTGGTATATTAATGTAATGGAATACTATTCTCCTATAAGAAATGATGAACAGGAGGACTTCTGAGAAGTCTGGAAGGCCTGAATTGATGCTGAGTGAAATGAGCAGAGCCAGGAGAACATTGTACACAGTAACAGCCACAGTGTGTGAGGACTGTTTCTGGTAGACCTAGTCCTTCACAACAATGCAAGGACCTAAAACATTCCCAAAGGACTCTTGAGGCAAAATGTCATCCACAGCCAGAGAAAGAACTATGGAATTGGAATTCAGAATGAAGCAGAATATTTTCTCTTGTGTTATGTTTTGGTTTGTTTTTTTTTTCTCATGATTTCTCCTATTCATTTTAATTCTTCTATGCAACTTGACTAATGTGAAAATGTGGTTAATAAGAATGTATATGTAGAACCCATATAAGATTGCATGCCATCTCCAAGAGGAGGGGGAGAAAATCTAAGACTTATGGAAGTGATTATAGAAAACTGAAAACAAATAAATTAATTTAAAAAAAGAAAAAAGAAAACAATAAAAGAGAAAAAAATGATGGTGATGGTAATGGAGAAATAGGAGAATGAGAAGGAGGAAAGGAAAGAAGACAACAGTAATGACAGTTTTGAGGACAATATACATCAAAAATGAAAGAAAATCTTGGCATTCTACTATAAAAACTAAGGTTTAAATTTTTTTTTCAGAATTTTTCCATATCTATGTTCCTCACTTATAACTCTATTTTTTAATTTATAGTATCATTCAAAGCTGCCTGAAACTTCACTCCTGGGTACCAGTCCTCCTTTGTTATATAGTATTTATAAAACTCTTTTTGAACTTACCTTCTAATTCTTTGAACTGCTAATTAATTTCACTTAGCAATTTTATTTTTTCTCTGGTGCCTGCTAATCCTTTCATTAACCAACCCCTCCCCAATTTAGATAACTTCTTCTCTAATTCTATCTTCTCTTTGTAATTCTCATAAATTGGCTTTTAATGTCTCCTTTCTTTTTTGCTAAACTCTTTATTTTTTCCTGAACTCAAAGAAAGGCTTGCAGCAAAACCATAGCTATTAACCTTGGGATAAGTTATTTATTTTATTAATCTTTTATATTTTGAAAATGGAGATTTCTCAAATGTCTTAGCAAGAAATTAAAAGAACATAATTTCCATATTTTAATGTCTGATGCAAGTGGCCTTGTGGAGATATTTTTTATATGGAGATACTTTTAAAAGCAGTTTGGGAGAATAAGTCATTTTTACAGTCTTTTGTCTGTTCTGTCTTTGTGATATGCATTTAAAAAGTCTTGGTATGGGGATGAGGAGTGGGTAGGAGAAGCATTCAACTTTAAAGAGGCATTCCACATAGAAAAATATTGTGATAGAAGGCTCAGACCGTTAGTTCATGTCATATTTCCTCATCTATAAAATGAAGAGGTTGGAGTTGATTAAGTTTAAGGCGATTTTCAGTTCTCACATTCCCTGTATGCATGTGTCTAAAAAACCATTTGTGCACTGGTGAAAAGAAACCAAAACTTTAAAAAAAATGGAACTGGTAGGACATAAAGCAGATACTTTGTCTTCTTATATTTTATGAGTATGGATATGATGATATCAAAAATGGAGGCAAGGCATGAGAAAGTCATTGAAACATGCTACTCCATTAGAATCTTTTGTGTTAAGGTATTATTATTAGAAGGACTCTATGAGAAGACAAGTATTGTACATGTGATTTCTTTTAATCAGGGTTCTAAAGCTGGGAAGGGACCTCAGAGGTTATGTAGGTTCAACTTCCTCATTTTACAGATGAGGAAACTGAGACCTGGGAAATCTAAGTGACTCAGCCTACATCATACAGATAGGAACTGACAAGAGTTAGGATTTGAATCCAGATCCTTTGAACTGAGAGGCTGGATTCTTTCTGCTGTACTATGCTGCCTCCCTAGTTTAATTATTGATGACCTGGGGGAATAGGAGGGAAAAACTGTTAAGTTCTGATTAGTGCAAATAAGGAATCCTTTGAAGTGGGTGTGAATATTTGAGCATATTCAAATTCCACACAATTGGAAGTTCTAATTGAATAAAATATGGTTCCAGTCCACTGAAAATACACAGTGTGTATTTGAATAATGCAACTACTTCAGAGGATTCACTGTTTGCACGAATTGGGAACTAGCTGTAGTTTTAATAAGGAAATGGGATTAGAAGAATATGACAGAAGTTGATGGTCTTGAGTCAAAGATTCAAATAAATAGAAACAGTATGTAAGAATCCAGTGTGGACTGCACATTGAATTAGTTATAAAATGTCAAATTGTCTATGATTAATTTTACGTTTAAATTTTGTTAATTATTTCCCAATTATATTTCAGGATTCACTGGAGAGTGTTACAGGCTGCATGTCTGACTTCTCTGTCTGGGTCATAGGGAAACATCAAGCAAATGCCTTGCATACTTTTGGTGCCTGGGTTAGTCAGAGTCCCCAGTTACATGGAAATAAATTTAACCTCAGAGACTTCTCTTCTAAGTGACCTGGTGGTAATAACAGAATGATTTCTTATATAGGTATGAAGGAAAAGCAGGAACTAGTAGCAGTCCCTCCTTAAGAAGGGAAAGAGGAATGTGAACACTTAGAAGTTTCAGCCTTACAGACATCTTCAAGATCACACGGGGGATACAGTGACCAGGGTTACACTTTCTCTGATACTTTTTGAGAATAGCAAATCTGTACTACTTCCCTTTTTATTTTACTCCTTTCTTTACTTTTCAACAGCAATAACTGTTAGGAAAAAACTGCACTGGCTGCTGGCATGTCTTAGGGAAAAGGTCAGGGGTCCAGTTTGCTAAGAGCTATGTTTCAAATCCAGAATGAGGGAGGAAAATCTCTTGTCTTGTAACCATTTGTTGATGGTGCAGTGGGTCTCTGGTGTCCAAAAGGATAATGAAAATGTAGGCATAAATTAGTCCCAATGAAGTAAGCCACTGGGAAAGCCAGGCTCAGAGAAGGACACAGCAGGTTATTGTTACAGAAGGGGGCAGTCTTTGTGACGGAAGATCAAAGGGCTCAGAGCTGAACATGATGTTCCAATTCAGCTAGTTCAGAGTTTCTTAACCTTATTTTGTGTCATGGACCTTGTGGGCAGCCTAGTGAAGTCTGTGCACATTTCAGAATCATGTTTTTAAATACATAAAATAAAATACATATGATTACAAAGGAAATCAATTATATTAAAATATAGTTATCCAAGTATTTTTTTAAAAAGTTCAAGGACTTTAGGTTAAAACTCTTAAACTTATACAAACACTTCATGTTTACAAATATGGAAACTGAGGTCCATTGTTTAAAGTGACCTTTCCAACGTTCCAGGGGTTAAAACTAGGGATCTAGGTGGGACAGTGAATTAAGTTTTTGCAATCAGGCAGACATAAGTTCAAATCTGGAAGTAAGACCCTTTTTAATTGTTAAATCCTTAACTTTTGTCTACCTCAGTTTTTTTATCTATCAAATGGGTACTACAAAAACTCTGCTTCTCAGGGTTGCTGTCAGGATCAAATGAGATATTTGTAATGTTTTGCAAACCTTAAAGTGCTTCATAAATCTAGTTGGTTTTATTATTGAAATCCATGTTCTTTGGCTCTAATTCCACCATTTTTTCCACTACACTGTGTTGACTCCTTTATACGATGACAAGGGACCTTGAACAAGTAGTTTCCTTCATTTTTCTGAGCTTTGGTTTCCTCATCAGTAAACTGAAGAGACTGGATGATATCTATTCTTCCTTCTAGCTCTGAATCCTTTGATTTGGGGTAGCATGAAGGTGGAGGGAGGTACTATGCCTGTTCAGCTCTGACAACCACCGAGACTTTGCTATTTGGTTATCACTGAAGCAAAATAATTGAAACCTTAGAATGGAGAGAGATGGAATCTTGAAAACACTAGATTTCACTTTGACAATCTCTCGCCTATTTTTCCATTTATGTATGAATTGGAACTAATACTAATTTCAAGAAATTGTGAACAGTAGTTGATGTGGAGCAAGTATGCAAATGATGGAAACTCCCATGTAAATGCCATTTGTGCTAACTAGACTATTTCCTACCAATTATCATATCTATCCTTTCTTCAAAAAATAAAAAATAAAATTCCTTTCTCTTGTTACTCCCCTAACAAGTATTTTCCAAATAAAACTTATGCACTAGCAAGCCAATGTTTAATTTGACAATATCCTAACAACCAAAGTATATATTTTAAAAGCAGATAATTGGCATCCAGAAATATGTTTCCAAATGGAAATATTTGTTTTCATCTAAGGCTAAAACATGTATGTTTTTCTTCCTAAGGAATTCAAGCCAATCCAAAGGTCCCCTCTCCTCCTGCACTGGCTTTTTCAAACTCCTCAATATTCATCAAGACTCATCATCATCCTCAAACATTTGCTACTCCTCCCCACCCCTACCAGTAAGTGTTCATTGCCCTATGCTAGACAATAGGTATAGAAATGAGTCAGAGAAAATTATTTTTTTGCCTTAAATCTTTGGAATATTGTAATTTAAAAAAAAATGTTTATTTTTTTTTAGTTTTCAACATTCATTTCCACAACATTTTTATTTCCAAATTTTCTCTCCATCTCTCCCCTCCCCCTACCCCTTAACACCATGCATTCTGATTACCCTTTCCCTCAATATGCCCTCCCTTGTATCATACCCCTCCCTTCCCTTATCTGCATCTTCTCTCTTTTCTTGTAAGGCAAGATAGATTTCTATACCCCATTACCTGTATTTCTTATTTCCTAGTTTATGCAAAAACAATTCCCAACATTCATTCCTAAAACTTTGAGTTTCCAACTTATTTCCCTTCCTCCCTCCCCACCCATCCCCACTGAGATGGCAAGCAATTCAATATAGTCTATATATGTGTAGTTTTGCAAAAGACTTTCATAATAGTCATGTTGTGTAAGACTAACTATATTTCCCTCCCTCTTATCCTGCCCCCCATTTATTTTATTCTCTCTTTTGATCTTGTCCCTCCCCAAAAGTATTTACTTTTAATTACTCCCTCCTCTTATTGGCCCTCCCTTCTATCATCCCTCCCATCCCACTTGTCCCCTTCTCCCCTACTTTCCTGTAGTGTAAGATGGATTTTCATATGAAATTGAGTGAGCATGTTATTCCCTCCTTAAGACAAATGTGAAGAGAATGTTTCCCTTTTCCCCTCTCACCTCCTCCCTTTTTTCCTCCACTGAAAAAGCTTCTTCTTGCCTGTTTTATGAAAGATAATTTAGCCCATTCCATTTCTCCCCTTCTCCTCCCAATATATTCCTCTCTCATCCCTTAATTTTGTTTTTTTAGAAAACATCCCTTCTTATTCAGCTCAATATGTGCTCTGTGTGTGTGTGTGTGTGTGTGTGTGTGTGTGTGTAATCCCTCCAACTACCCAAATATTGAGAAAAGTCTCAAGAGTTACAAATATTATCTATCCATGTAGGAATGTAAACACTTCACCTTTAGAAAGTCCCTTATGATTTGTCTTTCCTATTTACCTTTTCATGCTTCTCTTGATTCTTGTATTTGAAAGTCAAATTTTCTCTTCAGTTCTGGTCTTTTCATGCTTGAAAGTCTTCTATTTCATTGAATGACCATTTTTCCCCCTGCAGTATTATACACAGCTTTAGTGGGTAGATGATTCTTGATTTTAATCCTAGTTCCTTTGACTTCTGGAATATCATATTCCAAACCCTTTGATCCCTTAATATAGAAGCTGCTAGATCTTGTGTTATCCTGATTGTATTTCCAAAACACTCGAATTGTTTCTTTCTAGCTGCTTGCAATATTTTCTCCTTGACCTGAGAACTATGGACTTTGGCTACAATATTCCTAAGAATTTCTCTTTTTGGAACTCTTTCAGGGGGTGATTGGTATATTCTTTCAATATTTATTTTGCCCTCTGGTTCTAGAACATCAGGACAGATTTCCTTGATAATTTCATGAAAGATGATGTCTAGGCTCTTTATTTGATCATGGCTTTCAGGTAGTCCCATAATTTTTAAATTGTCTCTCCTGGATCTATTTTCCAGGTCAGTTGTTTTTCCAATGAGACATTTCACATTATCTTCTATTTTTTTTTCATTCTTTTGGTTTTGTTTTGTAATTTCTTGGTTTCCCATAAAGTCATTAGCTTCCATCTGCTCCATTCTAATTTTTAAAGAACTATTTTCTTCAATGGGCTTTTGAACCTCCTTTTCCATTTGGCTAATTCTGCTTTATAAAGCATTCTTCTCCTCATTGGCTTTTTGAACCTCTTTTGCCAGTTGACTTAGCCTATTTTTAAAGGTGTTATTTTCATCAGTACTTTGGGGGGGTTTCCTTTAGCAAGCTGTTGACTTGCTTTTCATGATTTTCTTGCATTGCTCTCATTTCTCTTCCCAATTTTTCCTCTCTCTCTCTTACTTGATTTTCAAAATCCTTTTTGAGCTCTTCCATGGCCTGAGACCACTGCACATCCACTTTGGAGGTTTTGGATGCAGAGGGCCTTACTGCTAGGTCTTCCTGTGATGGCATGTATCACTCTTCCTCATCTGAAAGGATGGAAGAAAGTATCTGCTCACCAAGAAAGTAACTTTCTATTATTTTATTCTTTTTCCCTTTTTTTGTGCATTTTCCCAGTGAGTTACTTGACTTTTGAGTCCTTTGTCAAGAAGAAGGTATACTCTGGGGACCTGTAAGTTCTCAGTTCCTCCAAGGTGGCACAATCAAGGGAGAGGAGTTTGCTCCTGTCCTGGCCTGTGCACTGCTTTGGGAGCAAACAAAAACTTTTCTGCCCAGAACCTGTGAGTAGAATTCCCTCACCACAACTGCCTCCAGCTCTGTGAGCACTCCTCCTTCCCCTCTCCTCAGGGCCTAGCTCAGGGCTGAGATTCAGATCAGCTGCTCAATTCCCTCAGGGGCTTTAAGTAGAGGGCTCCCAAAATGGACTCTTCTACTGCAGTGGCTGTGACCAGCGAGGCCAGACCACATTCCTTTTCCCAGATGAGAAAGCTTTCTCACTGACCTTTGAAGCTTTCTTTGGTGTTTGTGTGTTGAGGGATCTGAGAACCACTGGTGCTGCTGGGAATTCCACCCCAGAGGCCTGTTCTGGACCTGTTGCTGCTGCACTGCATGGCCAAGACTGGGCTGGGCTTCATGAGCTGCGCTCTGCCCTGTGCAATAGACCTTTCCTGGTGAATTTCCAGGCTGCCTTAGGCTGGAAATCTCTTTCACTCTCTCTTTTTGTGGCTTCTGCTGCTGTAGAATTTGTTTAGAGTCATTTTTTACAGATATTTTATGGGCTATGGGGGAAGAGCTAGAGTATGTGGGTCTTTCTACTCTGCCATCTTGGCTCCACCCTTGCATATTGTAATTTTTGAATAGAGATATAACAATATCAAGACTGACTATCTAGGCAGAATGAAATTAGGGGCCTATATTCTACAACTGTCTCCTTGGTTTATACCAAGGTTTACTATAATAGATTAAAATAAACAATATGTTTAAAAGTACTTCGAACCTAACATGTTTGTTTTTGAGCAAGTTGCCTTTGCCCCTATTTGTTTGACCTCCCTGCATATACTGGGTGTGGAACAAAAGAGTTTGGGGTGGGGGGAAGAGAAAGGGAGAATTTGGGAAGTTGAATTGTTTGGTCCCTGTCACCCAGGAAAGATGAAACTGATAAAATGCTAATGATAAAGGGCAAGTAATATTATTCCAATGATATGATAGTTGAAACCAGAGTTAAGTGTGCAACAAATTTCAATGGTTACAAAAGACAGAAATTCATAACAGAAATCTAAAATGAGGGAGGATGTTGTAGGAAAACATGCCATTAAGGAGAATGCTGTAAGTAGGATTGGGGGAGACATTGCCTGGGGGGTGTGTGATAAAATCTATAGGGAGTTTATACTCCTTCATCTACAAAGAAACAACTGACTTGGCATCTGCTTAGCAATAATAAGTAGTTCAAATAGAAATTAATGAACTAAAGGCTTTCTCCTTTTGCTTTTCATGGGCCTCTTCAAACTAAGCCTTTGTCCTGGGCCCTTCCTCTTTACCCAAGCAATTTATCTTAAAAAATTGACCTGGGAGCATATTTGTGCTATTTACTGTGAGTGAGTTTTGTGAGTATTGTATCTGCTACCAAAGTTGATAGCTACATTTCTGAGGAAGGAAAATAGTAAGCTTTGCCAAAGTGTTAATTTACCTAAGTCTTTTAATATGATTAAATTATGGTCACTGTTTTCCTGATGCTGAAACATCTTTGCATCTCTAGGGCAAATTAAACTTGATCATAATTAGTGATTTTCTGAATGAATTCCTATAGTCTGCAGGATTTTACGTATATTTTTGAATCTCTATTCATTAATGATATCAGTTTATAGTTCTTTCTTATATCCTTTGTTATGTTAAGTTTTAGGACTATATTTGTCTCATTCAAGAAGTTTAGTAGAGTGCTTTCATAGTTTTCAATAATAGTTGGTGTAGTATTGGTATTAATTATTCTCTAAAAGTTCAATTGTGTTTATTCTGTATGTATAGCTCACACAATGCAACCTCCTTCCTGGTGATCATGTCATATGGAAGATCTCAATTTTGATTTGCTGTGTTATTGGGACCCAGATAAAGATTTAAAAAATTAAGCTAACATGGAATATCTGGTTTTAACCAGAAGACCAAGAAGCAATGGCAGGAAGGGGAAGAGATTAGAAGAAGCATTCATTAATCATCTCCCATGTGCCAGGCACTGTGGTAAGTTCATTACAACTATTATCTCACTTGATCCAGTTAGGTGGTACAGCAGATAGAAATCTGGTTGGAGTCAGAAAGACCTGAGTTCAAATCTAGCCTCAGATACTTACTGTATGACCCTGGGCAAGTCCTTTAACTTCTCTCTGCCTTAGTTTCCTCATTTGTAAAATGGAGATAATATTAGTGGTTATGAGGATCAAAGAATATATTTATAAAGCACTTTGCAAGAATTAAAGTGATATATAAAGGCTACCTATTCATTATTGTTGTAACCTTAATTATAACATGGTGATGATTGGGTTCACAAAGTCTATGTCAGACTTGTTTAATGTCTGGTGGATCCAACCAAAATGGAAAGACTTAAAGCATTGACCTCATGATGGGCTGCATATCTATTTGATCATGAACAACTTGGAAAGTTTGTAATTACTCATCACAAAATTTGGCCCTAGGGAGATGCACTCTAGCAACTCCCAAACACTGTGTTCTAAGTAATAGTGTTTAGCACCTGGGTGAAATGACAGATTCTTAATGTATGGAGGACAGAAGTCAGTATCACATAGATTTACTTGAAGTTATCTGTCTGACTCTTTTACAAGCCCTAGAGGGCTGGTATAGTTTTGTACTATTGTTTTATGTCTCCCTACTTTGCTATTTGGGTCACTTGCTTCAGGGAATAGAATGTTCTGTCTTATAAAAATGAATTTCCTTTATTCATTCTTTTCTTCTTCTCTTTATATTTCCTTTTCCTCCCCCTCCAAAATAATTTTCCTTCTACTTCCTCATTTTCTTCCACTATTCCTGACTTATTTAGGAGCCATTCCTTTCTGCATCCTTTTATTCATTATACTTTTCTTTCTAACCACACAGTTTTCTTCTTTCACAGCTTTTCTCTTTCAGATAAAGAGACAAAAGAAAGGGGTCTTCATTTCCTCACATTGGGAGGCCCCTTTTCTTTTTCTTGGGATCATGAAATAATAATGAACCTAGAATAATATAGGTCTCTAAAGCATTTAAAATTCACTCAAGCAAACATATAAACATATCTGCGGGCAAAAAAATATGAAGAAGCTTTTAATGATAGTTTGATCAAAATCTTCTATTAACTAGACCTAAGGAAAGGACAGACCCACAAGGTAGTTTTTAATTAGAGAAAGTTTATCAGGCTGCTTCTTTGTAGATGACTCATGTTCAGGCAGGCAGAGCAAACTAAGAAAGAAGGGCATGAAAAAACCTCATTTACATATTAGCCCTGGTTCTTTCAAGGAAAGGGGGATCATCTTGCACTGGATAATCTGTTAGGCCAGTCAAGAAAGTGAGTGCTGCTCTGGGCTTCTGTTCCTAAGAGAAATCAGGGCAATGAGAGTCAGACAATAGGTCTAACAAGAAGTATAATATCCTCAGTCTCCGCTCCTGATTCCTTTGGTATTAGTTTCTGGTACATCCCTTTGTGGAGAAAGTGGGAGGATCTTTTTCAGACAAAGGTTTGCATTCTTGGTTGTGAAATATGAGGCATAATTTGCAAATGTGGTCATAAAGAAGTTTGATGGGGGGAGGAGCCAAGATGGCGGAGTAGAAAGACTTACATACGCTAGCTCTGAATCCACAGCCCAGAAATTTTCTGTAAAAAGAACTCCCCACAAATTCTGGAGCAGAGCAAACCACACAGACACACAGTGGAAGAGATTTCCATTCCAGAGAACCCTGGAAAGCCATCCCCAGGGGTCCATCATGCACTGGACAGCGGAGTCCACCCCTGTGCTGCCCTGGCCGCACGGCCTCAGAGGAGCAGATCTGAGCAGGCTTTGGGGACAGAATCTCCAGCGGCTGCGAAGGTCCCTCCACCCACAGGCGCTACAGGTCAGTGAGAGAGACTTCTGGGCTGGCCGAGAAGGGAGCGGGGTGTCTCTGTGGCTCGGGACCCCTCGGGAGGCAGCGGCAGAGGCAGCGGCAGAGGCAGTGGCGGCCCGGAACTTCCGGAGCAGACAGGAGCTCAGGGCCATTACAGAAGGTCTCTGCATAAAGCCCCTGAGGGAACTGAGCCTGGGAGGCGGCCCTGCCCACACCCGAGCACCAGAACTTAAGTTCACATTGAATAGCAGCCGCTCCCGCCACTGAAAGCCCTGAGGCTGGGGAGCAGCATTTGAATCTCAGACCCCAAGTACTAGCTGGGCAGATCTAGGCGGGGGTGCAGAGGAATCTCAGAAGTCAAGTAACTGGCTGGGAAAATGCCCAGAAAAGGGAAGAAAAATAACACTATAGTTACTTTGATGGGGTACAGATGTTCCCGCCTTTCAATTCTGATGACAAGGAATTATTCTTACCATCAGGGAAAGACGTGGAGGTTGGGGCCTCTGTATCCCAGACATCTCAGGTGGATGTCTGGTGGGCTCAGGCCATGGAAGAGGTCAAAAAGGATTTCGAAAATCAAGTTAGACAGGTAGAGGAAAAATTGGGAAGAGAAATGAGAGAGATTCAAGAAAAGCATGAAAAACGGGTCAATACCTTGGTAAAGGAGACCCAAAAAATGCTGAAGAAAATAACACCTTGAAAAATAGGCTCACTCAATTGGCAAAAGAGGTTCAAAAAGCCGATGAGGAGAAGAATGCTTTCAAAAGCAGAATTAGCCAAATGGAAAAAGAGGTTGAAAAGTTCACTGAAGAGAAAATAGTTCTCTCAAGATTAGAATGGAACAGATGGAGGCTAATGACTTTCTGAGAAACCAAGAAATCACAAAACAAAACCAAAAGAATGAAAAAATGGAAAATAATGTGAAATATCTCATTGGAAAAGCAACTGACCTGGAAAATAGATTCAGGAGAAACAATTTAAAAATTATGGGACTACATGAAAGCCATGATCAAAAATAGAGCATAGACATCATCTTTCATGAAATTATCAAGAAAAACTGCCCTGATATTCTACAACCAGAGGGCAAAATAAGTATTGAAGGAATCCATCGATCACTGCCTGAAAGAGATCCAAAAAGAGAAACTCCTAGGAACACTGTGGCCAGGTTCCAGAATTCCCAGATCGGGGAGAGAATATTGCAAGCAGCTAGAGGGAAACAATTCCAATATTGTGGAAATAAAATCAGGATAACACAAGATCTAGCAGCTTCTACATTAAGGGATCGAAGGGCATGGAATAGGATATTCCAGAAGTCAAAGGAACTAGGACTCAAACCAAGAATCACCTACCCAGCTAAACTGAGTATAATACTTCAAGGGAAAATATGGTCTTTCAATGAAACAGAGGACTTTCAAGCATT
Source organism: Bettongia penicillata ogilbyi (assembly GCA_023548195.1). NCBI lineage: Eukaryota > Metazoa > Chordata > Mammalia > Diprotodontia > Potoroidae > Bettongia > Bettongia penicillata. Next base: position 1,751,179 of record JAJHZJ010000125.1, on the reverse strand, counting down.
CTTGATGAAAAGACCAGAGCTGAAAAGAAAATTTGACTTTCAAACACAAGAATGAGAAGAAGCATGAAAAAGTAAACAGCAAAGAGAAGACATAAGGGACTTAACAAAGGTGAACTGTTTACAATCCTACATGGAAAGACAATATTTGTAACTCTTAAAACTTTTCAGTATCTGGGTAGCTGGTGGGACTACATACACACACATACACACACACACATGCACACATGCCCACACATACACACATGTACATACACACAGAGGCAGAGAGCACAGAGTGAATTGAATAGGATGGGACCATATCTTAAAAGAAATTAAGGTAAATGGTGAGAGAGAAATGTAGTGGGAGGAGAGAGGGTGAAATGGAATGGGGTAAATTATATCTCATTCAAGAGGCAAGCAGGAGACTTTTTAGTGGAGGGAAAAAGGGGAGAGCTGAGAAAAAAACATGAAGTTTACCCTCATCACATTCGACTAAAGGAAGGAGTAAAATGCACACTCATTTTGGTATGAAAACATATCTTACAGTACAGGAAAATGGGGAAGAAGGAGATAAGCAGGGTGGGGGGGATGATGGAAGGGAGGGCAATGGGAGGAGGGAGCAATTTGAAGTCAACACTCTTGGGGAGGGACAGGATCAAAAGACAGAATAGAAACAATGGGGGGCAGGATAGGATGGAGGGAAATACGGTTAGTCTTACACAACACGACTGTTATTGAAGTCATTTGCAAAACTACACAGATATGGCCTATATTGAATTGCCTGCCTTCCCAAAGGGAATGGGTGGGGAGGGAGGGATGGGGGAGAATTTGG